>CM052797.1:41749200-42077908 GCA_028533885.1 Nasua narica
GGTACATATGGCCCATCTTTTCACTACATTTGTATCTTTGGGGTAAATACCCAGTAGTGCAATTGCAGGGTCATAGGGTAGCTCTATTTTTAATTTCTTAAGGGATCTCCACACTATTTTCCAAAGTGGCTGCACCAAGTTGCATTCACACCAACAGTGGAAGAGGGTTCCCCTTTCTCCACATGCTCTCTAACATTTGTTGTTTACTGTCTTGTTGATTTTGGCCATTCTAACTGGTGTAAGGTGGTATCTCAATGTGGTTTTGATTTGAATCTCCCTGATGGCTAATGATGATGAACATTTTTTCAGGTGTCTGTTAGCCATTTGCATGTCTTTTTTGGAGAAGAGTCTGTTCATGTCTTCTGTCCATTCATAGCAGCAATGGCCACAATTGCCAAACTGTGGAAAGAGATAAGATGGATAAAGAAAATAGGGTCCAGGGACGCCTGGGTGGCTCAGTTGGTTGAGCAGCTGCCTTCGGCTCAGGTCATGATCCCAGCGTCCTGGGATCGAGTCCCGCATGGGGCTCCTTGCTCGGCAGGGAGCCTGCTCCTCTCTCTGCCTCTGCCTGCCTCTCTGCCTGCTTGTGTTCTCTCTCTGTTAAATGAATAAATAAAAATCTTTAAAAAAAAAAGAAAGAAAATAGGGTTCATACATACAATGGAATATTATGCTTCCATCAGAAAGGATGAATACCAACTTTTGTATCAACATGGATGGGACTGGAGATTATGCTGAGTGAAATAAGTCAAGCAGAGAGAGTCAATTATCATATAGTTTCACTTACATGTGATGCTCCACATAAGGAATAATATGAAGGACATTAGGAGAAGGAAAGGAAAAGTGAATCGGGGGAAATTGGAGGGAGAGAAGAACCATGAGAGACTGTGGACTCTGAGAAATAAACTGAGGGTTTTGGAGGGGAGGGAGGTGGGGGGATAGGTGAGCCTGATGGTGGGTATTAAGGAGGGCTGCATGGAGCACTGGGTGTGGTGCATAAACAATGAATCTTGGAACACTGAAAAAATAAAATTAAATTTAAAAAAAGAGTAGGAGAGTAAAAGACGGTTTTGAATTTTCGCATAATACACATACATTGCTTTTAAAAGCAGGAAAAAAAGGTTTAAAAAAACCAGTGAAAATTCTCTTAAATCTTTTTTGTTAATAAGGCTGACTAAACAATTGTCTCTTTCTCTGCACTGCTGAAGTATTAACTACTTGCAACATTCACTATTTGTTCCACTCCTGAGGTAATAATCACAGAGGACATGACCACCAACCTTTCTATTGTATGAATGAGCTGTCATTCAAAGCTTTCATTGCCATCCACATCTTCAAGACCAGAGAGCTCAGGCTTGGTGTCAAACTCATCAGGGCTCAAGTTCTAGCCATTTACCCATGTACCAAGTGTGTGGCTTTGAGGCATTACTTAGAGGCTCTAAGTTCCAGCTTCTTCATCTATAAAATGGGTATAATGCTTTACTTGCAAGTTTTCAGAATTAATAACATAACGTATGTAAAGCCCATGGAAGAGTACTTGACACATACTGATATCAACTGGTTAGTTAATACTTATACATACTACCACTACAGATAGTCACAGCTAGCATTAACTGAATGCTTATGTGCTAGGTATTTTGCAAAGCACCTTGTATGAATTGTCTTAAAACTAAAGCTGTAACTCAACACATGTAGCCACTCACTTAATTTCAGAATAAGGTAGGTACTGTTATGACCCCTATTTTATAGATGAGTAAAGAGGATCAGAGAGGTAAAGTAAGTACTCTACATCACACAGATAGTAAGTTAGAAAAGGGATTAGAACCCAGTCTGACTATAAAAAACCTTCACTGGAAGAGTGGCAATTATCATAATTACTACTTATCTTGTTGATTGCTTTAACTCACATAGTTTTAGCTATGAAACTTAATGAAACCTCAAGGTGTCCACTGGAAGAATGAGTGAGTGAAGGGTCTAGTCCCACTATAGGCTGTAACCAGCACCCACATCCTAACAGGCTAGAGCAGCGGCCTAGGCAAGCATCATACCCTTTCACACAGTCTAGCTACAGAGCAGCGAGGGAGGGCACCAGAGTCTGACCATGAACATCTCTGATGTACCAGCAGGTGGCAGTGTGGTGGTGCCTGGAGAGATGTGACTGACCAGAAGTGGACTGGAACCCCTAGATGGGGCCAGGGAGATGGCTCAGTCTGAGGAGAACGGTTTGGGAAGGTTTACCGTGTTCGTGAGGGCACCTCAGTCCTCTGGGCTTAGAGTTCAAATCAGAAACAGAGATGAAGGGCGCCTGGGTGGCTCAGTTGGTTGAGCAACTGCCTTTGGCTCAGGTCACGATCCTAGAGTTCCGGGATCGAGTCCCACATCGGGCTCCCAGTCTGCTTTTTCCTCTCACCTTCTCTCCTCTCATGCTCTCTCTCACTTTCTCTGTCTCTCAAATAAATAAATAAAAATCTTAAAAAAAAAAAAAAAAACAGAGTTGAAGCTCAGTGGTGATGACACCATCACAGCAGGGGTCAGAGAGGACCATAGCTCTGGGGCTCACCCTACAGACTTGCAGCCTGAGGATCCCAACAACCCACAAGAGATTTGGTGTTGCTAAGCCAATAGCTCCTGGGCATCTGCCTCTATGGGGAGTAGAAGGAACTTGTATTAATTTGGTGGATTCAAAGTCCACATCAACTTGGGACGTCTGGGTGGCTGTCATTTGAGCATCTGCCTTTGGCTCAGGTCATGATCCCAGAGTCCTGGGATTGAGTACCATACTGGGTTCCTTAAACAGCGGGGAGCCTGCTTCTCCCTCTCCCTCTGCTGCTCGCCCTGTTGTGCTCTCTCCCTGACAAATAAATAAATAAAATCTTACAAAAAAAAAAAAGGCTACATTGACCTTAGCCATGATTCCAGGAAATATACTGACATCTCAAACTTTGGCTTCCATACCCTGTGTTTTGTGTTCTAGCAGAAGATTTTGCCTCTTAAAATCTTCGTCTTGAGTCAAAAGAATATATCAATTTAAAGTTAAAACCACAGGACACATCCCATATCGCAGATGAACAGCAAGGACAAGTCTTTCAGGTCTACTTTTTCTACAGCAACTTTGCCTGTGATCTCTGCACCAGTTCCTGTACTTTCTTGATCTCTCTCTCTCTCTCTCCCTCACTCACTCACTCAGTCTCATTCTCTCCTCCTTGGGTCTTACAGTTCAGAAAACGGCAGCATGTGAACCCCAGTGTGTGTGTCTCTGTAAAGCATCCACTTCTATAACTCTTCCAATCATTATCTAAAAATATGTCACTGCACTTGGCCCAGTAATGTTTTTAGGCTTACATTTACACTCAACACTTCAAAAGCATCACAGTAAGCCTGTTGAAACTTCCAAGGTAAAAGATCAGAAATTCTTATAAGCACTAGACTACACTCACAAATAAAAACATTCCCCTGAATCTTCTGCTGAAGGATTCAGGAAGAATAATTAGAACAATAGAAATACTCTCTCTCTAAATTAAACCACCTTCTGCTCTCTCCAAAGGTTTTCACTAAATTCCAGGGGGAAAGTGCCAGGTTAGGTGCCAAAGACATGAGCAGAAATCCCTTCCTAGGCACTTGCTGGCTGTGTGAGTTGGAGTCGGCCTTCTGATCTTTCAGAGCCTCTTCTAAAACAGGGGTATTCTAAACCTCAAGCAGTCATTGGGAGGACTGAAAGCAATGACGTACCCGAAAGTGATAAAGCTGCCGTAGGCCTCCCACCTGAGCGCCTTCTCTTCCTTTTCCTTTGAAGGCGATTGTGCTTTGATTAGCTTTCAAGACAGGGCCTTTGTTACCACTTTTGAATGGGCCCCTTGGTAGAAGAAGACTCAGAATAAGGACCCTTGCATGTCTCCACCACTCACTGGGTAGTCCTGAGAAAGCCACTTTTATCTCTGCATCTCTGTTTCCTTATCTCAGAGATATGGGCTTTGATCAGGTGATCGTAAATGTCTCCTCTCAATCTGTGATTTGGGGTTTAACCTTTAAATTTGGTAGTACTCCTCTGTGGATTGGCTGAACCTGTGACGGGACAATAGCATTTTTCCGTACTGGCAGATTATCTAGCTGGTGGCTTTTGACTCAGATGTTTTTTCCTTCCTGCTTTGCTCCATGCTTTCCAAGTTATGATCTCCTTTAATTCTTGCAAGAACCTGGTGAGCTTGGTAAGGCAGATAGTACTGTCTGGCATCATTTCATAGATGTGGAAAATGAAGCCCTGGGAGGATGGAGAGATCTACCTAGATTACTCAGGTCCTTGGAGAAGTTCTCTGGACTCTGGAAGACCAGTGACTGTGCAGGGAACCAATGGACCCAGAGAGCCACTTGTCACCACTGTACTGCACCCACATTTGTCAGAGCCACTGTCATCTCTTGTCAGGGATATTGTAATCACTGCATAACCAGATTCCCTGCGTCTACCCTTTCCTACAAACAGTTGCTTCTCAACTAGAGGCCAGAGTGATGCTCTAAAAACATAAGTCAGATCATGTTCCTCCTCTGTTCAGACCCCCTCCAGGGGCTCCCATCCCACTCAGTGCCAATCCTCACACTAGCCCCCCAGACCCCACGTGTCCATGTGTGCGACCTCCTTTCCTCTTACATACAACTGCCTCATTCACTCCACTCTAAACTCATTTGTCTCCTTATTGGTCCTTGCACATGTCAGGCACCCTCAGGACCTTTGCACTGCAATTCCCTTGACTTGAAATGGCTCCCTACAGATATTAAAGCACCCATCATTCCTTTATTTCTTTCAGGCCTCTGCTCGAATACCACCAAATTAGAAAAGCCTTTCCTGACCACCTGTAAAAAGTTATATTCCTGATTATCTTTACCTTCTAGTATTTTTTACCCACAGCACTTATATTTGCCAGCAGATATCATTTACTTTTTAAATGCTTGCTGCTTGTTGTCTCTCTTCTTCTAGAATGTATGCTCCCCAAAGGCAGGGGTATGAGATGACAACCTGCAAGTGCTTAGAACTGTTCTGGCACCCAGGAAGTGCAGAATAATTATTGAACAAATGAGCCAAAACAGGGCCAAAGCAGGGAAATACGGCCTCAGAAATATTGAAGAACAAGTGAAAATTATCCATTTGCCAAGCTAAAGAAAGGAATTGGCTATCAGAAAACAAGCATTTAGCAGAGCCCCAGGATGGGGCTTTATTCAGTCCCAAAGACAGCCTGGCCTTTACTCAGTGGGAGGAATTCATTTGTAGGTTACTGAACCCTGTCAAATTAAGACAAGATTGTACTCAATATGGCCCCTTTCCTCCCTCTTCCCCCTCAGTCCCCATCCAGGGAACTCCTATTTAGCCTCCACAGCTTGGCTCGTTCTAACCTGGGTTTTCCTGACCCCTCAGGTTGAATTTGCTGGTTCCCTATCTGTACTCACTACCTTGTGTCATTGTTATGGGCCTATAATATTCTTTATTCTTCCTTGATAAAGTGTGACAGCTAGGGTCACACTTCCAGTGCTATAACCAGGACAGTCCCAGCAAAACAGGACAACTGGTCACTCTAAGTGTGAGCACCCTAAGGAATCCTGTATCAATTTTCTTTGCCTTTCCAGAGTCTAAATGAGATCCAGAGCCTTGAAGGGTTAGTTAAGTAGAAAACATGCAGATGTGCACTTCAGTTTTTAGGGCCTGGGCAGAGTTCCCTTTGAGTCTCTTAAAGATGATCTCTACAGCTCAGAACAAAGTGAGAAATATCAACATGAACAAATCCTATGGGAAACAGAAGTTCCTTTCGTGCTTTCCCAGCAGGCTGGTAACCTGAAGGACACAGCCTTAAAAAATGCAAACCAAATACACAAGTGGTTCTCAACCTTTAGGATCCTGCTACTCAAAGTGTGGGAGGTGGACCACAAGCAGCAGTGCATCTGAGACTTTCTTAGAAATGCAGAATTTCAGGCCTTCCCCTAAACTACTGCATCAGAATCGATGTCTTAAGAGGATCCCTAGCTGATTCATACACACAGTAAAGGCCGAGAAGGATTACTTCATGGCCTGAGGATCATTTGCTGCCTAACCCCTGCAAATGTTGATTTGGTATGTAATTTTCATATGTAGCAAAGATTGAGAACCGCTAGAAGTGTCTTTATCCTATTTCCTATGTTTCTCAGAATTTGGTATACTTGGGCCAACTGCATCTGGTGTTTGCAAAAAGGACAGATTTCTGAGCAGTACCTGAGAAGACGGAGTCAGAATCTTGATTAGGCCCTGAAATCCTATTTTCAACAAATTTCTCAGGGTAGTCTTACATATACCAAAGTTTCTGAACCTCTGCCCTTAGGAAAAGGAATGACAGAGAAAGAATGACAGGTGCTCCTGTTTTTGTTTTTTGTTTTTTAACCTGTCTTTAATTCCTTCGCGAAAAACAAAACTGACATTTTGTAGTATTAGTCTTCTGAAGAACCAGTCTCTCCTATTTTTCAGTCCACATGGCTTAGTTATGAGTGGCTCTTCTAGAAGGAGGCACAAAAGCTGGGCCTGACCAATGAGATAATGTCCCCCTGCCCACTGCGATCCCTTCAAGGTTGGACACATGACTCAAAATTCATCCTTTTCTAGAATTCTTGGGGAAGAGGCCCTCTTTGTCCTGGCTTCCTCAGTTGTAGCGTGTGAGTCTTGGGCTGCTGGCAGCCTTCGCTAATGTGTGTGGAAGCCTGCCAACACAGAAGAAAGCTGAGGCAGACGGAGGCCCAGAGAGGTACAGAGGTAGTAGAATGCCGGCCCGTCACAGAGCCCTGAGAGCCAGTCGTGTGCATCCAGTGCTTTAACGCTGACTTAGAGCACAGCTTGACATCAGGTATTAAATGAAAAATGGATTCTGTCACCAAATAGTTTGTGAAACACTGCATTAGACAAATTTCCACAGAATTCACATCTAAAGACTTCTCAGATTCTTTAACATGACAAAGCACACTGAGATTCTAAGGTGTGGTGTTTTACCCATATGGATTAAAAAAAAATTCTATTGCGTCTTACAGTACAGCGTCTCTTGGAAAAAGCACAGGTTAATGGCTTACAAAATGTTCCTCCACACATTTTATTTAATATTTCCAACAGTTTTGGAGGGTATCACTGTTGGTACTGTTGATGAAAATAAGGCTAGAGATGGGGTGCCTGGGTGGCTCAGTGGGTTAAAGCCTCTGCCTTCAGCTCAGGTCATGATCTCAGGGTCCTGGGATCGAGCCCCACATCGGGCTCTCTGCTCAGCAGGGAGCCTGTTTCCCCTTCTCCCTCTGCCTGCCTCTCTGCCTACTTGTGATCTCTCTGTCTCTGTCAAATAAATAAATAAAATCTTAAAAAAAAATAAGGCTAGAGATTTGGGGTGAATTGCCCAGAGCTGCCAGCACACACCATCCTCACCCTCCCACACCTTGCCAACATGGCTGACCTTGTCCCACAGGGGTCAGCTACAGAGCAGGAAGTTGGTGTCAAGGCATCCCCTGATTCCTGGCACTGTGGTCTTTCCAGTGTTCTCTGCTACCTGATGTGGCATTTCCTGGAATAAAGATGAGACAAGGAGAGTTGGTTGGTCTGTGTGGATATCGAAAGACTACAGTGAATTACAGATATGTTAATGGATACAAACGTAGTACAAATAAACTCTTGGCCTTTCTCTTTCAGGTGGCTCTTCAGAAAATCTTTGCAGAGACCATTACCCTAGGAAATCAGAAGCCAGAAAGGGAGTTGCTACAGGAACAATAAAAGAAAGTCCTAACCCATGTTTCCAATTTAAATCAAGGCTCTGATGGGATTAAAGAGAGGGAGGTGCACAGGCTTGGAGCATCTCTTCTCCCTGGATAACATTAATCCTGCTGGTGCTATGCCAGTACAATCAGACAGTCCCAGGGATTAGTTTTAAGGATTAAATTTTGGAACTTTTATCCAAATCAAACTGAAAAATGCCCCCCAGATTCATCATGTGCTGAGGTGAAAATCCATCTTTCTGTCAACGCTTAAAAGATCCAAAATGATAAAACTAGAAAGTAAAACACTGTCTTTTGATTTAAAACCAATGCTCTTTCCATTGCAACACATAAGAAGGGTCGAATAGGAAGGGATAAAGTTGAAATACCAGAGCCACTGAGATCTAGCTGTGTGGCCTCAGGCAAGACACAAGACCTCTCTGGACCAGTTTCATCAGCCATGAAATGAAGGAAATAATGTCATTCCATAGGAGTGTTGTGGGCATACAATGACACAAGTTATGTGGACCTGCACTTTGAAAATCATGCACATGTTCTTTATTTATACTGCTACTACTGTTCTACAACTAATAATGATGTCAAACAGAAATAAACACAAGAGTATTAGAAAGGGAAAGATGAAGATACAATAAAATTGAGACTCTTTCCCTCTTACGTTGTCCCTCATCCAGGTGTTGGAAAAACGAACATAACTATCTTTCTTATCTAAGATTTGACTGAGGAAAATGATGTCAGACATTATCAAAGTTGCTTATTGACAAAGTGAGTTCACACCAATGATATTGCTTCATTAATTCTACCAGATTTCCAAGTCTGCCCTCTGTGTCAGGCCTGGTGCTAAGAACCCACGAAGCCTCTTGGTCATCACCCATGCCCAGGGTGAAGAGGCCTGAGGTGAGGCAAGTCTCTGCCAGGCACGGGCATTCCACACACAGGCGCGTGCCTGCCTTTCCAAGCCCCACACAGAATTACACAGAGACACAATTTCTTCAAAAAGAGGCCCTTTTTTCCTGTCTTTTTTAAAACAAAGTATCCATTAGGGGGATAGTCCTGATTTAAAATCTTTTCCCTCATTTTCTGACCATGGGCCACGTTTTTTTTTTTTTTATGCTGAGAATATAGTTAGCATAATTCTCAGCAGTTTGAGATTTCTTATCTTTTTGTAATATCTAATTTGGAAGTCGGCACCTGCCTTCTGGCTCTCAGAATCAAGGTGCAGATATAGGCTCCAAGATGAACTTGGCAATTTAGTTCGACCAACATTTATTGAGTGCCCTTGAGTGGGAGGCACTCTGAAACCCCACAATCTGCACCATGTGGGTCAGCGGCTGAGGCCGGCCATGCTGAGTGGGGCCCGCCTGGTGCTCCGAGCCTGGCCTGCCAAGGAACCTTCTTTGATGGAAATAACATGTTACCTCAAGGAAAACTGCGGCCCGAGTCATTAGAGGTCCTTCTTTTCTGCTGGGCCGTGAGTGCCGAGGAACACAGAAATCTTTTTTATTTTAATTGTGAAACATTCCAGTTAAAAAACATCCTCGTGGCTGGCATGTTTAATTGAGCTCCTGAGAGGTTGTGTCGGTGAGACTTCGGATGAATCGCCCGCAGTCCCATTGGTCTCACCAAGAACCCATTGATGTTTCATAAATCCAAGTCGGTACAAATCTAATTGAGTTACCATGCTGAATTAGCTCACATCTAAATGGCATTCATGTCTACAAATGGAATAATTAGAGTCTAGAAAATGGGATATATCAAGTGGCATCCCAAGTGACAACAGAGAGGCATTTGTATTCATTCAATCAACTGCTTTAAAAAAAAAAAAAGCTGCTGTAAGACATGACTTGGGCTGAATGATTAGATGCAGTGTGTGGGCGCTTTGTTGTTGTTTTTTTTAATATATTTATATTTATTTGCAAGAGGCCCCTCAACTCATTCTTCAGATATGTGAAAAAAGAAATGTCAGGACTGAAGTTATTTTTGACAACCTAGTTTAAAAAAGAAAATAAGATAAAGGAGAAAAGGATAGTCCCATTTTAGCCTACAGATGTGTTTGTTTTCCAGGATAGGAAATAGTGTCCTTATTTCGTTCCTTTTGAGCAATATATTTTTTTCTTCTGCATTTGCTTCTAAGTACCCTGGTTAAGATGAATTCACACCCCCAGGGTGGGGGCGGGGGTGGGTGGGAGGGGTGGGGCGGGCAGGTGGATTGTGATGTGAATGCCAGACCATCCTGTATTTGAAAAGTGCTGAAGTACCTACTCATAAAAAATAAAGTTCACATCTTGTCCAGAAAGAATCTCATTAAATGGTTTTATTTCCAAGTTATTTTAGTTGTGAAATTTTAGGATATTTGAATTTAACGCTTCTTTGATTAATAGTCAACTCAGCAAATATTACAAACAGGAAGAAGGCATTTTGACTATGCAGGCTAATGGTCTCCTTCTAATTCACACTGTAGTCTTCAATCTCATTTACATGCTTAGTTTATTTATTACCCCAATTAAGTTTTGCAAATAGTTTGCAATGAGGTCCCCATGACCTCATAACTCACAATTACTCTTGGGATCTTCTGCCCACTTTGGCACGTTTTGAATAATACGGCAATATCTTCCAGGAAAGGATTGTACTTAGAAAGTGACGGATGGTGATTGAGAGCATCTTGTCCATAAAAGATTAGGTCTGAGAAGTGTCTTTGGTCTGTTAACTTGTGTGAAGTTCACAAACCTAAGCATTTGGAACTTTGGGATATCAGTGCTCCCGATGGCCATCATTTTTCTCATCTTATCCACTGGCAATGTCCATCGCCTCTCTCATCAAGGGTGGGGATGCTTCAGTGTTAGAAGTCTGTGTGTCCTATAAGGTCAACCCTTGTGGCATACATGTCGTCCATGGCATTATCTGAAGGGGGCCAGAAGGATTTATGTCCCAAACCCTATTTTCACTCTCCAATTTACTTTGTCCCTTAAAAATTTCAAGTGCCGAAATCCAAATTAAATCTCCAGTTTAGTTCATAGTATTATTATTTTAATGTTAATTTCTTAGTTTTGACAAATGTACCACTGTTATATAAGACATTGGATCAGGAAAAGCTGTGGGTGCCTGAGTGGTTCAGTTGCTTGGGCATCTGATTCTTGGTTTCAACTCAGGTCATAATCTTGCAGTGGTGGAGAGAGCCCCATGTTGGGCTCTTTGCTCAGTGTGGTTGAGTCTGCTTCAGAATCTCTTTCCCTCTCCCTTTCATCCTCTCTCTCTCTCTCAAATAAATAAAATCTTAAAAAGAAAGGTTAGGAAAACCTGAGTGAAGTGTATATAGGAACCCTCTGTACTGTCTTTGCAACTTTTCTATATATATAAAATTGGGTCAAAATAGAAAGTTAAAAAAATCTTTCTATCTGCAATCCTCCAAACTAGTGGTATCGTTATAAGAGTTCTCTTATTAAGGTCCACTCAAGAGTGGACCAACCTAAGACTTAAGTGTGTCAGGGGAGGAAGAGATTTGTAGGGTAAGGAGAAAAGGATGGGAGCCTGGTCTCAGGTCCTGGCTCTGACATGCACCAGCTAGGGACCTTGGACAAGCCCCTGGATCTCTCTTTTTCCCAATTTCCTGATCTGATGGAAGATATCATCCATAATGCCACCATTTCAGGGCTCAGAAAGGAACACATGTGAAAATAATGACTATACTTTAGGAAGCTAAAAAATTGTACAAATTTTTATTAACACCTCTGATAGAGGTGCATGTCAAGGGCAAAACTGGCATATGAACCACACCTTAAGATATTATTGAAATTACTAAAAAAGGGGGAAAAAAAGAGAAATCACTAAGAGTCTTTGGAGCTAATTAGACCAGATGAGAAGCCCAGAGTGCAGAAAGTGACTCATCCAATGGTGATAGTCAGAACTAGAACTCACACCTCCTAATTCCCTAGCCAGTGCTCTTTCCACTAGGTTGTGGTATTTCCCAATGTTGTGTTCAGAACTGGCCCTGGTCAAAGGTCAAGCAAAATGATCTGCTGGGTGTCTCCTTTTCAGTTTTGATTTGAAAACCATCCCCCCTTCTACTATTGTATTACTGTGTAATCACACTGAATTTCCACACGAAAGGGGCTTTTCTGTGAAGGATGGTCTAATTATCGATACAGAGAAAACTTGTTAAAATAAAGGCAATCAGAATACTGCACAGAAATGGAAGTTCAATCAGCCTGATGATGTCCAGTGGCATAGAACCTGTCCTACAACTGAGATTAAACTCTCTAAAATCTAAGCCTGTCTAAAATCAGAAACCCTTCCTAGTTTCTTCATTTGTCCCATAGCATCTCCTCCCCGAAGTTTTCCAGGTACAAAATCTTGGGAATCATTTTTCTCTTTTTCTGTCACTGTCTTAACATCTTCTCTGGGATCCTCTTGAGAGTAGAATGGAAGCCTGACTCATCCTCACTAAGTCCCCAGCACATCCCAGGATGCCTGATGCCTCTCACCCATCAGCTAGTCAAAACTGTTGCACAAATGTGTCTATAGGAAAGCTCCTGTGAAACTTTTCAAAAGGTCAGGCTTCCTCGAGGTCCCAAGGAAAGAGGATTTCTCTCTGCTTCTTTTCACACTTGAAATCATGCAACATTAAGAGATAAATTAATCCACTTCACTGCAATGTGGGCTAATGGATAGACTACTCTGTGTAAGTCAGATCCTGAAACAATCCTCAGAACGGAATCTCCCCAGCTGCCAGTTTACAGGAGACCTCACTCTTAACAGTAAATTTTTCCACTGTAGATTACTATAAATTTCTTTAGTATGCTTGCTCTTCTAATCTGTGGATGTGTCCATTTATCACCATACTGTAATTTACTCTGAGCTATTTCCCTTGTTTGTGTTAACATCTCATATTGGTAACGCAGTACCTGACTGTGTACTTTTTGAAATAAGCAAATAACGAAATGCAAATCGGCTTAACATTTTGAATGCCATACCCAGCAAAGATGCAGAGATATGGAAAAATAACTTGGTTGAAATGTTAAGTAGGCTTTGTTAATTCCAAACATTGGCAGTGCACTTGAGAGTTTGCATCTGGCCAAAGTAAGTGCGTCCTTCACTTGGCCACTGCAGCAGAGAACAGACGGGGAACAGTGGCTCAGTCTACCCAGATGTCAAGGGAGAAAGTTTCCTTGGAAACTATGATCCAACAAGGGAAAGCTTTGGGGAAGGGTCACCTTGGCTGACAATAATGAATGGAGAGAATTCTGGTACAGTTTTGTGTATCCACTAACCCCTGGATTCATTTATTCAAGCCATTTGTTTATCAGAAAAGTAGAGCAATGGAATCAACAGGCAAAGTGTAAGTCCTAGTCCTTGTCCAGGATGACGGAAAGAATCAAGTTTCAGGTTGTGTAAGGGAAAAAATGTAGTGCTCTTCATCAAGAAGAAAAGTTTCTGCTGCTTCCACGTCAGCATTTTAGCTTTGCATCAGACTGGTTCCCTTCATGGGGCCAACATACAGAGGTTCATTTTCACAGGAAGAAGTGGGTCATTACTCCCTCCTGTCTATTTGTAAAATAGGACATCACTTCTAGGAGCCTGAAGCAGATTTCCACTCTCGTTGCATAGGCTAAAACCCATCCACGTGCCTTTCTCTAAACTAATCATGGGCAATGGAAAGGAGTTTACAAGGCTTGCGTTAGCCTAATTGGGATTTGCCCTTGGGCTGTGGTCACATTCCCTGAGGAGTAGACACCTAAAGGGACTTGAGTTTATGTCTGCAAGAAAGAAGGAAGGAGCAGACTTTGGTAAGTAACCCACAGTGGAGCAAGCACTCACTCTGTAGAATGGCAAAGGAATCATGTCTCTATGATGGGACTCTTCTGCCATGACACCTGTTAGGCAGGTGCAAAGAAATCAGTGATTCTAACACCTTACAGTGTACTTTATTAACTAGACATAGAAGGGGGGAATGAAATTATACTAGTAAAAGTTCTCCAAGTTCTGACTTTACATGGGAATCATTGAAAATGTTTTCACTCGTGGGATTGTACATAGAGATGACAATTTGGTAGCTGCTTCTCTGAGGGTTAGGAGACAAACTCTATACTATGTGTGGCTAACTGTGGGAGAAAACACGGAGGCTGAGCTTAGGAAGACCCAAAATTCAGTCAAGGTGGCCTGTGTTGCATTCCTTAAAGATGGACCAGGGGGCGGGGTTATAGTTAATAAGCCATAACCTAACCAACAACACACATCTTGTTAAGAGAAGAATCCTGAAATATTTTAAAAAGAATCCTGGAGGCAATGATTGTCAGTGCCTATCCATGGAATGCTCTAGAGCAGCCTTCCTTGGCAAAGTAAGAGTGTCTCATATTATTTTAACTGAGAAGCTCTCCCTAATTTCAACAATCTAATAAGGAGGCCTCTGTTAACATTTTCTACAGGGACTGAATGGGCAGGTCTATGCAAGCAATCTGACTTCTAGACAGGTAAACTTCTTGCTATGGTCTGAATGTTCGTGTCCCCAACAAATTCATATGTTAAAATCCTAACACCCAAGGTGATGGTATTAGGAGAGTAGGGTCTTTTGGAAGTGATTAGATCATGAGAGCCTTGACCTTAGTGCCCTTATAAAAGAGGGCCAAGAAAGCTCCCTTGCCCTTTCTACTATGTAAGGCTACTACAATAAGATGGTGTCAAAGAGGAGGCCAACTCTTATCAAATACTGAATCTGCTGGCACCTTATCTTGGACTTCCCAGCTTCCAGAACTATGATAAGTAAATGTTTATTATTTATGAACCATCTATATGTTACTTTGTTATAGCAGCCCAAATGGACTGATACTGACTTCCTGATACTGTAGCAGATAATTAGGACTCCTGTGTGTATCCAAAAGAGGCATACACAGACACACCCAAATGCCAGGTTGCTATCTATTTTTTTCAATTATTGTATTCTCTTCCCAAGAGATAGATCTACTCCACAGCAGTGAATAAAATCAAAACATGTAGTCTGGAATGGTGGTGAGTTTACTGAGACAAGTGTCACCTGCACAGCCTCTCAATTCATTATTTACTCATTTGTTTTTGGTACCTTCTATAATAAGGAATTCTCCATGGGGAAGGAGACAAACCATAAGAGACTCCTAAACTCACGAAACAAACCAAGGGTTGCTAGGAGGTGGGCGGGTAGGGTTATGGACATTGGGGAGGGTATGTGCTATGGCAAATGCTGTGAAATGTGTAAGCCTGATGATTCACAGACATGTACCCTGGGGTAAATAATACATTATATGTTAATAAAAAATTTAAAAAAAAGTTATCCTTTGCACTTGATACAATTGAACATTTTTTAATAAAACAGTTAAGACTTCAGACTAAAAAAAAAAAAGAAAAAAAAATAAAGAATTCTCCAGACTGTCCATTAGTAATTAGTGAAAATATTCTAATTTTTGTTTAATAAGACAAGAAAACCCTTCAATTTTTGTGCCAAATGTCTTCAACTAATTCAACTTGATGGAATCTATAAAACTTAACATCATTAAACCTTACTCAACTAAAAATTCCAGCCTACAATTTTCATTTGCTTACTATTTTGAAGTTGTTGTTGTTGTTTTTTAAAGAAACTCATCAGAGAAGCATCTATCAAGTGTTCTGTTTTTTTTTAAAACTCTCCTGGGATCTATAAAGATTCAGCTTAGCCCCCTGGATCTCTCTACCCACAGGCTCAGAGATGCTTGTTCACACTGAGACCAGGGAGCCAGCAGCTTGCAAATGTCTCCAGCATTGAGGAAAAACTCAAGTACTTTCACAGGACTACACCACAGAAAAATAATCTAAGAAGCATTTCAACGAGAATTGCAATCAGAAGTCGTTCTGATTAACTTTCAGGCAACTGATCTGAGCAATCTGTTCCTAACGTAAAGCTGTTTCTAGTAACCATTCCATTCTTCTTCCACCAGATTGAAACTCTTCACAT
Organism: Nasua narica; assembly: GCA_028533885.1. Lineage (NCBI taxonomy): Eukaryota > Metazoa > Chordata > Mammalia > Carnivora > Procyonidae > Nasua > Nasua narica. The sequence goes on from CM052797.1 coordinate 41,764,916, forward strand.
GTGCCTTCTACTTTTTACAAGATCTGTCCTTATTAAAACACAGTTTGTGGTCTTAATTTATTCAAATCTGTACTCCCTAGCCCCTGGCACATGGGGAGCGCTATTTATCAAATGGCAATGAATAGTCGTTGCTAAAGGTTGTGGGGTTTCCTGTAGGGATAAGGTGTTTCCTGCCATGAACTGCAACATGCAGGAAATACGATGTCAAGACAGGTTCACTGATTAACCCGGGAAATTAACTTTTCCCCCCAATATCAAAAGTGGATACGGCGATGAAAATAAAGATATGTCTGTCGTCCAGTTTGGCTGCAAAGTGAAGCTGCTTGCTTCCCTTGAAAATTTTGCATAAAGCCAATATCTCTCTCCCAGATTTAATTGCTTCCTCGAACAGAATCTGAAGTCTTTCTTTTATTATTGTAAATACCATCTCATAAATCTGAAACTAAGGCAAAACAGAGAACCGAAAGCTCAGTGATATTTAAATCAGCAAAATGCAGACCACACACTCAGCTGTATTCACGTTTTGTTAAAATAATATGCTTTAAGAACCAATTAGTAGAGTGCATTATGTATGGACATAAATACTCTGTTACTCACACACCTGCAGGAGAAGACCAGGAGAAAGACCACTCAATGAGGACCCATCAGTAGCAGCCAGTACTGAAATCAGCTGATGCTCAGACATCTCTAGCAAGAGAGGGTCAGTTTTCATCACCAAGGAATGTAATGATAGCTTGCTCTCCATAGCACATCCTGAAGCACCAGTCTTAATTCTGATAGTTTATATGTCTCTGTCAGTGTATGTGCTTACTGCTCGGAGTGTGGTCCAAGAGCCAGCAGAATCACCATTACCTGGGAGCCTGATGGGCAGGATCTTAGCTCTCATGCATGCTCATCCCCACACACACCCATGCCCACGAACACACCTCATGCCCCATGTCTCTGCCTTAATCACCACTTCCACTCCCAACACACTGACTCACAATCTTCCTTTTAGAAGATCCTCAAGGGAGTCAAATGCGTGGTAAAGTTTGACAAGCATTGGTGTATATCACTGTAAAAGTAAATAACTTCTTTAGTGTCCTCCATTTTGCTAGGTTTTACCACAAAAAGCACACAACCCAAGTGATTGTTTATCAGTATACAAAACACAGAGAGAGAAAATTTTCCCCAAGGAGGAACAGACTGAATAGTATTAACAGTGCTTTAAACTGTAATGAATTCCCAGTCTAATTCACTATGAGGTTTCAATTTATACCACATTTAGAGTACTCCAGGTTCAAGTAATCACTGCAGTAATTAGCTTACTTCCAGTCCTCCAAAATAAACCCACTAATTTTTGCAATCAGCCTTCATTTGGTTAATCACCAGTTTAATTGATTTAATTAGTTTGATCTGCAAAATTAGTCAAGTGTAAATACTGTTTTGTAAACAGAGTTTAGCTCCAAGCTGTAAGATAGGGAATTCTAATTCAAACCTAGAGTTAATAACAAAACCCACACATACAGGATTTGTCATGGAATACAGCAGTTGCAAGTTTTTAAGACAGGCCCTTGGAGAGTCTGGTGAATGTTTTGGAAATGTACTATTGTAATTACAGTATTGACTAAGCTATGAGATACCTCTCCCGCTTCCCCCCAGCTAATTCTAACAGATATCACAATTACCAGAGTGATTGTGTTTTAAAGATTATAAGACAAATTCTTTCTATATCTCTTTCTAAATGAGCTGGCTCAAATAACTCTAATGTTCAGAGAGTTGTTCAAATTTTAATTTCATGTTATTTTTAATATGTCAAACCTTGCCCACTAAAGGAAATTTTAAGCCTTCCCTGAAACAAATTTTAATACAGGAATTGAGTTTTTTAAGCAAACATGTCTATTTATTTTAACAATATGGAATTCAAAAGACACCATGTGATACAAAATATTTCTTCACTTTTTAGTAGTTTTTTAATATAAGTTCAACAAGATAAAAATTCCCTTTAAACACCCCCAAGTGAATTCATTCTAAGTGCTAAACTCGGGAACCTCCCTACTGAATAAGACAATCTTTCCATTTAAAATCTCTGCCTAGTATATTGTAAATGTGGGAGGGATTAGGTAGGAAGGTAATTGTTTGTAGATTGTATTTTCCCAGATTATTTCTCATTACTGAGCCACTATTAATGCTATCTCTTTGGAATTTTCCACATCTTTGCTTGATTTTTTTAAATTCAATTAGTATTATGTGAACACTTTGGGATTCAGTTAGTTGTGCTACTAACTGACATGTTTAAACTGGATTAAAAACCATTCGGGGAAGAGCAGTGCTATAAATAATTGATCAAATTGTTTAGAATGCAAAAGACAATGAACAGTGCTACCTAGTTACAATTTTTACAATGCACTGGATGCTGAGATAGAGGCCAGGGACAGGGAAGGGGAAAGAGCCTGTGAGTACATGTCCTATTAGCTGTCATTCGCACTTTAAAAATCTGTGCATCAGTTCAGGAAAAGGGTGTGGTCTTTTTTTGTTCCAAAGACAGTGTTAAATTTATCTGTAAAGCATACATTCATTGGGCCTATATCCCTTCACATTGCCTCAGAAATGCTTTCTTCCAACTCAAGCTTTTTCTGTAATGAGTCAGAGAGTAAATATTTTAGGTTTTGCAGGAAAGCAGTCAGAATCATGGAAATGAATATATGGGTATGGTTGTATTCCAGTAAAATTTTTCATGGCCTCTAAAATTTGAATTTCATATCACTTTCGTATGTCATGAAATATTCTTCTTTTGTTTTTTTCAAACACTTAAGAAGGTTAAAAGCATTTTTAATTCACAGGCTTTACAAAAACAGGTGGCAACCAGATTAGGCCATGATTTCCCCACCCAATTCCAGTTATTGTGGGACAGGTAGCTACTGAGAGTTAGTAGTGACACATTTCCAACTCTGCCACTTCAAAGTCCACTTTATAACCTGTCATTTAAAATTTCATATCAACATAATGATTGCTCTTTGCTTATAGAATCACTTCACATACTAGATCTGAAAGGAACAGGGGCAACAAGGAATTAGACATGGGGGCTCAGCCAGCGTTAAAGAAAAAGAAAAAAAGATCAGAGACTTATATACAAGCATGAGGTACTTACTGCATCTTTAAGAGTCTTCAGGGCAGAGTTGGGACCCCTCTACCTCCGGCTGCCTTATGTTCACTTAAGCCCTTTTGGTGACATTTTCCCTACTGAATATTGTTCTAAATTATTTTTGCTTGAACTTGATTTCATTTGAAGCAAAAATACTGTAGTTGTGGGAAAGGGAATTGGTCTGAAAATCAAAGTGCAATTCTTCCATTCGTATTCTTCTGTAGAATGACTCTGAGCCCCCAAATCTCTTTTGGAAGGTTTGCAGATATACAGTTAGATATTATTACTCATTTCCCATTATCCCTGATAAGGCAGCTGGAATCATCACCGATGGGGGTTTGATAACTATATTTCAGTAAGCGCTTAATTTTCTACAAATTCCCCACAGGTAAAAGATGAGGAGCCTAAAATATATTCATTTCAAATTGTTCCATTAATATAGCTAGAGAATTCCAAAAGTCAAAAAAGAGCATTTTTTTAAAAAATGAGTCTGATTTAACCCATACCATTTCAGCAGCCACGGAAGCTTGTTTGGAAATTCTTACTGCATCTTAGTGGGTGCATGACTCTGGAGAGGTCATTCAATCTCTCTGAGGTGCAACATCTTTTCTGTAAAGTGGGTTCATAGAATGTGCCTTGCTGACCTTGGGACATTTTATTGATGACCTTGGGGTTTTCTCACATGGGAAAACTGGTATGGAAATGCTTTGTACAAGGGACAGTGATTCCATTAAAGAGGTTCCATTAATACACATGTACTGAGCATCTTTTAAGCTAAGAAGGCAGAAATCAGTAAGTGGAGGAAGCGTAGGCTAAGTGCTAAAAAGCAGTACGAGCAAATACTGTTTAGGCTGGAAGACCTACATTCCTGGTGGGCAGCGGCCAGCAAAGTCTTGAAAGAGGAAAGACCTGAGCAGAAGGAGGGAAGAGCATTTGTGGAGTGAGCAAGGCATTGTTGTTTCATCATTCCATATCTGATAACAATCTTCTTCTTCTTCTTTCTTCTTCTTCTTTCGTCTTCTTCTCCTTCTTCTTCTAATGAAGGGTTCCTGCTCCATCTTGGGATATGTATCTGAAATTTTCTTCTGCAGGATTGGTACAGTAAGCACTCACTCCTGACTTCTTGCTGAACTTAGGCAGGGGTACTTGAAGAAGGAAATAAGCCAAAACCAAAGCAGAGCCGACTGCTTTCAAAATCTCTTATTGTTTCACTAGGTATGTTTAGATCTGATAAGATATGTAATCGTTACCTCTTATTACAGCTTTCCTGGACTTTTTAGGTATAACTAAGTACCCATAAAATCTTCAGATTGTTTGTTTGCTATCTATATTTCCTAACAAAGAAAAAGATGTAAACTGCAGATTTTAAGCATCTTGGATATTAAAACATTCTCAGGGTATTTGTGTGAAATTGGTAAAGGATTCTGTGGCGAAAGGAGAAAACCGCTTCACAGATGAAACTGCCCGCCTGGGAGTTCCAAGTGCAAATAGCAGTAGGATTCCTGAGTCTTAACTTTTTTTGCTATAAAAAGTCCCAAAAAGTATATGCTAGAGTATATCCAGGTCAATACATATGTTTGGACAAGCTACCCAGGGCCCTGCTAAACTCCCCACTGTTTTTACAGTCAGTATACTTTTCAGATATTGGGTGCTAATTTGTATCATTCGCAAAAACAACTGTGAAAGCTATTTGGTGCTTGCAATGCAATTACTACTAAAGAGGTTTTGGGGTATTCTCATTAAACTGAGTCCCAGATGTTTTTGCCCTTGTGACTTGTGTTGATCTGTTCTTTGTCGGTTCTAATTATCAATCAAGATGAATGAATTAGTCGTCTGCTTTGTGAAAAGCCTATTTCTGCATATGATCGGGTCCCAAGCTAACAGAGCCTTCAGAGATATGTAACCTGGGAATGGGCCATTTCCTGTGCTCGCCTGCACAGACTGGTGAAACAAACAGCATCGCTCTCTACTGCGTATGTTTGGGGTATACATGCAATTTATGTTATATATGAGTGTGCGCAAAAACATGCACACACAGATGGATACACACACATTTCTGGACTGGCTATATATCTATATAGCCTCTTCTAGCACAATATATTTGACGTGAAGACTTTCATATTAATAACCTTTCCAGGGGGAAATCTCTAATTGCTGAGCCAGTAAGAAACTATGCACTAGAAGCCTGGTTACAATATTTTAGTATGTTTGCTTCCCTTGGAGTTTCCTCCAGTCTGCTCTTAACAGAGATACAAACTACCCAGTGGGCACTCAGCACACCTCACAGAAGATTAGGACACCTTGTGCTTGGCATTAAATCCCAGTCTCCTTTACCTCCACAACCCTCCTGTTCACGCTGGCAAGCATTCTCAAAAGCAATGTTTGCGGTCTCAGACTGGCATGATGCCACCACACATCAAGTGTGAGTATATTTTTATGGCTGTTTCCAATGCTCTTGGGAACCAATTGGCCATCTAACAAAGATTCTTTGAACTGGGAATTTACATGGCTTCAGATAGGAAGACAGTCTGGGAGACAGAAGGAGGGGGAAAAACACCAAGCAGCAGGTATTTGTTAGCAAATTCCAATGCTTCCATTCATCAGTGCATAACATTACAAAGGAGAGAAGAGTCTTTATTTCTCTGCTAACAGCAGGCAACATCACCTCTCTTCTCTAAAGGAAAGGCAGCTGAAAATTATGTGTGTTAAAAAGGGAGACATATGTTTTATCAAAGACATATGATAAGCATTTTCATTCCATTCATTTGAGTCTGTGTATGTATTTATTCCAATATGCATACATAATAAATTATAAACAATATATATATGTGTATACACACACATATACATACATACATATATTCTCCAGTTATCTAGGTAAGCGAACAAAAAAGTGTCATTAACATACACTGACATAAATTTAAAAAATCACTGTTTTTAACATTTGGAAGATAGCTCTGGGGAAATCTTGAAATCATATAAGCCTGTCCTTGGCAGATTGGTTAGATGTTAATTTGCCTTTAGGAATGAAGGAAGCAGGCTGCACTTCTGCATGCGGGTCACTCACTAGTAAGCCATTTTTCAGCATGTAAAAAATGTTAATTCTCTTTTGTTTTAAATCAGTTAAGGGGCAAATCTTTGCCGTGAATCAGTAAGAGCCTCTATAACTGTCACAAAACATTTTCCTAATATCCCTTTAACAAGTCCAGGGAACTCTGACAATGAGCATCAAGAAGTCTGAAAAAGGTTTATAACCTTTGACCCAGTTACCCCCCTTTTATTGGAACCTACTGCAAAAGAATTAGCCTAAACACCTAAGAAGTGTTCATGTACAACAATGTTAGTTACATTCTTAATAATAACAGGGAAAATTGGAAATGGACTCCTATACTTTGACTCGTTTAGGTTAGATAAACTATCAGATAGCCAATGAAATATCATGCATTCAGAAGCACCCACGGAAGAGGACAAAGAATAAAGGAAAAGGAGGGATGTAGCTGAAAGAAGAGGAGAATGAGGTCTCCAGCCTACTGACCTTCAGAACAGAACTACGCCATCAGCTCTCCTGGGACTCTGGCTTGTTGGCTGCAAAGCTTGGGATTTGTCAGCCTTTATTATCACGTGAGCCAGTTCCTCATAATGGATTTCTTTGTATATCCACATCCGTCTGTCTTGCCATCTCTGTATCCTATTTTGCCTATTATGAAATTGCTATGAACACTTGTGTACAAGTCTTTGGGAAAACATATGCTTTCAGTTTTTTTTTTTTAAAGAATTGGACAGCTATATGTAGAAGAATGAAACTTGACCATTCCCTTTCACCATACACGAAGATAAACTCGAAATGGGTAAAAGACCTCAACATGAGGCAGGAATCTATCAAAACCCTAGAGAAGAACATAGGAAGTAGCCTCTTCGACATCAGCCACAGCAACTTCTTTCAGGACATGTCTCCAAAGGCAAAGGAAACAAAAGCAAAAAATGAACTTTTGGGACTTCATCAAGATAAAAAGCTTCTGCACAGTGAAGGAAACAGTCAACAAAACAAACAGGTAACCCACAGAATGGGAGAAGATATTCGCAAATGACACTACAGACAAAGGTCTGATATCTAAGATCTATAAAGAACTCCTCAAACTCAACACTCACAAAACAGGTAATCACATCAAAAAATGGGCAGAAGACATGAACAGACACTTCTCCAAAGAAGACATACAAATGGCGAACAGACACATGAAAAAATGTTCATCATCTTTAGCCATCAGGGTGATTCAAATCAAAACTACACTGAGATACCACCTTACACCAGTTAGAATGGCCAAAATCAACAAGATAGTAAACAACAAATGTTGGAGAGGATGTGGAGAAATCCACTGTTGGTGGGAATGCAAGTTGATGCAGCCACTTTGGAAAACAATGTGGAGATTCCGCAGGAAATTAAAAATGAGCTACGCTATGACCCTGTAATTGCACTACTGGGTATTTACCCCAAAGAAACAGATGCAATACAAAGAAGGGCCACAGGTACCCCAATGCTCATAGCAGCAATGGCCACAATCACCAAACTGTGGAAAGAACCAAGATGCCCTTCAACAGATGAATGGATAAAGAAGATATGGTCCATATATACAACGGAATATTATGCCTCCATCAGAAAGGATGAATACCCCACTTTTGTATCAACATGGACAGGACTGGAAGTGATTATGCGGAGCAAAATAAGTCAAGCGGAGAGAGTCCATTATCTTATGGTCTCACGTGTGAAGCATAAGGAAAAACATGGAGGGCATTGTGAGAAGTAAAGGAAGGGTGAATGGGGGGAAATTGGAGGGGGAGATGAATCATGAGAGACTGTGGACTCTGAACAACAAACTGAGGGTTTTGGAGGGGAGAGGGTGGGGGGTTGGGCGAGCCTGGTGGTGGGTACTGAGGAGGGCACGTATTGCATGGAGCACTGGGTGTGGTGCATGAACAGTTAATTTTGTAACACTGAAAAAATGAAAGTATTTGGGGGAAAAAAAGAAATATCATGCATTCATTAAATGTATTTACAAATATATTAAGTATATTTACAAACATATTTGTTTTATACAAATGTATGTTTGTAAATATATTTACAAATATTTATATATTTATATAATTATTGTATGTAATAGATAAATCACTTTAATTAACATGTTAATTAATTAATATTATTTATTAATAGTTATTAATATCATAGTTATTATGATATCACAATTATCATATCATAGTTATTAATATGTTAATTATATAAATATAACATATGTACATTAAATGTTTTACAAATTTATATAAGCAGGAGGAAATATGTGTGTTACAATGTTGAATTAAAATTGCATAAGTAATGCAATCTCTAGTATGTTACAGGAAAAAGACTGGAAATCAATGGACCAAAATGTTAATAGTATTTATTTCTAGGTATGAAACTATGGGTGATTTTTCCTACTTCTTTCTACTCTTCTATAGTTTCCAAATGGTCTATCTACAATGAGTGGTGATTGTAATATGGAAATAAAGTTTCATTTGGAAAATAAATGGGCAAAGACATTTGCCACTACTGCCAGAAGTGGTCAGCAGACAGATGAGAGAAGTTCTAATTTATCATTTGGCAAATCCATATTAGTCGTCACATCCCTTTCAGGGGTAGGGTCAGATACTAGTATGTTGGCAGCTCAAGGAAATCACCCTTCCATTTCTAACTCTGAAAAATTTTCTGTATGGGGTGGGGTATGGGGAGCTTCCAACCTGAATCAAAATTCTCAGGGAGGAGTCCATGGATAATCATCTGAGCTGGGAACATAAGACGAGTCTTTGCCTGTCATTAAAGAAATCCAGTTGCCTGTGGATGAGGAGAGTCACTCAGAGGAAGATCTGGGACCAAATGAGATGACGTGTTGAAGTGAGGACTTTGGAGCTCAGCAAAGAGGCCGGAATAGCCAGCAGGTGACTCTGCAGTGGCAGGACATAAGATGTTGCTCTTGAGGAGGAGGCCTGCAGGGAGCCAGCAGGAACCCAGCTGGGCCCCAGTGGGGAAAGCCCGGATGGGGGTGTGGCTAGACCTGAAATCTATCCCTGAGACGTTTGATGGTTTTATGTTTCTTGCGTTTCTTTTGTCTATTTCCTTTTGGTTTTCCCTGCACATCTGATAACTGTCTTCAAGGCTGGACAGACTTGAGCTGTTGCCTGTGCCCTAACCAGAGAATTGAAGCAGAACAGGTATGTCCTTGCAACGGAGCACATTGGTAGAAACAGCAAACCAGGTGAGCTTAGCCCCTGCCTGTTCTCTTGGGGAAGACCAACTGGAAGCTTTTTATGTCATCATTGTTTGGTTAAGGCCAAAAGATCTTTTTAGGAAGTCTTTTGAGTAAATTTTAAATTTATATTTAAAATCACATGGCCATATTTTGCCATAAAATAAAAAAGTGTATTCTTAATTCAAAGTCTGAATTTCAGCTCAAGCTTCGGTCAAACTTATAGAAGCCACCTCTTCAACTCCTTGACGGAAGTGTCCTAAAGATAACATCTGTGAGGGACTCAGTCCTTGCTCAACCATTTGGGATGTCTTTTGCACTAACAGCCCCTCTTCATTCCACTGTGGCCTCTTGATTAGAGCCACTGCCTCGTCTCCTCTTGTGTACACTACCTTTATATCTCTCCTCTCCCAAGTGCATTTATAATGAGCTCTCTCCAGCTTGCTGCTTATCACCTGATTGTTAGAGTGGCAGTGGTCGGATAAAAGCTCAAAGAATAGGAGATCACGCAACCTGCTCTGATCAGTAGTTGAACCTCTCCCTCTCCAACCTGGTCCCCCACCCCTGAATAAAAAAGGCATACCAAGAAAGTACATGAAGGCATTTTAAAAAATAGTGTGTGTGTGCATGTGTGTGTGTGTGTGTGTGTATGTGTGTGTGTGTAATGTGTGATTTGTTTTTCAGAAACTGTTTTTCAGGACAAGACTGGCAACAATCAAGAAAAATTTTAAATTCATATGCTAAAACATTTACAGTAAAAAGCAAAACATATGCTGTTTCCATTGAGCAGATTTCACTGAGACTTTAAAAATAATCCAGAATTGCAATGTAAAGGAAAAGGAATTTTTAAAACAATGTTAACTGTGGCTTCACAGTTCACCAGCTGCTGTGTTTCATACTACAAATCACAGCTCATCTTAAAAGACTTAACTTTGTGTTAAATAAGAGAGAGTTAATTTAGGAAGTGATTACAGTGGAGGCGTCTTAGAGCAACAGTGATTGTGGCACAATTAGTCTTCAATTTGTAATTGAGAGTAACTCCCAGAGGACTAACTCACTGATGAATTTCAAATAAGCAGACTTCAAAACTAAGAAGAAAAATGGCTAATTATAGGCTAAGAGGGAAAGGAAGGTGGGGAAATAAAAGAAGCTGAATCTATAGGATTCGAGCGGTGTTTCCTTCAAACCTGGAATCACCAAGAGGATGTGCGATCACATACAGCTGGGAGAGCCACACACAGACAAGGAATGGGGCAAAAAGGCTGATGTGAGACTCAGTACACATCTGCTGTTCACCAATCACAGAAGAGGCTGTGGTCTGAAAATGGACAGGCCCAGGTTTTATGGCAGCCACTGACCTAAAAAGCACAAAGAGGCTTAGGTTAACTGCATATGGCAAGGAATGCAGAGAAAGGCTTCACCTTGTCCATCCTGGAGTTGAAGAGGCCCTCGTACTGCTTGCTGTGGGCTAGGTGAAGGGGGAAACCAGCTTCATACAGCAGCCAACACACCACTCAAAGGCAGAGGCTCTGAAGTTTCCCTACCAGCCACCTCCAAATGAAGATGCACAGCCTATGCAGAGGTAGTCTTTTTTTTTTTTTTTTTAAGATTTTATTCATTTATTTGACAGAGAGGAGAGAGATCACAAGTAGAGAGGCAGGCAGAGAGAGAGGGGGAAGCAAGCTCCCCACTGAGCAGAGAGCCCGATGCGGGCTGGATCCCAGGACCCTGAGATCATGACCTGAGCTGAAGGCAGAGGCTTTAACCCACTGAGCCACCCAGGTGCCCCTGCAGAGGTAGTCTTAGCCCAAGTTTCTATCAGGTGCCTTTTGGCAGCCAAGGCAGGGGACTTCCAATTCCTCATTCTGTGTCACAATATTTTACAGGGTTGGGGAAGGTTACAACTTGCACCTGACTCGGTGGCAGACTGCTCTCAGGAATGTGCCCAAGAATGAAGGTCTTCTAGCTCCCTTTTCTTCCTTCCCTGGCTGGGGAAAAACTCCTGTGACTCCAGACATGGGTGGCCTTATTAGGAAAAATCTGGACATCACATTCACCCTTGCTGTGCCTAGCAGTCAGAGAAGGTACAAGACCCAGCTAACTGGGGCATCTATAGAAGCCCCTGGAGTAACAGAGATCCAGAAACTATGACATTGAAGCAATATCCTTATCTTTGGTAAGTTCAAATAAACAAACATCTGCCCTCTACCTAAGAATCTCATTTTGCTCAGAGACATCAACTTCCCTACTCCTAGAAAAACTAGGAAAATACTTATTGTTGTTGCCTTGGGATCTATATAGGATGGAGCTTGGTTTTAGTGTCCCAGGTTACTGTGGCTATTTTGCTTCAAGAGACAGTGCCCCTGTTTCACTGGAGATGGGGTTTACCCCTCCCAGCCAGTGATGAGCCTGTGATTCAGCCCTGCTAGGGTGTCCTATTCCCCTGGCCACATGATTATTTCAGGGTTAAGTACATAATCTTAGCAGGCCCTAATTGTCTCCATGAGACTTTTAAATATGAATACTGAGAAAGAGACAGGATCTTCATGAGACAAAAGCACTGGGTAAGCCAAGACCCATTGGGAGCCATTTTTTTTCTCTCATATGGAGAGGCCTACTAAGAGTATAGAACACCCAAAAGAATTAAATGGGAGAAATGAAGACAGACAAAATCCTGACAATATCATTGAGACTCAGGATATACCTATGCCTGAAGACAGTGTACCCTCTGACTTCCCAGCTGATCCAGCCAATACATTGCCTTTTGGCTCAAGCTAGTTGGAGTTTGTCACTTATAACACTGAGAGTCTAGGCTTCAAGCAAAGGGAAAATGGACTCCACACCAGATTTTGTATTAGGCCCCACGTATAACTATATAACCCATTGGGTCATCTATTCCTACAGAAGTCACATGTAACTTGGAGAAGGGGAATAATGGAGGTCCTTAACCAAATTTTCTTGTTCTGTAATCCAGGCTTAGGAAAAATCGTTCCTCTTTTCTTTTTTTTTTTTTTAAAGATTTTATTTATTTATTTGACAGAGAGAGATCACAAGTAGGCAGAGAGGCAGCAGAGAGAGAGGAGGAAGCAGGTTCCCTGCTGAGCAGAGAGCCCCATGTGGGGCTCGATCCCAGGACCCTGAGACCATGACCTGAGCTGAAGGCAGAGGCTTTAACCCACTGAGCCACCCAGGTGCCTCAGGGAAAACTGTTCTTCTGATGGACTGTGTGTTCCTTGTGAGCAGGAATCACATTCATTTGTGTTTCTTAGTTCTCCCAGAACCTTGTAGATGCTCAGATATTTGGCTGAGTTGGTTTTACTTCTAACAGGTGAAAGAATGACACAGCAATTAACTACAATAAATTTAGTTGCTTTTACTGAGTTCTTTCCATGTGAGGGCAGTCCAGAATTTGGAAGTGTATCCTAGATTGGGTTCCTCTAAAAGTAAACCCTGTAAGGATTTGGGTGCAGGTAGTCTGTCTGGGAGGAGAGAGCAGAAAGAGAAGAACTAATAAAGTTAATGAGCTAGTGAATGCTGAGGCAACTGGGCTCAATTCCACTGCAGAACTCCAAGGAACCATGGAGGGCATGCCTCAGAAGGGCACCACCCTGAAAGGGGAGGCCGGAGTATTTATCTACTAACACATGACCCACATTGATCGCGGGGTACTTTCCAGAGTACTAACCTCCCATTCTTTCAACACACATGCTTGTACACACACACACACACACACAAACTGGGTTGCACTTGTGCATGGCTCAGTGGCCTTCTGCATCTTATGGAATAGTCCACCACAGCTGTGATGAAACCAGATAAGCTGAGGGAAATGACATGGCAATAAAGAAGCAGCTCCAAGCAGACAATATTCCTAATAAAATTTGGAGTTGAGATATCTAGAAAGTTAATGGCATTACTTGTGGTATTCTTGGGCAAAAAGACATTAGGAAATTGAATAGCCTTATAAGGGCAGGAGTAGTGTCTAACTGGTCTGCTTCAGATTCCACAGTAAATCTTGGGAAGTATCCTCATAAGTACATGTGACTGTGTACTTTTTCAGTCGTTCAAATGGTACTGGTCCACAAGCTTGTAAAGGCAGGAGCTGTTGGGTTTGGCTTACTGGTATATTCCACTGTAGAACAGTTCCTAGCACACAGCACACGTTGAATAAATATTTGTTGAATGGATTAAACAATAATAAGAATTTTTAAAGTATGGCAGGCACTACGTATTATTTCTAAGAGATTTGGGGTTAGCTGGTCTTTTATGCCACATCAGTGTTTCAGGTATACATCTTAAGGCCTGAGCTTTATGAACATTGCATACCATGTAAGTCAGACAGATCATAAGCACCATTAAAAGAACACTAAGTTTCTGGGCAGTAGGGAAGTAACATCAGACTTAAGTGACTGTGTAGACAGGTGGATAGGAAAGTGGGAGTTTTCCCGAGGAATTTTCAATCACAGATTACATATGGTGGCAATTCACTATTGAAGGTAACTGGAGCCCATTAAGATGAAAATGTTGGAAAAAAGTGCCAGAAACTTCTTCCTTCTGCTTCCTATGTTTGTGCAAATCTTTTTTAATCCCAGAGAAAAGCAGTAACAGAAGAAAATATTCATCCCTTCATTTGTTCATTCACATAATCAATGAATATTTGAGTCCTGCTATGTGCCAGGCGTTATGCTTCTAGGGCTGCAACAGTGAGCAAAACAGACACAATCCCTGTCCTCGGGGAACTTACAGTCTGGTGTGGAGATAGATATTAAATATTCATGTAAATGTGTATGTAATAATACACTGTCATTGTGGCTGTAAAGGTAATTACAGGACTTTATAAGAAAGGTTAAGGAGACATTTTTGAATGGGAGTTCAGGGAAGGCCTGGAGGAAGGGACATTTATAATGAGATCTAAAACACAAACAGGAGTTAGCTAGGCCACAGGGAAGGGGACTGAGTCTTAAGGAGAGCATATGCAGATATCCTGACAGGGGAAGGACTTGCCAAGCTCAGTGAATTAAAGGAGGGCCAGTGTGGCTGGAACAAAAGTAAATGAAAGAGTGCAAAAGATAAAGTAATTGAACAAAGTAATTGAAAGAGTGCAAAAGATAAAATCAGGTACGCCTTGGTGGCTGAGTCACTTAAGTGTCTGGTGTCTGCCTTCGGCTCAAGTCGAGACCAAGTCCCACACTGGGCTCCTTGCCCAGCAGGCAGCGTGCCTGCCTCTCCCTCTGCCTGCTGCTCCCCCTGCTTGTGCTCTCTCTCTCTCTCTCTGCTCTCTGACAAATAAATAAATAATCTTAGAAAAAAAAGATAAAACCAGGAAAATGAGCGGGTGGCCTTCGAGGCCACACTGAAGACCTACAAGTAGTGGGAAGCCACTGAAGAAGTGTGAGCAGGGAAGTACAATGCCCTTGACTGGCTGCTTGTCTTAAAGGCTAGCTGGAAAGGAACCAGAGAGTTCAGTGAGTGAACTATCCCCATGCTTCAAACACAGCCATGGCTTGGACTAGAGCTTGGGCCAAGGAGATAAAGTGAACATGTTTGAGATGGGGTTCAGGTACACAAATGACAAGACTGACTGGATGTGGAAATGAAAGAGAGGAAGAATGCAAGGATGACTCCTTAGATTTCTGGGTTCAAGTAGTGGGAGGCTGGAAGTGTCAGTAACTGAGATGGGGGAGACCAGGTGACTAGCAGGTTAGGGGTAGGAGAGCCAGGGTTCAGTTTGGACATACTAAGTGTGAGATGACAAGTTGGGACGTCTCATGAAGAAAGGCTGAGACTATAGTTAGATACCGAGGAAAGGAAAGTGAGCAAATTCACCCACCAGGATACTTCTGGCAGTTTCACATTTATTATAATTACTTAAATTCTGAAATGTACTAGGTTTCTAATAACAAGAATGGAAATGACTGCATGTAGATTTTACAAATGGTTTGACTTCATGTCATTTCATGATTATAGCAAGGCTCAGTCAACAATTTCCAGCACTCTCACTTATAATGTGAGTTCTTTAAACATAAATCACTGAATGGCATCTCCTTTATTTTCCCCTGATTGGCATCTGATACACAATTTATTCTCCTTGGATCTCCACCAAATTTCTAGTGTTGAGATGTTCACAATACACTGACAGAAAAAAATTGGAAAAAATGCACCAACATTAATAGCAATTATCAGTAGATGGTCAGATAATGAATGACTTTCAGGTCCATTTTTTAAACTTCCATGTGTTTCATTTGAAAACCATTATTAATTGTATGATATTGTCTTGAGGTGCCGTGCATTTATCTAGTTTATGTTCTGATTCAAAAATAACACACAGAATTATTAGAAACACTAACTAGAAGTTGGAACTATTACATTTAGCAGCATATTTGTTGAATGGATGGGTTGTTTTCTTAAAGAAGTGGCATCTTGAGAATGATTGATTGACTGATTTAGTAGTGGTAAATTACTGCCTTAATAACTCCCTACTACTTTGTTTTTTTTTTAAATATTCTTTTTTTTTTAAGATTTATTTATTTTATTTATTTGAGAGAGAGAGAGAGAGAGAAAGAATGAGAGGGTAGAAGGTCAGAGGGAGAAGCAGACTTCCCGCAGAGCCGGGAGCCCGACATGGGACTCGATCCCAGGACTCCGGGATCATGACCTGAGCCGAAGGCAGTTGCCCAACCAACTGAGCCACCCAGGCGGCCCCTACTACTTTGTTTTTAAGCACTAGCACACATTCTTATCCTTTTTACCTAAGGAATTAGAAGAAGGTTTAAGAAAGAAAACACCATGGAGATTTTGGGTATCTGTGTTTATACATAAATGTATACTGATATATGTATATGTATACAGATACATGTATATGTATATATATATACACATGTATACAAACATGCATATGCATCTACACGTTTGAATATGTGTATTAATTTTTGCACAGTTGTTTGCAATCCGAAGTGCATAATAATACTTTACAATGTTCGTAGTAATGATTTATGGCTATATTTATACCATGTCACAAAATCCAGTAAGTTTATATAAAAACACAATAAAAATTGTTGCTAAGCATTGTTCAAGCAAAGCAAATGACTAGCAGATGTCCCTCCTTTTTTTCCAACTGATCTCACTTACACTGTGTGGGTTTCTATCCATCAGCATGACCCATCAGCAACAGTACAATTAATAGGCTCACGTATGTAAAGGAGTTGAGTCTACATACATAACATTCTCCTAGACATTCTTTCATTCAATCCTTTCCAAAGCCTGTGAGCCAATCTGTCATGCTGACCCACCATCTTGCTGAGCTCAGCTAATAACAAAATGGGGATGATGTTATATCTATCCCACAGAGTGGCCCCAGAGGCAGAATAGTATAGTTAAGCACACAGTCTTTGAAGTAAAAGAGACCCAGAGTTTGAGCCCCAACTCTGCCACTGACTGGCTGTATGAGGACAAGCAAAGTATATCACCTCCCATGTTCCCAGTTCTTTATCAATAAAGAAAGGGCGATTTTAGGGATAATGATAATAATAGTACCTGCCTCAAAAAGCAGAGATGGCCTATGCCTAACTTATAGCAAGTGACTAATAAATGATAAGGATCACTATGCTTGATACGTAGTATCTTGAATATAGATAAGTCATTACCACGGTAGCAACTTCTCATGATTTTATTGATGAAGACACTGAAATGCTAAAAGGTTAAATGATTTTTTCAGTGATCACATGACTAATGAGTGGCAGCAGTCTAACTAGAACCCTCTCTTCTTACGCCTGACTTGTCCCTTCCTGTCCCCAGGCCCAGAGCTATGTAACATGCCCACATGTGAGTTCCGAATATTTAGTGAGATCATGGTAACTTTCCAATTGATTCAATTATCTCCAGCCCTACAGTCAAAACTGAGTAACGCTTGAGATTCTTCCCTTCTCACTCCACCTCTCAATAAAGGGGCAAGGGGCAAGGGGTAATTCACTAGATTTTCCTTCCTTGGAATGCTGATGAGGGGTACTAGCTATTGGTCACTCTTGAGCAAAATAAGCATTCTAGTAATATGTTGCCCCCATTACTGAAAATAAGATATAATTTCTTCCGTATCTCTCATTGCCATCAATAAAAGAGGAAGGGCTTGTCATTTGCCTTTGCTTCTTGATATGTATTTGATGAAACAAAGACATCGTTTTAGAATTTAAAAAAACCAAATAGTATAAATGATAGCTTAGAAATAATATTAATGAAATACAAAAACACTAATTACTTGTGCTGATGAAAAGTTAGAAAATAAAACACTGAACATATATACTGCCAGACCCTTTGCAAAGCACTCTTTGAAGGTATCGTGGAATATATTTTGCCACCAGTGTTTTATAGATGAGAATTCTGACCTCTGAGAGGTTTAGATAAGTGGCCCAAAGATACAATCAATAAATGACAGAGCTGTTATTTGAACTTGGGTCAGTTGACTTTGAATTCAACATTCATTTCATTTTATCACAACTGGCTTTTGAATGTGACCAGGATTAGTGTCACAGATGTGGGAAAACACTTGCATATGGCTATTCACACACCGAGAATAGTCTGATGTGATAAAAAGAGGATCAAGAGAACCAAACCCCCGTTCTACCTGCCATTAAATGCCATTATATATATGGCCTTAGAGAAGTCACATAAGCACTGAAAGCCTAGTTTTTCTTCTGCTGGACTAACCCATCTCAAAGGCCTGTTTATTTCTAACGCTATACGGTTCTGTTCATTTCTATTTAATTTTAACATTTAGCTGCTACACTTTATTGAGTAGATCTATACGTTGTGAAAAGAGTCAGTAATTTGGAAAAAAGCAAATTAACTTGGTCAGGATATTATATAAAGTTTCAAAACACTATTGAGTCTTGGGGTGCCTGGGTGGCTCAGGCGGTTAAGCATCTGCCTTCAGCTCAGGTCATGATCTCAGGGTTCTGGGATCGAGCCCCAAGTTGGGCTCCTTGCTCAGTAGGGAGTTTGCTTCTCCCTTTCCCTCTGCTTGCCGTTCCCCTGCTTGTGCTTTCTCTCTCTCTCTGTCAAATAAATAAAATCTTAAAAAAAAAAAAGCTTTAAAATAAAATAAAACCACTATTGGGTCTCTATTAAAAGTCAATCCAGTTGGGTGATGGACATTGGGGAGGGTATGTGCTATGGTGAGTAAGACTAATGATTCACAGATCTGTATCCCTGAAAAAAATAATACATTATATGTTAATAATTAAAAAAAAAGTCAACCCAAAATGGCAAGTGTGTGGGAAAAATTGTATTCTCATATTATTGGAGGGTAGGTAGATTGGTATGATTGGGGGGGTGGGGCAATTTTGGTAATTTCTATAACAATCTGACCCAGATAATCCATTTCCAGGAATTTATCCTACAATTGTAAAAATACCCTACAGCCATATTCGCCCAGGTGCACAGAAGGATATTTTCTGCAGCACTTTATATGATTGCAAAGAATTAAAAGCAACTGGATTACCCATCAATAGAGGACTGGCTAAATAAATTAAGATAAACCCACAGTATATAATACTATGCAGTTATTAAGAAAAGTGAAGCAGATGGTATACACTAATATGGAAAGCTCACAAGATGTAATGCAACTTTTCAGAGGCTGAACAGTGTGGACAGTATTCTCCTTGTGCGGTATGCCGCATGTGCTTATATGTACATGGAAAGACTTAGAGACACCTAGTCACCACAGTCACTCTGGAGACAGAAGCTGAGGGTCTGGAGGACAGAGGAGGTGAGAGACAAACTTCCTGTTTGGTTGTGTTTAATTCATTCATTCATTCATTTTTACCAAGCATGTGTATGGATGTGGATGTGTGGAAGATGGATGGCTGGATGAACAGACAAAGGGATGGAGGAAGAGATAAGACAAAGTCAATAGAGAACTATGGTTATTACATGAAATCAGAGCAAAAAACGACTTGGTCAGACTATACATATGACCTCTAGCCAAGACAGCTTTTACTCAGTGCAATCATACACCTTAAAAATCAGGAGTAAAAACAGCAATAACCACCCTGTGTTTTATGTATATCGCTTCAATTAATCTACACCTCATCACCACAGAGCCACATGTTATTGCCCATAAACCTACATCTCCCTCACAGATGGCTAAACTGAGATTCAGAGAGGGGAAGTAACTCACTCAAGGACACCCAGCTTATAACAGACAGCATCAAGTTTTGAATCTAGGCTTGCTGATGCAAAGCCACTAACTCTATCACTGACCCAAAGTGATGATGATGTCGCACAAAATTATGTCATACAAAGTAAACTTTGCCTATCAGCAAACTGGGCAAATGTGTCCAATAGCATTCTCTTCAAGTTTTGTTTTTTACCAAGTAAAAGTACTTGGTTCATCTCAACTTTATTTGGAAGGCCAGGAAAGTTGTGCTTAGTCCCTAAGTGGCTGGATCCACAACACACAGAAGAAATTCCTTCAGTAACGCTAACCCTCTTCCTCATTAATTCCTCTTCGATTTCACCTCATGGGAAAGACTGAGAACTGGCAGACTTGTGGGCTGTCTCTGCTGCCGAGGTCCAAGCTGGTCCTGACAGGGCGCCAAGGACCCACCAGGCTGGAAGCAGTCGCCACCAGCTGGACAGCGAATCATCATTAGTTCCTGGAAAGGCCCCTCGAGACCTTGACCATGAAAGAGCCTGTTTCCAACCAGAGGATCCTCTCTGGTGTGTGCTATGCCCACAGGGATGCAGCAGCGATTGCAGTATCAAGAAGCTACTGACACTGGTCCGAGATGACTTTAATAACAGCAGTCAGAAGAAAAAGGCTTCAGCCGCCTCTAGGAACGCAAGCAGCCACCTCGGTTCACTAGCACAATTATGGCACTCACCTGAGCTCTCCAGGAGCAACCGCATCAGGGACTCGTCTCCCACTTCCCCTGCCTGCTTTCTGTGTTTTGGACACCCTAAATTGCTTTGTCTGAGAATTAGCAAGCTGCTCCACATATACATTGTTCTCCAGGGTTGGTTACTTTGAACAGAAGCCACCAAAAATCTGTCTGAAAGGTCCTCCAGGCAAGTAACTCATAATGCTTTAAAAAAAAAAAAAATTTTTTTTTTTTGGCTTAGCAACAGTGCATGTACTTGTGAAGCAACTGTGAATATTCAAATACTGTAATTGGAGATGATTTACATTGTTTTGAATTAACTAAAATTCCATTGTTAAGCACAAATACTGCTCCACTAAATCATCATGCTTTTAATAGGTCCACGTGAGCAGGTTACCGAGCGCATTAGGATTTATAACGCTCCTGGGGAGCTGACCACTGTATTATGCTTCCTGCTGCTAGGTAATATGCATGACACATTTCTGGACACTAATTCATTTATTTAATAGTAACAGTATGCAAAAACAGAGTTCAAAATGAGGCTGACAAAGGAGGTATAAAAGTTTTATTAATCCATAGCTAATCAAAGGCCAGTGGAAGGCATATAATGGTGGCATTTACAGACCATATCGAATGTGAATAAATTAACTTTTTGTTTCCTAAAATCTTACTAATAGGATGTATTCGACTTGAAACATTTATACTTTTAATTACAAAGGAAGGCAATTTGGAGCAGATTTCCAGCTATACTTTCCTTAAAAGCTACAACTTCGCATCAAGGATCAACACAAATCCTGTCATCAGCTGTTGTGTCAAATATGATCAATTACAACACAAGCTGCTTCATACTAAAAACTGCAATGTTGTTTATTTTAGTGTTCCTTTAATTGCATGCTGTCATTCATTAGAAAATTATTTTCTCTGAAAAATGAAGAGTATCTGCTTTTCTCCCATCGCTCTGATCACTACACAAAGCATATAAGCCGGTGGCATAATGCCTCTTGTAGAAAATCTTTTTTACAGTTTGACAGCTCAGTTTTGCAACAAATCAGAGCAAAGCAAGAGTCTGAAGTACAAGCAAAGGAGAACATCAGGGAAGACCAAGAAACACTGAAGTGTGTGGCAGAATCATTCCCTTGACGTAGTTCAGCAGCATATGTTGGGAGAATATTTGCTCATCATTTGAAAATAGAAACAAAAAAATAAAGACATCTAAAACATAATCCTCTCTCCATTCTAGAATTCTACCCACATTCTATTGCTTGGAGCATTTTGTAGCAATCAGCTAGTTCTTACATAATAACCCGAGTGTTGTTCTCATATTGAAGGGAAGAAAGAGATCCTAGAACTATCCATGGCAGTTGTTTCTTGAGTGATCTTGCGGAGCATAAGCTAAAGAGCTTCTGGATATTAGGACGGCTTATATTAAAGAAGGGTTCCATGGTCAAATGAGTTTGGGGAATGCTGGATTAAACAAAACTGTGTAAACATGTATCTTTAGGTTTTCTCACAGCCTTTGATACAATAAGGGACTGTGTAAAACTCCAAGAGGAGGATATGGTATGAAGTGTTTCCCAAATTTATTTCATTGTGGAATTTTTACTGAGAAGGAAAAAGGGAACACCAATCTAAAATCCAAGGCTTATAGTTCATACTGAAAATTAGTATATATACCAATGGATGTTAAATCTTTCCTGGAAGGTCTCCAAATTCTGCCCTCGTCACCCCCTCTCTGCTACCTATTGAGAGAACCCCACTTCCATCTCCACCTCAGGAACTTTACAGTCAGTGCCAAAATCCATATCCATATACCTTCACACACACACACACACACACACACACACACAATCTTCTATCACCAGTATCTTAACCTCTAGCCCAGAAGTTCCTGGAAATACCATTAGTCAACTTGGGAGAAGTAACAAGTTTAAATACCATATAGAAGATGTACATTATGCTTTATTTTATACGCAGGGGATGCACTCAGGGCAACAGGCCTGAAAGTGGTAAATATTTCATGTTCATTGTAAAGTTCACAACAATCTCTATCACTCTTTAATCAGGCACCCATGGGTATCAGGCAGAACATAAGTAGCCCCCACCCCCAGGATCACTGTTGTATTTTGGCACCAGGATATGACTCATTCAAAAAAGCCCTGGGATGCTACTAAAACACTACCAGAGTTAGTAAGCAAGCTTAATACGGTCACTGGAGATGAGACAATATTAAAACATCAATTGTATTTCTATATACTAATAATGAACAACTGGAAAGAAAATTAAAGACAGTACTATGTACAGTAGCATTACAAAGTGGGGATAAATCTAACAAAATAAGTGCAAGAGCTGTAAGTCAGGAACTATTGAATGTCAACGGGAGAGATGATAAAAGGCCAAAATAAATAGAGAGCTGTATTGCTCTCTATTTATTGCAAAACTCAAGATTAAGATCTTAATTCTCTCCAAATTGATTTTTAGGATTATCAAAATCCCAGTCAGAACATCAACAAGTATTTTGGTAGAAACTGACAAGCTGATTCTAAAATTTATATGGAAAAGCAGAGGATATAGAAAGGCTAAAACAATTTTGAAAAGAAGAATAAAATTGGAAGACATTCACTAATTGACCTCAAGACTTATTGCTCTAAAGCTACAAGAATCAAGACATTATAGTATTGACAAAAGGATAGACATGCAGATGAATGGAAAAGTCCAGAAATAGACCCACAGAAATATGGTCAATTGATAATCAACAAAGGTGTTAAGGTAACTCAATGGATAAAGTCTTCAACAATGGTACTGGAATGATTAGATGCAACTGAATGTCAAAAAATGAACTTTGATCTTTTCTTCACAATATATATAAAAATTAATTGAGATTGGGTGGCTGGGTGGCTCAGTCAGTTAAAGCATTTGCCTTTGGCTCAGGTCATGATCCCAGGGTCCTGGGATCAAGCCCCACATCTGGCTCCCTGCTCATCAGGAGCCTGCTTTACCCTCTCCCTCTACTGCTCCCCCTACTTGTGTGCTCTCTCTCGGGTACTCTCTCTCTCTCTCAAATAAATAAATAAAATCTTTTAAAAACTTAATTTGAGGTGAATCATAGACATACAATTGAAACCGAAAACTACAAGACTTCTAGAAGAAATATATGACCTTAGGTTAGGTAAAGAGTTCTTAGAATGCAAAGAGCCAAAAACCATAGAAGAAAAAAAATTAGCAAATTAGAGTATCAATATGTTTAGAAGAACAAACAAAAGTGTTTGTTCTTCTAAACACTCAGTTATGAAAATGAAATAGCAAGCTATAAGTCTAGCAAAAATATTTGCAAAGCAAATATCTGATAAAGGATTTATATCCAGAATATAAAAAAAACTCTTATAAATCAATAATAATAAAACAAATGAATCAATTTCTTAAGTGGGCAGAAATGTGAACAGATACCTCACCAAAGAAGATATACGATGGCAAATAAAAACATAGGTCATTAGAAGATACAAATTAAAAACACAACGAGCTGCCGCTACATGCACATGAGAATGGCTGAGCACTAACAAGTCTGTAAACATGAAGGGGTGCTGAGGAGATGCAGCAGCTCTAACTCTGTTTGTTACATTAGTGTTTGGAATGCAAAATGGTACAATCACTTTGGAAACCGTTGGAAGTTTTTTATAAAGGGAAACACACACGACCATACAACTCAGCAATCCCATTCCCAAGTATTCACCTGAGAGACGGCAAACATAGGCCCACACAAAAACCTGTATGTTAATATTTAAAGCAGCTTTATACATAATTTCCATAAATTGAAACATCTCAAATATCTTTTAAAAAGGTCAGTGGAGAAGTAAATTATGGTACATCAGCACAAGAGAATAGTATTCAGCAGGGGAGAGAAACTAATGCATGCAACAACATGAACAAATCTCAGAAACACTCTCACTGAAAGGTGTCACACACAAAATAACTCATACTGTATGATTCTATTTATATAATAATCTTGAGAAGGCCAAACTATAGATACAGAAATCAGGTTAGTGATTTCCAGAGACTGTGAGTTATAAGAGACATTGACCAGAAAGGGCTACAAGGGAAAATTTGGAGATGAAGGAAAGATTCTGTAGCTTGATTTTGATGGTAACAGGACTAATACATTTATGAAAACTCACTGAACTCAAAAGAAAGAATTCTACTATATGTAAGTTATACCTTTATAAAACTGATTTCTAAAGTAGGGCATAAATTCACACTTGCTTTGGTTCATCTTATGTCTAACATAACCAAATAAACTATGGTTCTACAATTTAGTGGTTTATATACAACTTTAATTTTAAGGTGGAGGATTCAGGTCGGTGGATTCTTGATATTGAAAATTATTTGACACATGGTCACAACCACAGTGAAATTTCCCCACACAAGTGGTAAAATACACTAGTGTTATTGTGGGAATTCTTAATTGAAGCAAGTGGCCAGTTAAAAACCACAAAGAAATGGAAAGTGGTTCTACCTACCAGGTCTGAAACTTCTCAGTCTTGGGTCTGATCCGAGGAACTCTGAGCATCTAAGCTAGACTAGCAGCTAGAAAGCCCTTCCAATCACGGACATAAAAGACGGCACTTTTTAGCTCCTGACTTACATACTGCTCAGCTGTCTAAATAAATGTGCTCCCACCAGTTCATTTACTGCCTCTGGCATTATCTCCACGTTCTTCTCTTTTATCTCACACTGGTATGTTCATTTGAAAAGCCAACATGTCCATAAGTATGTAATTATAAAAAAATATTATGAGCAATTTGATGGAAGTAGTTAAAAACCTAGAGGAAATGGATATTTCCCGAAAAATACAAGTGACTAAAATTGATCTATATTACTAAATGTCATAGAATTGTACCCTTACAAAATGGCAAATTACTAAAATTAACTGAATTTTGTGACATGTAAATTATACCTCAATAAAGCTGTTTTTAAAAAGTTTATAAGAGAAATTGGTCTACAAAAAAGAACAAAACTTGAACAGACTAGTTATCACAGAAGAAATTGTAAAAACGATTGAAGATCTATCATTTTTAAAGAACCAGAACTAAAGAGTTTCACAGCTGAGTTCTGTCTCACCCTTAAGAAACAGATAATTCCTTTATAATTCAAAATATAACAGACTGTAATAAAAAGTTAGAAAGTGTCCCAATTCATTTTATGATTCCAACAAAACCTTAATACCAAGATCTGATGAAAATGGTATAAAAATAGAAAACTATAGCCTGATCTCATTTAGAAATTTAAATGCAAAATTTTAAATCGAGTGTTAGCAAAGAGAATCAAGCAGTGTATCAAAATAACCCTGGTCTATGACCAAGTAAGGTTTACTTCAGAAATGCAAAGATAATTCAGAATCAAGAAGTCTTTCAACATAATTCATGATATCAGCTAATTAAAAGAGAAAAATTACATGATCATATCATTAGATGCTGAAAAGCATTTTTTGTTTTGTTTTGTTTTTCTGAAATAGTTGCACTCATAGGATGTGGTCCTTTTGGGCTCAGGAAGTCATCTCCCCCTGGGAATGAGCCACTTTGTCAGGTAATGCTAACCTGGGGAGGTTGGAAGGTTTCATCTCAGTCAGTCAGATCTTATGGCTTCAGGAGGTGGGGCACTTGTTTTTCCTCACTTTGCAGGGAAAATCTCTCAAAGCGACACTGCCGGTAAACATTGTTGTGAGTAGCCATTGTTGCTGTGGCTCATACCTGTGAAGACTCCAGTTTAAGAATTATACAATTATAAAGAGAAGGACAAAACTGGAGAGAAATGCAGGAAAACTGAGCCAGGGTCCAGACACCAACACAAATCCATTTGTGTTTTTTTGCCCAGCTCCTCAGCCTTTCTAGGCCTCAGTCTGGTCATCCAAGAAAGGAGGAGCTATTCTATGCCTTAGTTAGGTTCCGGTCCACTCCATCGTTCGATGCTCCTTCTGCTTGACCAACTTGTTTTAAAGATACACAGGGCAGCATTAACTGCACATTGACACAGGTGGAATATCAAGCTTTAATATGAAGATTGGAATTCCTCCCTGATATTTCAATTATGTCTTATGGTCAATTTTTTCCTTCCTTAAGAAGTCACCTGCTGACTTTTGGAAATTAATGGTAGAGGCACCTGGTTCGTTCAGCCCTTAGAGCTTGCAACCCTTGATATCAGGGTTGTGAGTTTGAGCCCCATGCTGGGTATAGAGATTACTTAAAAGTAAAATCTTTTAAAAAAAAGTAAATGGTAAACAGCATTCAACAGGCAGTTTTGTTTTATACACAATTTTAAGGTAGCATTTACCAAATAGGAGAATAGGTATTACATGTTTTTAAAAAATCAATTGTAGGGTCAATTGTGAATTTCTGGGTTTTAAAGAAAACACATTTCTCAACTGATGGAGCAAAACTTTAATTGCTAATGTGCACAGCAAGCTCCAAAAAGGGGTATCCTATGCCCCAAACATGATTTACCTCAGCTAGCTTAACTTCCTTCCTTCTCTCCTTTCTCTTCTCCCTCCCTCCCTTCTTTCTTTCCTTCTTTCTTTCCTTTATAGCAGAGTCTCAAAGGACTAGCATTTTTCAGATTGGCTTTGGAAAACACTGAATGCACAAGGTGGAAACTTATGCAGAATGAGAAATAAAACTTAAAGCAGTCCTGATCTAGAGTCATCTAGACTTTGTGTTTGCCTTTTGGAGGCTGCTTAAAACATTAAAAGCTAAATTAAAAACTGACAGTTTTTTTTTTCTGATGGTGACATGAGAAGTCCTGTTTTCTAAAGACAGGTTCTCCTTCTACCTCAAGAGGTTAAGTCTAAATGAGAGATAGGAGTGGGCAGCTCAGAAGAGCATAGAGGGCAGCCACTGCCTTGGATTTGCTCACCATTTCTGGGTGAGAGCAGCAAGCATGGAGGGACAAAGTCACCACTGCCCTAAATCCCCAATTGTGTCAGACCCCCATTCCAAAAACCACTGGGGCAGCTGGCCATGCAAGAGCCTAAAGGTTAAGCACATACCACTGACCTCAGAGAAGTGAGTTCTCACATCATTAAATACAACGTTTTCTCCTGTTTTGCCTGATTACACCAAAAAGTGCACTGGGAGCATTATTTAAGGCTTCGATGTTCCACCTACATTTGTACAACACAAAATCAATATCTTTACACTGCCTTTGTTTGCCTGGATTATGTTTAACTACTGAGTGGCTTTTAAGACACAAGTCAGGTTTAACATCTTGTGTGTTACATAAACAAATGTGTGAACAAGAAAAATACTAATATCTCTTTGTTTTCTTTCCCTCTAGGTTGTCAGGACAAGAAATATGAAACAGCTTATTTGGAGTATGCGTCTATCTGGATATACAGATACACAACTTATAATCTTGGTAACATAAATGTTTTCCCCTTGACCTAAAAGACTCTTGACAATGGTACTTTTAGACAATACTGAAAGAATAGATTATTCAATAAATAGAATGGACTGGCTTTCCATTTGGGGGAAAATATTAGACCTCAAGATAAAAATACATAAATTTCCAGATGGATTAACTTTTAAACACAAAAAGTACAGGCATTTGACAAACAATAGAAAAATTTAGAAAAAATTTTAATGAAGTTGTAAAGGAAAGGATTTATATATTTGACTATGTAAAATCTGTGAATAGCAAAAAATAACTCAAAGTTAACTTTACCTAACCTTTATTTAATACTTACTATGTGATAGAAACTAAGCCAAGTCTTCACGTATATTGACTCCTTTCTTCCCAAAAGAAAGATAATTGTAAGATAACTGTAAGACAGCTGACTGTATTAGAGTTCTCCAAAAAGACAAAACCAGTACAGTGTGTGTGTGTGTGTGTGTGTGCGTGCGCGCACATGCACACGAACCCACGTATATAATAAAGGGATTTATTAGCAATGGCTCAAGTGATTATGCAAGCTGACAACCCAGGAGAACTGATACACAGTTCCAGTCTAGTCTGAAGGCCTGAGAACCAGGAGAGTCAAGGATGGAAGTTGCAGTCCAAAGGCCAGAGGGCTTGAGATGAGAGAAGTGCTGCTGTTTCAGCTCATCTCTGAGGGCCAGAAAAGACCAACATCCCAGCAGTAAGGCAGGGAGGTCCTCTCTTACTTGACCTTTTTTTCTAGTTAAGTCTTCAATTAATTAGATGAACCTACCCACAGTAGGAAGGGCCATCAGCTTACTCAGTCTATCCATTCAAATGTTAATTTCACCCAGAAATACTCTCACAAACACTCCCAGAATAATATTTGACCAAATGTCTGGGCACTCCGTGGCCCGGTCAAGTCGACACACAAAACTAACCATCATGCACATACTGTCCCCTTACAGCATGTGAGGAAACTAAAGCTTAAATTATTTCACCAGAATCCCACAGCTAAGATGGTAGAGTCAAACCTTGTTGCCAGCTCTATCTGAAATCAAAAGGGAATCAACAAACTGGGGGAAATGTTTGCAAAATACAAGACAAAATAAACGTTTTAATAGCAATAGCAATAACAAGGTCTTTTATAAATCAATAAAAATGGTAAGTACCTCTATACTAGAATTGGCAAACAAAGTAAAACATAGACAAAAACAGATGGCAGAGGAAATAACTATTAAAAAATAAATAAGCTCAATCTCATTAATGATAAAAGAAATGCAAATTAAAACAATGAGGCGTCATTACAGATACCATATCTGTATCTGATGCTACATCAGATTTGAAGATTATATAGAAATCATACCTAATGTGAACTCTTCCTCTCATGTTGGGTGCTTTAGAATTATTTTTCTACCAAAGTATTCCCCTCTGGCAAAGCTTTAGAATGCTATGACTTCTATTGAGATGTCCTCCCTCCCCCTGTATCTGTTTATTATTGCCTATTACAGGCCCTGAATCTCTTAACTAAAATTCTAAAATAAATTTTAAAAAAACTATAAACAGTTTTATCAGTAATCCTTTAGTAGCAAAACTTTAACTGATTGGAGCTCAGTTAATGGGAAAACCTGACTTCAACTGCCACGATACTATACAAGAGTGTATCACAGGTAAACATTCATGTTTTGCTGTAGAAATAATTATGCCCTTGCTTATGAGGTGTTGCCCCTTCCTCAAGGATTTTTTAAGTAATAAATATATAAAATAAATTATCATTTAAAATTGAAAATTCTCAATTCCTAAACATAATGGACCTCATAGGGTTTAGAAAAGAGTTGTGAGTCTTTATTTTAGTTTTATATAAAAAGATGCCTTTTAAAAATTTTACTCTTAGGGGCACCTAAGTGTCCCAGTTGGTTAAGCATCTGATTTTGGCCCGAGGCATGATTTCAGGGTCCTGGGATAGAGTCCTATGTCAGGCTCCACATTCAGCAGGGTGTCTGCTTCTCCCTTTCCCTCTCCCCTACTCCCTGTTTTCTCTCTCTCTCTCAAATTAAATAAAATCTTAAAAAAAATAAAAACAAAAATTTTACTGTTAGTATTTAGCTTCCCAAACCTCAACCTGTTAAGGAAATCTACCAAAAGTCCTACTGCTAACATCATAGTAAACCTTAAAATCAGAGAGAATTCAAGAATATGTATTCTCACCATTCTGTTCAATATTGTACTGGAAGATTCTCCTCTATTCAATCCTTGACATGATGATGGTCATGGCTAACACCTTCATTTCAGCCTTGTGAGAGACTTTGAACTGGAAGAGTCCAGCCGAGCTACATCCAGACTCTTGGCCCACAAAAACTGTAAGATAATAGATGTTATTTTGTTAAGCCATTAAGTCTGGGTCCGATTTGTTATGCAGCATTAGTCACATAATACTAGAACTAAAAAATGATAGTGAAACTAACAACTGAGTTTTTTAAGGTCATAGGATACAAGGTCAATGTGGAAAAACTGTTACTTCTTTATACTAACTATAAGTAATTGCAAATTGAAAAATTTTTAAATATGCCACTTACTTTGACATGAGAAAATCCATTTAACACAAAAGACAAACTTAGAAAATATGTGTAAGACTTGTTTGTTGAAAAATATAAAACATTTCTGACAGAAATTAAAGAAGACCTAAGGAAAAGGAGAGATATATTATGTTCATGAGTGGGAAGGCTCAGCACTGATAAGATATTAATTATCCCCAAATTGATCTATAGAGTCAATGTAATTTCTTTTCTTTCTTTTTTTTTCTTTTCTTTTCTTTTAAGATTTTATTATTTACTTCAGAGAGAGAGAGAGAGAGTATAAGCAGGGGAGGAAGAAGCAGGCTCCCTGCTGAGCAGGGAACTTGATGTGGGACTTGGTCCCAGTACCCTGGGATCATGACCTGAGCCAAAGGCAGATGCTTAACCGACAGAGCCACCCAGATGCCCAATGCAATTTCAATCTAAATCTGAGCAGGCAATTTTGTAGAGACTGACAACTTATTATAAAATTTATATGGAAAGTCAAAGGACTTAAAATAGCCAAAACAATTTCGAAAAAAAAAAAGATAAAAGTTGAGGATTTACATTACCTAATTTCAAAACTTATTATAAAAATACATTAATCAAAATAATGTGGGGAGGTGGATGGGATATGGGCTAGATGGGTGATGGGTATTAAGGTGGGCACTTGTGATGAGCACTGGGTGTTATATGTAAGTGATGAATCACTAAATTCTACACCTGAACCAATTTTTCCATTTATGTTAACTAACTGGAATTTAAATTTAAAAAAATAATAAAGTGTCTATCCAGTTAAAGAAACAAAAAATAAAATAGTGTGGCACTTCCACAAGGAAGGTTATATATCTCAATAGAACTGCATAGAGTCCATAGAGAAACCTAGAGATATGAAATAAGCTGATTTTCAACAAAGATATCAATGTGGAAAAGACAGTCTCACCAAAAAACAAAAGTGGAATAACTGGGTACCCACATGAAAAAAAATTCTGAACCTGAATCCTTATCTCAAACCATATACTATACACATCTGATAAAGAAATACACTCCAGAATATATAAAGAACTCTTATAACTCAACAATAAAAATATAAATAACCCAATTTTAAAAATGGTCAAAAGATGTGAACAGCTGTTTGACCAAAAAAAGATATGTAAAGAATCATTAAACACATGAAAATATTTTTTTCCATTTTTTAAATTATTTCTCTTAATTTCCAAACTTTTTTTTTATGTTCAATTAGCCAGGATATAGTACGTCATTAGGTTTAGATGTAGTGCTCAATGATTCATTAGTTGCACATAACACCCAGTGCTCATCACAACACGTGTCCTCCTTAATACCCATCACATGGTGATACCATCCTCCTACCCCCCTCCCTTCTGTGACCCTCCGTTTGTTTCCTGGAGTCCAGAGTCTCTCATGGTTTGTCTCCCTCTCTGATTTCCATTCTTAACATTATTATTCTTTGGGGAAATACAAATTAAAACCATAAGATACCACCATACAGTTGTTACAATGGTTAAAATAAAAAAGACTAACCAACCATACCAACTGTTGGTAAAGACATGATACAACTAGAATTCTTATACACTGCTAATGGTAATTAATATGTACAGCTACATCAGGAAAGTGTTTGGCATTTTCTTTTATAGTTAAACATGCATTTATTATATAGCTGTGTGATAAATATACAATCCTACTTCAAGGTATTTATCCAAGAGAAATAAAAACATATGTCCACACAAAGAGTTATACACAAATATTCGTAACTGCTTCATTCATAAGAGCCAAAAATTTGTAAGCATCCCAAATGTCCATCTATAGGAATATGGACTACCCATTTGTGGTATATCTATTGAATGAAAACTACTCAGAAATAAAATAGAACTACTATTACATATAAGAATATGCATGAGTCTCAAAAGCATTTTGCTGAGTGTAAGAAACTTAATATACTATACATACTATATGATTCCATTTATGTAAAATATGAGAATAGAAAAGCTAAACTATTGTTACAGAAAACAGATGAGTAGTTGCCAGGGGTCAAGGTTGGAGGAGGAGGAAAACAGAACAAAAGAGAAAGGGAATTTTTGTAGTTATGAAAATGCTTAATATTATTTTTTGTTATGACAGCACAGGTGAGTGTATTTGTCAAAAACCAAGTGGTATACTTATTGGGGGTATATTTTTATGCAAATTATACCTTAATAAAGTTGATTTCTAAAATAAACACCTAGAAAAACCTAAATTTACTATTAAACAGCATATTGAACACAGATTAACAGAGGATTAATGTACTAGACTACAGATCAGAGGGAATTACTAAAAATGCAACATAGAGACAAAGAGGTAGACAATATTAATAGAACTGAAGAGAAATGGAAAATGAAAGGAAGAAATGTGATATATGTCTAAACAAAGTTGCAGAAGGATAGAATTAGAAAGGAAAAAATACAACAGAGAAAATGGCTGAGAATTTCACCAATGGGTGGAAGATATAAATCCATAGATACAAAAAGCATAGTTACTATCAAAGAGATTAATAATATTAAATGAATCCTAGACATATGGTTGTGAAACTGCTGAGCATCGGAGACAAAACAAACAAACAAAAAATCTTATAAGCAGCAAGAAGAAAGGACAGAGCATTTCCACAGAATAACAATTAGATAAGTAGCAAAAATGGAAGCCAGGGGATGGTGA
The DNA here is from genome assembly GCA_028533885.1 of Nasua narica. Lineage (NCBI taxonomy): Eukaryota > Metazoa > Chordata > Mammalia > Carnivora > Procyonidae > Nasua > Nasua narica. Next base: position 41,797,848 of record CM052797.1, read on the forward strand.
ATTATAATCTCTTTGAAGAGCTGAGCAAAAAATGTCAGCCTGCAATGGTGTACCCAGCGAAGCTATCTTTCTAAGTTTTAAAAGTATCCTCCTTTAAGAATGAGAACAAATTAAGCATATGTTCTAATTTTAAAAACAGAACAGAAATGGAGAGAGAGAGCTTATCATCAACAAACTTTTCACTAACAGGAATTTCTGAAAGATTTTCTTTAGAAAGAAGGAAAATAATGTCAGAAGAAAGGTCTGACATGTAAGAAGGAAAAATAACCAAACAAATTGGTAAACTGTGTAATTATTTATCTGTATAAAAATAATGCCTGATGAGTTTTAAAAAGTATCCATATTTCTGAGCAACAATATTACATCAGTTGAAAGGGAGTAATTTGATCAAAGTATTCTTGTATTGTTTTGAAAAGTGGTTAAAATATTAATTATTTTTATACTTTCCATGCATGTTAAGATTTTGAGAACAACCAATAAAAGAAGAGACATAGCATAACTTCCAAATTTGAGAGAGAAAACAATAATATAAGAAAACAAAGAAAATCAATCAATCCAAAAAGGCGTGATAATTAGAGGTCAGGTCATTCAGGGTCTTACAGGCCTTAGTAAGGGAATGGACTAGGGTCCAAGTGTAGAACTCTGTTGGAATTATGGAAGATCCAAGTTAAGTGTGAGATACATTCATTCCCAGTGCCCAAGATGCTTATTCTCTGAAGGAAGGCACTTCCTATTTATCTCAGTGGTTGATTGTAGCTCAGTGGGGCAAAGTTTTAAGCTCAACATTCAGTCTGCTCACCTATGCTCTGGAAATCTAGTGACAGCTCCTTGTTGCTATTCCAACATTTTAAAATTAAGATAGCATATGTAGCCTGCGGGTGGTATGTGTAAAGCAACACTTAAGAACTAGAACACCAGGGATGCCTAGGTGGCTCAGTGGGTTAAAGCCTCTGCCTTCAGCTCAGGTCATGATCTCAGAGTCCTGGGATCGAGCCCCGGATCTGAGCAGAGAGCCTGTTTCCTCCTCTCTCTCTGCCTGCCTTTCTGCCTACTTGTGATCTCTCTGTCAAATAAATAAATAAAATCTTAAAAAAAAATTATCTTAGGGTGCCTGGGTGGCTCAGTGGGTTAAAGCCTCTGCCTTCGGCTCAGGTCATGATCTCAGGGTCCTGGGATAGAGCCCTGCATCAGGCTCTCCGCTCAGCAGGGAGCCTGCTTCCCCACCTCCCACCCCCCCCCCCCCCCGCCTGCCTCACTGCCTACATGTGATCTCTCTCTGTCAAATAAATAAAACCTTTAAAAAAATTATCTCAAGATTTCTCCTATGTTTTAATTAGAAGTATGCTTTTTTAGTTTCTATGTATTTTGGAATTTTCCAGTTATTTTTGTTATTGATTTCTAGTTTAATTTTATTATAGTCTGACAGCAAACATTGTATGATTTACATTCTTTTAAATTTGTTAAACTGTGCTTTATGGTTCAGAATGTGGTCTATCCGAGTAAATGTTCCTTGTGAGCTTGAAAAGAATGTGTATTCTGCTGTTGGTGGATGAAGTAGTCTATAGTTGTCAATTATGTATAGTTGATTGATAATGTTGAGTTTAACTATGTCCTTAATTATTTTCTGTCCCAAGATCTGTCCATTTATGACAGAAGAATGTTGAAGTAGCAGCTAAAATAGTGGATCCATCTATTTCTCCTTGCAGTTCTGTTAGTCTTTGCTCACATATTTTGATATTCTGTTGTGAGATGAACACACATTAAAGATTATTACATCTTCTTGGAGAACTGACACTTTCCTCTTATCAGTACGTAACGCCTCTATTTTTGATAACTTTCCTTGTTTTGGGGTCTGCTCTTTCTGAAATTAGTTGTAGCTACTCCTGATTTATTTTGAATAGTGTTAGCATGCTACATTTTTTCCACCCATTTAATCTACAAATGTCTAATACTTAAAGTGGATTTTTTTATAGACAACATATAGTTGAGTCTTGTTTTTTGATCATTCTGACTATCTCTGTCTTTTAATTGGTACATTTAGACCACTGATATTCAAAGTGATTACTGATATAGTTGGATTAATAGCTACTACATTTGTTACTGTTTTCTATTTGTTACCCTTGTTCATTATTTCTATTTTTGTCTTCCACTCTTTGTCTGCCTTTTGTGTCTTAAATTGAGCACTTTATACATGATTGCTTCTTTCTATTTTCTCTCTTCCTCCCTGACCCTTCATTACCTTCTGATAAAATCTTATCTAACTTCTAAGGCCACTGCCAAGCCACATACCTTTCCAAGCTAGGTAGATATTGTTCCTCCACACCCTGAACTCCCCATGTACGTGGTTGTACAAGTCTCAGGTTACTTGTGCTGATGGCTTTTATTACAGCTATTTATTATATACTAAATTCCCTAGTAGAGGCCTAAGGTATTTTAAAAGCAGGACTGTGAGTTTTTTCATCTTTGTATCACCTTTGCAACATAGCTCAGAGCCAAGTACAGAGAAAATAAATATTTGTTCAATAAACTGAAGTACTAAATGGTGTGATACACATAAAAAGCCCCATTGTAGCTCAGAATAGAGAGATCAATGTGATCTGAAGTAGTCAGGAAAGGCTGGAAGAAGTGGGAGGTGGGTGGAGGGAGGTGAGGGAAAGGGGTCCTTGTGGAAGAAGGAATAGCTCCAACATAGGCATGGAAACGTGAAAGGCATTAAAGCAGCCTGTCCTCTCTCTTGTCTCTAAGAGAATAGATTGGCAGAGAAAGTGCTCTTTACTGACTGGCCATTCTCAAGTGTCCAGAAAACCCTCTGTAAGATATATCCTCTAGTTATATTATTACTTCAGTCCAACTGTGTATGAGGCAATAAACAATGAAGTATGGAATAAAATGTTCTTCCCAAAAGACTGTGTTCTTTAGATTATGCCTTCAATATAAATAAAGTGATAATCTATGCCAAACTTGGGACTATCATATATTTATTCATTCTTTGATAAATATTGATTAAGAAATAATTATGGGCCAGAGCTGTGCTAAGTGCTACAGATACAGCATTGGATAAATACTGGATATTTTATTGGATAAATAAAGTGTGATTATCGACTTTCAAAAAGCTCACAGTCTAGTGGAGAAATTAGCTCTCAGTAAGTTGAAAATTGTCCATTTCAATGCATTCTTTTTGTGAGTAATCTTGGATTCATTATATTTTGGAACATTTGGACAACTACATTCACCTGAGGCTTAACATGTCTCTCCCAAGGGCAGAGCTCAGTGTAGTTAAGTGTGGGAGTCACAGAGAGGTTCTTATAATACGGCTTTATGATGTGCAGAATAAATCCGACTCACCTTCTGTAATACTTCAGTGAAAAGAAACAGACTGATGCAGGAAAAGGAAAAGAATTTTTAAAAGCATAGTTAAAATCCTCAGAGAGATTCAAGACATTAGACCTATAAAACTATTATGCATTACTATTAAAAAGAAGCATCCAGAGTTCCTAGAAGTTAAAAATTAGGAGAGCCAAAATAAAACGTAATTCAAACAGAAGAGCTGAATATCAGAAATGACAAGACTAAAGTTCAATATGGAAAGCTAGAAGATTGAGCTGATGAATTTTTGCAAAATACAAAGCAAAAATAACAAAAGAATAAAAAAAATTAAGAGTCATGGATGATGGTCTGAGATCCAAAATCTATCAATAAGAGTTCTAAAAAGATATAAGAGAGAAGATGGAGAGAATTAAATAAAGAAATACTAAAGAGAATATTTTCCTGAAATGAAGAAAGATTTAAGTGATTAGATAAAAAGTACATGCTAAAAACTGTATAGAAGTGCTGAAGGTGGGGGTACCCATAACATATAGATAAATACTGGAAAAAGTTGTGACATTTGAGAATAAAAGGAAAGCCTGTTAAGCTTCTAGTATGTTTGGGGGCAGGAGAGGCAAGATTACTTACTAAAGAATGGTAATTAAACTGGCATTGGACTTCTGATATGTAACATGTAATGCTAGGAAACAATGGAAACAATGTCTTATAAGTGTTGATGAAAAAGAACTTTGAACTAAAGTTCTATATCAATAAATAAATAATTCAAGTAGACTGAATAATGCCCCCTAAAAATATCCATATCCTAATCCCTGGAACCTGTAAATATTTCCCGATATGGCAAAAAGGATTTTGCTGACATGATTAAATTCAAGATCGTGAGATGAGGAGATTATCCTAAATTATACAGGTGGGACCTAAATGCAATTAAATGTATCCTTAAAAGAGAAGGCAGAGGGAAAATTTGACAGAAGAGGAAGCAATGTGGTCTCGGGTGCAAAGAGTGGATTGATGCAGCCATGGCCAAAAAAGCAAGGAAACAGCAGCCACGAGGGGCTCAAGAGGCAATGTACCACCCTAGGGCCTCTGGAGGGAGCATTGCCAAACCCATACCTTGATTTCAGTCCTGTGATACTGATTTCAGACTTCTGGCCTCTAGAACTGTGAGAGAAAAAATTTCTCTTGTTTTAAGACACCAAGTTTGTGTTAATTTGTTAGAGCAGCTACAAGAGAATGATACAGTGAGTTATTACACAAGTAGTAGTATGAAAATTTCATAGTACATACAAATGAGTCCCTTATCCATGACAGCTGAGATTACCAGAAAGACCAAGACAGTATTTCAAAGCCAAGGTAAGACATAAACATCTCCAAGTTTCAAAGCAGCCTAAAATGATTCCTAAAATTAAAATAATTAAATAATATTAAATTATTAATGTATATTAATAACCAGCAAAATTGGTGATAAATGGGCACCTGGGTGGCTCAGTCATTAGGTGTCTGCCTTCAACTCAGGTCATGATTCCAGGGTCCTGGGACTGAGTCCCACATAGGGCTCCCTGCTGGGGGGAAGCTTGCTTCTCCCTCTCCTACTCTCCCTGCTTGTGTTCCCTCTCTCACTGTGTCTCTTTCTGTCAAATAAACAAAATCTTAAAAAAAATGAGGGATAAACACAGATTTTAACCAACAGTCCTTTTTTGCCTGAGAATTTGCTATCTGAATCAGCCTTCTCTGTCCCAGTATTTTTTTAAGATTATTTATTTATTTATTTATTTGACAGAGAGAAATCACAAGCAAGCAGAAAGGCAGGCAGAGAGAGAGGGGGAAGCAGGCTCCCCACTAAGCAGGGAGCCCAATGCGGGGCTCGATCCCAGGACCCTGAGATCATGACCTGAGCTGAAGGCAGAGGCTTTAACCCACTGAGCCACCCAGGCGTCCCTCTGTCCCAGTATTTTAAAGCTACATAATATTCATGCTGGCACCTGGGACAGAATTATTCCAAAAACTCCTTTTGCAGAGCTCTTCACTGTTCTAGTCTTTGTGTTTAGCAAGTAGTGCAGTAACCAAATATCACAACAGGAGTTCGGATCATAAACATATTACCAGTATATTCGACTATCCTCTCTCCTGATATATTTAGAATTTTCCTTCCTTTATATAAATCCAATACAGCAGTAGTCTACACTATTGCTCTTTAAGTTACACACATATACTGGAACTCATAACAAAGGCTCCTTTAGAAAAAGGCATCATGGATGATGCAGTAATGGGGATTTAGCACAGGTGGCCCTGCTGTATATAATGCTGTAAATCAACCAAGTCATCATTTCCTAGCCCGCCACTGTACTTCTAATAGACTGTTCTCCACCTTTACAAATGCTTCTTTATTTTAATTAAGTCATTCGATGTATTAGAGGAGCCAGAAAACAAGTGATAATTTTTAAGTGAATGTTTAGCATGTCCCAGCTTTGTAACTATGTACTATAGTATATTTTTAAATTTGTAGAAAAAATGGCTCCTGGAGCACCTGGGTGGCTCAGTTGGTTAAGCAACTGCCTTCAGTTCAGGTCATGATCCTGAAGTCCCAGGATTAAGTCCCATATCAGGCTCCCAGCTCACCAGGGTGTCTGTTTCTCCCTCTGCTTCTGCCTCTGACTCTCCCCACTCCCGTGCACTCTCTCTCATTCCCTCTCTCTCTCTCTCTCAAGTAAATAAATAAAATCTTTAAAAGAAAGAAAGAAAGAAAGAAAGAAAGAAAGAAAGAAAGAAAGAAAGAAAGAAAGAAAGAAAGAAAGAAAAAAATGGCTCCTGGTCAGAGGAAGCATCACCTGCTAGGAAAAAGAAGACTCTCCACAACAACCAGAGAACCATGTTCCAAAATAGCTGCCAACGTGCTAAGACTGCTCTGGTGCTTCATTCCACTTGTTCCAATCAGAATGAACATAGCTTGAGTACAAGGACTACATCTAACCTTTTTACGAATGTGAAGACTCAGTAACTAATTTTAGTCATTTTTCAATTTGATGCCAATTTACTACTTTGTATAATGAAAAATATGCCTGTCATGTATATTGACTAGGACATGACTAGGCTGCTCCTATTGGTTTGTCTGCCCTATACTCCACTTTGAGACAGAACTACTTGGAAAGCCAAATGCTAATTGGAAACCGTTGCTCGAAGCATGGACTCAGTGCCAGGTGAGGTATGTGGATGATGTAAAAGTTGGATGGCGTCAACAATGACTATCTTTCCAAACCACTCTTTGTGGATGGCTCACCTGGCCTGATGCAATTGAAGACAATCACCTCGTATGAATCAGCACCCATCATCTCAGCCTGAGTGGGTATATCTAAATTAGTAAAAGTTTTGTCTTCTCAAGCTTTGCTGCAGCTCTGCTTGCCACAGATTACATTCTAGGTAATGCAAGTGCTCTTAGGAGTCAAATATCTCATATAAAGCAATTTTAAGAAGGGCCACATGTACCCCAATGTTCATAGCCACAATGGCCACAATAGCTAAACTGTGGAAAGAACCAAAATGCCCTTCAACAGATGAGTGGATAAGGAAGATGTGGTACATCTATACAATGGAATATTATGCCTCCATCAGAAAGGATGAATATCCAACTTTTGTATCAACATGGACAGGACTAGAAGAGATTATGTGGAGTGAAATAAGTCGAGCGGAAAGAGTCAATTATCTTATGGTCTCACTTATGTGTGGAGTATAAAGAAAATCATGGAGGGCATCGTGAGAAGGAAGGGAAGGGTGAATGGGGGGAAATTGGAGGGGGTGATGAACCAGGAGAGACTGTGGACTCTGAGCAACAAACTGAGGGCTTTGGGGGGAGGGTGGGCGAGCCTGGTGGTGGGTATTGAGAAGGGCACGTATTGCATGGAGCACTGGGTGTGGTGCATGAACAATCAATCTTGTAACACTGAAAAATTAAAATAAACATATTTGGGGAGGAAAAAAATAAATCAATTTTAAACCACAGGTCTGGAAAAAAGCATATTTGCTAATAATGATACCAGCCAAAAACCATTGTTTCAAGAAGACTTTCCATTTCAGGTCTAAGCTACCTTCACAGCTGCTTGTTGGCAGGACAGTTTAGCCCACACGATGGAAAGCAGTGCATGTTCCTTGAGAACATGGCATTATTTATTGACTATCTGTCTCACTCGCATCTGTGAGATGTGGAAACTCACCACTGGTTTATAAGACCATCAGTTTATACAACACCATCCATCACAAAATGGAAAGGAGTGATCAACATTCCCTCAACTGCAATGCATTATATAAGGGTCAGCAAGTGGGAGTCACGGTTGGTGATACAATTGCTGGCCTCAGGTAGCAAATCCATCCTTCCAGCTGTTCTGATCCATATGGGTTCAATGAACCACAGAGAGTGCAGCCTCTTTTCATTGGGAGTATCTGCTATAACTCTTCCATCCAGACCCCATAATAAAACAACTGTAAGGTAAGCTGACGACCATTTATCTAAACTTCATCTGGTAGTCAAGTGCTGACAAAGAGAAAAACAGGCACATTAGTGAGCGGACAGATGTGATGAGGGAAATTAAGGTGTTCTTATCTTAAGAAACCAAAGATTTCAAATGTAGGAAAAAATTAAAATAATTTAGTCATTAAGTCAAAGCCAGATGGAAAGTCACTGCTGCTATTTTACCTGCTAAGCAAATTGTAGGGCTGTCCTGATAATCCTAACACTCAATTTCTTACAACATAAAGCTGTTAGGAGAAATAACCGTTCAGTTGTCAAAATCAAGATTCTCACCTCAGTTTCTAGGGCCTCAAAATGAATTTCAAAATAGTAAGTAGTACTTTTTCTTCTTTCATTTTGGCTGCCAATTTTAACTTGACACCAGAATAGCAAATTTTCACCCCAAGAATTTCTCATTGATATCTGAATTACATTCTATATAAAAACTTAAAAAATAAGTTGATATATAAGACCTGACATGCTCACCTAACATCTCTGATTTTCATTTTCTACATCTATAAAATGGGCTCACATTAACTGTTCTCTGTTAACACAGTGGTTCCCAACTAGGGGTGATTTCCACCTCCCAGGGTACATGTGGCAACATCTGGAGATATTTTAGGTTGTCACAATTTGGGGGAGGTGATTGTTAATGGCATCTAGTAGGTAGAGGCCAGGGGTGCTACTAAACATTCTCAATGTGCAGGGGAGACCCCACAAAGAACTGTCCAGCCCATAATGTCATTAGTGCCAAGGGAAAGAAACTCTGCCTTAAAATCATGAGGTTATCATAGAGATCAAAGCAGATGCTTAGTAAAAGATTTTATGAACAGTAATAATAATAATAAATCTCAATTTGTAGCTTGTCCTTATTTCACTAAATAAATTACACTTTAAAAAAAAAGATTTTATTTATTTATTGGAGATAGGAGAGCAAGCAAGAGAGAGAGGGAGAGAGAGCGTATGAAGGGGAGGGGCAGTGGGATAGGGAGAAGGAGGCTCTCCACTGAGCAGGGAACCTGATGCAGGATTCAGTCCCAGGACACTGGGATCATGACCTGAGCCGAAAACAGATGCTTAACTGACTGAGCCACCCAAGTGCCCCTAAGTAAATTAAACTCTTATTTTTTTTTAAGATTTTATTTATTTATTTATTAGGAAAGAGAGAGAGTGAGAGAGAGCAGGTCAGAGTGAGAAGCAGACTCCCCATGGAGCTGGGAGCCCGATGTGGGACTCTATCCCGGGACTCCGGGATCATGACCTGAGCCGAATGCAGTCGCTCAACCAACTGCGCCACCCAGGGGCCCTAAACTCTTATTGATGCATCATAAAGTAAGTGTAAAAGACCAATGACGGCCAAAGGAAAATACTGTCACTGAAAAGTGTAAGCTGAGAATTTCAGTGATGCAGAGGCTGCCCTAATCACATCACTCAAAACTTGGGAATAGGACTGGGTCACCAAGATCACAATGCTCTCTCTACCCTGAGCTTGTGTGGCTCATCCCCCGGCTTTTGGCATGAGATCAGGCTGGGAGGCTGGTGGATGAACTCTGGAGCAAGGCCTACTGGGCTGGATTCATCTATACCACGCTGGGCAAGGAGAGTGGGCCAGCTGCTTGATCTTGAGTTGTCAAGGGCCTCATGATCGTATAGGATCAAACAAGGTTTGTGAAGGGTCACAGGTAAAGTCAAATTGGGGTAGGAGCTAACTAGGTAGAGTAACTGTCAGGGAGGGACACGTCAGTAGAAGACAGAAAGCACAAAACTGGCATTATTCCTAAAGCATCTTCCTTTGGTGGTGGATCAGACTGTGGTCTGTTTGTTCTCAGATTTATTTCTTGCCCTTCTCTGCTCTTCTTGGGTGTGTGGAGGTAGTGCAGACTGTTTTCCCTAGGCTCCAGAGTCAGTGGGTATTCTGTAGTGCTTTCCAATGACAGATTAGAGGGCAGAAGGAAAGAAGAAGCCAGAATATTTCTCCCTTCCTTCTTTGCCTCCAGTACCTCCCTGGCAATGACCACATCACATCCTTGACGTCAGCGTCCATCAGACAGGGCCTTTGTGGTTTCAGGTTCTATCAGGGGCCCCCAGGCCCTAAGCTATGATAAACCCACTTCCTCCTTTTGGTTCTCCAGTCGAGGGGTGTAACTTCTCGACTAACATTTGGGTTACCTCCCCTTTTTTTTCTTCTCAGTTTTTCTGGCACCTGTGTAACCAATTCCTTATACTCAATTCTCTCTGACTTAAATAGAGAGTTTCCTTTCTCCTGGTTGGACCTTAAATGCTATTTTTCAGGATAGAAAGTAAGGCACAACAGTGTGACACCTGGAGCTCACACAACTGTGCAGGTATAAGAAAAGCATGGCAAGAACTACTGGTATTTACCCTAGTAAGATACAAATGTAGTGATCCAAAGGGGCACATGCACCTGAATGTTTATATCAGCAATCTCCACAATAGCCAAACTATGGAAAGTACCTAGATGTCCATCAACAGATGAATGGATAAAGAAGATGTGATATATCTATATATATAGATATATCACAATGGAATAATATGCAGCCATCAAGAGAAATGAAATCTTGCCATTTGCAATGATGTGGAGAACTAGAGGATATTATGCTAAGCAAAATAAGTCAATCAGAGAAAGACAATTATCGTAAGATCTCGCTAATATGAGGAATTTGAGAGGCAGGTTGGGGGGTTGTGGGGGGTAGGGAAGGAAAAAATGAAACACGATGGGATTGGGAGGAGACAAACCATAAGAGACTCTTAATCTCACGAAACAAACTGAAGGTTGCTGGGGGGTGGGGAGGGAGGGATGGGGTGGCTGGGTTATGGACATTGGGGAGGGTATGTGCTATGGTGACTGCTGTGAAATGTGTAAGCCTGATGATTCACAGACCTGTACCCCTGGGGCAAATAATACATTATATGTTAATTAAAAAAAAAAAAAAGAAAGAAAAGCATGGCGAGAAAAGGATGCAGAGGCAGCTGACATTTACCAGCCCAACCAATATTTGTTGAGCACACACTACGTGTTGAAAATTATACTGGGTATAGGAATTTGGTATGAACAAAAATGTATACCACTTCTAACCACCAACAAATAATAATACAAATCACTATAAAATTATTATATGATAGTGAGTTGCCCTAATTAGGAGTTTTTTAAATTCTAGAATTCTGGTAACTCAAATACACAAGAAAATAATCACGAGTTCTTCCATCAAAGTAAGAATTGAGCTGAAGTTCAGCTTAATAATGTACTAGAGAGAGAAGTTATAACTCTCCAGGTTTATAATTTCTAATATGAATATCATTAAGCTGCTTTTCCAAACCCCAAAATAATAGCCAATCTGGTTACCTTCTGCTCCTCAGTGATGCTTGGGGAGCAATGTATTTTTAAAAAGATTCTTTTCTAGTTTAAAGTCATATATCAGAGCTGAGAAAAATTAATAGACCTTGGATTAGAGGTTTCCTGGATGACCAAGTGATCTTGTTAGCCAATCAGCTACATAGGAATATTTATGTAAAGAAAGAGAAAGCAGTTTTAAGACTGGTTAATGATTCAAGACATGAAATACATTCATTCTGGGAGCTATTTGAAGGATATAGTGAAACATAAATATAACTAAAAAACTAAATTGTTGAGCCAACTGAAGAGACTGAGAAGCAAATTCTAGTCATATACATTTGCAAGGTTCCCCTTTGAAATCAACAGGCACTACAGGTATGTCTAAGGGCATTATATTTGCATATTTTGCCCATTCCCAATTTGGAGTAATTTTTTTCTATAGCAATAAAGGAGGTTTACAGATCAGACACTGTTTTTGTCTGAGTTTGTTCTAATCTATTTTACTAAATAGTAGTCTCATCAAGGTTTAATTGCTGCTTAAAAAGGGAAATTGAGGTACTCACAAAATGAACTGTCTACAAATTCCCTTATAGATCTGTGGCCAGTTAAGATATCCAAAATTTTTATATCTACACAATGCTACCCTTTCTGAAGATACAAGGCTGATCAAATCTCCCTTGTGTAGTGACACCTGTGGGCTTAATCAGCACATGACCTTTTTGTTAGACTCCTTTTCTACATATATACGCAGAATGAAATTCTTGGGGAAATAAAAACCTTTGGTGTGGCATAGGTTTTGTTAAAAATGCAACTTCTTGAAATACCCTCATTTGTAAATCCTTCAATGCTTAAGAATAAAACCTTCCCTTTCCTTAAACAAAAAACAACTTTAAAAACAGAAATAGTTAACATCAGTCGCTGATTAGTAGTTGAATAATTGCATTCACTTCAGTGAAGACTGTAAACAAAGAGATATTAAGTAATTTTTTCACAACTACCCTGCTGTGATACCAGCTGATCCGATTTAATAGCAAAAAGCATTTCCACCAATTTTGCAAGAAAGATCTATTTTGGGGATAATTTCATCTTCTGGAGTGAGTGTAAATAATCTGTTCAGCAGCAAGCTTACAGTGACACCATGTAGCATAACCACCAGCGATCAACTACAAAATGTAATTTTTAGAACTGTAGTATTTGTGAATTAAAGGATTAATGTTAACTTCAGTCAATACAGAAAATAAACTTGATTAGCAGAATGCATTAATATCAAATCAGTTTTGCAGATAACACATTCCCGGCTATATCCCAAGGTGTCTGTCTGTCTTATTCTTTCTCTAGAGAACCCTCAAGGATAACACTTTTCATTCTAATTGTATTATTTTAATATTCATCTTGTAAACAAGGCAGTGTTTTTGCATGAATGTAAAAATTTCAGTTGCTTTTTAAATGAATCCCCAAGGAACTGGGGAATTAGACAATCTCGTTTATTTTCTAATTGATATCAAAAAACAGCAGAGAAACCACAGCCATTATGACATCATGATTTTCTTTTTATTGTTAAATATACAATTATGTAAGAGAGGAAAACTCTGTAGTTATTCCTCCAAATAATATATAAACCCTGGAATGTGTTTTCATATAGCATAAATACTCTAGACACAAAATGAAAATTAAAAATCTATTAATTTTTTAAAGTTCAGCCCTTTGTATAGATATTCAATTATATTATTTTGAAGCAAAAATGGGGCCAGAAAGGTATGTACTCATGCCTTCAATAGCACAAAATATGGTGGCAACTAGCAAAATTCAAACTTTTTTCTTCATATATAAAAGGCAAATCTAGTATTATTAGGAATCTAACCATCTTTCCCATGGGTGCTTTACAATTTCATAATCACGATATAACCTCTATTACGATACCATGCTTAGTTATCAGGATATTAAAAATACAACACAATAGAGGAATTACCAAGTTATGACGTGTCCAACAGGATCTATTTTTAAAGGTAAAGATAATAGGACAAAAGATATGATAGATATTTTAGGAAAGCTTATATCTATTCAGAGATAATGAAATACATCAGAAAAGTTTTTCTATCTGGCAAATGAGAATAAAAGTAATTACTTTTGCAAAGTACTTAACACATAAGAGGAAGGAAATATTTGAACACATTTAATTTAATATATTGCTAATCCTCAAACTCCTGTCCCTTAGGTTAGTCTTCAAAAGCTCTGCAAAACACAGAAACTCAATTTATGAGAAAGGATTAGACTAATTCAAAAAAAGAAGATCGCAAATGTTTACAACCTGTTTAGAGAGCTTAAAAGAGTAGAAATTTATTCCTAAAAGATACTAAATATTCTCTATGGAAATGTGAAGTACACATCCTGATACCAGCCATAAACAGATATTTTTTATTGTATGCTAAGTTTTGGTATTGATAAAGAATTTATCCATAACTTGTATGAGGTCACTAATGGTTTATTATTTTTTAATTTTTAAGTTATCAAATACCAAGAATGCTATATAAATTGTCACTTCCTTTAAAAAAAAAGATTTTATTTATTTTAGGGCGAGAGTGAGCATGAGCAGGGGTGGGGGGTGGAGTAGTAGAGGGATGGGGTGGTGGGAGGGAGGAGGGGTAGAGAGAGAGGAAGAGAGAGAATATTAAGCAGACTCCCTACTGAGCAGGAAGACTGACTCAGAACTTGATATCACAACCCTGAGATCATGACCTGAGCCAAAATCAAGAGACAGACATTTAACTGACTAAGCCAGCCAGGCACCCTTATGTTGTCATTTCTTAAAGCCCAACTGAAAGCTAGAAAGAAAAAAAAAATTAGAAGAGGTAAAGTGATCAAGAAGGTAGTACATTTTCTAGTAAAGATAATTTTAAATATCCCAATAGTATATACATTTTCTTACAATATCTTTGTATGCATAAAAGCTGATTTTTAAAATACGATCTGAATCACAAAAAATGAGACCCTATAAGAAAAATAAAGCACTAATATTCTTCCCATTATTGCAAGAATGTTGAAATTGAGAGACTTTCAGTTTGTCTTAAAGACATGTTATGACATTTAAAAAGCAGAAACCACAACTTTTTAATTAACTTACTAGAAAGAGGAATAGTCTATTCAGTAAAACTCTTTCACAATAAATTTTATTCATAGACAGATTTCTGTTTTGCCCACGAAAAATTAACTGTTATGTGAATTGCCTTCCCACTCTAAATAACTAGATATCCACACAAAATACATTTGAAAGCTATTTCAAGGACTCTTGGCTGGTTCAGTTGGAAGAGCATGCAACTCTTGATCTAGGGGTTGTGAGTTTTAGCCCCATGTGGGGGGTAGAGATTACTTAAATAAATAAAACTTTATAAATAAATAAATAAGAATACTACTACTTCAGGAGGGGAGGACTATGGTGCCCCACCAAAGGAAAACAAATGAGGGACACCCATGATTACTCCAGCTCATTGCCTAGTAGTTTCTAGGCCAGCACCAGGAGAAAGAATCTAAACAAAGTCCAGCAATGAAATTGATGAAGGTGATAGAAACTGGAGTCTGTGAAGGATTAGGTATCTAGACTTTGCAGGCTACATTACTGAAGATCCGAAGAAAAGTTCCTGGAGTCTTTAGGTGAGTACAGATCTATCCATGAGGTCAGGGGGAAAACTACCGTAAAGCAGTAAGCAGAAAAATGACGGGGGTTTACAGAGTTATAAATAGTTTCCTTTTTCATCAAGCAAAGTGGAGAGCCCTGGTAACACGTAGGACACCAGGTAGAGCTCTCTAAAGGGTCACATATTAGTAGTGGGACTAAAATAGACCCAGAGTAAAGCTGCTCTGAACCAACCATAATAAAGCTTAAAATCCAGACTCAGAAGAATCATACTGATACAAATAACTGAATTTTGTCCAACATTCTTTCAAATGTCTTTCAGTATTCAACAACTTAAAATTCATAGTGATTTAGCTTTTGTTCAAAAACTACTTGGCATGCAAAAAATATGACCCATAATCAGGAGAAAAATCCTTTAAAAAAAAAAACAGATCTAGGAAGGACAGAGATGATCAACTAGCATAGTTAAGTTAAAAAAGACCCAAATGAAGCTTCTAGACAGGAAAAATATAATATTAGAAATGAAAATGTACTGGATGTGTTTAACAGCAGATTAGACACAATAGAAAAAACCAGGAACCTGAAAAAAAGGAGTAAAACTTATCTAAAATGAGCAGAGAAAATAGGTGGTGGATATTAAGGAGGGCACTTGTGATGAGCACTGGGCGTTGTATGTAAGCACTAAATCACCAAATTCTACACCTGAAACTAATATTACACAGTATGTTAACTCAAAATTAAATAAAAATTTGAAAAATAAAATAAAAACAAAAACAAAACGAGGCAGATGGAGGAAAAAATATGACTGATAGAAATCAGTGATCTGTGGGATAATATCAAGCAACCTAACATATATGAAAACAGAGTTCCAGGGGTACGTGGGTGGCTCAGTGGGTTAAAGCCTCTGCCTTCAACTCAGGTCATGATCTCAGGGTACTGGGATCGAGCCCCGCATCGGGCTCTCTGCTCAGCAGAGAGCCTGCTTTCCCCTCTCTCTCTGCCTGCCTCTCTGCCTACTTCTGATCTATCTATCAAATCAATAAATAAAATCTTTTTAAAAAAAAGAGAGTTCCAAAAGGAAGAGGGGAGGGACAAAAAATTTTTGCTGAATGATGGCCAAAATTTTTCAAATGCTGTGAAAGTAAAAACTCACAAATCCAAGGAGTTTAAATGAAGTCCAACCAAAATAAACACACACACACACACACACACACACACACACACAAGCATAACATCACATGAGAATCAAATTACTGAAACCAGTACTGAAATATTAAAAGTAGCCAGAGAGAAAATATAAAATCTGTACAGAGGAAGAAAAATGAGAATTATCAGACACCTTTCATAAGAAGCCATAAAAATCGGAATTTAAAAAAATATTAAAGTCCTGAAAGAAAAAACTTGATAATCTAGAATTCTCTACCCAGTGAAAATATCATCCAAAATTTAAGTCAAAATAAATATGTTCTCAGGCAAATAAAAGTTGAGAGAATTCATTAGCAGACCTACATTGTAAGAAACATTAAAGGAAGTGGATCAAGAAGAAGGGAAATGATTCCAATGGAGATTTGGATCTATACAAAGGAATGAAAAGTAATGGGCATATACTTAGGTAAATATAGGATATTTGTTATCATTTTTAAATCTTCTTAAAGATAATTGTTATTTTAAGCAAAAATAAAAATTCATTGCAGGATTCAGGGCAAAGGTAGAAGTAAAGTGTATTATAACAAAAGTAGAAAAGAGAGAGGAAATAGGGATATATTTTTATAAGGTTTTTACCTACAATGTAATAACATTATTTGAAAGTAGGGAATGATAAATTAATGAAAGTAGAGAATGATAATTTAATGCTAAAATAAAGCAACTGGAAAAAATAAAAGAAAAAAAGGAGGAAAGAAAAAGAATATAGCTAGTAAGCTAATAGTGGAAACAAAGGGAATCATAAAAAATATTCAAAAAGAATAAATGAAAGGAGAGAAAGGGAATAGCAAACGTATGAAATTAAAAAAAATAGTAAGATAGTAGCTTTCTGCCCAGCCATGTAAATATAAATTATCTGAAAGTTCCAAATAAAAGGCAGTATTTGTGAAATCAGATAAAAAGGTTAAGACTCAATTACATGCTGTCTATAAGAGATCACTTTAAATACAAAAATACAATAGCTTAAAAGGTAAAAGGATGGAAAGAGATTCCACAGAAACCCTAATCAAAATAAAGCTTTAGTGGCTATGTTAACATCAGATAACAAAGACTTCAAAACAAGGAATAAACGAGGGATAAAGATGGACATATCATAGGTAAAGGAATTAATTACTCAAGAAAGTAAACCAATCCTAAATACATATGCAACTAAAACAGAAGTTCACAATACATGAAGTCACCGGCTTATAATGCTAAAAGAAGAAATAGACAAATCCACAATTTTTATTAGAGACTTGAACATTCTTCTCTCAGTAACTGATAGAACAAGTAAACACAAAACCACAGTAGGGATATAGAAGACTTGAACTACACTTTCTACCAACTTGACCTCATTGACACAAATGGAACACTACATCCAACAAAAACATAATAAACGTACTTTTCAAGTGTACTTAGAACACTCACCAGAATAAACAATATTCTGATTTAAAAATCTCAGTAAATGTGGGGCACCTGGCTAGCTCAGTCAGTGGAGCATATGACTCGATCTCAGGGTTGTAAGTTTGAGCCCCACAGTGGGTATACGGATTCTGTAAAAATAAAACTTTCAATAAAAATCCCAGAAACTGTAATAGGATTAAGACTATACAAAGTATGGTTTCTGACAACAATGGATTTAAACTAGAAATTAGTTTTTAAAAACCTGGAAATCCTCAAATACTTGAAAATTAAACAATACACTTATAAATAACACATGAATCAAAGAAGAAATCACAAGAGAAATTTAAAAAATATTTCGTACTGAATGAAACAAAATATAACACTTCAAAAGTTACAGATGAAGCTAAAGCTATCTTTTAAAAGTGAACTGAGGGGTGTCTGGGTGGCTCAGTCAGCTAAACGTCTGCCTTCAGCTTAAGTCATGATCCCAGGGTCCTGAGATCAAGTTTGGCATCGGGCTTTCTCAGTAAGGACCCTGCTTCTCCTTTTGCCTGGAGATCCCCCTGCTTGTGTTTGCTCTCTCTCTCTCTGACAAATGAATAAATAAAATATTTAAAAATTATTTTAAAATAATAAATAAATAAGTAAATTGATAGTTGGGGCACCTGGCTGGCTCAGTCAGAAGAGTGTGGGACTCTTCATCTTAAGGTTGTACGTTTGAACTCCACATTGAGATTACTTAAATAAATATTTAATAAATAAATAAATGAAAGTAAATTGATAGCCATAAACATCTGTATTAGAAAAAAATGGTTGAATTCAATAATTTAAGTTTCTAACTTCAATAAAAAAGACAATAAAAAAAAGAAATTTAACATAATAGAAGCCAGAGGAAGAAAATAATGAGATCAGAGCAGAAATCAGTGAAACAGAAAACAAGGGTACAATAAACATCAAGGAAGCCAAAAGCTGGTTCTCTGAAAATATTGATAAAATTGATAAACCTGTATCCAGACCGATAAAGAAAAAATGAGAGAAGACAAAAATAATTTTAAGGGAATATTATGACCAACTTTAAAGTAACAATTAATCAACTTAGATGAAATGACAAATTTCTTTAAAAACACAAATCACCAAAACTCCTTCAGGAAAATCTAGATAACCTGAATAGCATGATCTCCAGCAAAGAAATTAAAGTTTTAGGTAACAATCTTCCCATAAAGAAAACTTCAGATGGCTCTAGAAAGCTCCAGGCTCAAATGGATTCACTAGAGAATTCTACCAAACATTTAAGTTAGAGATAATATTAATTCTACACAGACTCTTTTTTAAAATAGAAGATGAAAGATCATATCCCAAATTATCTTGTGATCATGATTACTTTGATTCCAAAATCAAGACAAGACAAAAGAGAAAACTACAAACCAGTTTCTTCAGCAAACTGAATCCAGCAATAGGGAAAGAGTAATATATCATGACCAAGTGGGTTGATTTAATATTCAAATATCAAAAAATATAATTCACCGAATTAACAGAAAGAGGAAAATCATATTATCATCTCATACATGCAAAGAATTTGATATAGGTTGATATCCACTAATGATTTAAAAACAAACTCATAAAATTAGAAATAGAAGGAAACTTCCTCAATCTCATAAAGAACATAGATTAAAAAAACCTACAGAAAATATCGTATCTAATGGTGGAAAACTGAATGTTTTCCCCATAAGATCAGGAACAAAGCAAGGATATACGCTATCACATTTCTATTCAACATTTTTACTGGAGGTCCTAGACAATGCAATAATGCTAGAAAATGAAATAAAAAGCATGCTGATTGGAAAAGAAGAAGTAAAACTGTCTTTATTCACAGATGACATGATATTATACATAGAAAAATATAAGAAATCTATATAAAATCTACTAGAAATAATGTGTGAGCTTAGCAAGGTTGCAGAACACAAGATCAATACAGAGTTATTGTCTTTGTATAATTAGCAACAAACAATTAGAAATTTACTTTTTATTGTTATTTTTTAAAGATTTATTTATTCAGAGAAAGAGTGCACACGTGTGCTGGGGGGGGGCAGCAGGAGGGGGAGAGAAAATCTCAAGCAGACCCCCCACTGAGAGGAGCCCATGGCAGGGCTCAATCTCACAATCCTGAGATGATGACCTGAGCTGAGATCAAAAGTCAGATCCTAGTGACTGAGTCACCCAGATACCCCATTCTTTTATTTTTCATAAGTAATCTCTACATCCAATGTGGGGCTCAAACTCATGACCCCAAGATCAAGAGTCCCATATTCCATGGACTGAACCAGCCAGATGCCCCAACAGTTGGAAACTTAGATTTTAGAAAATACCATTTATAATAGAATAAAAAAGGATCTAGCAAAATATGCAAGATCTTTTCACTCAAGGCTACCAAATATTGTTGAGTAAAATTAAAGATGTAAAAAATACAGAGAATTGCATTTCCAGATCAAAAGACTTGCTATTGTTAAAATGCTAATTGTTCCCCAAATTGATATTTCAATGCAATCTCATTCAAAATCCTATCATAATACTGTAGACATTAACAGGCTGATTCCAAAATTTATACACAAAGCAAAGGATCTAGAATAGCCAAAACAGTTTTGAAAAAGAAAAAAAACGTTTGAGGACATAGTACTTCAGACTTATCAGACTTACTATAAAACTACAGTAACCAGGGCACCTGGGTGGCTGTCAGTTAAGCATCTGCCTTCCACTTAGTGGGTAGTGATCCCGGGGTCCTGGGATCTGCTTGGTGGGGAAATTGCTTTTCCCTCTCCCTCTGCTGTTCCCCATGCTTGTGCTTGCTCTCTCTCTCTGTCAGATAAATAAATAAAATCTTTATAAAAAATAAAAATAAATAATAAATTAAATATAAAACTATAGTAACCAAAACATATTGGCAGTACTGTAAGTCTAGATGTGTGGAACTAAAGAGAAAGTCCAGGGGCGCCTGGGTGGCTCAGTGGGTTAAAGCCTCTGCCTTCGGCTCAGGTCAGGAGCCCCAAGTCCTCTCAGCAGGGAGCCTGTTTCTCCCTCTGCCCCTGCCCGTACTCCCATTGTCTCTCTCTCTCAAATAAATAAATGAAATATTTAAATAAATAAATAAATAAACAAAACCTCTCGGAGCACTGGGCTGGCAAGTATCTAACTCTTGGTTTTGGCTCAGGTCATGATCTCAGGGTTATGAGATAGAGCCCCATGTCAGACTCATCATTCAATGGGGAATCTGCTTGAGATTCTCTCCCTATGCCATTCCCCCCATTCTCTCTCTCTCTCAAAATAAATAAATCTTTAAAAAAATAAAATTAAAAACTTCTCCTCTGTGAAAGACATTGTTAAGAGAATAATTGCCAGAAACTGGAAACAACTCAAAGGTCCATCAATAAGTGGTTGGATAACAAATTGTAGTATATCCATAGAAATATTACTAAGCAATAAAAAGGACTGACTTTGGCTACATGGAACAACACAGATGACCTTCAGAGCATTACAATAAGTCAAAAAAAAAAAGCCCGATGCAAAAGACCTCATATTTTCTGACTTCATTTATATGAAATCTTAAAAAGGTAAATCTATAGGAACAGAAAGCAATCAATGGTTGCCAAGGGGCTGACGGTAGGGAGAGAGGACTGTCTACAAAGAAGCACAGGAAAACCTTTTGGGTGCTGGAAATGTTCTATATATTGATTGACATTTGTTAAAGCTCACTGAACTACACACTTAAAATGGGTCAGTTTTATAATTACACCTCAAAAGGCTGATTATTTTTAATATTTCTTATAGATATATTTATTTGAGAAAGAGCGAGTTTGCACAAATGATGGGGAGAGGCAGAGGAAGAAGCAGACTCCCTGCTGAGCAAGGAGCCTGAGGCGGGGCTGGATCCCAGGACCCCAAGATCATGACCTGAGCTGAAGGCAGAAACACAAATGACTGAGCCACCCAGGTGCCCCAAGGCTGATTATTTTTAGATACATCTGCAAACAATGTCCCCTTTACATTAATAGATAATGCTCTGCTGCCATTGTTTACAATGTCCAGGGTTTCATTTGAAGTTTTGATGGCACATAGAATTAGTGGGAGCAGCCAGGTGTATTTAGCCAGCCAGCCAATACAGAAACCCTACAGTTTAAGGTTCTAGAAAATGAGAATATAAGTAAAATAGTTTTATTTTTAGAAATATTATAATTTAAAAATAAAAGTATCAGGGGCACCTGGGTGGCTCAGTGGGTTGGGCCTCTGTCTTCGGCTCAGGTCATGATCTCAGGGTCCTGGGATGAGCCCCGCATCGGGCTCTCTGCTTGGCAGGGAGCCTGCTTCCCCCTCTCTGCCTGCCTCTCTGCCTACTTGTGTTCTCTCTCTCTCTCTGCCAAATAAATAAATAAAATCTTTAAAAAAAAAAAACCAACAACAGGGCACCTGGGTGGCTCAGTTGGTTAAGCAACTGCCTTCAGCTCAGGTCATGATTCCGGAGTCCTGGGATCGAGTCCTACATCAGGCTCCTAGCTCCACGGGGAGTCTGCTTCTCCTTCTGACCTTCTTTCCTCTCATGCCCTCTCTCACTGTCACTATCTCAAATAAATAAATAAAATCTTTTAAAAAAAAAAACAAAAAACAAAAGAATCCAGGAAAGACATTCCAGAGGAGGCCTCTGACCCAGGAACAGTCACTATGTCTTACATTTGCATAACATTATACATTTCACAAAGTGATTTCCTATAAATCAATGCATTTCTTGCATATACATGTATGTACACACACACACACACACACACAGTGAAATAGGCAGGGCAGATATTATTGTCCCTGTTTTACAAGTAGAAACTGAGTCTGAAAGACAGTTAAGATAGTTACTTGCCAAGGTTACCCTGCTTGTAAGTAGCAGAGTTGAGGATTTAACTCAGGTCCTTTAAGTCCAAAATCAGGGAATTTTCTAGCAGATCATGATTTCTTTGAGGTGAATTTTTTTGGATATATTTTTTTATTTACATCTAATCTATTATTTGTTCCAGGGGTACAGGTCTATGACTCATCAGCCTTACACAATTCAGAGCACTCACCATAGCACATACCCTCCCCAGGAGAAAAATCATATGGGAGATAGGGTGGAGTCGGTTGCATACTAGAGCTAGCTTTTTCCAGTTAACAAAAGCCAGTTGTGCTCATCTCTTGCCAACTGATGTGAAGTTATGGTTGAAATGGGCCGTGGTGGGAGTATTACACTATAGAAATTGGCAAATACTACAAATGAAGGCTTTCCTCCATCAAGAACCAGCTTCCTAACACACCACTGAATGAAGAATAGTGGTTAGAGTGGCCACTAGCTCTAGTGGGAAGAACCTGTTAACACTCTATGTGAGCTTAGGAAAATCATCTAACTTCTCTGGGTTAGCACTTTCAAGGAACATTTCAATTTTAACTATAAAACAGAAGTCAAGTCTCAAATTCTGGAAGCTGAGAAGCTGGAGCTCCTGTGGAATTTAGAGTTTTCCTAAGTTTTCTCCCATGCTTTGTTTCCTTATCTTTAAAATAAGGGTGATAGCGTAGATACCCCAAAGACATTTGTTTATCAAGATTCATATCTCAAGATATTAAAATGGAGGACATTTAAAAATATTTAATTATTCATTCATTTTAATACATCCATTGTATGTTGATATTAATTTTTATGAATAACCATATTTGCTAAAAGAATTAATCAGAATAGTATCATTCTTTATATTTTTGCAAATCTGTCTCATGGCTGGCTTAATAGAAGAAAACTAGATTCTCATGTCTGTTTCTATATTCAATCTGTTTCAAAAAGCACACGCCCTGGGACGCCTGGGTGGCTCAGGTGGTTGAGCGGCTGCCTTCGGCTCAGGTCATGATCCCAGCATCCTGGGATCGAGTCCCGCATCGGGCTCCTTGCTCGGCAGGGAGCCTGCTCCTCTCTCTCTGCCTATGCCTGCCTCTCTGCCTGCTTGTGTTCTGTCTCTGTTAAATGAATAAATAAAAAAATCTTTAAAAAAAAAAAAAAAAAGCACATGCCCTGATGCTTCTGGAAAACTCCACTTCATACTAGAGAATGAGTAACAGTGGAAAAGGTGAATAATGTCTTAGTACTAATATGGAGATGATTTGAATCTCATGGTACGTATGTGAGGTTCTCAGAGAACGTCAAGGTCCCAGAACTACACTTTCAGAACATCTGGCCTAGCATCAAGCACTCAATGGCTATTAGCCATTTTTATTCATAGATTCCATTCCCCTATGAGTTACTGAGGGTTAAATGAGAGAATGTATTTCTTTGAAGACTTTGATATCATGAAGAGCTTCCAATATGGAGACACTACATCTTAAGAAGTAGGTGTCTATTCTGGAGTATGTATTTTCTTTCACCAGTTGAAATTTAAATTCCTGAAATGAATTTATCATGGCTGTGTTTTGCTAATTAATGGCCTAGGGCTGAATTAGTCCTCAGAAATGCTTATGGAAGGAAGAAAAGGAAGGAGGAGAGAAAGGAAGAAAAGAAGGAATGGAAGGAGATTGGGAGGGAGGCTGCCTGTCTTCTAAGATTTCTCAAAGGCTTAGAGAAGTGCTGATGGAGATATTACATTACCTTCGCATCCTAAGACTGGCAGGCTCTAGAAGCCTTGATAAGTATCTCCACAAGTGTGCAATATAAAGTGTTCACCAGGGAAGGAAATGAAATTCCAAAGGCCAAGAACTACCCAGTTGGGGGGCCCATGGGTGGCTCAGTTGGTTAAGTACCTGACTCTTGGTTTCAGTTCAGGTCATGATTTCAGGACTGTGAGATGAAGCTCTACTTCAGGCTCCATGCTGGGTGTGGAGCCTGCTTAAGATTCTCTTTCTGCCCCGTTCTGCCCCTCTTCTCCCCTTCTCCCATTCACACCCTGCACACACGCTCTCTATCTCTAAGAAAAAGGGACCAGCCCACATCGGGCTCCCAGCTCCATGGGGAGTCCGCTTCTCACTCTGACCTTCTCCCTTCTCATGCTCTCTCTCACTCTCTCTCTCCTAATAAATAAATAAAATCTTAAAAAAAAAAAAAAAAAGGACCAGTTTGAGTTGTTCTGGCTAGCGAAGACAAACCAAAGGAATAGGCAAGATTTTCAGCATGAAAGCTGCTCTGGGTCTCATGACAATAGGAAAAGGATATTAGTTATGATCTCCTTAAAACTTAGCTCAAACAGGCTCAAGAGAAAACAAAAGGTATTAGTTTAGTTCGCAAAAAGTCCAAGGCTCACGTGAAGAGAGAGAGTTCTCTCTTCTCCTCCTCTTCCTTTTCTTTCTCTATTTACTTCCATGCCATGGACTCTACTTTTGCTTTTGCCTCAGAAGCTCCTAGAGACAGTTCTTAACTGCAAGAAGTCCCAAGAGAAAGCTCTTTCCCAGTGGCCTACATAAAGTCCTAATTTGTATCTTATTTGTCTAGCTTATGTTTCCCTATCCATGCTTACAGGACAACAGGTACTGAATTTAATTTAACTGTTAGTGATCTAAAATTATTTCTAACTTTTATATGCCTACTGTTTTGAACTTCATTCAGCATATTACAATGCAAAGAATGCCTGTTTATACATTTATAGACTGCTATAAATCAATCTATCCAATGTATCTACCCAAGGCAATTAATCAGCACGTCTGCAGCGCTAATTTGCACAAACATGATTAGCAAAGTTTGTTAGAAAGGTTGTTGGCCAGCTCACCCTCTGGTCTAACAGGATAGAGGCCAAAAAAAAAAAAAAAATTGTGTACACAAGTACACGGTGCTTTGAAAGAAAGACATATATCCTGTTTCATTAAAACTTATTATGTTGGACAATCATAAGATGTTTCTTAGAGTCTGGCCTCTGCAGTTTATTAGAGCCACAGGGAATAGAAACACTTTCTTGCAAAGTGAAGTATCACAGTGGCATTTAATAGCCTTGTTTGACGACGACAGTTTGGGTTTATCAAGTTTGGCTCATTTAAAAAATTCTTTCACATTGAGTTTCACATTTCAAAGGGAGAATGAAGGGAGACAGGAAGAATAATTCTTTAATAAGAAAAATCTAAAATTCGGCTAATTAGGAGAAAAATGGTTCTAATCCAGCTCTTTACATTTAGCAAAAATTTCACACACACACACAAGCAGACCAGCTGGAAAGCAATAAAGCATACCTACTTTGGATCCACACCACTAGCAGCTGCTGCTTCAAGGGTCTGGTAAAACTAGCCCTTGTGTGACTCCACTGCTTTTTTTTCTAGAGACATACAGCCTTTTTTGAACTTGGAGGGTGATTTACAAAGAGTGCTGTTTTATTTACTCTCAATTAATCATGCTCCACTGTAAACAAAGTGTCTGTTTTAGTTCTACTGACAATTATCCACTTGTCAACATCTCCCTCAAGTACCTTCAGCATCTGGCTCCGGAAAAGAAACCTCTACATCAAAATGAATGTCTCAGAGAACTCTGGAATTCATCTGTTTCTTTAGCTCATGAGCAGTCTGGATGCTACCTAACAAATGTCACCAAAGCATCTTGATGAAGATGTGTACCATCAGACAATAAAGGGTTTCTCAAGACTTTCTTTCATTTTCCTGTGTTTGCCTTGGCAAAAAGAAGAAAATGATTACAACTTGGGAATCTTGAAGGAGATACTTTTACAAGCCACCAGGCACATGATGACAGCTCCAGAAGTGGCTGAGAAATCTGTCCCTCCCTTAGTAACATTCCACTAGATCAACAAAACCAAACTGTGCTATAATTGGTGGTAATTTATATGAGGAATGCCTATGAGTTCTGCTGCAGTTTCACTAAGATTTGGAAGTGGCAGGACTTTATCCACTGCCCAAATAAACCTTTTATTTTGAGACACTTTTTTTTCCTTTCACTTAAAATGTGTAGAGAATATAGGGAAAAGTGGCTGCCAACACCATTAATATTTCACCAATGATAAACTGTTTTAAAGGCAAAACAAATATTACATTTGGTGATTTGAGGGAAAATTACCCAAGTATGTCCCCTGGAACTTCCCTTGGAGACGGGAGCCCCAGAAATTTAAAATTTAAACTGAACACCCATATCCATTCTGTTCTTTCATCCATAAGAAACCGGAGAAATCATGTAAACCATGGCGGCGGGGGTGGGGGGCTAGGGGGGGACTGGGGGCTCGGACAAACCAGTCTTCTGGGAGAATGTATGGGTTATTTACGAAGATTTTATATTCTGGAGATTAACTCACACCCACTTCAAAACCCAAGAGATTCAAATCACTTGGCATAACTCCCTCCAAGTTGGATTCCTGAGTAAGGAATGGTGGCGAGCTCGCAAGGATATAGACCAAGAGAAACCAGGCGCCTAGCATGCCAGGTCACAGTCCAGGTCAATCGAAAATGGCCCAGAGCTGACGTCAAATCCAGAAAAATTAACCTCAGCGAGGGAAACTGAGAACCAGGACTTGGGGACCTGCTCAGAGAGAGTCCCGGATCGCTACAGAACCAGCTAAAGTGGATCGGAAGCCGGGTGGGGGAGGGAGGGGGGAGGGGTTGTTAGTAAAGGGGCTGGCTTCCTCCCTCCGACAAAAACTGATCAATCTAACTGCACGTAATTGATTTTAATGAGCAAGGGAGTTTCCTTCGCATTAACAATTGCCCCGGGTCACCACTCTGCGCAGCGGCGAATCCCCCTGCAGATCTCCGCGCTTCCTTTCGCGCCAGCCGGTCGCGACCTGGGTGCCCACCACGCCGCCTAGCTTTTGGGCCCTAAAAGAGGAGAGGGGTCAGAGAACCGTGATCCTAGCAGGATTGCCACCCGGTTTCACCTGATAATTTATGCACAATTAATTGAGATATCTTTTATACTTGATGTGTTGCAAAATTAATGCCTAATTTATGTAATTAGTCAATTAACTCTAATTCTAGCATATGTTCCCAATGCCCAGAAGGTGTTCTGTTTCCCAGGTACTTATTTTGATGTCGTGAAATGCAACTAATTAATTTTACATGCATATTAATTTGGGATCTCTTTAGTAGTTCCCTTTGTGCAAGTAATTTTAATATTTGTCTTTCTAACCTTTGGGGGTAGGGTGGGGGAGGTGCAGGTAGGTGTAAGCGAACAGCACGTGGCCACCAACCTGGATGATGCCTGAGAAGCGGCCCTAGCCGAGGGCATGGTGCTCAGGCAGAGCCTCAAGTATCCTGGGGCATGGGTGCTGCACTCAACAAGTCCTTGGAATTTTGCGGATGCCGACCCCACCAGAAGCATTTTGCTCACGCCTTTGGTTAACAGAAAGCCTCAGGGCCTGGAGGTGGAGACTCCTAGGCGCACTGACTGGCCACTTTCAGGGCACTGCGGTGTCCCTGGTCACCTGGTTAAATCTCTCCGCCCCTAGTTTGTCGCACTCCCGAGAAAGAGGGAGAGGCTCCCCCTCCACCCCGCCCTGAAGGAAGAATTCAGATTTCCAGGCCGGTCCTGGGAAGCTGTTCTGCGGTCGAGGCCCTTCCTCTCAGACACCCTGCTGCTGCCCGAGTTCGCGGAGGCAGAGCGCTTGAGCTTCCCAAAGCTGAAGGGTGGAGGGAGGGAGGAACCGCGCCTCCATCTCCGGCTTTGCAAGCCGCCAGCTGTCTCTTGCGGCCGGGAGCGAAGACCAAGCAGGGCGAAAGTTTACTTTCCAAGTTATTGGGTGGCACATTAAAACTTTTATCCTTTTTGGATAAATTAATGAGCAATTTAATTAATAAAATCGGAGAGTAGTGTAAGTGCTATGATAATGAAGTTAAATGAGTGCACAGTAAAATATTCACTAATCCAGCGCATTGCCAAATACCCCCTTAATTCTGCTTAACACTGAAAGGGTTTTGAGCACCATAATGAGATTCCTCTGTCTGCTAATTAATTGACACGCTCCTGAATATTCATATGAGCTAGCACCAATACGTTCCTAATTGCACCGTGGAATAGATCTCAGAGGAAAGTAAATCGCCATAGACTTAATTAAAATAATGTATTCCAGATCCAGGACGGGAAAAGATGAGACATTTGCCTTCCAGCGCGCTAAGAAAGTGGCACCTGGTTGGAGGGGAGAGATATCAAACGTCGGTGCCCAGCCTGAAATAAGCGGCGTGGGACGCGCAGGGAGGACGTTCCGCTTCAGAAAACAGCGGCTACGCTGGGTCCAAACCCTTCGGATCCGGAGGCCTTGGCTCCCTGGAGCATCCGCGTTCCTGCTGCCTTCCTCAAGGTTGCCCTAAAGGAGAAAGTGGCTCATGAGGCAGGTTTAGGACACCGACTCCGAGCCAGCGTCCTCTCCTTTGCTCCCTGCGGTCCCCCAGGCCGGTTCGAAATGCTGTTTACAGAGTCTCATGGGGAAACGCCGCAGGTCGGGAAATTCCCCGGGAAACTTTTCCTAGAGGTTGTCAGAGCCCAAGCAGCCCCAACTCTCCCAACCCAAATTGCGATCTTGGAGAAGTCACTGGCACTTCTAATTTTGGGAAGGGGGAGAACACCCGGATCCTGTAGTTGCTGTCCTCTCTCCTGGATCCCACTCCTACATGAGGTGCCGCGGTCCCGAAGACCGCGCTGCTAAGTTCCTGGGTGCATCCTCCGTTTCCCGCCGCATCCTCCCTTTCTTCGCGAATCCATTGCGGGGTGGGGGGTGGGGGGGGCTTGTCCCATCCAAGCTTTCCTGGGCGGGTAGGAGGGGCAGCAGAGCCAGGCTGCGGACTCTACATCTGGGCTTGATGGCAGAACCATTTTTACCAGAGCCACGCAAGCGAAATAGACTCTCATTCCTTGGAAAGACGATATTCACCCCCTCCGCCCCCACCCTCCTTCTTTTAGGGGAAAAAAAATCACCACAGGTTAGAAACTAAAAAGAGTTTATTTGAAGACATACAAATGCATATTTATTATACACATGTAGGCATTAACAATGTAAATTACACCGCCAGCAGTTGCTGGTTGTTTATTCATTAGATCTTTAGAAAATCTACATTGCCTCCAGTCAGCGGGATGATAATGTGAAATACACAAGCAGTTTACATAACCAACTTCGAAGCTGAGCTCCGCGCTCCGTGATTGGGAGTCATCAACAGGTCGCGGGGATCCGGACGCGAAAACCTAAGTAGCTAATAACTACCGAAGATCTGGGGCGCCAGCTCCCTCTGTCCTTTTGAAAAGGGGTAAAAGACGTGGGATGTGGGAAAAGGGAAGGATCTGACTCACTGTGTATGGTTCACATATTTTACCCTGTTTGTAGTTTTTGTTGTTGATGTTTTTTTGGTGGCTTTTTTTTCCCCCCAATTAAAGCAAAATAAGTAAAAAGAAAATGAACGGACCTAATGGAGAGATCAGTAGCCTCCCCAAACTCCGGGTATCCTTGAGATCCAGTTAAAGACCATGGATTCAAACTGCTTTGGGGAGGAGGTGTGAAGTGAGAGGTGAAGGGTTTTCTTTACAGCTGTCGCAGTAAGAAAGGCAGCCTACCTCGGTTAAGGGAAGCTATAAGCTCCACCAATCAAATCGGGATGGCCACCATAAACAAATGGTTATCACTCCAAAGAAAATCACCTGCTGGATCAGCCTTTTGGGAATTATTAAATGCTCCGTGGTTCTGGATTTTCCCAAAAAATGGAGAGGTGGGAGAACTTCAGAGAAAAACTGCAGTGCCTATTTATTTTACATGTATAAATACTTCTATAAAAATACGTATTTCCAAGGTTCTTTTTTAATAAAAATGCTAAATAAAAATAAATGAGAGAGAAGTGAAGGTTCCTTACTAGGGTCGCTGCTGTTGGGTAGGCAGGTAGTGAGTGAATAATGCCAACTACAATTTCAAGTACTCGTGCCTAAGAACGGCACCAACGCTATCTATGAACGGCCGAACTAATGATTTATCCCACACTGCGGAGCCACCCACTTACCACGGCCTACCACTACGCAGCTAAGGTGTGTGGCTGATGGGGTGTGGGGTGGGGGTGTTTGAGTTTTCCGTTTCCTCCCTCCCTCCCTTTCTTTCTTCTTCCGAGTGAGCCGGCTGGGTACATAGGAAATGCATTGCCGATCCTGGACACTGCATTGCTGAGAAGGCAGCTAGTTTGCGGACCTAAAATCTATGTCTATACTGTCTATAGACAGTGTCTATACTGCTGCAGAAATTAAAACCAGAGTCTCTGAAAGAAGAGATGAGGGTGGGAGGGAGAGTAAAGAGGGAAGGAAAGAATGAAAAAGAGAAATGTGGAGGATGGTGGATCTTTGGGGTGTCCGTAAGTCCTCGGGCAATCCGGTTTTCCCTACACCTTGCAGTACACAGCCACCCACCAAGAGTGAGCAAATTGAGCGCCCGAAGCAGGGATGGTGCTGAGGAAGAGGGCGTGCGGCTGAGAGTCAGCACCCTGAGCCCGACCCGCGAAGAGTAGCACTTGTCCCAGGTGAGACCCGCCTGAGCGGAAAGACCACGCTGCCCCGGGGGCGGGGAGCGTCTACCGCGAGGCAAGCCCCGCCTCCCACCCATTCCTAGCTGGGGGAGGCCAGTTAGGATCAGCCGCTTTCTTTCTTTTCTTTCTTTCTTTCTCAAACCCGCTTTGTGGGTGGCAGCTCAGCGGGGGACGCAAGGAGACAAAAAAACAAAAAGCCCAAACAGAGAGAGAGACAGAGGGAAAGAGACAGAAGGAGAGAGAGAGAGAAGGGGGGAAGAGGATAGAGAGAGACAGAGAAATCAAAGTTTTAACCTTCCTAGGAACACAGTGAATTATTATATCTAAAGGCTGCTGTAGTCTTCAGTGAAATCTGCTTCTGTCATTAAGAAAACACATATTGCACACGTCCACAGGGTTAAGCTCTCCTCCTCCTCAGCCTGAACAAACAAAGCAGAAGCGCGGGGTTTTAAGGCTGGAGACCTACAGGTTATTTGGTTTCAAAACAAATTAACACAGGAAAATGCACCAACAAATATTATAGATGCAAAATATTCTCCATTTCAGATATTTTGCAGTTCCTCTCAGATTCGATTTTATTCAAATTTATGAGCAAAGTGCTTTTAGTCTGCTATACAGGATTTACCTCCATATGCTACTGCAGTCAAGATCTTATTTTTTTTCTGGATAACGCACGCAAAGGAGGATAAAGTTTTCCTACTTATTGGAAGCTTTAAAACACTTTACAAAGCTAAACATCGCCTTCGTGTTTCCGCTTTCCCAAAATTCTTCCAAAAAACATAACATTTTAAGAGTGGGTGCCTAGCTAGAAATACTGATTTTCCCCCCAAAATCTGAGCAAACAAATAATTCCTGACAAAGAAATTAATATGAAAAGTATAGGGTGATTTTTCTCCCCCTTCCCCCTTAAAAAAAGACCCTTTGCTCCACCCCGCTATTAAACAAAACACAATACCTTTTTCTGGGTGGTACTGCACAGAAGTTGATTCAGTTTTGACAATGTTGTTTAGCTATCATTTGCTATTTTGAATGAATGGGAGCAATCCCCCCTTTTACAACATTTGTTTCCTATTATGGAGAGGTGCAGCAGTTGAGGGCAGACATGTGAAAGTGGCTGTTTGATTCTCTTTTTCATCCCCCTGACCCTGCTTTTGTCCCTCCTCACCCTGGGAATGTCACGCCTCGCTACTTCACTTTGAGATGCTCGAGAAAGTGGCTTTGTTATTCCCTTTTAGACATACACGAAATTGTTCTCATTCCCCCCGCTGTAAAAGATACTTCACATCAGGACTCGGTTCACAAGTGCAATGCAATTTGGCTTAGTCCAACCTTTGTTCTGCTTGTACAAATGAGCGAACAGTGCACACATTATACAGTTGATCTACTGCTGTCTTAACCCCAGAGTTAGGGGCTGGGAGAAAAGCAAGTTAATCCCTTCAATACCAAGGTGGCTTTAGCAATATTTCCTCCAATAATAATAATAGATTTGAATTGCTTCTTCTATTTCACACAGAGCAGAGCGAAACTTATGGGCAGGGTTGAGCAGTAACAAAAATCCTTCCACCAACCTTTTGCAAATAACTTTCTAAACAAATACATTTATAGGTTTGGTAATACCCAATTTAAAGCTATGCCATTGTTTGTGCAAAGGAGGGATTGGATTTAGAAACTCTGGCTTTAAAGACTTAAAATCTCAGAGCAAGCAAAGACCAAATGGTATTTAGCAAACTGATTCCAAAGACAGGGCATTATAACCAGCAGAGCAAGAGTTGTTTTCACAAGCATTGAAACTGCCTGCTTACTCTGGGTGGGGGTTGGCACTTCTTGGGGATGGAGGTCAAGGAGGACTGGCACCTGGTGCCGGCCACTGTTCGTTTTGTGCTTGAGGTGGAGGGAAAACTGAGCCTTCCATACTCTCCAAATTGCAGCTGCTGCTTGGGAAATACTTCAAAAATGTGTGTGGTGTTGCCACTCTCTTTCTCCCAACTCCAAGGAAAGTAGATTTTAATTCCAGGTGCCACAGGTCATAGCCAAAGGCCCTACTGAAGGAATAAGGATGGGACACCTCTGAATTAGAACCTCCCAATAGGGATGGGAGTAAAGAGTGGGGAGAACGTGGAGACTCTTGCCTTTCTTAGAACCCAGGCAACACTGGACAGGAGGGAAGAACTGATTTTAAACAATGTACTCTTCATCAGAAGTTTGTTTTCAACCTCCTTGTTACGAGTTAAGGTCTGAACCTTAGCTAGTCCTGTCACCAACCAGTGAAATACATGACTTCAAAGTTCCCTGGCTGACATTCTTTCCTGCTGTTTGGGAAAATAGGTGTGTTCCTCTGGCTGTCTAGTACGAGGGGGTGAGGGTGGGGGTGGAGGCGCCGGCTAGGAACAAGGGAGAGGGCACAGACTCCTTTTGCTGCCGGTTGGCACGAGAGCGCACTGTTTCCCCTCCCCTGCCTCTCTTCCTTGGGCAGTTTGATTTCCCATCAGATTCCATCGAAGTGGCCCGGCAGTGCAGGTTCAAACTCCTGGGGCTGTCGTGGGAAAGTCACAGCCGACAGGTTTCCCTTTACGCAGCTTCCAAATAGGTGCAGACCTCTGCGGCCCAAGAACCTGCAAGCCCATGTCTGGTAGCCCCAGCCAAGTCAACTCAGTGAATGGGCTCCCTCTGGTCCCCAGATCTAGAACACTAGAGGGAGGTTGCGCCAGGCGAAAGTCCTGGCGGTGCGCTCAGATTCTGAGGACAAACAGCCTCCCGGACACTTAGAACAATTTTTAAAAATTGACTGCTGACAGGCTAAGGGAGTTTGTTTTAGCGCTGAATACCCCGGGAACAAAATCCTTTTGAAAGGAAAGCTAAGTCGTTTCACGCCACCAAAGTGCAGATTTGGTGAAGAATGACTGATGAGACAAAGCGGCGCGGTGAGTTAGCGAGGGTTCCCAGAGCGCGCCGACAACTGGGGCAAATGCGGAGGCGGCCTGGAAAGGTGGGGCGGGCCAGAGAAGGCCCTAAAACCTAAAATTGCTGCTGCGCACGCCCGAAGACCTTCCCCCACCTGCACATTTCACTGACCATTTGGTAGAAAAGATGGAAAAAGTAGAGGGGAAAGGAAAAAAAAAAACCTTAGAGAAGTGAGGGACAAGGGTGCAGTAAGAAAGGAGGAGGACAGAGAGACGAGGGTAGGGTGGGGTGGGGAACTCGAGAAGGAGGGAGAGAGGAAGAAGAGAAGGGGCAAACTAAGGCACAGCCCCCAAACGCTCCAGGCTGCCCCGAGTTCGCTTTCCAAGTCGGGAAGGCGGGTATTGTTTTTGGCGCCTAGGAAACCTTCGGAAGCTGCCGGGTACTTTCCCTCCACCTCCCTCGGTGTTTGGTAAATATTAACAAACCAGGGCGCGTTACTTTCTGGAGTGTGGACTGCGGGGCTGGCCTGGCTCGGGATGGTTTTCCTCTCCTAGAGCCCCAGCCCCCTAACTCCAGCCCCACTGTTCATGCACACATACACCTGCTTGACAACAGAAGGAATCAAAATCAATATTGTATTTGTCACCCCTCTGTCTCCTTTTTACTCCCTCAGCAGCCCGGGTGCCACTGAAGCGAATTGTGGATTTATGGAGGGAAATTAGCATAAATTATTACGAAATCTGTAGCCGTGTGTGGTCCAGCTTGTGGGAAAAGAGGCTATTGCGAACTCTCCAAGCAGAAAGGTGGTCGGTGGTGGGCTCTGCGGAGGCGATGAATGGCTATTGCATAAAAGAGATTTCCATTTGGTTTGCACATGGGCATAATTGACTTATGTGTATTTTATACAGTTTTCCCAACAACTCCCTAAGCCTCCAAGTCGGATGTGCCCCCTCCCCAGAGCCTCTGTTTGCTTTGGGTTCTGTACAATAGACTCTGATGCACTTTTCAAGATTTCTGGAAAGTGCTCCTTCCCTCCTCTTCTTCATTATACTGGTCTTAAAATGCTGTTAATGGCATGCAAATCCCTTCCCCCTTCCCTTAGGCTCTTCAGTAGGATCTGAAACAGAATTTTGTAGTAAAGTACCTGTTTTAAATGTGCATCTCGCAGCTCCTCTCCCCACCCTATTGGGTTCGAGTTCCTTAATCAACCCTGGGCATGGGCAATATGCCTCACCTCCCATCCCCGCCCTAGCCAAACTTTGAAGATTCCTCGGACACGAATTCCTACTTGTATCCTCACATGTCTCTCAGACTTGGTGGTGACAACTTTCCCTGGGGAGATGGACAAAGATTTATTTCAACTTAGTTTTTTTCTTTTTAACCTAAACGCTTCCACTCTTAGAATTTAGTTAATCTTCTGTTTACTCCAAGCAATGATTTCGACAGCCATACAAAGGCTCTTTGCAAGGCATCAAAACGCCAATTGTTAAAACAAGAAAACATTTCTCTCTCCCCATCCCCCACCCTCAACAAGCTTTTGCACACACCCTGCTGAAAAGAATCTCCTGGCCGTCACTGGGGGAACTAAGATCTTTCACTCCTTTCCTTACATCCCCAATCCAACCACTCTTTAATATTTTAATCCACGTTTCTGTAGATCTGTATGCACACTTTTGCTAAGAAGATCCTAAAAGACCCTTGGGGGGCTTTGATGCTGGTACCTTTCCTTCCCAGGAGCACTCCTGCGTCCACCACAGGGGCTCCCTTAGTTCTGGACCTGCGAGGCCAGCTGTCTTCTGAACCAAGAAAGCTGTGGACTGACACCTTTCCGTCTGGAAAACACCAGCCCTCACTACTCTTCTTCATCGGGGTCCCCTAGGCTCCAGGTCTCCCCAGCTCCTCCCATCCCTGGGCCCCCAAGCCGAACTGGGCCGCGCCAAATAACAGCCCAAAACACCGCCCCTCGTTGGGAGCTAAAGCGCGCACCACTCAGGCAAGGACCGCGCCGCGCCGCCTTTGGCCAAAGCTCCGCGGAGGTTCTATCCGAATCTAACCAGTCTATCTGCAAAGGGTTTATCTGCCCTTCTCTAGCGTGCCCCCAGAGACAGGTCAGCGTCCCGCCTCCACCCCTCGAACCCACCTCCTCCTTCTGGTTATTTTTTCCGAATTAAGAAGGTGACATTATTCTTTTCTTCAAGCACTTCTGTTAATATTGAAAAACGTGTGCTTGCATCTCAAGCGAGGCAGCCCAGACGCGAAAGCCATTTCAATATTAATGAAATTGTTTAATCTCCTAAATTCATCGTGTTTAAGTTACGTTTTGGTGAGTTATTGACCACCTCCGAAACTGTGGTTAATAGGGTGTGTGTGTGTGTGTGTGTATGCACATGCACTGATTTTTATGCTAACTCCAAACGGCTACACTAATAATGCTCTAATACCACTGAAAGTCTCGAAACTTCACACACAGAACTCTCCCACCACTACCACTACCATTACCTCCAACTCCTGGGGGAAAAAAAAAAAAGAAGAAGAAAGAAAAGAAAAGAAAAGAAAGAAATAAAGAAAAAAAAAAGCTCTCACTTTCCGGATTGAAGATGATTCAGGGTGGGCTGTAGGTATGGAGTTATTAACAATGAAGTAAAAGGAATTTCTTTTTAAAAACCATAAAGGTTGGAGAATGTGCAGAAACCAGTGGGAACTCCTAGGGTCTATTCCTTGACTAAGTGCGTGCAGGCAGGGTTGACTCATTATTTCATAGCAATATGATGATGCTGCCACCACCGCCCACGATGCTGCTGATGATAATAATAATGATAATAATAATTCATTAAATCTCCGGAGACTGATCTGAACCAAAGGGAGCCTACCGCTGGCACCAGGCAGGGGGACCCTAGGCACATCCCCGCTCTCTCCTTTCTCCCAAAAAGGAAAACTCCGGTTCTTTTCGAGTCTAGAACTGACTGCTGTTATAATGGGTCCGCAGGCAGCGTTTGCTGGGCTCTCTAAACTCTAACTATGTTCTGTCAAATGCGGGTGGGGGGGGTGGGGGGAGAGGCTAGAGAAGGGAACAAAGTTCTGACTGTAAAATGCAAACCTCCATGCAATGCCTAACTCCTGTAGTTTCCAACCACCTGGGGAAAGCATGATATCCTGCTGTTCATCTGGTGATAAAGTGTGTCAAACAAACTCAGGCCCTGCTCTGAGTCCACATACTGTCTACTCCAACAGTCCCAGAGCCTTTTTCCTGTGCCTAATTAAATTCCTAAAGGACTTTTACAGTGAAGACCCTGCCTATTCACCCAGAGAGACTTTTTTTTAACTTGGCCAATACACTTACAAAATGGGCTTTTAGAAGGGGCTGTCCGATTATATTTTTGTAAGTATTTTTTAAACCCCATCACTTAAACTACACACTCACTATGCAGAGCTATAGCAGTAGCCTAGGAAGGTCAAATCAAACTTTGACCTGCCTCTAGGAGGACTAAAGGGAAGGGCGTATTTTCATTATAATAACCCATGCAACCAGCCCCATATTGCCAAGCGCAGGAAAAGGGTCTGCTTCAGGGGAAAGCCGTGCCTTAAGTTAGCTAACAATACAAACCCGATACAATGCAGAGGAAACAGAATACCCCAGCCAAGCAATTTCCATGTCAAACATCATCTGCGCGGCAGCTCAGTCTGTGAACGTGAGTGGTCGCCTGAATCCCTGCTCCCCGGCCACCACCTCCTCATACCTTCACACTGCGCACCCTGGCCGGCGTCCCGCTCACCACCGGTGGCCGAGGCTCTTCCCCCTGGCCCAGTCTTGAGCTGGAAGTGATTCCTATTGGCCAAGGTGTCCATGTAAATAGGTGTGAAAGAAACCAGAGCTGGCCAGGCTCTCCCTTCTCGCTCAGTCCCCTCCCTCTGCAGCCCCCGCTCCCCCTCCTCTTCCTCCTCCTCCCAAGGCGATTGTCATATGATAGCTAAGAAGTGGCACATTAATGAAGCGCCGCTACAGGGGTCTTTTCTGCTCCTGTCACCGCTTAAAACTATCAGATGGTTCGAGGGAGGACATGGAGGCAGCCACCTAGCTCAGCGGAGCTGCGGAGCCCACAGCAGCGCCCTCCGGAGCCCCGAGGCCGCCGCTGCTGCCGTCTGCACCGAGACTCCGCAGCCGAGCTTGGCCGCCCGGGCATCTCACGGCCAGAAGCTCAGCGGACTGGTCGGCTCCGGGCGCTGCAGGGCTGAGCTGCGAAGCTCGGAGACTTGCGGAGCCCAGCCGAGACCGGACACTGCGCCCCAGCCGCGCACCGCGAGGGACCCGAGAGCTGCACTGCCATCCCGGATGCGGACACACAACTTGGAGCAACTTTAAGGTGAGCCCTCTGGTTGCATCCCTGCCCCAGTCCCGGCTCCAGGTCCAGCTTACTTCTATGCTTCCCTCCCGCCGCTCATCGGCTTCCTTTCCCGCGCCCCCTGGCCGCACCCCACTCTGCACTCAAAGTTGCCAGCTAAAGAGTGCGGGCGCCGGCTGATCCGGCGCCGCAGCCCCTACCCACCACGTCTGGTCTATACTTGGCCTGGCTGGCTGACCAAGCGGTGTCTGTCTGTGCATCCATGTTCCCCCCTCTTCCCATTATCTTCCCCCCTGTCCAGATCCAAGCAGCAGCCAGCCCGAGCGGACCCGGAGCAAGAAGGGGGCAAACAAGAAGATGCCTCGGCCCGGCCGCAACACGTACAGTGACCAAAAGCCGCCCTACTCATACATCTCGCTGACCGCCATGGCCATCCAGAGCTCTCCAGAGAAGATGCTGCCATTAAGCGAGATCTACAAGTTCATCATGGACCGCTTCCCCTACTACCGGGAGAACACGCAGCGCTGGCAGAACAGCCTGCGCCACAACCTCTCCTTCAACGACTGTTTCATCAAGATCCCGCGGCGGCCAGACCAGCCGGGCAAGGGCAGCTTCTGGGCGCTGCACCCCAGCTGCGGGGACATGTTCGAGAACGGCAGCTTCCTGCGGCGCCGCAAGCGCTTCAAGGTGCTCAAGTCCGACCACCTGGCTCCCAGCAAGCCCGCCGACGCCGCGCAGTATCTGCAGCAGCAGGCCAAGCTGCGCCTCAGTGCGCTTGCGGCCTCCGGCACGCACCTGCCACAGATGCCCGCCACCGCTTACAACCTGGGCGGCGTGGCACAGCCCTCGGGCTTCAAGCACCCCTTCGCCATCGAGAATATCATCGCTCGCGAATACAAGATGCCGGGGGGGCTGGCCTTCTCCGCCATGCAGCCGGTGCCTGCCGCCTACCCGCTCCCCAACCAGTTGACTACCATGAGCAGCTCGCTGGGCCCTGGTTGGCCACACGTGTACGGTTCCGCAGGCATGATCGATTCAGCCACCCCCATCTCCATGGCTAGTGGCGATTACAGCGCCTACGGCGTGCCATTGAAGCCGCTGTGCCACGCAGCAGGCCAGACGCTGCCTGCAATCCCGGTGCCCATCAAGCCCACACCGGCCGCAGTGCCCGCGCTACCCGCGTTGCCCGCGCCCATCCCCACCTTGCTCTCGAACTCGCCGCCCTCGGTCAGCCCCACGTCCTCGCAAACAGCCACCAGCCAAAGCAGCCCCGCCACTCCCAGTGAAACGCTCACCAGCCCAGCCTCCGCCTTGCACTCGGTGGCGGTGCACTGACCCGCAACAGCCGGAACCCCCCCTTGTCCCCCTCCCCGCCAGTTTATTCGCCCAGCCTCCCAGCCCTGCCCTCCCCCACCTAGGACCGCCACCCTAACTTGTCATTTCACCTTCGGACAACCCTCTCTCCCCCAGGAGAACTTTGTTTTGGACCCTGGAGACAAAATACGAACTTGCAGATGGCCTGGAGGCACGTGGGAGCTGTCCTCGCCTCCACAAGAGTGGAGGGCAGGGGGCACCAGAGCCAGGCCCTCCGATTTCCGGGGCCCCCCGAAACCCCCTCCCATTTAAGAGGCAGGGGGAGATCTGCCTCCCGCCTTCGAGGAGAGGAGCACGTCTTTTCTCAGCGGGGACCGGCGGGGCTCCGGACTCCGCGCAGTTAGTTCCAAGACCAGAGAAACCGGCTTAGAGGTTTCCTGGAACAGATCTCCCCTTAGGGCTGCAGCCGCACAGCGGAGAGCCGGATCTCCTTTACGTCCTGGAAATCTGCCGGGAAAAGGGACCACTAATCTTCCCACCCCACTCGCCTCCGCCCATCCGGCAGGGGCTGGGCGGACCACAGCTTCCCGGAGTAGCGGCCCTGCCTCCCAGCTTCTGCGGAGTTGTTTTGTTTTGGGTTTTGTTTCCTGCCAGAGTCTCCAGGCACAGGGAGTTAGGGGAGAGGCTGCCAAACTGAGAAGGGGACGCTAGTCCTCAACACGAGCAAAACAAAACTAAAAGTAACCCCGTAGTATTGTTTACAAAGGCGCCCGGTAAAATGTAAACAGTGAACTTGAATCTGTATTGCTTGGCGGGCGAACGGGCAAAGCCCACTTTACAAGTACCTGTTGTAATGTGAATGTTTACTCTTCATTTCTGACCAGGTTTAGGGGAGGGAAGGGGGGATGGGAAAGTTAATTGGGATGTAACTTTCCGATTACTTAGAGACCTTTTAGCTATTTATTTTATTGTTGGAAGAAAGGAAGGAAGGAAGGAAGGAAGGAAGGAAGGAAGGAAGGAAGGAAGGAAGGAAGGAAGGAAGGAAGGAAGGAAGGAAAGAAAGAAAGAAAGAAAGAAAGAAAGAAAGAAAGAAAGAAAGAAAGAAAGAAAGAAAGAAAGAAAGAAAGAAAGATGAAACAAGCCCAAACTAAGAAAGCATCAAGGGCAACCCTAGAAGAACTTAGATAGCTGACTGGTAACTTGAAGGAGATGTCACCAGATAGGTCTCCCATGGACAAGTCTTTCTGTTTGCTACAAGAACTTTCCCAAGAAGCTAAAGGGCTGCAAAGAGATGTAAATGCTTGTGAATAGGAATGATTATACACTGTGTAAAATGCACTTTTGTTTGCTATATTCCTTTAGAGTCTTAGGTAATTTGCTGGAAAACGAACTGTTGTTCTGGTGTGACCTGCTTAAGTTAAAAAAAAGTTGTAGTGTCATCAGGGCTGTAAAATTTTTGCCTTTCATTTCTCTCCTTCCTTGTTCAGAATTAGCATGGCATTTTAAATATTGATGTTCTTGTTCCCAGCATGCCTGTTTTAAGACAAAGAATTTTAAAAAGGTGTCTACATTAAATTATGAATCTAGTCCAAATAATATTTTCTCATTAAAATATGTAAATCCAAATTTTAGTTTTGTGTGTTTTTGAAGAGTTGCTGCTAACAATAACTTTACAAAAGAGATGTAGTGCTTCTCTAAGCATGCTTTTTATAATACATTGTCTGAATAGTCTCTTTCATCTTATTTTTAAAATAGTCAAATCTCCCCTAAAATAATCAATCTACCCCACTTGCAGATTGGGGGAGAAATGATTCAAATGGATT
Organism: Nasua narica; assembly: GCA_028533885.1. Lineage (NCBI taxonomy): Eukaryota > Metazoa > Chordata > Mammalia > Carnivora > Procyonidae > Nasua > Nasua narica. Next base: position 41,839,084 of record CM052797.1, read on the forward strand.
GAAGTAGAGGGAAGGGGTAAGTATTTCTAGAATAGATCAAGTACAAAGGTGTAAGTGCTGAAAAACTGGTGTTAAAAAATGAACACTTCGTATATTTTTCGATCCATTTTACATTTTACAAAATATACTGAATATAAGGCTTATGTAGAAATCAGGTAGAGGCTATATGGAGATACAAAAAGTAAAAAACAGACTTGTTTGCTCAGTGCTCACATTCTGATGCATCTTATTTAGAGTATTCATTTCCTTGCTCGTTTAAATTATTTCAGTTGTGGAAATTTTCTTTTTCAGAAGTTACCTGGAAGTTCACCTTGCAGGTCAAGAAACCTGTTCACTTTGATTAGAACAGATTTCTTTTCACCCATTCATATGGGAAAATAATGCTTGATGCATTTATTTTAAGGAAGTGAATGAAGTTAATTTAAATGCTTAACTCTAAGTATTTGCTTTTCTTCAGATTTTTGCAGAGAATTACAATTTGCCCAGAATTTATGGCTCAAGGCCAACTGAAACTTTACTGAAGGGGTCACAATATTTCCAGAGTGAGGTGTGTATTCAACTAATGAAGTTACAAGACAAAGAAAAACTTAAATGGTGATTAACACTTTACTGTGTAATATGATTAAACAAAGACCTTTGTGCAGTAGAAAGAAATCCACACAAAAATCTGGATCACTATACTCCATAAGGAGAATCCTTAGCACTTGCGACCCTTACATATTCAGAGGGTTATCCGAAAAAAAAATTAGGATTAATGCAAAGGGTAATTAATCCTGTTGTGACCATTTTTAAAAAGGAAGGATCCCACACACAGCCCAAAAAAAAAAAAAAAAAAAAAGTGGAAAATAAATGAATCATTGGACTGATTAAAATGCATGAAGCTACTAAAGCTCGTCAGACAGGGGACAACTAAACTCATTCATCAAGCCCAATTCACAATTATATCAACAAGATCAGCAAAAGAAAGCCTGGAAAACTTACCCACCCCGGGCTAGGAAACTCTTGAAACTTTGTTCTCAACAAGAAATCATCTACATTAAAAAAATCAAATACATTGTCATCACTTCCTGAAAAATAAAATTAAGGCCATTTCCAGAATATTCTAATCTTATTGAATTTACTAACACTGAATTCAAACTGGGAATGAAGGGCTAACGTGGGCCTTGAACATTTTATAAATTATCAGCTTAGATAATCAGGTAAAATATTTGTCCTATAATAGGCAGTAGAATGTATATGTATAAATATACAATACATACATTTAATAAATGGGGGTAAGATGTAGATGCTATTTCTGATTTTTAGCAAAGGAGTGATTTCAACTCACTATCTGAAAATGTTCTTTTCAGCTAGTAAGCTCGTCATGGTGTATTGCGAAGAATGAAAAACTTGGGTATTGTGAGCCCTCCTTTCACAACTGCAGACATCTTTTCTCAAAGTTGAATGAGTAAAGTAAAAAATCCACTGATGATATTCTGACCTTGATCAGAAATCCAAAGGCAGTCCAAACAACACGTCTCCACAGCGCTCCATCCCCAGCTTTGAGACTTATGCCCTGTTTAGCTGAAGTGCCCCCACAAATAAGGAAGTTTATAACTATGATACCTTCAATGGCTCTCTTTGTCATGTTAAATCTTTTCACCTGGCTCAAGTCCAAAGTCAATATACACAGCTTTAAAATAAAACTGGAAGAGACAACACCGTGCAGTGAGGTGTACGTTCGGGGGTATACTTATCCTGAAGATCCGGTTAACTTGTATTTTCTATTTTGCAAATTTGGGCCTTTTTAAATTTTAGGTTTTTGATTTGGAAACTTGGCTGTCCTGTTATCTTTGGTTTTAATATGATTCTGTACTCAACTGTGTTTTTTAAATGGCCTTTTTAAATGGCCAATCTCTGTGATTGGGGGAAATGCTTACACAATGGATGAATTTTGTTCACTTTCTCAGGGGAGAAGCTGCAGAAATTCTCACTGTTCCTATTGTCTGAGTTGGGGATTTTGAGAAGCCTGAAGACTAGCAGGAGCAGTGCTGGTAAACGATCCTTAGAATGGCTTAAATATTATAGCAGTGTGTTTAATTTCTTTAATAGATAAGAACATTGAGTGTCTTGGAAGCATAAATCTGGCCAGGTGCTCACTTGAGTGGGGTGAAGTTGAGAAGTAGGTGGGAGGAAGAAGTCAAGGGAATGTCGCAAACAGAAGGTTTTACATAAGTGTATGCAAGGTTGGGGTGGGGGCATGGCTTACACATTTACCAATGAAAACTCCCTCTTTAAAAGGTATCCATTAAGAAATGAAAAGAATCAGGATCTGCTCTCAAATTCAAATGTCGATTAATTTTTTTTCCTGAAGCCACATATGCACAGAGACACCCAAACAAAAACAAAACAAAAACAACCCAACCCACCGGCTGTGAAGCCTCAAAGGGGATGCATTTGTTTCGTTTAAACTAACAACAAATTATCTAATTAATATGTTTCAATTACAGCATGAAAGGCACAGCCCCTGGACCGCCCGCCGTGGGGGCACAATAGCCCCAGAGCCCACTCTAGGAATTGACAATAACTTCACATCTGTTTCTTTATTTTCCACTTTTTGAGGCTAAAACTCCTCTCAAGATCACTTCAAACCACAGCCTGAGTTATGAAATATGTCCCAGTGTTAAAGGGGGATGAAACTTTGCCCATGGATGCTTCATTTGCAAGCAAAAAAGTGAAAGCCCATTGAAGAGCATTAAACAAATATATTAGAATTCTGTCACTTTATGCAATTGAGTAGATCAAATGAAGGGTCCCGGCCACTTCATTCACTCTCATTCACTCGAATAGAAAATGCAAAGAATAGCAACCCGAGACTGGGCCACCGATGTAGATTTAGCTCCTTTTTACTGGGAGACAAAAAGGCTGAATTTTCACAAACACATTGCTGACTCGGGGACTAGGAAACCGGCACTGGAACCCCTTTGGAATTTAAATTCATTTTATCTTCCTCTGCCTTTGCGGGGATCTGTTTGCACTACAGTGCAAGATGCAGCAGGCATCCGCTGGCTTCTGAAGAAGTGGGGGAGGGGAAGAAAGTGAGTGGGGGTGGTGATATGGGCCTCAGGATTCCCAAAAAGCTCTTTGGTGGGCAACTAACACTCAGATCTGAGATAACTCCTTAAATAAATCTTTATTTACATCAATATAAGCATACATCTCCAAGTCTCTTACCTCCTTGCTCGGCATAGATTACGTAAAACAGCTTGTTTTCAAAGACCTGAACTGCATCTGGGTCAACTGTTTTCTTCCTTCAACTAATATCTGGTCAGTGATGTCACAACAGATTTGAAAGCTGAGCTGTCAACCTCACCTGGTCAATTCTGTCTCTGTTTCTCTCTCTCTCTCTCTCTCTTCTCTTTCTCTCTTCCTCCCCCACCCTCCTACACATCCCACTTTCTGATAACTACTCTATCTGAGCATCATGATGGTAAACTTGTGTAAAAATCAAGAGAGGAGATACTCTGGTTAGAATTTCCAAGTCAGAATCCTCTTACGTTTTCCTTTCCCATTCTCCGGGGGAAAAAACAAAAACAAAAACCCAAGCCACATGTGTCAATGGTAATTGAGATAATCTTGTGCCAATACTTCTATCCTGTGTCTTCTATGGCTGACATACTTGTTTTGGTGAACTTTATAGACTTTTACTTGTCTAAAGAAAGCTTACAGTGACTCGAGCTGCTTCTACAGGCAAAGCAGGGCACATTAAAGAAGCAGACTTCTCAACTTTCAGGGTGTGATTACAGAGGAATGAACCAGTTTTTCTCAAATGAAGTCTAAATGAGATCTGATCTGAAGAAGAAAGTATTTGGAGGGTTTTCTACTGCATTTCAAAATTTTGCCTGGTACTTATCCCAGGTACATCAAAATCTTGAACATTTTTCAGTTTAGCTTCAAGATCTGTAAGGTCATATTTAAGATTCTTCATTTAATTTGTGGCATCGGTATCTGGAACTAGGGATGGGAGGTGGCTCAGACCTACAGATACAAAAGATACTGAAGAAATAGCTGGCTATTTTATAACCATAAGCTACAAACACACTGGAACTATTATTAGTCTCCTAATAATAAAGTAATCAGAAATTATCCATGAAAAATTATAGCTGGCTAAATAAAACCTTCCTTGGAAGATGTTCCTTGTGGAAATTCTCAAGAATATATGGACAAAGGGTTCTTCTTTGCAGGCAGCCTCCTTTTGCCTGTGTCTGCAAATAACTGATGTCAAATCAGTTGCAAGCTTTTGAAGGGACAAACTGGGAGCATTAATTAGAGCAGATTAAGCTCACAGATAAAAAGCATTCTTTAAGTATCCGTTGTTTAGAGGCACTGTGATTCTGATTCATGCTTTGCAGTCTGTATATTTTTATTTACTCAAGTTAATTTCTTCCCCAGAGTGTTCCCTGTTGAGTGAGTTTACTAAGGTATACAGTATGGAAAGAGTTGTTGGTTTGCAGAAATAAATGTTTTCAAACTCTGCTTTTGCTATAGATTTCTCTCCCCTCCTTCCTGAAATACAATGTATTGGTCTCATGATTCCAGCACACAGCAACATATAGAGAAACTGTTCAATAAAGGATCTGAATTTTGTGCCACTTAGAGGAAGCTTAGTATTTATTAAGTAGTATCTAGAGTGTTTTGCATTAATTAGAGCAGCTCCTTAGAGAGACATTACAGCCAAGAATGGTTTCACACAACAGGAAAACTCCAAGCATCTGAACTCCCCCACTAGAACTGCTACAGTGAAACACAGAGCAGCAAATGTCTGGCTCACTTGGAAATACCAACATATATATTATTTATTTACATACATTTGATAGACTGAAGGCCTATATCTAAGACAATAAAAAAAACCATTGGAAAGTTCCCCATTACCCTGGGTACCATGATATTTATGTCAACCACAAAAACAACAACAGCAAACGTGACATAATAGTCTGTTTCAAGAAACCGAGCATGATTTCATATTGGAGAAAAACTGATGAATGACTACCCAACCCTCTCATGTTCAATGGATTAGTCAAACGAAATCAAATATTTCTGTGGCTGCCTGGAAAGATATTCACAGTTGTCATCCTGTGGTGAGTGGTGGTAGATAGGGAGATGGCAATCAGAACAGGCAAGGATCAAATTTTAGGACTATCAGATTAGTCCAGATCATCTATATGCAATGATTTCTGTCCCCACTACAGAACAATTAACTGAATGAACAGGAGTTCTAAAAATAGTCCTGTTGGTTTAGCTTAAGTAAAAACCCTATGCTTTTGTTCTAGGTGTCAGTAAATGAGAGCACTGACTATAGGCCTCAGCTGTGATACTCAGGTTGTACAATTAAAATATGTGAAATGCATTTACTTGTGGCTTTAAGAAAAGAATCCTTTCCATAAAACAAGAAAATGAAAATGATTAACTTTGACACAGAAATATAAACAGCAATTTGATTAATTATATTGCTAATTATTCTTTGCTGTGTAGCCAAACGTTATCCAATCCTTAAAATGACAGATGCTGAATAAATCATATAAAATAATTACTTGGAATTTCACTATAGTGCGAAATGGTAGAGTTTATGGAGAGATTTATATTGATTCCTAAATATATAACCAGTTTTGTTCCGATCTATTCCATTTAGAAACCCAGTCTTCACTGAAAAATACTACAACTATACTAATGTTTTTCTATATTTTTCCTATGCTATTTTAAAATAATCCATTTCTCCTTTCAATATTTTCCATAATTATAATCAGTAGACTAATTTGTATTACTTGCTTCTCCCCAACATTATATCATAAGCATTTATCGTGTTTTCATAACACAGTTTTCATAAATGTTTATTTTACTATTTGTATAGCATACCAATTGAGTGGAATACTAAATGCCTAATTGGGGCATTTTGAATGTTTTTAGGTTTTGTTTGTTTTTGCTAATATAAAGATTGTTGCAGTGAACATCTTTCAGACCTAACTAAACACTGTTTCCAACGATGTAAAATGCATTAGTGCTGTTATATGGAATTCTCTAACAGCTCCCTACAAATTCAATAATATAGTTAAACTTAGGATTTCAGCTTTGTTATTTGCCCACTGCCATTTGTCCTCTGTCTGGGAGCCAGATCAACATTTCCTCAACTTAGAATCAAGACAATGAATGTTAAGAGTTGGAAGGTCCTGAGAAATTCCAGGTAAACCAATTCCTTTATTTCACTCATTTGGGGAATCTCACTGACACATTTCTTTATCTACATCCAAATACTTTAACAGGACCAAAGTCAGGTTCTGAAAGTAAAACAAAAGTTCAATCTCAAATGCCACAGACATACGCCACTAAAAATCAGAAATCATGAAAGGAATGAAATTGTCAAAATGAAGACTTTCATCTGATAATGTAGGCTCACGTTGTTTTAAGGCAGTTTACACAGCATAGCAAGCTGCAAACTTTTTAAGTGGGGGTCTTGGGTAGTTTGTGTAAGAGGAAATGGTCTGAAGTCCCAGGTCTAAAGATCAAGAGATGTACCCTCAATATGAACCATTTCTTAACTTCTTGATAACCTCCCTGAAACCAAAAGCAAATAGTCTTCCAGACAGACTGCCATAAGTCTAGACAGTCTAGCCCCACAGCAGGTGAGACTATGTCATTTCTTCAGTTGCTGTGACAAGGCTAATTCTCAAGATGGGTGATGATAGGACTGGGCTGGGAGAGGGGAACAGCCAAGAAAGGCAAGGAATCAGAGCTTCTGATTTTGTCTCCTTATTGTGGCATTTCATTTTGCCCTTTCTTATAAGAAATTTTCATGTCTAACTTCCCCACTCTAAGTTCTTGAGATCTTAATTATTTTAATAAATTTGTTTTTAACCATGCAAGACACGACACAGGTGCTGGTCAGGTACTTGTTGATGAGAGAACAACCAGGTAGCCTGGAGCAGATCCAGAAAGAAGAATAAACATGAAGAGTACCAAAACTAGTGGTTATGCCTGAAACCACTCTCCTGAATTGGAGTAAATGTCTTTCGGTCTTGGAACCGAAGAAATTTGTTCACAATTACTTTTCCATAGTCTCCCAACCACCATTCCCAGAGCTGATCTCTCTTACCCGAAACTTGGCTCACTTGACACAAAGAGTGGAGATATAAGAGGAGGGAAAGAGGAAGGCTGAGAGAAAGCAGACGAACTAGATGAAAATCTGATAGCTCTGCTAGCATGGTTCTTTAAAAGGGTCCCCTAGGACATCTCAACACATGCCCTTTTAATTCAGCTCAAGCCAATTCCACTCAGTTTGATTAAATCCGATGACTAAGCAGCACCTACACAAACAAGATCTTGCAAGAAAATATTTTGGTCAGAAGATCTGAGTTTGAGTCCTAGTTTTATTACCTTTGACCTAAATGGTCCTGAGCATTTCTTAGCTCTCAGTTAATCATCTCTCATGGAGAATAAGGGTTCACTCAAAGGCTCGTTTCAATGATCAAGTGGGGCAAAGTAGATGAAAGTGTTTTGAAGTGTCACGTAAACTTAAGTTACTATCACTGTCTGTGACAGAGAAATAGTAAAATAAAAACAGCTATCAGAAATTGTCCTGCCTGGGTATCTGGGTGGCTCAGTGGGTTAAGCCTCTGCCTTCGACTCAGGTCATGATCTCAGGGTCCTGGGATGGAGCTCTGCATTGGGCTCTCTGCTCAGCGGGGAGCCTGCTTCCCAACCGCCCCCCCCCCCCCCGCCTACTTGTAATCTCTCTCTCTCTCTGTCAAATAAATAAATAAAATCTTAAAAAAAGAAAAGAAAAGAAAAGAAAGAGAAAGAAATTGTCCTGCCTGAGAGGAATTTAGCCTAAGTTCTTCTGGACAGATTGTAGACTAGTGGAGGGAAGGTCTATTTTTCATCTGTTTTTTAAGCCCCACATTTTTACTGTCTGCCCTTCTATTCCCATACCCATGAAGCCACCTGGCAGTGACAATAGGGTGTTATGGCAAGGGAAATTGTGGCTGCTTTTTTGTATATTCTCCCAAAATGGGCCTTTTCACAGATTAAAAATGTGATGTTGACAAACTGTTAAGATTGTTAAAAGACAGAATGGGAAACAGTGTGATAGCCAAGCACATAAATACGGCAGATATAAAAATCAGGGCACTTTTCGTCTTCTTTTTCTCAGCAGCCAATGGCTCACACTATTTCCCTTACACTTTAAGTATGTAATTAATGCCTATATGGCATTTATCATGTGCCAGGTACTGTTTGTTATAACTTCTTTACAAATAATAATTTATTTAACCCTAATAATAACCTTATGAGATAGGTGCTTTTTATGATGTCTATTTTATAGATGAAAATACTGAGGCAGTGGGCATTTAACTAATTTGCCCAAGGTTACCCAGCTAGTAAATGGTGTCAATGTCCAGTGGACTCATAGTAAAGTCTGGTTTGATATCAAGACATTTTTGTTATTGATGATAGAAGAAGCTCACATGACTTCTTAGACTCAAGGGCTCTATTAAGCTCATTAGGATGTGCAGAGGGAGAAGCAGGATCACCCTTTACAAGCTTTAAACTATCTCAGACACAAAAATCCTTTTTGCAGCTGTTAATCTAATTATTCTTTTGTTACTTCTTTTACCCTCCCCAGTCTCGCTGTGAGTTATGAATCACTAAATTGCATTTTCTTCCTAAACTATCTTCTATTTAACTTATGTGGCTGAGCTGGAGAGAGAAACAATATCTCAACAAAACCAGAAATACCCTTCTATGCTAGTTCACAGAAATATTTGATCTTTGATCTTAGATCACATACCAAAAAAGTCACCATGGAAAACTACCTACTTTCTGAAAAAAAAAAAAAAAAGGATCTTTAAAAAAAAAATTATTTGAGAGAGAGAGAGTGAGTGAGCAGATGAGAGTTAGTAAGAGAGAGAAAGAGCGCAAGCCAGGGAGGAGAGGCAGAGGCAGAGGGAGAAGCAGACTCCTTGCTGAGCAGGTAGGCTCACACAGGGCTTGATCCCAGGGTCCTGGGATTATGACCTGAGCCAAAGGCAGACACTCAACTGACTGAGCCACCCAGGTACCCTGAAAAAAATGGATCTTAAGGTGTATTCAACCAACCTGGATCCATGTAGATTAACTCAAATCCTTTGGGAATGAGAGCAGCTAATATGAAATCTAGGGAGGAAAAAAGAAAGGAAAAGAGTAGGGATAACTTTATATCTCAGTAAATACAATTTTGTTTATTGTTGATGGAACCAAATATTGAAGAGGTCAATATCTGGTGTTTTGATGTTCACATTTCTTTAGTGGTACTTTTAAAAAAAAAGTATGCTTGAGTCCTCACTTATCTTCTTCAACCCAACTACCAGGAAACTGGCATTTACATGTTTTATAGATATGCACTGTAAGAAGGTTGTGTGTCTTTGTGCTTATTGTCTAGCTCTGGCCTCCTTTTTGACCACCTGCCTCAGTTATGAGTGACTCCTGAGGAAAGAGTTTGTTTGCATACATGGGTAGTGGGCTCCCAGTTTGCTGTGTGTTTGGAGTCTCTTAGCCTTTGTGATTGGGTTGGAGAAGGCTGGTGAAGCTCACTCATGCTTTTTGATTACCTCACCCCAGTTTGGTGGTCTGACTTGCCAAATGAAGATTTATAACCTGTGTTTCTGGGCCTCTCTGCAGATAAGCCCCCACTACAACAGGCTGTGGGACGACCACCCAAATGACCATGCTCAGTCCTCAAGTTTCTCAGCCCACCTCATCTATAAAGATGGATCCAACTGCAAAGCTCAGGGTCCTTTTTGCACCTTTCTCTCTTATTCTGTTTTACTTCCATCTGAGTTTCAAACTATGCACCCATGCAGGGCTCAGCCAGTCAACTGCCAGTATTATGAGGTTGGTGTCTGTGAATGTCCACATTCCACCTGCCTCAGCAGATGGCACAGGAAAGGGAACACTGGGGGAAGATGCTTTTAGATATTAAAAGACCATCTAGTTAGGAGATGGTCTTGTTTTGCCTTCAACTACTGACTTTATTACAGAAAAAAAAATGAAACCTGCTACCACTTTGGAGTAGAAGTTTTCTGTAATGGTTTCTGCTGCAATGTGTTAGGTTTATTTTTCAGAGTGATACTGATACTGATAGCACCAAGTTGGTGGTAACTGAAAATTCATACGTTGTTGGGGAGGCTGACTCAATGACCCTCCCTAGACCTTATAAAAATATCCTGTTGGAACCAATAAACTTGGCAAAGCAGTAAGCTTTTATTTCTTTTTTCCTAATTGTTCAAAGCAACATGTGTGTCTTATATGGCATATGCTACAAGTCATTAATCTGCATAAAATGGCCTCAAAGCAAGGGATAAGTAGAATGACATTTTCACAATTTATCATTTGGGTGCAATCTCCTCAAATGAAAATAAGAGCACTATTCCTAAGGGGCTATATTAAGAGCATGGAATCAATGATTTAAAGAGGGGGCATCGAGCAAATCACTGAAACTCTGAGCTCTCTTTTCTTCCTCTAAAAAAATGAGAGTTATATTAGAAATGTTGAGCGCCTGGGCGGCTCAGTTGGTTAAGTGTCTGCCTTCAGCTCAGGTCATGATCCCAGAGTCTGGGATCAAGCCCCAGGCCCCAAGTCATGGGCTCCCTGCTCAGCACAGAGCGTGCTTCTCCCTTTCCCTCTACCTTTTGCGCTCTCTCTGTGTCAAATAAATAAATAAAATCTTAAAAGAAAAAAAGAGATGTTGACCTGGTTATATTTATCCATCCTCTCAGCTCCAAATTCAGCCCTCTATACTTTGTTCTGAAAACTTAATTTCCCAAACTCCTTTGCCAGCCAACTTTCTCTGAGTCTCTGCAAACAGAAACTTAAGTTAGGTGCTGAGTGTGTATGTGTACTAGGTGATTCATACATGTTATTCACCTTTAGTCCTCACAGCAAACTTATGAAGTAATTCTCATTACACAAATAGGGAAACTAATACCTAAAGGAGTTAGTAAGTTTTCTGGTAAGTGGCTGAATAAGATTCAAACTCAGTTTCCCCCTGACGCTAAATTCAGTGCTATTCTGCTGCCATGGTAACATATCGCTTGTCCTTCAAAAAATATTTACTGAATAGGATACCATTGTAGCTACCATGACAAACAGAATAAAGTAATGGTAAAATAATTAATAGAGAGAAAGGGATGGATTTGAAAAACATACCCAACAAATTAGAGGACACGATGATTGACTAGTGAGAATGGGAGGTACTAGGAAGGAGAGGTACAAATCAAAAGAATTAAACGGCAATTCAATTAGTCAGGATTCCTTGGGTTGCAGGTAACAGAAACCTAATTCAACCTGATGGGTCTATTATAAGAAAAGTCCCAGGAAGGAGTATGATTGTTTCTCCTTGGGCCATTTGCCCATCCCTAAACCAATCACTTTAGCTGAGGAGATACAGTACTCTGACTGGGTCATATCCCATCCCTAGGGCCCACAGAGGCAGGTCTGCTACACAGAATCCTTTAGAGCAGGATCTTTATAGAATGCTAACCATACAGTGACTCTGAAGATTCAAGCCTGGTTAACTAGAAATGAGGTCCCATTGATGGAAATAGGGAAGGCTGAGAGCAAGTGACTATGGGAAGGAGAAATTGAATTAAGCAAGGTAAAGACCTGCTAAACTTGCACCAGCTTGAAAAAGATGCAGTCTAATTTTGAAGATACCCAGTCAATATGTGAAATTACTCCCGTATTTCTTTGGAAATTTTCAATCTTTAACTTTAAAGGTCAAAGTGTGTGGCGCCTGGATGGCTCAGTTTGTTAAGTGGCAGACTCACGATTTTGGGCCAGGCGGTAGTCTCATGGGTCGTGGTCTCATGGGTTGTGGGATGGATCCCCTCACTGGGCTTTGAGCTCAGCGGGGAGTCTGCTTGGGATTCTCCCCCTCAGCCCCTCCCCCCGCTTGTGCTTTCTCTCAGATGAATGAATAAATTAAAAAAAAAATAAAGGCAAAAGTATGAGTTCTGGGAATTGAGGATTATCCACAGTAACAAAAGTATAGTGACATGGACAAAACAAATAATGACTAAACTTACAGATTCTATATCTCACCTATAGGGTGAGATTTTTCATGAATGCACAAAGAATCGGTTCAGGTAATGCCATTTTCATAAATCTCATGGTTTTCCAGCTTTGAGCTAAAATAGGGGTTGGCAAATTATAGTCCCTGAGTCAAATCCAGCCTACCACCTGTTTTTGTACAGCCTGTGAGCTAAAAATAACATTTTAAATACCCCCCAAAATAAAAAAACTAATCATATTCCATGACTACATGAAAATTACATGAAATTCAAACTTTGTGCCTATAAAGTTTTGTTGGAATACAGCCACATTCATTCATTTATATATTGCCTGTGTTACCGCTTTTGTGTACTATACAGAGTTAAGTTGCTACAGAGACCATAGTGGCACTGCAAAGCCAAAAATACTTATTTTTTTCTCTCTTTAAGAACAAAGTTTGCCAATCTGAGAGCTAAAAACTTGGGAATGCCAACTGGTCTATGAGGTCTTTGTTATCATTCCTACATTTATTAGGTGGTAAATTAGCCTCAAATCTGGCAAAAGGTCAAGATGATGTCTAGATTTTCATAAATAATCCATCTGATTGTGAATTTGGGGACTATTAATAAATTTATTTAAAGCTTGTTACAAAATTTGGATTAAACATTAAAAGTCTGTCACAACTGCAGGTTCTTATATTATTCTAGTTGCTCAAGGGATCATCTCATGTATTTTTATTGACTGTATAGTTTACAAAATACTATTAAACATATCACTGGTTTGGTATCATATGTAAAATATACTACATGGTTTGGTAAGTCCTGTCCTCTCCTGGGTATAATGTTTGCTAGGGGTTAGCTGATTGAAATTTCTACCAAATAACTGATAGTAAGCCAATTAAGGCATTCCCAGGTACATGATTGGTCGGAGATGGGCATGTGACTTCAGTTGGTACAATAAGACTGATTCCAAAATTTTGACAAGAATGCTTCCACAAAGACAGTAACTCTTTCCTGCTGGACTTGAATGATTAGTGGGTGAAAATTGCTGACTGCTGTGTTGGGAACCCCAGGGAAACCACCTTAAGATACAGACATTACAGAAATAAAGACAGAGATATAGTCTTTTGGACATTACTGAGTCATTTTACAGAGTGCTGCCTGATGCTGGTCCTGCCGTGGAACTTTGAAGGTGCTGTCATGCACCAGTAAGTTCCCTTTACTATTGAAGTCAGTTTGAATCAGGTTTTCATTTACTTGTGACTAAAGTATACCAAGTAACAAAGTTTCCTTCACTCTTTCATTTGCTCATTCATTCATAAAACATTGTGTGTTTTCTTTTGTGATACCAAATGTGTCTTTCCCAAACGATCACAACGAATTCTTCAAATCTCCAACACTAAACAGGAGTCCTACAATTCAACTTAATTCTGACACTGGCTATCTAGAGTTAGCAGACCACATAGATGAAGGGTTCAGTCCCACAAGACTGCCCCTACTTTGGACACCAGCTGCAAATGGAATCCCCAGGATACCAGAACTTCTGCTTGGCTGATTGCAGACTCAAAGGTTACCAAAGCAACTTCCTTCATGTTCAGTGATTTGCTAGAAAAACTCACAGTTTATTATGAAAAATACAACTCAGGAAGAGCCAAATGCAAGAGATGCATACAGCAAGGTATTTGGAGGAGCGGAGTAAGGGACAGAGTTTTCATTCCCACTCTGGGGAAAATCACCTTTCCAGCACATCAACATGTTCACTAACCTGGAAGCTTCCTGAATCCCATTATTTTGAGGTTTTTTTTTTTTTTTTTAAGATTTTATTTATTTATTTATTTATTTATTTGACATAGAGAGAGAAATCACAAGTAGGCAGAGAGGTAGGCAGAGAGAGAGGAGGAAGCAGGCTCCCTGCTGAGCAGAGAGCCCGATGTGGGGCTCCACCCAGGACCGTGACATCATGACCTGAGCCAAAGGCAGAGGCTTCAACCCACTGAGCCACCAAGGCACCACCATCACTTTGAGGTTTTAATGGAGGGCTTACCATGGAGGCACAATTGATTAAATCATTAGCCATTCACCAACTAAATTCAAATTCTAACCTCTCTCCTCTCTCTGAAGGTGGGGCTCTAAGTTCTACCTTGTTACCTCTTGATTGGTATTCCTGGTGACCAGCTCCCATTCAGAAGCCATCTAGGGCCTCCCTCTCAGACTCATCTCATTAGCACATAAAAGACAATAAATTCCAAGGGTTTTAGGAATTCCTTGCCAGGAAACTGGGACAAAAACCAAATATTTATTATTTATGATACTACAATTACATATACTTACTCTGGTCAGAAATGCTGTTCTATAAGATAGGTAATCTTTGCTTTCAAGGAAGTCATTGGGGAGGGAAGAGAAAAGGGAGGGAGTATCACAGAGATACAGTATATGGAGCTTAAAGCAATGAGCTATAAATAATATCTGTAAGAATAAGTGGTACGCTAGATATTTTGAGTCATCTCCAGGAGTGACTAAACTAATACAAGAAAGACATTATTCCTGGTCTAGCTCACACTTGGTATTCTCTTTCTCAGACAATCCTCAAAGTGGCCATAATTAATAATAAATTAACCACAGCAAACCAATCCAACAGAAGATGCCTCCCTTGAGGTTGCAATAATTTCCCTTCAATGCCCAACTCACCACATTGTATATTTTAGAGATTTTGAGACAAGCTCAAATTATATTTAAAAACTTTTAAATAATTTTTTCTCAGTTTTTCTGAGAGCTTTTCCCCTAAGATTAGGAAGACGGCAGGGATGTCCACTATTTCCACAGCTATTCAATATAGTACTAGAAGTCCTAGCCTCAGCAATCAGACAACAAAAAGAAATAAAAGGCCTCCAATTTGGCAAAGAAGAAGTCAAACTCAGTCACTCTTTGCAGATGATAGGATACTTTATGTGGAAAACCCAAAAGACTCCACTCCAAGATTGCTAGAACTCATACAGGAATTCAGTCAAGTGTCAGGATATAAAATCAATGCACAAAAATCAGTTGCATTTCTATACACCAACAGCAAGACAGAAGAAAGAGAAATTAAGGAGTCGATTCCATTTACAACTGCACCCAAAACCATAAGATACCTAGGAATAACCTGACCAAAGAGGCAAAGAATCTGTACTCCGAAAACTATAAAGTACGCATGAAAGAAACTGAGGAAGACATAAAGAAATGCAAAAATGTTCCATGTTCATGGATTGGAAGAACATATACCGTGAAAATGTCTATGCTACCTAAAGCAATCTATACATTTAACGCAATCCCTACCAAAATACCATCAATTTATTTCAAAGAAATGGAACAAATAATCCTAAAATTTATATGGATCCAGAAAAGACCCTGTATAGCCAGAGGAATGTTGAAAAAGAAAACCAAAGTTGGTGGCATCACAATTCCAGACTTCAAGCTCTATTACAAAGCTGTAATCATCAAGACAGTGTGGTACTGGCACAAAAACAGACACACAGGTCAATGGAACAGAATAGGGAGCCCAGAAATGGACCCTCAACTCTATGGTCAACTAATCTTTGACAAAACAGGAAAGAATGTCCAATGGAAAAAAAGACAGTCTCTTCAACAAATGGTGTTGGGAAAATTGGACAGCCACATGCAGAAGAATGAAACTGGACCATTTCCTTACACCACACACAAAAATAGACTCAGAATGGATCAAAGACCTCAATGTGAGACAAGAATCCATCAAAAATCCTTGAGGAGAACAGAGGCATCAACCTTTCAACCTCGGCCACAGCAACTTTTTCCTAGAAACATCACCAAAAGCCAAGGGAAGAAAGGGCAAAAACGAACTACTGGAACTTCATCAAGATCAAAAGCTTTTGCACAGCAAAGGAAACAGTCAACAAAACCAAAAGACAACTGACAGAATGGGAGAAGTTATTCACAAATGACATACCAGATAAAGGGCTAGTATCCAAAATCTATAAAGAACTTCTCAAACTCAACACTCAAAGAACAAATAATCCAATCAAGAAATGGGCAGAAGACATGAACAGACATTTCTGCAAAGAGGACATCCAAATGGCCAACAGACACATGAAAAAGTACTCAACATCACTCAGCATCAGGGAAATACCAATCAAAAACCACAGTGAGATACCACCTCACACCAGTCAGAATGGCTAAAATTAACAAGTCAGGAAAGAACAGATTTTGGAGGATGTGGAGAAAGGGGAACCCTCCTACACTGTTGGTAAGAATGCAAGCTGGTACAGTCACTCTGGAAAACAGTATGGAGATTCCTCAAAAACTTAAAAACAGAGGTACCTTAGGACCCAGCAATAGCATTACTGGGTACTTACCCTAAAGATACAAATGTAGTCATCCAAAGGGGCACATGCCCCCGAATGTTTATAGCAGCAATGTCCACAATAGCCAAACTATGGAAAGAACCTAGATGTCCATCAACAGATGAATGGATAAAGAAGAAGTGATATATATATACAACGGAATACTATGCAGCCATTAAGAGAAACGAAATCTTGCCATTTGCAATGACATGGATGGAACTAGAGGGTATTATGCTAAGCGAAATAAGTCAGAGAAAGACAATTATCATATGATCTCTCTTATGAAGAATTTGAGAGGGAGGGCGGGGGGTTGTGGGGGTTAGGGGGAGAAAAATGAAACAAGATGGGTTTGGGAGGGAGACAAAACATAAGAGACTCAATCTCACGAAACAAACTGAGGGTTGCTTGGGGATATGGCGGTAGGGATAGGTTGGCTGGGTTATGGACACTGGGGAGGGTATATGCTATGGTGAGTGCTGTGAAATGTGTAAGCCTGATGATTCACAGACCTGTATCCATGGGGCAAATGATACATTATATGTTAATAAAAAATTAAAAAAAAAATTTTTCTCAGTTTTTCTTCATGCATTTTTTTCCCCTCTACTAGAGTATGCAGCCCACTGACTTCTAGGAAATCTTAACCTCTACCACTCTGAGAAGGTTCTTTAGCTCAATTTTTCCAAAAATTTTCCATCCCATGGCTGGGGTGACTTACATACCAACTTGCAAAGCACTCAAATATCAGGGAGTGTCAACTCAACTGCTGATCAGGATATCTAAGAGACAAAAGAGTTTGGTGTAACATGACTTTAATAGTGATAATGGCGGGCGCCTGGGTGGCTCAGTTGGTTGAGCGACTGCCTTCGGCTCAGGTCATGATCCCGGAGTCCCGGGATCGAGTCCCATATCGGACTCCCGGCTCTGCGCGAAGTCTGCTTCTCCCTCTGACCTTCTCCCCTCTCATTCTCAGTCTCTCTCTCTCTAATAAATAAATAATATCTTTAAAAAAAATAGTGATAATGGCAAAGAGTGTGTGGCTTAGTCAAAGGAGTCTTGGGAGTTACATAGATACAAGTTCACTTGCTGACTATGTCATCTTGGCCTAACAACCAAGCATTTTTGGAACCTTGGTTTAATTCCCTGCAAAATAGGGGTAAAAATTGCCTCTCTGTTGAGATGTACACAGTAAGTGAGCTAATATCTGTCGGGTGCTTGGCCCATGGTTGGTAGTTGATAAATAATTGCCATATGTAATTTATAATAAATATAAAACTATCCCACTTCTGGTTATTGTTTTGAAAAATTTCAAAACATGATACATGTTTAGATATCCTAGACTGGGGCACCTAGGTGGCTCAGTCGGTTAAGCATCTGACTCTTGATTTCAGCTCAGGTCATGATCTTGGGTCCTCTGCCACTTTGGGCTCCGAGCTCAACAGAGAGTCTGCTTGGATTCTCTCTCCCTCGGCTCCTCTCCCTACTCTCAAGCACACATGCGTTCTCTTGCTCCCTCATATAAATAAGTAAAATTTAAAAAAAAAGTCCTAGACTAAGTGCTAGGCCTGTGCTCTGACCGAGCACCTACTTTGTACAAGTCCCTCAGAGCACATCATCATGCCAAGATGTGGCTCCTTATCTTAAGAGGTTCACAGTCCAGGCCTTGGGAAACTTAAATCCGAACAATGGATGAAAATGATACTTCAATACAGCAACAGGAAGAGTTTAAAAATAAAATCCAGAATAAGTTACCAATCATATTAAACCAAGTGTTACATAACCAAGAAGAAAGAAGAGTTGCAAGTCAAAATACTTCAGGCGATTTTAGTTTTCATCCCAATTTGGAACTTAAAGAATTCTTCCATATTTTTTTTAAGGTGGAAGAGCTATTTGGATTTACTGACATCATGTTCCCTAATGACTGGTCTTTCTGATTCAGAAGTTCTATCAACACTCTGATGCTGTATCTCAGGGATATAAAATCAAGGAGAAAATGCTCCACACAAAACAAACCTCAGATGTCCTAGAACAACCCTTCTTTTCCAAATTTGGTTATTTTCAATTCCAAAAACAACACACGAGGCCTTAGAAGGTACAAACTACCTCATGTTTATGCATGTGGCCCTGGAGAAGCAAGGATTTCAGATGCCTTTGATTACGAATTGGCTGAAGAAAACATCTACCCAAAGTTACTCACTGAAGAACCAATTCTCCCTGCCCCCACCTCACTTCAAACCTAAAGAAACTTCCATCCTGCATCAATTTCCAACAGAGCACTTGACACGACTTTATTGGTATATCTTTCTTATGCATTTGACCAATCAAAATGATAATTTAGACAAACTGGGGATGGCAGAGTGCATTATCCAGCAATATCTCATTATTATGCAAAAAATCAGATATTCACAGCAACTGTCTCATCTATTTATTGTTTGGTTACTCATCTGGAAATTTTAATACTTTCTTCAGGGGCAGGGACTGGCAATAAAAAAATAGACCTATATATCAAACCTTTAACTTCTTGCCATCATTGTGT
The DNA here is from genome assembly GCA_028533885.1 of Nasua narica. Classification (NCBI taxonomy): domain Eukaryota; kingdom Metazoa; phylum Chordata; class Mammalia; order Carnivora; family Procyonidae; genus Nasua; species Nasua narica. The sequence goes on from CM052797.1 coordinate 41,858,028, forward strand.
ACCATAATACAGATGGAGTGGCTATCAGCAAGCTTTACTGTGTTGGTTTATTTTCTTCAACAGCAAATGTGGATTTAAATGGGAGAAAGCAACAAAGTCGACTTACGGCTAAAGGGCCTCTTAGAACCTTCTAGCTACTTTGCAAGCAGAGATAACTGGTTATAGTCTGCCTCCCAGAGAACTGATGCCCAAGGTTGCCAATATACCTATCCACAAGATCAGAAGAGTGGGTGTGAGAAGGAATGGGAATTGTTTAATAAGGTGAGGGATGAGGCCACTGCATTTCAGAAAATAGTCTCACTCCCTCATATGGCAGTGTTTCTAGGGGCCACATTCCCTTTTTCACAAACACAAAGCTTGCTGTATGCCAGGGATGTTCTAATTACTTTAAAATCAATTATTTCTTTAATTTTCATCACAAGTCCAGGAGGTATGTATTGGTATCACCCCCATTTTATAGAAGGGGAACTGGGGCATAGAGTGGTAACATAATTTACTCAACTAGTAAACAGTGAAAGAAGGATTTAAATGCAAGCAGTCTGGCTCCAGAATTTGTGCTTATAAGCACTATACTATGCAGGCCAGTTGTACAGAAATGTAGTAGCTTTCTGCTTTAGCTTTTCACGGTCCGTACCAGATGGGTGAATCAGAGAAGGAAACTGCAGTATACATACAAGAGAATCATATGGACTACCTGTTTAAAGATCAGATTCTCAGACCCAGACCAACTGATTTAAAAACTTGCAACTTTTAACAAGTTCCTTAAATGGTTCCTAATCATATTAAAATTTGAGAACTACTAGAATAGATTTTTCTGGATTAACAGTCAGAAAATAATCTGGATTTGGGTCCCAATTCCACTGCTTACAAGCTTTTTAACTTTGGAAAAATCCCCTGAGCTTTCTGGGTCTTAGTTTCTTCATCTGCAAAATGAGGACAAAAATATCTGTCCTACATACTGTACACAGGTTTAAGAATGAGAAGAGATAAAAGATGTGAAAGAAATCAGTGCCTTGGAAAGCATTTCCAAATATGAGCTATTATTATTGGTCTCTCATTATTTTGTATGTGTAAGATTTTTCTCCCTGCTAAAATTATAATCTCTGAGGACATAGGCACTCTAAGTACCCTTCTCTTCTACCCCATAATAATTTATACCATGCTAAGCATGTTGTAACCACCCAATAAACACTGGCTTAGTTCAATGCATTTTTAAAAATATGTAAGCTGGTCCACAGAATCAATACTACCTATTTTTTGCAATTCTAGTGACCAACATTTGTACACCATGATCTCAAGGTTATGAGATCAAGCCCCATGTGAAGCTCTGCACTCAGTGTGAAGTCTGCTCAAGATTCTCTCTGACTCTTCCTCCTCCTCTGTCCCTCCTCCTGCTCATATGGATGTGAGTGTGCTCTCTCTAAAACAAATAAATACACAAATAAATCTTTTTTAAAAATCCTGTTCCTTTTAAAAAGATTTTATTTATTTATTTGAGAGAGAGAGAGGAAGAGAGCACACAAGCAGGGGGAGGGGCAGAAGAAGTGGGAGAAGCAGACTCCCTGCTGAGCAGTAAGCCCTCGAGCTCCATCCCAGGACTCTGAGATCATGACCTGAGTGAAGGTAGATACTTAACCGACTGAGCCACCTAGGCACCCCCAAAATCCTGTTACTTTTAAAGAAAAAAAGAGACAAACCAAAAAACAGACTCTTAACTACAAAGAACAAACTTGATGGTTATCAGAGAGGAGGTGGGTTGGTGAGATGAGTGCAATAGGTGAGGGGATTAAAAGTACACTTATCTTGGGCCACCTGCCTCGAATAGGACTCCCTGCTCAGTGGGGAGCCTGCTTCTCCCTCTTCCTATGCTGCTCCCCCTGCTGGTATTCTCTCTCTGGCTCTCTCTCAAATAAATAAGGAAGGAAGGAAGGAAGGAAGTGAAAAAAAAAAAAGAGTACACTTGTCTTGATGTGTAATGTCTTCAACAGAGAATTGTTGAATCACTATATTGTACATCTGAAACTAATGTAACATTGTATATTAATTCAGTGGAATTTTTTAAAAAAATCCTGTTACTTTTGTAGTCATAGCCTCCAGGCAAGGAAAGCAGACATGACACCATATTGTGGTTTCAACATCTTCCACCTTTGGGAGGCATTCTTTGTGGAATTAGTCAGACTCCCTTCACCATCAAATAATTTGCCAACAGCAATCATGAATTAAGTTCCGTTTGTTGGACCTGGTCCAAATACACTTAACATTCTAATAATATTACTAAATTTTCTAGCAATAAAGCCTCTTGAGTGATGCAATACATTGAGATTTATTTGAGAATGCTTATTGATAGGATGATGCTTGCTTATTTTTCACTTTGTCCAATGGATTTCAGATATTCTTGTAAGTTGGATAGTTGAAACTCAGCTTTGATACTGAACAAGTCACAGCCACCAGAGTGATCCTTTTAAAATGTAAGTCAGATCATGTCATACTTTTATTCAAAAGGGTTTTTGTTGGGATTAGAATCTGATTATAAAATCTTTACGGAATTATAAAAGACCTAGAAAGGACAAAATAATTTTAAAAAAGAATAGCTGAGTCGGAAGACCTACACTACTTGATTTCAAGACCTAATATTAAGCAACATTAATTAAGACTTTGTGGTACTGGCGTAAAGACAGATATACATGAGAAACAGACCCATACATATGTGGTCAACTGATTTTTAGCCCATGTGCCCACATAATTCAATGGGTAAAGAATAGGCTTTTCTACAAATGATGCTACAACAAATTAATATTTATATGAAAAAAAAATCTTGACCTTTGTCTTAGATCATTCATAAAACTTGACTCAAATTGGATTATAGACCTAAATTTAAGGCCTCAAAGTATAAAACTTTCAGAAGAAAAAAATAGGTGAAAATCTTTGTGACCTTGGGTTAGTCAAGGATTTCTTAAAGGGAACATAAGAGCTCAAATCATAAAAGAAAAAATTGATACTCTGGAATTAAGAGAAGTGAAAAGACAAGACACAATACATATATCTGATAAAGGACTTACTTAAAGAGCTTTTACAACTCAGTAATAACAGGCTAAAAGTAATGGGCAAAGAGTTAAACAGACACCTCACCAAAGAACAGATATAATGGCAGATAAGGACTTGAAAAGATATGTGCTCAAAAACATTACTCATTAGGAAAGCACAAACTAAAAACCATGACTAAAATTTAAAACCCAATAAAACTAAGTGTTGATGAAGATACAGGATTACTAGAATCCTCATATATTGCTGATGAGAATACAATATAGTCACTTTGGAAAATAGATCAGTAATTTCTTTTTTTTTTTTTTTTGGGATTTTATTTATTTATTTGAGAGAGAGAGAGAGAAAGCACGAACAGGGGGAGGGGCAGAGGGAGAAGCAGGCTCTCCACTGAGCAGGGAGCCTGATGGGAGGCTCAATCTTAGGACCCTGAGATGATGACCTGAGCCGAAGGCAGTCCCTAAACTGACTGAGCCACCCAGGTACCCCAGTTTGATAATTTCTTATAAAGTTAAGCATTCTCTTACCATATGACCCAGCAATTCCACTCCTAGGGATTTACCTAATAGAAATAAAAGCTCTGCATAAAGTCCTACACATGAGTGTTTATAGAAGTTTTATTTACAAGGGCCCCAAACTAGAAATAATCCAAATATTCTTCAACTGGTAAACAGATAAATGGGTACATCCATACAATGAATATTCCTTAGGAATAAAAAGAATGAACTACTTATACATGAAATAACTTGGATGAGTCTCCAAAGTGCTGTTATAAATAAAAGAAGCCAGATCCAAAGGTTACATGATATAGCATTTCATTTATATGAATTTTTGGAAAAAGCAAAAATATAGGAACAAAAATCAGATCAGTGGTTGCCAAGGGCTAGGAGGAAAGACAGGGATTGACTCCAAAGGGATGTGAGGGAACTTTATGGTGGTGATGGAGCTGTCCGTATCTTGATTGTGTTGGTATTTACTTAGCTGCATACATTTGCCAGGTCATTAAATTATACAATTAAAACTGGTGAATTGTACTCTGTAAATTATATCTCACTAAAGCTGAAAAAAAAAAATCTTTGCAATGACTATTTCCCTCAGAATAAATTACTATAAAATGACAGATTCTCCATGATTTGACCCCACTCCACACCCTTCAAACCTTTTCCCCTTCCATTCTCCTTTTTGCTCTCTCTGATCCAGCTACAACAGCCTCCCAGCCATGGAGCCTTCTGTGGACATGCCAGGCATGTATCTTCTCTGTGGCACTGTACTAATTCCCTACGCATCCTTTAAGTCTGTGACTAAATGGCATTATTTCAGAGAGGCTTAATCTCTCAATCAATATTCTTTACATGGGCCTCAGTTTTCTCATCTGTAACTGGCAGAAGCTGATCACAGGGTCTCTCTGAAAGCTATCTAGTCTAACGTTCTACAGTTCTGAAATTTGGCTTTTAGGATGCAAAACTTCCCATAGATGATAATGGAATTACGTAGGAAGACATCAAATGATAAATGGCAAGTGAGTGGAACAGAGTTCTGGGGTGTCTGAGGGGGAACCATCACTTCCAACTGTCACAAATGCAAGAGGCTTAAGAGAGGAAGTGACTCCTTAAAAAATGGACAGGATTTCTTTACATGAAAACAATGAACAGGGCAATTAGAAATATTGTTCTAGATTCTCTTTAGAGTAAAATTATAACTTCTGCTTCGCTTGTACAGTCTGAACATATTCCCCTGCTTTGAAGACATTCTAGAAAACTGACATCATCAATGACTCAGAATCTCTCCTATATGTCCATGGTGCTGTCTTTGTACATGTTGGCCTGCTGGCATTATTGGCAATTAATTGGCTAAGGCAACATTACATCAATGCTATGGCAGTCATCAGGAAAACTGACAAGATCTCTCCCTTGTTGCTGCAATATATCTGTTCACATGTTTTTTGCACTATATTCTGATATCCAGGAGGGCAGGGTTTGACTCTCTCTCAGCTTTGTATGTATGTATGCATTTATTTTTCAAAGATTTATTTATTTATTTGATATAGAAAGAGAGATCACAAGAAGGCAGAGAGGTAGGCAGAGAGAGAGAGGGAAGCAGGCTCCCCGCTGAGCAGAGAGCCTGATGCGGGGCTCGATCCCAGGACCCTGAGATCATGACCTGAGCCGAAGGCAGAGGCTTCAACCCACTGAGCCACCCAGGCGCCCCTCAGCTTTGGATTTAAAATGGTGCAGCACAGTAGACTCAAAGAATAAATGTTCCTCAGAATTTTGAGCATTCTGCCTGTATTAATGTGCACATCAGGGAAGAACAATTAGCAAGGTCATTAATCATGACTCTCTCTATTTAATTGTAAAAACTAATTGCCTGTTAAGGTAAGGCAAGCCTTATTTCCTTAATCAGAAGGGTTACAACCTGAACATGGTGGGGAAATTTGAGATGCTGATGTGAAAGACAAAATGGATGAAGTTCAAACACAAAGCTGAAGTCCCAAGGTCTTCTCATTTACTCTTGTTTACTCATGATCTTTAATTAAGATAGAATCTTCTACCTAGACAAGCCCTACAAGGGAAATATGGACAGAATGTTAGGCTGTGGTTTGGATTACTCTCTGAAACAGTCGTTTCCTCTTGTTATAGAATGGATGTGTTATCACCCCCAAATTCTTAAGTTGAAACCGTAATTCTGAATGTATCTGTATGTGGAGATGGAGCCTCAAGGGAAATAATAAGGGTAAATGAGGCCATAGGAGTGGAGATCTGATCTGATAGGTAGGATTAGCATCCTCGTAAGAAGAGACACCGAAGAGATTGCTCTATCTACACACATGCCCTGAAGAAAGGCCACTGAGCACACACCAAGAAGGCAGCTGCCTATAGAGTAGGAAGACAGCGATCTCACCAGAAACTGAATTCACTGTCACCTGAATCATGGACATCTAGCTTCCAGAACTGTGAGAAAATAAATGTCTGTTGTTTAAGCCATCTTGTCTGTGGTATTTGTCATAGCAGCTTGAGTAGACTATGATAATTTTCCAAGGAATTTAGTGCACTTGGTTATAAATAGGCCTAATCTTAAATTCTCTGCTGTACTGATTTGGAACCTCCTCTATCACAAGATATAAATTAGGCCAGGGTTTTCAGAAATCTCTCTTTCCCAAAATGACCTGCTCTCTCCTAACCTTCCCTGTTAAATACACGAACCTAGAAATTTCTCTTTTTGCTTTATATTTTCTAGTTGGCAATGACTTTCATTTTCCATAGCCAACATTGGTTTAGATTTGAAGAGTATAGTTTCTAGTAATTTTGAAATGGAAAATTTTAGAATAACCCTGGGAAGAGTATAGGTATTATCTTTGTATACGTGTGTTTCTAAAAAGAGCTGAAACCAGCAAAGAGCATTCAAAAATCCACATTTCTGAACGTTACTTAATACTCTCAATCTTTGGCAGTACTTACGATATTGTTATAGAAGACTTTTTGGCACTGTATAGAATACAAATTTCTCAGTTTGTTACACTGAGCACCACATGGCTAACTATCATCCCTGCACTCATTTAAAATAGCTAAGAAAGTTATGAGGCTAATGTCACCCATCCCCTCAACACCAGATGCCCAAAGTATTTTTGTTCTACGCATTTGCCTTGTATCACAATCAAGTGGCCTGTGTTCTGACATAAGGACTGGAATGCTCTCCTTAGTCTATTCTGAAGGCTGTTTTTTCAGTTATTATGACAATGTTCTTTTGCACTATGTTCCTCTCTTGGGAAGCAAAGGCAATATAATATCGTGGAAAATATTCAGATAGAGTTGGATTCTCAACTTCGTTGTTTTCTTTTCTTTCTAGTCAGCTTTCTCACTTGCAAAATGTAGACACTAATGCTTGGGTTTGCCGTGCTATAAGCAATGACGACATTAAGACATGTCTCTGGCCATTTTTGTGTAGTGCATCAGTCAGAGTTTAATCAGAAAAGCAAAACCACTATAAGAGATATAGAATAGAATATTAATGATGCAATCGTAGGAGCAGACGCAGAAGTCTATATAAGGCTATGGCCTCTATGTCTAGTGTTGGGTTTGAATTTGGCATACTCAGCTGGCAACTGGGAAAGAAGACTTGACAATGACATGGAGAACAAGGACAAAGAAGAACCCATACAGATGTACTGGAACGTACATCCATTCTCTAGGCCTCTATCCTCAATGGTATAGATGACTTGCAAGAAAAAGCTAGTGTTTTGCCACAGTGTTGCACACATTTCTGGTCCAAGACAAAAAGCTGGGGGAGGAAATCTGGCGGGAACCCAGGGACAACTCACACCTACAAGTTGAGCTAGCAGATCAGTGACATCCTATTAAGTCACTACAGTACTTGGTACCCTTAAGCAAACTTCAAAGCCTAAAAATTGATAGTACTCCTCTTCTGCCTTCTAAATCTCACACAAATTTCTGTCATGGTTAATCCTGACCTGGAACCCTATAGGGAAAGGAGTCTTTCCAGGAATTAGTTCTAGTTTAGCTAAATTCACACAGTGCAAAGCCACTATAGTAAGGATTTCCATAATTTTTAAAAGAAGTAGAAATGGATTATTTTTTTAAAGATCTATTTATTCGAGAGAGAGAGTGAGAGGGCATGTATGAGTGGAGGAAGGGGAAGAGGGAGAGGAAGAGAATCTTTAAGCAGACTTCCTACTGAGTGGGGAGCAGACCATGACCTGAGCCAAAACCGAGTCATTTGCTTAACTGACTGAGCCACCCAGGGGCCCTGTGGAAATGGATTATTATAAGAAGGACTGTGATTAGATCTGTATATTTTGGTGGAAGGCAGAGACACTGAGGAACATAAATATTCTTGGCTCTACTAGTTTGTAAATAGTACTTTACTAAAAGCAACATCTTGGTTAACTTCCTAATGCCCCAGAGGCAGAATTAGAAAAATTAAAAAAAAAAAACAAACTTGAACCTGCAGGAACCAGTTGATATTCTTTCTGAAAAAAAAAAAAAAAAAAAAAAACAGCTAAGTGAAGAATCTTTCCCAAAAGTTCTTGTTTTTTTTAAAAGATTTTATTTATTTATTTGAGACAGAGAGAGAGAGAGAGCATGAGAGGGGAGAAGGTCAGAGGGAGAAGCAGACTCCCCATGGAGCTGGGAGCCCAATGGGGACCTTGATCCCGGGACTCTGTGATCGACCTGAGCCAAAGGCAGTTGCTTAACCAACTGAGCCACCCAGGAACCCTCAGAAAAGTTCCTGAACCGAACCTATTCCTGTGTGAATATAGCATGAATTATACTATATAAACTCAGTTTCATGCAGTAGAAACTGTGGACTATATAGCAAATTGTCAATAGTGCATTACACCTGTTCAACACGTTTGTTGAATCACAGGGCAGAAAACAAAGGATTAATGCTTCCTTCTCGTTATTAACACATAACCATATTCAAACCTGTCAATTAATGCAACTTATATTTATTTCAGACTTCTTCCTTGATGGAAAAATGCTCATAGTAAAATATGCAATGCAAAAGTTATTCCATCATATGATAAACAATTATGAAAGATACTTTTCTTTCTTTCTTTTTTTTTTTAAAGGTATTTTTTTTTTTTAATTTATTTATTATTAGAGAGAGAGAGACTGAGAATGAGAGGTGAGAAGGTCAGAGGGAGAAGCAGACTTCCCGCAGAGCTGGGAGTCCGATATGGGACTCGATCCCGGGACTCCGGGATCATGACCCGAGCGGAAGGCAGTCGCTTAACCAACTGAGCCACCCAGGCGCCCTGAAAGATACTTTTCAAAATCATATAGCTTAATTCATGTAGAAAGATGGGCATAAAGACTAATAAGGGCACCTGGGTGGCTCAGTCACTTAAGTGTCTGCCTTTGGATCAGGTCATGATCCTGGAGTCCTGGGATGGAACCCCACATGGAGCCCACATCAGGCTCCCTGCTTAGCGGGGAGTCAGTTCGCCCTCCCCCTCTAGCCCACCACCTGTGCTCAGTCACATTCTCTCTCACTCACTTGCTCACTCTTTCTCAAATAAATATTAAAAAAAAAAAGACAAACTAGGGGCGCCTGGGTGGCTCAGTCATTAAGTGTCTGCCTTCAGCTTGGGTAATGATCCCAGGGTCCTGGGAGAAGCCTTGCATTGGGCTCCCTGCTCAAAAGGAATCCTGCTTCTCCCGCTCCTTCTCCCCGGGCTTATGTTCCCTCTCTCACTGTCTCTCTGTCAAATAAATATATAAAATCTTAAAAAAAAAGACCAACTAATAAAAACATATTCATAAATCTATTAGTATATAATCTCCACTGGCCTGTCAATATGTTTTATAATGTTACTTTCAAAACTTTTAAATGCATTAATTTTTTAAATTAAATTCAAGGGAGTAAAAAATTTAAAAAATAGGTTAAAATAAATAAAAGTATATAGTAAAATTTCTTCCCATGCCATCCCCCATCAGCTCAGGCTCTTATTGCTACTCTGAAAAAGATAACCATTGTTATGGATTTCTTGTATATCTTTCAAGACACTCTATGCATATGCAAACAAATACAAACAAAACTGTCTCACCCCTAACTGTTTTACACAAATGGTAGGAGGGCGAGGGCGATACATACTATTGTTTTCCATCTTTCTTTCACTTAAAGTATCTTGGAGTTCTTTCCATAACATTGAGAACTTCCCCATCTGGGATGCCTGGCTGGCTTAGTTGGTAGAGCATGTGACTAGTGATCTTCTGATCATGACTTCGAACCCCGTGTAGGATGTAGAGCTTACATAAAAAAAAAAAAATTACCCCATCCTTCTGTTTAGCTGCTTAGTATTCCGTTGTATGTACATATAGTATAAACTATACTTTCAAATTTTATCTCCTATTTTCAACTCCCTGGAGTTTGATTTTGGCTTTGCCTTTCATACATTCTGGAAATAACTACCATTCAGCAACTGGCAATTCTTTCTGTGTTTGAGCAGAAGCAACACAAATGATGCTGACCCCAGGATTTGAACAGTTCTGGTATTTTCTCCATCACATAGAGCCAATAAACACATGTGCTCTCATCAGCAAGCTCCATCCTTTGCCCTCAGCCAAGCTCTGGATGGCAGTGAGCATGACCGAGGCACCAGACTTCATTTATGAAGCTTTAGCTTCAAGCCTGTGTGACACCATGCCCAACTGTAAACTGGCAAGCCAGTGCCACTGGCACATGTGCTCCATTTGCCCAGGAGCCTCAGGCTGAGCCCACCCTGAATAGCTCCTCTTCCAAGATAAAGCTCTCTTCATGGTCATAATGCAGTTCTGAATCCATATGCTTGGTTTAGTTCTTCCTAATTACATCCACTGATGTTGAAAAACACACAAACCAAGAAAGAGACCAAAGGGACTGTGGGCACTTGTAGCTGCCAAACAGGCAGGTTTTTATACCATGGCCGCTGGGGAGATACATAAAGGCCAGATGGTATGTCACAACATATGTTCCCTACAAGGACAGCACGGAGACATTCTGCATGTGGAGAGCCTGGGGCACAAAACACCACCCGGAAAGCCGTAAGAAACACAAAGGGATCAAAGCAGGAGTCCTGGAATTACTCCAGGGGAGTGGGCAGCCCCAGGTGGCTGCCTCCTGGTCACCCCTAGGCTTGATTGTACATTCCTGGGGGCTAGGGTCTTTTCTCCAGAGCTGGTGCTCTTGCTCTGGGATACATCCTCTTCTCTTGAGGACACTGGAAAGCAAGCACACGCTTACCCTCCGTGTTGGACAAGTCATTTCTGAAAAATCCACAGAGCCACAAGAACTGACACTTACAGTAAATCAATAAAAATAGCATTTGGGTGATTAAGAATTCATTCCAGGCCTTTTGAATGGGTCATACGTAGCAGTAATTTGGTTTCTAAACTGAAACGAATACATGTGTGTATGTGTATTCTGCGGCTTCACACCCCCATGTGATTATAATGTTATAACTTACATTCTTATATTCTATGAGCTTTGGAAGATTCCTAGATTAATTCTGAAAATTTGGCAATAAAATCCTCTACTTAGACATCCGAGATGTACTCACCTTACTCATGATAATTATAATACTCATACTATTTATAATATAATAGAATATAACAGAATATAATGTAATATACTTACTGGGGATCCATCACTTTGCTAATTACTTTACATGGATTATCTCATTTAATCACCATCAAGAATCCTGTGATGTAGGTTCTATCATTTTACAAGTCTTAACAGATGAGGAAGCTGAAAGCTAAAGAGGCTAAGTGACTTGTGCAAGGTGACAGGGCACATCAAAAGGGGATGTGAGTTGTTTGACTCCAGAGCCACCATTGTCATCATTAAAAAAAATCACTCTGCAGCCTAGTTTTTGTCATAAATTGTTTAATAAGTTATGGGGCTTCCTAAATTTGCTGAGAGGGCGAGGGGAAAGAAAAATCTCCCTTTGGTTTAGCCATCTATTAATTTATAGAATTCTCTGCCTTGAAATTATATTCTATCTATTTATATAAACCATCTTTTCTTTCTTCTATTTCTTCGGTATAAAATGGAAAGCAAGAATGAAGCATATCAAATTATCTCTCATTTCAAAGCATATTGGCACTATAGTTAGGAGTTAGGGGTCTTCAGGATCTGTGGGAAGCCCCTGTAGCTCCACTGGGAAGAGTCCTGGTATCCTGCTTGCTACTTGGCTTATTTAGCTAGAGAAGCACATTCCACTTCATTACAGAGGTTTGTCTGTGGCTCTTTTCCTTGTGAGCTACTGGAAAGCAGGAACTACGTGACATCTTTGCATCCCCTACATCTGGCTCATAGCTGCGGCTCAGTAAATAACTAAAAGGTACTGATCATACCAGTGTCAGGGTAGTGATATGATACCGCATTTTCAAATGAAGTCTCCAAGAGGCAGAGAGACCCCAGCTTCTTTCTTGGATTTTTTGCTTTAGTTGAGAAGCAGAATTCCTTTTACCAGGGCTCCTTTGCGGTCTCAGAATAAGGGAATTTGGTGCCCCACATAAGTCCATCAATAGGAAAATAGAGAATTTGAGACCGTATGGTCTTCACTTTCCCTATCCTTCCTGTATTATAGCTACGTGGTGGAGGTCACGAAAGAGTGGGAATTCAATTCCTAAATGTAATGATATGATACTAAGAGGAAGGTCATGAAGATGAAGAATCCAGAGTAAGACACAGGCAAACGGTGACTTAATTGTTCAAAAGAGAATGGATTTTAGGAATTACAGAACAATAGATATGACATTAATTTCTAGCAAAATTATTAAATATTATTAAGGTGCAGATCTGCAAGTATTTAGAAAAGAATTTGATGATTATGAGGAGCTTTTGTGGGTTCACTAGAAATAAGTCTTTTTACACTTAATTTCTAATTTCTTTTTTTCAAGATTTATTTATTTGAAGGGGTGAGGGGGAGGGCCAGAGGGAAAGGAAGAGAAAGAGCCTCCAGCAAACTCTCTGCTGAGATCATGACCAGAGCCAAAATCAAGAGAGGCATGCTTAACCAGCTGAGCCACCCAGATATCCCTAACTTCATTTTTTTTTTTTTTTTTTTTACTTTTAAAGCATTGTTGGGTGGGTAGATTAGGAAAATTCTGCAGATAAAAATCTGACATAGTCTCCTTCTCTCATTTAACATGTTTGTAGAACATTTACTTTGTATTAGGTGGTGAACAAAATAAACCTTATTAATCCTGTGGGAGATAATGATAACAAGTAATCTCTGAAATTTGGTAGAGAAAAAAAGACATGGCTTAGTTGGATGTTCTGTCAGGAATTAAGAGTAGGCCCAGAAGAGGTCTCAAATGGGGTATAACCCAGAGCTCAGTCCTTCATGCTCCATGCTTATCAAATCTGGGGAGCCCAGAGCAAACCAAATGGCTGTTATGCTTGATAACAGAGTTAATATTGAAGATATTCTCAAGATACTAGAATGCTCTTAAAAATAGAGACAAATTTAAAATAATGGGTAATATGTTCATCTGTATCTTTTACATTTCAAACAGGTTTGCATTATTTCTTTTGAGCCACACATAGACATAGCCAACAGTGAGATAACTCTTCCAGTGAATGTCTAGTAGGTAGACTACATAAATCTCTATAAGTAAGCAGCCCACATAAGGTACAGAGAGACCAGTCAAGAGTTGTAGGAGAAGGCTGCACTGTATTCACAGCCCAACCAGAAGACCTCTGTAGTCCCACTTGATTTGAAAATTTAAGGGCTTCTTCAGTGATTACAATGGAAAAGTGATTTTATCAATCTTCAAGGCAATTTGTTTTCTGAAAAGGAATAAATCAGCTAAGACACTCAAGATTGAGTTTTAGTAAACTAATAATAAATCAGTTTACTAATAGCAAACTATTAGTTTTAACAAACATTCGTTTGACTAACTAAAAAAAAGGAGTTTGGCTGACAAAAATACTCTATATTTTCTTGCTCTTTCCTATTAAAAAGAAGATTGATTGTATCTTATAGGTCAGTTGCTTCTGTACAAATCTCGGTTTAAATTAGGGCTTGGTGCAAAATTTACAGGGACTGTTGGGAGCAATTATGAAGTTAGAATTTTAGGCATATCCAGTTGTTTTCCAAAATGAGCAATTTTTCTTTGGGATCGTTTACAAAGTATCACTCTCAGTGATCTTGTTGTTAGAAATTAGAATGACTTAAACACTGTTTATATATATCATCAGGGAAGTCCTGTAGGAGCAGAGCTATTTAACAGAACAATTTTAGGTTGAATGGAATTAGCTTATGTTTCCCATTACCCAAGAGCTGGTCCTCAGCTTGAAAAACTCTCACACTCATGCTTCAAGACTCATGCCTCTTCCCCTGAGAAGCCTTCCCTGACTCCCTCAGAGTTGGATAATCTCTCTTTTGTGTATCCAGAATAGTCTGCATGTTCAATTTCAAGTACTTACCACATTATTGTGATATGTTTGTCTCTCCTAGTAGACTAGGAACTCTCTAAATATTTTTACTGTTTTTTTAATTTTTTTAATAAAAAGTATCACATGCTTATGACAGAAGAGGAAGGAGAAGGAGGAAAAGAAGAATACCAGCAAAAGGAGCAGGAAGAAGAGCAGGAAACAATATATAATAATAAGTAACTTTTCCTTCTAACTCAGATTCCAGTATTTCCCAGAAGCAAACACTCCCAACAGTTTTTATGTATCTTCCTGGATTGATTGATTAATTTTTAAGGATTTTATTTATTCATTTGACAGAGAGTGGGAGAGAGAGCGAGAGAAAGGACAAGCAGAGGGAGAGGGAGAAGCAGGCTCCCTCCCAAGACCCCGGGATCATGACGTGAGCCAAAGGCAGAAGCTTAGCCAACTGACACCCAGATACTCCTTCCTGGATTTATTCATGTAAGTACAAACATATATATATATATATATATATATATATATATATATATATATATATATATATGTAAATGTTTACTTTTCTTTCTTTTTTAAAATATTTTATTTATTTATTCGACAGAGAGAGAGAGAGAGATCACAAGTAGGCAGAGAGGCAGGCAGAGAGAGAGGGGGAAGCAGGCTCCCCGCTGAGCAGAGAGGCCGATGCGGGGCTCAATCCCAGGGCCCTGAGATCATGACCTGAGCCGAAGGCAGAGGCTTTAACCCACTGAGCCACCTAGGCACCCCAACAAATGTTTATTTTTCTTTTTAAAAAATTCAAACAGAACATTTCACAGTCACCAAAATACTCTGACACCAGGCACTGTATTAGGAATACAGTAGATGCTCTGGGCACCTCTCAATCTGCCTGCCTCTCGGCCTACTTGTGATCTGTAAAATAGATAAATAAAATCTTAAAAAAAAAAAAAAAAGGAATACAGTAGATGCTCAATATATGTTGACTGAGTTGGGGATTACCAAGGTTCCTGGTATCTAGAGAGTCCTTTGATGTTTGATTCTCCCCCTTCCTTCCCCTGCTGCTTCACCCCCTTGGATATTAGAGAGATAAAACCCAAAGTAGTCGATTTTACTACCTAGAAACAGAAGCTCAATAAAAATAAGAGAAGGTTAATATTCCTACCTAAATTCATATGTATTTTAATTTTCTCTACTGCTCCATCCACTAATGGTTCCAGATAACAGAGAACTGTATCTTTGAAAACTATACTCATGATATAGATTATTTACTGTAAACTCTGTAACATAAAGATCATGAAGTAAGGAATGACTTCTTCATGATCATATTAAGTAATCTTTATATTCATGATCTATATATTAGTACAAGTTACTACTTTGCTTAGTAGTACATATTACTAATGACATTGTTAATATGACTTCCATTATTTATGCTTTAAGGGCTGGAGTGCTGTGCTGGTTGATTTTGTCATAATTTTTTGCTTTGTTTTGCCTTTTTTCTCCATCTTAGTATCCCCAGAAGAATCATAACTTTTCACAAAGGCATCTAATTTCTTAACCTCGAAGCAGAAGAGAAACATTTTTCAAATTTTCCTATGATAGTCAAGGTGGGGGGGGTGGGCTCTGAATGTATATACTTAGATGAATTAAACTCAGACCTTTTCTGTTTGGATGTGTGAGCTGCCCAGACAAAGATGAAGGTTAACATAGTTTAAGGATGAAATATAGACCATCCTGTGCAAAACCACTGTGTTGCAGTTTAATTAAAAGAATTCATTAAAGTGGTGCCCCATCCAGGGTAATTAGTATGCGTAATTTATGCATTGCCTAATACACAAGGGCAGTAGCTTGAATAATAAACTCAAGTTAACCTTAAGTGGAAGAGATTGAATGGTCAGATGTTTATTTAGCTCAGGTTTGCTCACGAGTTAAGGTTAAAGAGGTGAAATTCAGTTACAGTTAATTAATTAATTTCTCAGATTTTCTTCAAGAAAATCCTGCCTGCTCTATTGGGTAAAAGTTTAGTCAAAGGTGGACAGCACTATTTTTATTCATCAGCTATTTTCTGACATGTCCTTTAGGAAATTAATAACCATTTGAAAGAACAAATTTAAGGGAACTACAAAGAGAGAGAAAATAAGACCAAAAAATATATCCATATCCATATCCACATACATATACACAGCTGATCTGGGATCTGTGCCCACAAGAAGAATAAAACAAGGACAGGGGTACCTGGGTGGCTCAGGCGGTTAAATGTCTAACTCTTGCTTTTGGCTCAGGTCATGATCTCAGTGTTGTGAGATTAAACCCTGTGTCAGGCTTCACACTGGGCATGGAGCCTGATTTGAGATTCTCCACCCTTCTGCCCCCTCCCATTCTCTAAAAAAAAAAAAAAAAAGAACAAAACCAGGACAGATTCCAAGATTATCAAAATGTGGGGATTTGGAGGCTGGGGATGCTTAAGTGGCTCAGTAGGTAAACTTCTGCCTTCAGCTCAGGTCGTGATCCCAAGGTGCTGGGATAGAGTCCTGTATCAGGTTCCCTGCTTAGTGGGGAGCCTGCTTCTCCCTATGCCTACTACTCCTCCTGCTTGTGTGCACTCTCTCCCTGACAAATAAATAAAATCTTAAATAAAAAATTGGGGGGGCTGACTAAAATAAGGGTATCCAGTTTTTTTTTTTAAATAATGGGCTATGTGTTTAGGAATTCCTATATGTATTTAAGCTTTGAGAGGAAGTCCATACTTGTAAGGTATGTAATCACAAATATGAACCAGTTCTTATGCTAGTTCTGTTCATTAGAAATATTTCATCATGCCCCAATTCCGTGATGTAATTTTGTGGAACTAAATTTGAAGAGTTCAAGAATATGCAATTAATTGCATTCAGCGTCAATTATAATGACTTAAAACAATAAAGTTTTATTTTTAAGTAATCTCTATGCCCAATGTGGGGCTTGAATTTACACTCCTGAGATCAAGAGTCCCATTTTCTACCAACCCAAGACTGCCAGGCGCCCCAATTACAATGACTTATTAATCAGGTGCTTTGGTAAGACAACAGACTCCTCTCCCAGTGATTGTGATCAGAAATGGTGAGACCTTCGAGGAATCTACTAGTTTGTGTGAGGAAGCTAATTAGGTGAATTGGTGTTGACTGATTTGCTTTATTAGGGGCTGCATGTAGGTAGGAGATCTGAGGTTTAAGAATTGGGATAAATCAGGAAAGATCAAAGTTAATTCATTTTTTTGGACTGGAAAAACCAAGACTGGAATAAAAACAACAAAAGCTATCAATTATTGATCTTTCTTGACTACCAATTATGTGCAAAGCACTGAGCAAATCTCTGGGCCTCCATTTTGAATCTAAGCATAAGACAGAGGTATCTTCCTCCCCAGTCCACCCCAGTAACCTTAGGACTAATGGTCTAGTTGGTTGTTTAGACAGAAGAAGCAAGTGAATATAACCAACCACAATCAACCTCACATGACAGTTGGTTTTAGAGTTACATAAATCACGGACTTCCTTTTTTTTTTTAAAAGATTTATTTATTTATTTATTAGAGACAGAAACTGAGAATGAGAGAGGAGAAGGTCAGAGGGAGAAGCAGACTTCCCGCAGAGCCGGGAGTCCGATATGGGACTCGATCCCAGGACGCCAGGATCATGACCTGAGCCAAAGGCAGTCGCTCAACCAACTGAGCCACCCAGGCGCCCAATCATGGACTTCCTTAACATGAGAACCACTTCTACCTTTGTAGAACTGCCATTCCTCCATTCCACATCATTCCTGTGGGCTGCCAACCATTCCTGCCCACCTGTCCACAGGGTGAGCACATGAGCTAGGCTAGGTCAATCAGATTGTCTCTTCTGTATATTTGAATTTTGAGTTGAGAGAGACAGAGGGGGATGAAAGAGAGTTGGCACTGAGCCATCCAATGACCATTCTCAAAGAGCTGCAGAGATCCCTGTGGCTGCTATGACTCAGAAATTGATGTTTCTTTTCAGAAACACAATGTTTCAGAAAGTGATGCTTTCAGAAAATGATGTTTTCAACTCTTCCATTTGGTGATCTTAACAGTATCTTGGCAAAATCCTATTTGCCTCAGCCAGAGTTAGTTTCTGAGGCATAAAACCAAAGACAACAAATGCTCCTCCAATTCAGAGATGGAAGAACTTATTTCCAGTTGGAGAAGTGTTGAGGAACAGTATAAAGAGATGGTGCAGTACACTAGATTGCAGTCTGCTTTGCCAAATACCTGCTGTCTACAAAGTACTGCCTATACAATACACAATTCTGCAGGAAACACAACAAATATCCCTATTTTATAGATGGGGAGTCTGAGGCTCAGGAAAGTTCTGTAACTCACCTGAACCCACACTGCTAGCAAGAGGGAAAGCTGAGACTTGAACCTAGGACTTCCTGACCCAAAAACTTGTGTTCCTTCTGCAAACCAAGTGATTCTCCAGCTTGCAGCCTTGGGCAAATCACTTAGCCTCTATACACTTTGGGTTCCTTAGTGGTAAAATTTGGAAGATAACAGCTGCCCTGTGTCCCCTGCAGGGCTGTTGTGAGGATCAAAGGGGAGAATGTCTGTGAAAGCACTTTGAAGGCTGTCACACTATCCAAATACTTGTAAAGGCTTCCTATTGTTAGAAGGAACTCCAACTAGGATGGGCCAGATGCTGAGGGGATAAGGGAGAGGCTGGAATAGAATGTGATCACAGGAATGGGGCTCTGAGAGAGAAGTAGGGAAGTCCTGGGAGACAAAAAGTTCCAGGGAGATAGGGGCCAGCAGGTGCAGGCCTATAGAGTTTGATCCACCAATCCAAAAAACTTAAGACCTGGGCTTGTGGAGTTGGAAGTTTGAAATGGATGGTTTGAAAATCAAAAGGAAGTGGTATTTTGAGACAGTAAATAAAGGGAAAAAGTCTTATCTTCAAGAGGTTTCAGGCATTTTCACATGCATCATCTCATTAAATCTTCTCCACAACCCTAGGAGGTCTGTGTCATCCCCATGTCACAGCTGAGATTCTGAATCTCGGCAGAGTTAAGAAACCTGCTTAACATCAAAATAGAAAGGGCAGGAGCGGATTTTAAATCCTGAGCCTTACAGGACTATCCACCCAATCTTTAGCTTCCTGTGATTCGCCCTGCCACCTACTCCCTTCTTCTCTCCTCACCCAACTCCTTAGCTGGAAAGAAAATGTAAAGGTCCTAGTCTCACTAAATGAATATGCTATATGACCATGGATTAATCACTTAATCTTTCTGAATTTTAGGTTTTCTTATTTATACAATGATCTGGTTGAACTCTAAAATACTCTGAATGAGGTTAACTACCCTGTGGCTGTGTTTAAGGAAAATCCTTTCCTTTGCATATATCTCTGCTCCTGAAGACCCTGCTCCCAGTGCTCCTCAGCTGCATCCTAGGAAGCAAGTGGTAAGTATCATTTTAGAGCTTACTGTACCACTCAAAGGAAACTCTGCTTCTTGTAGCTTTTGCAATAGTGTAAAAACCAGCTATACGTATGATACATTGTAAGATCACGATTTTACTGTTCAAAGCAGTACTTTTAGAATAGGGTGATCCCACTCTGTTACCCTAGAAGGAATGAAAAAGTCCCCACTTCAGTCTGATGTTCTTGATCTGGGAAGACATCACCTTTCTAGTTTTACCATGTGCCCCCTTTGCCCTGTTGCCTGCTTCTGAGAGACTGGATCATATGAGCACCAGGGATAACACTGAACAGACAGAAATAAATGTAATTACCCAGAACTGGAAGTAAATACTTCATAGCCAATAGCAAAAGCTTCTACTAAGCAACTATTTGCATAATCACCCTTAGACTTACTTATTTTAGAGAGAAAGAGAGAGCACAAACATGTGCAAGTGGGGTGGGAGCAGAGGGAGAGGGAGACAAGCAGATTCCCCGCTGAGCACAGAGCCTAAAAGGGGACTCTATCCCACGACCCTTAGATCATGACCTGAGCCAAAATCACGAGTCGACCACTTAATCGACAGCCACCCAATGGCCCTGAGGTTTGCAGACTTTAAAAGGGAGTAGGGAGAGAAGGAAAAAGGACTGCGTTTTTCCTGCTCAGTGAATATATATTACACCTGAGCAATAGCCATGTCATGGCATATACATGTGGGCTTTGGGTTCAGACTGTCCCCTATCCCCTTCACTGATAAACTATGCAACCTGCCACAAGTCTCTGAATCTCAATGAGCCTTTTTCTTTGTGTGAAATGTAGATAACACCAAGTGGGATCCATTTTTAAAAAAAGATTCTGATAGAGTGAGAAAGAGAGAGACAGAGAGAATGAGCAGGGGATGGGGCAGAGGGAGATGGAGAGACTCTCCAGCAGATTTCTCACTGAGCGCAGAGCCAATGAGGGCTCCATCCCAGGACCCAGAGATCATGAACTAAGCAGAAATCAAAAGTACTATGCTCAATAAAATGAGCCACCCAGGCACCCACGTGGGACCATTATGAAGAATAATTGAGATCCTGTCTTTGTTTTAAAGGAGATAGGAGTTTATGGAATATACTGCTAGGGAGCAGCTGGCAGGACAGCAGAGAAGAGGCTGTCTGCTGAGATCCTATCTTTGAAAATACCGAACAAAATGTCTGGCACCCTAATGGGTTCTCATTCTTTTATTGTGCCCTACTGAGCATTTGAAATACAGCTACTACATGGAAGGAAGCAAAATTTTAATTTTATTTATTTTTTAAGAATTTATTTTAATTTAATTTAATTTAATTTTTATTTGACAGAGAGAGAGATCACAAGTAGGCAGAGAGGCAGGCAGAGAGACAAGGGGAAGCAGGTTCCCCGCTGAGCGGAGAACCCAATGCCGGGCTCCATTCCAGGACCCTGAGATCATGACCTGAGCCAAAGGCAGAGGCTTTAATCCACTGAGCCACCCAGGTGCCCTTAAGAATTCAGTTATTTAATAGAGAGAGAGAGAGAAAGACAGAGAGAGAGAAAGCCTGTGCGCACAAGCAGGGGGAGTGGCAGGCAGAGAGAGAGGGAAAAGCAGGCTCCCTGCTGAGCAGAGAGCTTGACATGGGACTTGATCCCATGACCCTGGGATCAGGACGTGAGCCAAAGGCAGTTGCTTAACTGACCGAGCTACCCAGGCATCCCTACATGTCACTTTAGTCACTGTATCCCATAATATATGTTATGTTGTATATTGGACATTAGCAATATTTCTAGTATTACACATAAACATGCTACCAATCTAGCTAGTGGACAGATTCAGTTCAAGTTACCAATTTCCTATATACTAATGTAGTGTTATATCGTGTCTATTTGAATATATTAGAGTGTGTCCTATGAAAACCATAATTGGTAATTAAATCAAAATCCTTATTTTAATTATAACTAAGTTATGTTTCTGGTTAAATAATAAGTATGGACAAATTTTAACATTTAAAATGAAGGCATACTCTTAATGTGGAATTAAACTGGAAATGCAGAAGCTAGTACCGTAATTAGAACATTAAAAAAGAGAAGAGTCTAGGAGAAGATACCAAATTTCACAATTTTCACATGTGGCGATTACAGTTGGCTGCTACAGAGCAAAACAAAAATAAATCAAACAACACTGGGAGCCATTTAAAGCAAACACAGTAAAGGTGGTAAGTTTCCTCTCAACAGCTAAAAAGAAATTAGTTATGTGAAATTAGAATTAGATATACAACAAAAATGTCTCAAACAATTGTTAACAGGATTTGAGCTTGTAACCTTGGGCCAATTATAAAATGACTTAAATTCTTTTACATACACACACACAAATCATTTTTAGATGGAAAGATGGTAAAATAAATTAATTCAGTTATGGGAATTTTGTTAGAAAGTTATGAGGAAAGAACTAAAAAGAAATTTTAGAAAAGTGAAAAATTTCAATTAAGCCTCTAAACAAGTAACTAGATTGTAAAACCTTCCCAACAATGTCCAACAATTGATTCCAATTTTGAAAAATTGTATGTACTTACTTTTTCATCTTTAAATAAGTTTACATGATGTAAGAGACACTACCTAGTTAAAACTTTGAGTACACTTTTGTCTCACAGAATTTTCAAATTTACTTAGGTCTATTCAGGACCTAAAAAAAAAAATCAAATTTAGTATGTAATTTTGGATATTTTATAAATGTCAAAGAAAAGTTTTAGCTATACATGAAGAAGTTAGTTTCTCCTAAGACAGATGATAAACCAGCTACGTTAGGTCAAAATTAGATTTATTGGAATTTTAAAACAAGGTACTGATATTTCCCTTTTGCTTCATTCCATTGTGTGATACACACTGAAGATACTTGTGTGGACTTTTCCTGTGAAAAGTGTCCTGAGTACAGTTGTCAAAATTATTCAATACACATGTGCTAGAAGTTACTAGTTCATGGAATTGTTGAAATGGAAGATAATGAACTAGATGATTGTGTGGTCTTTACCAATAGTCATTACTTGAGTTGTGGGTGGATTCTAAAAATATTTACAGGACTAGTGACTCCAGTTCAAGATTTTTTTTTTAAACAAAAAGAATGTTTGCCACAGTCAATAATTTAAGAAAAAAATGGCAGTGTAATTTATGTGTTTCAATTGTATTATATTGTATATGAATGATCTAAACTTCAGTTCTATGGAAAGCAAAAAGAATTTGTTGAAACTTGTCATACAGCAAATTAATGTTTTGTGCATATTTAAAAACATGAATCATGAAGTTTGCTTTACACTGTTAGGTAAATTGGCTGCAAAAACTATTAAAAAATGTGAACATCAATTTGTTAATATTGATAAATTTAGAACTGCATTTCAATTTATGCAATATTCCTTTGAATTCAATGTTAATACTGAGTTGACGTAAGAGTTAGTGAATTTACTTAACCTAGACGGATGTAGTTTTAAAATTGATAAGGTTTTGCTTCAAAGTCAAATCGATTCTTTGAAGCAAAAAGATGAACCATTTCATAAATATGAATGTGAACATTAAAGGAAAGTAATTTTTTGGTACTCAATTTAGTTACTGGAAAACTTTCAAGTATGTTTGGGACAACTTGGGTATGTGAATCTTTTTTTCAACTGTAAATTTTAGGAGCTCTAAACACAGATCATCTATTTCTGATGCAAATTTAGTAACTGAATTGAGATGTACCTAAGGGTAAAATACACTGGATTTCACAGACTATGAAAAAAAAGAATGAAAGCATTTCATTAATAACTTTTATATTTATCGTATGTTCATCATACTTGGAATACATTGGATTAAACAAAACACATTATTAAAATTAATTTTGGGGCACCTCTGTGGTACAGTAGATTAAGCATCTGACTCTTGTTGTGGCTAGGGTAGTGATCTCAGGGTCATGGGATCTAGCCCTGCATGGGGCTCCTCACTCAGTGGGGAGCCTGCTTGAGGATTCTCTCCCTCTCCTTCTGTCCCTCCCCACTACATGCTCTCTCTCTCTCTCTAAAATAAATAAATAAATCTTTAAAAAAAAAAGTCAGTCACTTAACTGAATGAAGAACTCAGGCGCCCCACTTAAAATCTTTAAAAAAATGTTGGTAGAAGTTGTCTGGGCCTAGAATTTTCTTCATGGGAGAAATTTTGATAATGAATTCAATATTAAATTGACATAGGGATTTTTTGTACTTTTCTATCAGTTTTAGTAACTGTATTTTTAAGAAATTTTCCCATTTCATCTAAGTTGTTAAATTTATTGGTATAAAATTGTGTAAAATAACTTCTATCATTTCAATGTCTGTAGGATCTGTACAGATGTCCTTTTATGCTCAGTATTTGCAGTGAATGTCTTTTTCAACCCTTTTACTTCCACCTCCCCGTACCTCATATTTAATAGATTTTTTCCTTTTAAATCAAATATAGTTAGGTCTTTGCTTTTTTTAAATCCATTTTAAAATTATTATCTAGGCTTTTTAATTATATTGCATTTTAATGCAATGTAACTATAGATCTGAGGGGTTAAGTCTACTATGTCAATATTCATTTTCCATTTGTATTCATTTTTGTTCTTTTTATTTTCCCTTTTCCAGCTTTCTGTTGGGTGAATTGTGAATATTTTAGTATAATTTTATCTCTTCTCTTGACTTTATAATTTACATCTTTCAGGTTTTGTTTGGGTTTTTGTTGGTGTTGCTGTTGGGTTTTTTTTAGTGATTGCTCTAGAAATTACAACATGTATCTTTAACTTATTATAGTTTTCCTTTAAATCGTATTATACTACTTCATGAGCTATATACCTTATAAAGGTTCCATTTTTCCTCTTTAGTGCCTTTTGTGCTTTTATGTTTTTCACTTCTACATAAATTATAAACCTTCTTTACATTATTATTAAAAATAATGCATTTATAAAGTTATTTTATATTTACTTACATATTCTTTTTGATGTTTTTCATTTCTTCCTGCAAAATTGGGCTTGTATCTGGTATTGTTTCTCTTTAACATGAATACCTGCTTTGGTATTTCTTTTAGTGAAGGTCTATTAGAGATGAATTCTCTCCTCTTTTGTCTAAAATGATTTTATTTTGTTTTCATTTCTGAAGGATATTTTCACTGGTATATAATTCCAGATTTTGAAAAATACTTCTGAGGGTTTTTTTGCCTCCCAACACTTTAAAGATGAGTTTCCATTAACGTCTAGCCTCAGTGTTCCTACAAAGTCACCAATAACTTGCATAGTTTCCTGTATAAAATGTATCTTTTTTTCTTTTTTTCTGGCTGCTTTTAAGATTTTTTTCCCCCTATCTTAGGTTTTCATTAGAATTTGACTTAGCTATCTTTAGGTTTGGATTTTGTTGTATTTATCCTGTTTGGGCTTTTTCTTGAATCTGTAGGTTAATGTCTTCCATAAATTTTGGAACAATGACTAAAATTGTCTATTTTTTCAGCTTCATTCTTTTCCTTCTTTTGGGACACAAATATGTGTCTGATAATTTGATATGGCCCCACAGATCTTACGGCCCCCTTTTATTTTCTTTATTTGCACTTGAATTACTTCTATTGACCTGCTTTCTGTTTGTGTCCAGTTTTCTGTCAAACATACTGAATAAAGGCTTTCTTTCTGATATATTTATTTTTTTCATTTGTAAGATTTTTATGTTTTCTTTTTATAGTTCCAGCCTTCTGCTGATATTGTCTACCTATTCATGGAGATATTGTCTACTTTCTCCACTAGATCCTTTAACATATGTTTTCCTGCTTATTCTAAAGTCTCTATCTGATAATTTGAACATCTGGAACATCTCTGGGTCTGCTTCTACCGACCTCTCTTAACCATACTTCACATTTTCTGCTTCCTCATATATTTCTTCAAGTTTGATTGTATGTTTGTAATTGTGTGTTAAGAATAATTCATAATAACATACTGATATATATCTCCACTAAAGGCATACCCCTTCTTGTGTCAGTTCATAAATTGGGGTGGAGGCCCTGAACCAATCTAATACATAGTTGGATTTTGTTGCAGCTTTAGCCACATTCACTCACCTTGGCCCCAAATGTTTTGAGAGAGGGATTAGGGTTTCTCTTCAGTAGGGCGTGGGATCTGAGCACTGGAGAGACTCTGAAGACTTTTTTGTGCTTTATTGCTCTGCCACCCATGTCTTAGCTGTAGGAGATCTATCTCTGCCTAAAGCCAGACTGACAACATTTTGGGTTGCTGGACAGTTCTCTTTTCTCAAGAGAGTCTTTTCTGATATGCCTCCAGGCACTGGAGATCCTCCACAGTGCACTTATAAAGGCCCAGGTGGGTGCCTTGGATAAATATCTTTCAATTCTCTTGCCCTGCTGAGGATGTGAAGTGGTATTCAGAAGGTATGTGATACATTCATCATTGTCCTTCTGCTTTCCAGCCTCTGAAGTTTTATTGCAAACATCTCCTTCCCCATACTTTCTGCTCTTGCAGCTTATTCTTTAAAATATACATTTAAGGGTGCCTAGGTGGCTCAGTCAGGTAAGCGTCTGCCTTCAGCTCAGGTCATGATCCCAGGGTCCTGGGATTAAGCCCCATATTGGGCTCCCTGATCAGCAGGGACGCTGCTTCTCCCTCTCCAGCTTCCCCCTTGCTTATGTTCCCTCTCTCGCTATCTCTCTCTGTCATAAATAAAATCTTTAAAATACACACACATACACACACACACATATACATTTAAATATCACTTTAAATGGGTTTTTGGGAAGAGTACACTAAATATGTTCAATTCATTCTCTTTAATCCAACATATTTCTATTTGCTTTCTCAGTCTTTGGTTGTTCTTATTGGTAAGCCTCTCCATGTTCACTTATGATTTGCCTGATTCCAAAGGGCAGCCCGGTTTCTACATTCTAATTCTTATCAATTCAACTTTACAAAAATAAGCCCAAATAATTCAGCCAATGTAACTAAAATTTTATAGCGATTTTAAAGGAATTTAACTACCAAGTGATCATCTTCAACAAAATATCCTGTCAACTGGAAGGATGGATGCATGCATTTCCTCATGCACAAGTTTACACTTCCCACCTTTCCTCTATCTCAACTTTATTTTTTTTTTATTATTTCTTTTTTTAAAAAGATAATCTCTATTCCTAACTTGGGGCTTGAACTCACAACCCTGAGATAAGAGTTGCACTGAACTACCCAGGCACCGCTCCCCAACTCAACTTTAAAACAAAAACACAGAATATTTACAACTGAAAAGAAATATGTACATTCTCACATGTTTTGTTTTGTTTTAGAAAAAAACCCAGACTAGCTCTCTTCTTAAGCAAATGGCAAAATCTAAGTGTCTTACTGGAGTCCAACATGGGGTTAACCAGGTACTTATACCACAGCTAGCAAAAACCATGGCAGGTTAGGGGTAATGCCACTGGGAGCCTTATTTTGGACTTCTCAGCCTCTATCCACAATTCTTACAGAGATAAGACTCCTTTACGATCAGTTAATTACTAAAGCAAACAACATTCAGGGCCACTTTCACTTATATTATTCAACACATTTCTCCCCATCTCTATCGTCCCCTGAACCTGGCATCCTGTATTTTATACATCAGGGTCTCCCGGTTCTCTTATACAATATGATCTACATGACAATCTACTTTTTGTCCCTTAGATGCCCCATACTCATTCTCCCTCTCTCCAAATCCTCACTCCAAATGTTAGCTTTAGATACTGAGACCTCTCTCCATCTCAAGATACTGAAAACTCAGAAATAAGAGTGACAGACCAAGAGTACCTATCTACATCCAATTTGTTAACAGAGACATGCTCAGCTGACCCATTTTCCTAATGAAATTTGGTTCCACTTTAAAAGTCAAGACTGTCATAAAAATGCCACAGAAACTGAGGATTTAGCTTATATTGTAGAAACCCTTTCTTAAAATTAGACTTTGGCTGTGTGTAGCTTAAAAAGTAAAATAGGCCAAGGCACATCAAAGAGGTTACCCATGATTATCTTCCCCCCACAATAAGTAGGTTTTTTTTTTTAAGATTTTTTATTTATTTATTTGAGAGACAGAGAAAGTGAGAGAGAGCATGAGAGGAGAGAAGGTTAGAGGAAGAAGCAGACTCCCCGTGCGGAGCTGGGAGCCCGATGTGGGACTCGATCCCAGGACTCAAGGATCATGACCTGAGCCGAAGGCAGTTGCTCAACCAAGTGAGCCACCCAGGCGCCCCCACAATAAGTAGTTTTAACTCAGACTACATCCCACATTCAGTCAGGTTAAGAAAAAAAGTGGTCCATGTCTCACTGTATTATGTGTAGCATTTTCAACATGTCCTTCATCTTGGTACACTGGAAGAGGTGACTTCCGTTATATTTTACACTGTTCACTCACAGATCTGCGAGAATTTTGATTGCAGCAAATCATATAGCATTGTTTCTCTTCCCTCAAAATACACTTACCAAACCATGGCTCCAGGAAACTCCCTGAATCTTTTGATAAATGACTATACCAATGTGGCAAGAGATGCTAAAGGACTTACTATTCTTCCTTCCAGAGGATGAATAATGCAGCTTTTGCTGGGGCTTGCTAGAGATTTGATGCCTCAAACAGTGGCAGGTTAGCAGTGGGGGAGTGGGGGGAGGTGTTAATCAGGCCAAGTGTCTTTGTTACCCCTCATGTATTCATGGCAATCTTCTCAACTCAAACAACTTCAGGTAGTCCTTTGCCTCTTCCATTCAACAGCAAAGCATGGGAATGAACCCCGCCCCTAATGGAGGCCGAGTCAGAGAAAAGTAGGGTGATCTCCTGGGGTTTTATGAGGTTCTTTGAGGGTTTCTCATGAGGTAAACATGAGATGCAGTCATTGGAAAGCTTGACTGGAGCTGAAGGATTTGCTTCCAAGATGGTGCATTCACAGTCCTGGCTTGGTGCTGGTTGCTGGCAGGAGGCCTCAGTTCTTTGCTTTATGAACTCTCACATGGCTGCTTGGGTATCTTTAATGACATGGCAGTTGCTTTGCATGGCAGTCCTTTGCTCTGGGAGAGTGATCTAGAAACTGAAATGTGACTCAGAAGTCACACTCCATCAATTCTGCAAGTCCCATTGGTTGCACTGGTCAGCCCTATCCAATGTGGAGGTGGAGGGATTACATAAGAGTGTAATACCAGGAGGTGAGGATCACTGGGGGCCATCTTAGAGGCTACCTACCACAAATATATATAGTTGATTCTTGGACAAGGTGGGGGTTATAGGTGCTGACCCCTGAATACTTGCAAATCCAAAAGGTAACTCTGACTCTAAAAACTTAACTCTTAATAGCCTATTATTGACCAGAAACCTTAATGATAACTTAAACAGTTGACTAACATATATTTTATAGATGTATCATATACTGTATTCTCATAATAAAGCTAAAAAGTTTAAGAAAATCATAAGGGAACATTTATACTATTGTACTTTATTAAGAAAAATTCATGTATAAGTGGGTCTGTACACTTCAAATCCCTATTGTTCAAGGGTCAATTGTTTATCAAAAATTATAAAATATAATGCATGCTGCTGGTAAGTGTTTTTCACTGACTAGTTCATCATTATTGTCCCATGTCGGTATTGTTTTATATCATCATTTTTAGTGGTTATGTAATATTCTATCATTTAGCCACTAAAATTTATTTAATTCTGAACATTTATTTCTAACATTTTATCACATGAGCACTATGATGAACATCCCAATCCACTTACTTACATACTAGTTCTGAAATAAATTTCAAGGAAGGAAACACTAATATCCAAGGTAATTTATTCTACTTGTAAATCAGCCCATAAAAATGACTGCATATAATTTCTAGACACTTGGCCTTTATAAGTACCATTTTATAAAAGCTCGAAGTGTTTTTTTTTTTTAACATCAGCTTCTATGAGAGGCTTCAGATTAATTTTGGAATGTTAACAAGAGCTTACGGCAGACTAACCTAAATCTTCAAAAGCTCTTGTTCTCTGTTTAGGGGTGACAATTAATGAACAACTTTTTGTTAACTATTTACTTGGAGAAATTATATCTAATTTGAAACTTTTTTATTATTACAAATGTACACCTGAGAGAGAGATTTTTTCCAATGGTTTGGCTGTTTGCTATGAAATTCTAATTCCTTTTATATTGATACAGAATATCCAGATGGAGAGATCAGTGTTCAAAAAAGCTTCTTTCAATTCAAAGAAAGTATTTATAGACAAGATCTCAAAACTTCAATCATCAAATACATTTTCGAAGAGATTTCTGTCACGTGAGATCAGAAGAGAACTCAAGCTTCCATCACTGTGCTACCATATTTACTCGTGTATTTAATATTTGCCAAGTGGATGTGGGTCAATTTAAGAAACTGTAAATAAATATTGATACATCATAACAGAAGCTATTACTCACATTCTAAGTAAACCACTGATTCTAATTTATTCACAATTTTGCAGTGGCATCATTCCATGGAGAAAATTAGATTTTTACATATCAGAGCAAATCACAAAGCCAAAATGTCAACTTCATACATCAGGCAATTACTCGTACTGTTTATTTTGGGGAAAATTTTCTACACATATTTACTTAGAAAGCTGCACGGGTCCTCCAAAATAAATAGGGGCTATAATTCTTGCCAAAAAATCCACAGTTCCAGAAAGCTACTCATCAATTTCCAGCAGCATTAATGAGGAAAGGCGCTGAGACAGTCA
This sequence comes from Nasua narica, assembly GCA_028533885.1. Lineage (NCBI taxonomy): Eukaryota > Metazoa > Chordata > Mammalia > Carnivora > Procyonidae > Nasua > Nasua narica. The sequence continues at coordinate 41,888,146 of CM052797.1, forward strand.
TTCATACTGTCTTTATGATAAGAGTAACCTACAGGGCAAATCAAGATTAAGGACAAGGATAAGAAAAATGGCTTGGAAGACTCTTCTTTTTTTTTTTTAAATCAATCATTTGAAATCTGCATTTACTACTTGAAGTCCCCATGGAGCACTAAAGCCCGCAGAGAAGAGTGAAAACTCTTCTTTGTACTGAGGACATCACTAAAATCTTTTTTAGGGTGAAAATGGCCTCTTTATGGGTAAGAAGGCTCTTACATTCCCATACAGTAAGGGATAAGATTCTCTTAGAGCCAGATCATTCTCTGTTGTAGGTACTGTTCTAAGCATTACAGGATGTTTAGAAGCATCCCTGGCCTCTCTTCCCAGTTGTGACAACAAAGAATGTCTTTAGATACTGCCAAATGTTACCTGGAAGGTAGAAAAACTTCCTCTAGTTGAAAAACTCTGCTATGATAGAATGATAATCTTCTCTCTTAAAGATACACTTCACTCTTAAGGGCTTTGCCAAGTATTACATCTTTCAAATGGCATCAAAGCAAGGATTACCCTTAAGTTGGAACATGCCAAAGACCCACGTGAGGAATCTAGAACACCTTGTTGGGATTTCCCCAGGATGTGTATATTTCAGATTGGTGCTACCAAGTTCCATAGGTAGTAGCTGCTTTTAAATAATCAGCTGGTAGGATTCTGCTTAGGCAAGGTGGGTTCATTTGTATGGGTTCTTCTCAATTAGCCACATGTTATGTGGCTGTAAGCCTTTGCTCATTTTTTCCTATGATCTGAGGCTTTATTTGAAAAAGGTACATTTCAAAATGATAAATTAAGGAAGATAAAATTAACCTTAAGTAAAAACAAAACAAAACAAAACAAAACAAAAAACGTGCCTCTCCCAGTGTGCAAGAAATGGCATTTACCTAGTCAAAATCTTCCAGAGTGGCCACTAGATATGACCTTGGTCAAGAAAAATTAAAAGAATGTTAGCAGGACTGAAGATGAGTTTTCTTCCCCAACAACAGAAAATAACTGGAAAGAGGCCAAGAGGCTAATTATTAAATTTCCTTTCTTGTAATATGGATTTCTGCCTCATCTGCTTAGATTGTTCTCTCCCCTTTTCCTATTTACAAGCACAGAAGAGTCCTAACAGATTAGGAAAAAAAAATTGGCACTAATTTATTTAAATGTAGCATTAAGCCTTTCAGTTTCTGTCAACCTAGTAGGTGAGCCTAATTTATAACACTTCATAATTCATTTACTATATATTTGACCCAATTGAGATGAAAATTATTTTTAAAAGAGAGAAATGAGGGGCGCCTGGGTGGCTCAGTGGGTTAAAGTCTCTGCCTTCGGCTCAGGTCATGGTCTCAGGGTCCTGGGATCGAGCCCCTCATCGGGTTCTCTGCTCAGTGGGGAGCCTGCTTCCCACCCGCTCCTGCCTCTGCTTGCCTCTCTGCCTACTTGTGATCTCTCTCCCTCTGTCCTAAATAAATAAAATCTTAAAAAAAAAAAAAAAGAGAGAGAGAGAGACAGAAGTGAATTTAATGGGATTTAATTGGAATCCTCACATGCCCCCACCTAATGTCATGGCTTGTTCTTGCCTGTTCTTCACTCCGGATACCCACAAACCAGATGGCCGAGGAGCCCGTGCCATTGTGGCTGAGTATCTGAGATACCACCTTGCAATAAACCAGTTGGCAGAGCAGCAGATAGCCTGAACACATCAGGCTTCCCCTCATTCCAAGTGTAGACCTTCATAATTGCCTGTTAACTATGCAAGTTGCCTTTGGGTGGCTCACCTGCCACATCAGGGAAGGGCTTATTTCCTTCCACCTGATCTAGAGATTTTCATCCAGCCCCTAGCTTATTCCACTCCTCTGCCAGACTCTCATTAGCCAAAAGAAGAAGGAAAAATTTCCTTTCAGACTTCATCTTCTGATCTAGCCAGATGGTGGATAAATAAATAACAGAGCAAAAGAGGAAAAACATACTTGCTTTTGCTTCATAAAATACTGATAGTACATGCTGTTGTCACAGGAAATATTCAAATGTCAACAGCAGACTAGTATTCACAGCGCATGTGAAGGCAAGCCTAGAGGGAGGCATTTTCATTCAGTCTCAGGTTTTCATGGCACAGAAAACTGGAGGCAGTTCTTTGGTATTTTTTTAATTTTATTTTCTTTCTTCAGTGTTCCAAGATTCATTGTTCATGCACCACACCCGGTGCTCTATGCAATACATGCCCTCCTCAATACCCACCACTAGGCTTGCCTAACCCCCTACCCCTTCCCCTCCGAGATGTTCAGTTTGTTGCTCAGAGTCCACAGTATCTCATGGTTCATCGCCCCCTCCGATTTCTCCCAATGCACCCTTCCTTTCCTTCTCCCAATGTCCTCCATGTTTTTCCTTATGCTCCACACGTAAGTGAAACCATATGATAATTGACTCTCTCTGCTTGACTTATTTCACTCAGCATAATCTCTTCCAGTCCCATCCATGTTGATGTAAAAGTTGGGTATTCATCCTTTCTGATGGAGGCATAATATTCCATTGTACATATGGACCATATCTTCTTTATCCATTCATTTGTTGAAGGGCATCTTGGCTCTTTCCACAGTTTGGAGATTGTGGACATTGCTGCTATGAACATTGGGGTACATGTGGCCCTTCTTTGCACTACATGTGTATCTTTGGGGTAAATACCCTGTAGTGCAATGGCAGGGTCATAGGGTAGCTCTATTTTTAATTTCTTGAGGAATCTCCACACTGTTTTCCAAAGTGGCTGGACCAATTTATGTTCCCACCAACAGTGTAAGAGGGTTCCTCTTCCTCCACATCCTCTCCAACATTTGTTGTTTCCTGTCTTGTTGATTTTGGCCATTCTAACTGTTATAAGGTGGTCTCAATGTGGTTTTGATTTGAATCTCCCTGATGGCTAATGATGATGAACATTTTTTCATGTGTCTGTTAGCCATTTGTTATGTCTTCTTTGGAGAAGTGTCTGTTCATGTCTTCTGACCATTTTTTGACATGATTATAAGTTTTTCAAGTGTTGAGTTTGAGGAGTTCTTTACAGATCTTAGATATCAGACCTTTGTCTGTAGTGTCATTTGTGAATATCTTCCATTCCGTGGGTTACCCATTTGTTTTGCTGTTTCCTTTGCTGTGCAGAAGGTTTTTTTCTTGATGAAGTCCCAAAAGTTCATTTTCGTTTTTGTTTCCTTTGCCTTTGGAGACATGTCCTGAAAGAAGTTGCTGTGGCTGATGTCGAAGAGGTTACTGCCTATGTTCTTCTCTAGGGTTTTGATGGATTCCTGCCTCATGTTGAGGTCTTTTATCCATTTCGAGTTTATCTTTGTGTATGGTGTAAGAAAATGGTCAAGTTTCATTCTTCTATATATAGCTGTCCAATTTTCCCAGCACCATTTATTAAAGAGGCTATGTCTTTTCCACTGGATATTTTTCCTGTTTTGTCAAAGATTATTTGAGCATAGAGTTTCAGGTCATGTGTCTGTTTTTGTGCCAGTACCATGATGTCTTGGTGATCACAGCTTTGTAGTAAAGCTTGAAATCAGGCAACGTGATGCCCCCAGCTTTGTTTTTCTTTTTCAACTTTTCCTTAGCAATTTGGGGTCTTTTCTGGTTCCATACAAATTTTAGGATTGTTTGTTCCAGCCCTTTGAAAAATGCGGGTGGAATTTTGATCAGGATGGCATTGAAAGTATGATTGGTCTGGGCAGTATAGACATTTTAACAATGTTTATTCTTAAGGTATTCAAATTGGCAAAGACAAAGTGAAACTCTCTTCGCAGATGACATGATACTTTATATGGAAAACCCAAAAGACTCCACCCCTAAACTACAACTCATATAGCAATTCAGTAATGTGTCAGGATACAAAATCAATGCACAAAAATCAGTTGCTTTCCTATACACTAACAATGAAAATATGGAAAGGGAAATTAGAGAATCGATTCCATTTGCTATAGCACCAAGAACTATAAGATACCTGGGAATAAATCTAACCAAAGAAGTAAAGGACAGAACACTCATGAAAGAAATTGAAGAAGACATAAAAAGGTGGAAAAGCATTCCATGCTCATGGAGGCAGTTCTGAGGGCTTTGAGGGCTCAGGAGAAGTCAAGGAAATTCAAGGCATTAAACCAAAGTGAAAGAGTTTCATCCTCTTGGGATGACATTGGTTTGGTATTCTCTAGAGAAGGGACTACCTTTAAACAAAATTCAAAATGAAGAGCTTTGCTTGAATGTAATCGCATCCTAACCCCTGCTGGAATAAACTATGAGCCACTGTTCAGAAATTTCTGCTTGAGTTTGTGCCAGGAAAACTTATGTTGATGAGTCTGAATGGTTACCTTGGTCAGAAAGAGAAAACTGTGTGAAAATACATGTTTTCCCTTTTGCCTGAGCTCTCAGGAAACATGGAACACAAATCAGTACCAACTATTTGATATTGTTATCCTAGGTGCTGGGTCAGGGGTGGGGGGGGGGTTGCCGGCAGGGGGAGGACAACTGCTGGGTATGCCTTCTTCAGATAAATCTCTGCTTTGATATCATTTTTACTTGTAAGAACAATAAGACTGGTAAAAGCCTGAAAAAAATTTAGAAGAATCGAGGGCCAGAAATTCAACCTAAATTACAACAGGCAACGCTGTATCCCCTCTCATATGTCATTTACATATGGAGAAGCTTCATGATAGTCACAAATTGTTTTCATTGATTCATCCAAACCATCTGAATTCTACTTGGCAGTATTTTGCTACTCTAGTTCAAGTTATTGAAAACTTTTGTATTTTTATTCCTCTATTCTTTTCTCTGCTTTCTTCAATAAATATAGTGTGTCTTGTGTGCCCACAAAGTGCCAGGCACTGTGTTGCCAACTAGGGATACAGGAGTAAGCAAAACAAAGGTGGGCCTTGTCGAGTGGAGCTGAGAGCCTAACTGGGTGAGAGATGATAATCAAATAATCTCACAAACCAATCAGGAAAAGTATAACATTCTACAAGTAAGAGATTTATGTTGTTGTCAGAGTACATAATTGAAGATCTGTTATAAGGGGGGAAATCAAGGAAGGCCTCCCTGAGGAAGTGATGGCTGAGCTGTGTTGAAATGAAGAAAAGTTTAATGGTAGTAAAAAAAAAAAAAAAGGTAGCATTTACAGACCAAGGAACGTTCTACGTGTATTATTTTACTTAATCCTGACTAGTAATTTAACACATATTTGAGCTTTAATTACATGCCAACGGCAGGGGGCGGCCTTTGGATCTCCCTTTGAAAGAGACAGACTGGCAGCACCAAAGGGTATGGTATCCAGCCGAGAATCACAGTAATTAGCAATTAGTAAGGACCTGAATTTTTAGATTTCTACAAATGTAGTAGTGGCATTGTAAGTAACTCTATACATAATGTCACAAATAGGAGGAAATCAACTTTCAGATGTTTATCAAATTCTTCCACTCTTTCAGGTACTTTGGAATGATGTTTATTCATTTATGTTATATTCTCAGGACCACCGAAGACCAGTACTAGGAGAACCATTCCTACCTCTTTATCTTACACTTGGGTAAACAAAATCTCTGCATCACTTTTTAAATACGCTACAATTCAGACTCATTGTTAAGTCAGGCCTTTCTCCCAATGTGTCCAAGTTTGATTTCTTATTGCATGTACCATGGAACAAAGCTGAAAGACTACCTTCAGCAGATATTTAAGGTAAAATTTAACAATATGGTTATTAATTCATGAGGCAAGAGGAATTCTCTTCATTAAATCAGTATCTTAGAGGAACTTGGCTATGCTACATGGTAACACAAGCAGAAGGCTCCAAAGCAAAGCATCTGGTTCTGTAGCTCCTCCTTTGGGATAAACAGGAACTGGTATTTGCATGGTAGGTAGACCAGGTTCTTCTCTAACAGAATCCCAACACATCTCTCTTCCAGGGAAGAAATATATGCTGGCATCAAATAATTTAGAGAGGAGGTAGAATTTTCTAACTATTCATGATGATCTCACTGATCACACCGCTTATTTAGCTATACTAGGTTATGTCCTGTCTTCCTCTCAGCTTTTTCTGGCAGGCACCTGCACTCCTCTAGTTCACCAATCTGAGTCTGAGCTTAAGCCATGCCATGCCAAGGAAGAATCTTTCATATTTGAGGTATTTTTTGTTTCCCTGAATTTTAAAGGTTATCTTCTTGAGGCTGGGCCTCAAATGCAATCATGTAAGAAGAAAATGATAGTGCACAAAGGTAATCTAATCCCTGACAAGTGACATTAATATCAGTCTCAGAATCAATATCTAGATTCCTTTTTTATGTGGCCATATACGATCTAAAATTAAAAACAATATAAATGAATTAAAATTAATTGTTAATTTTAGAACAAAATGAACACACAACAGGGTCATTTGAAGAAGAAAAAAATAGAACCATCAAGGAATTAATATCTTATTTTAAGGTCTTCAAGAAACAAAGAAAAGGGAAGAAGAGAAACCTAATTATTAGAGCACCTACAATTCCTTGAAATAGTTACTGAATTCTCGTTGTCAGCTGAAGAAACTAAAGTGCAGAGAAATTAAGTAATACAGTTACTAGACTCTGAACTTCTTAAGTACAAGGGATTATATCCTATTTATCCATCATCCAGTCCCATGTCTCCCACACAGTAGTTACTCACTAAATGTTTCATGATTGGTGGAATAAATCGGCAGATCTTAAATTTGGACACATATCTATCAGACTCAAAATTCCAGGTTCTTGCTGGTCACCATGCCTTTTCGATTGCTACAGAAATTAGAAAACACTGTTGAAATCCAGGTAGACAAATAAAACACTATTTCCAGATTTTCTCAATCGAGTTTTATAAGCATTTACTGAGCATCGCTGTGCACTTAGCCACACAAAATGGGAGGTACAAAAAACATGGAAGGTACGGTGTTTATTTTGGAAGACTTTCCATTATACCTGACAGAAAAAATCCAGATGGTTCACAAACAAGAGAAGCATTTGAAGGAAATGCATGAGCACAAATAAAGCACCAAACTATATAAAAGAATGTTGGATTGAGTAAAAAGGAGGAAAAAACTTTTGTGGAATTAGGTATGTGACAAGTATTCAAGAAGGAGGCAGAATCTTGAACCTGGGCCTCCTGGGAAGTGTAGGGAGGACAGAGGGTGTTGAAGCTAAAAAAAGGTTTGAGTGATTGTATATGAAGAATATGGGGAAGGCCCTGATCTAATGAGGTCAGGTTCTTTTTTGAGACTAATAATCGAAAATCAGAAAGGGAGAACACCAGGCTTGTTGCCTTGAATCAAAGCCTGGGACGCCTGGGTTCAATCTGGTCACTCCCACTCTCAAGGGAGCATGCAGGCATACTTTAAGAAGATGAATATGGCAGCACCATACCAACAGGAAATTCAGAATAGAGTTTTTTTTTCTTTAAAGATTTTTTTAAGTAATCTCTCCACCCCATGTGGGGCCTGAACTTATAGCCCCAAGACTTATCACATGCTCCCCTGACTGAGCCAGCCAGGTGTCCCCAGAATACAGTTTTTTTAAATAACTAAAAGACAAAGGAAAACAGTTTTAGTGGTTGTAAGGGGAGAATCTATCAGTAACAAATTCTTTCAGAGAATTTTGGTTATTACCATTCACATAAATCAGTCTTATAGATATTTTTTATTGATTCTTAAGTCTTATAACATGAAGAGAGTATCATACCTCATTATGCCAGAAATGTGAGGAGAAACATGCTTCCCAGGCAATTAGTAAAATTATTCTACATTTGGGGGTTCTTGGGAATACCATTTAGCTAGTTCACATTCCCATAATTAAAAAATGTTAGTAATAGAAAGCACAGAAAACTTAGAAAGCATAGTCCAATCCCCTTATTTTAGAGAAGATGACCTTGACCCAGAAAGGTCATGTGTTCCTACAAGATCACACAGCTAATTAGTAGCCATTAAGTTTTATTCCCTGGGGCCAGGGTAACAATTGCTTCATGTTCTTCTATAAACTGAGTTGAGTTTAGTAAATAACATATGCCCTTAAACAGATATAGGAGCCACTACATAATAATTCTGTTGTCAGAGACTTTCTTCCTCCCTTGAAATTTGATCTCAGTTTTCTCATTTTATATAGCAGTTGAGGGTTAAATCGTATTCATTTCTGTGCACTCGGCACTTAGCGTCGTGGCTGGCAAATAGCAGGCATTTGGTATGTGTTTGTTGAGATGAGCGAAATTTAAACCACTGATTTTTGTCCCCTTGCTCTTGGAGACTTCTGTGATATATTTTGTTTTTTAAAATAAAAGACTCATCAGATCATTAAACTGGAAGCCATCAGAGAGATTAACTCTTGTTCTACAAGTAAAGACACTAAAGCCCACAGAAGGAAAATGATGAATCTCAAAGATAACACTCAAGGTGCGTCCCAAACTTTCTTCTCCAAATTACATAATTTGCTCTAGGGTGAAAAATATAAGAGTTTTCAACATTTCTATATGGGACAGATTCTTATTATCAACTCTCTAAGAGGAAAAAAGTATTCATGGTATTTTTGTGCGTCCATACAAGACTCAGGGCTAGCAAGTAGGATGATAAAATTCTTTAATGGCCAAATGATTAGGTGACAATTTCTAGGAAGAATTTCCCACCTGAGCATGAGCTTGGGCTCATTTTGGAAAAATCTCATTAATAGGAAACACTGACCCTGAGAGAGGCAATGGAATCACAGTTGGAAAAAAGGCAAAACAATTGGGCCACAGATCCATGCTTGGCCACACATCCCATAAATGTATGGGATCCATGCTTGTACAAATCAAATCACTCTAATCTGTGCCTCAGCCAACAGAAACACTCTTACCCCTAACCCCCTGCCCACTCCCTATTAACTCATGACCTAGAAGAACCAAATGTGAGCATGGGACTGGCTTAGGCCAACCTGTCACTGGGACTAGGAAATAGCACTCCCCCATGTCAGGCTGAATGTGGAACATCCTCTCCTAATGCAAAGGGCTGGCTGTTAATCCTTCCTGAGTGGGAGGTCAAACAGGGGCTGCCCTGCAAGGCTCTGCTGATTGCATTCAAGTTCTTAATGGCTATGGTCCTTAAACTCTCTTCACATTGTGTCTATTGGAGGAGCCATGGGCTCAGGTAGTTCTAGAAGCCACCTGGTCAATGACAGAGCACTCACAGATAGTTTGGCTCTTGACCCTTAAATGGGAAGGTGTATTAATTTGCTCAGCTGCCATAATAAGATATCACAGACTGGGAGGCTCAAGCAATAGAAATTCATTTTCTCACAGTTCTTGAGGCTAGAGGTAAAAGACAAAGGGGTCAGTAGGTTTGTTTTCTCCTGAGGCCTCTCTACGTGGCTTGCAGATGCTCTCCTTCTCTTTGTGTCCTTCAGTGGCCTTTTCTGTGTGTGAGTCCCCGGTGTCTCTCCATCTTCTTATAAGAAAACCAGTCCTAATGGATTAGAGTGCTATCCTGATGACCTAATTTAACTTTAATTATCTCTTTAAAGGTTCTATCTCCAATACAGTCATACCAGAGGTGAGCTTAAAATAAGAATTTGGGGGCACATAATCTACTCAATAACAGAGGAAATCCAGCCTCTCTTCTTGCCAGACATCATCGTGCCTCCTCCGAATACTACTTACTTACTCTTCTTGGTGTTTTCTCCAAGAGACACTGGTGACTGATTTAGAAACCAATGAGGAAAATCACCTGCTAATTGAGACCTTAAGTCCTGAAAATTGTGATTAAAAGTGGAAAAAAAAGCAAAGAAAATCACATTGCCAACAAGAGTGAAGGAGTATTTGTGGGACGCTGTGCAAAGCAGGACACAAAAAACAAAAACACACTGAGGAAAAAAAGCAAGGCTCAGCTCTCTCAACAGAAGAGAGCAACTTCACTGGCAGGCTGTTGCGAGCACGCCTTGTCTGCCTGATTTACACAGGTAGAGAGAGAATGGTTTGGAGGCTGTAGGCCTGCTCAGCCAAACGCCCATGTGTGCATGAAATTAGAATGTCAACATTTGATTCATGCTGCCAAGCTGTGACTGTGAAACAAATTATGTCAGTGGGTGGCAACTGCAATATTAGTCTAAGCAGATAACATTTAACTATAAAGAGGGGCCCTGTCTTCCAGCTTTCTCTCTATTATTATTTTAATATCAACATTGTGAGACCTAGAGTTTTGAGAAAAAAGGAAGATGTTTTATATGGAGGCATGGGTCCTTTAGGAAGGGATTCCGCCACAAGTGAGGTTTGCTCTTAACCCTAAATTTTGAAATTTAGGTGTCAGGTGACACAATGATGAATTTTACAAACCACCACCACCCACTCAACTAAGTTCAAAGGGGCTGTGCCATTTGTGGGGTAATCTAAACCACAATTAAATAATCTGCATCTTATAAAGGAACCCTTTGATTCCTGGGCAGAAACAGGGAACTTTATCCTTAAATGCATTTCAATGTAAGGGAAGTGGAAAGCACCTTGAAAGGGACTGAGAGCAAATTCTTCCAACATATTTCCTAGGTACCACACAAAGTAATTCTGCCAAAGTGAGGTCTATGTGATGTTGGAGTTAAGACATGTTTCTTTCTATTCAAGTGATTTTAAGATTTGTGCATATTAAAAATCAATTTTAAATGAAATGCAGTTGGGAAATTTGCCAAGGAATTTCACATAAAAAGTAGACATTGTGTTGGTGTATTTTTCCTTTAAGACTTTCTCAGTGAAGCTAGTCATCTACATCTTAAACTTGGCCCACAAGATAACAATTTTCCCATGAAATGAGGCGCACATCTATCTCCATTTGAGGCCCACTTCTTTAACTACCAATATGGCAAAACATCAATTTGAAGTTTTATTCCATTACAAACACCCATGTAGTTAAAGTTAATGCTGTGAAAAATCCAACTTGTAGCAGTGAAATGTTTATAGAAGCAGCATTCACTTAGCAGTTGAACCAGGCCAAAATGGCTAGCCACGGGATTAATACTCAGAATACCGAAAGATTTTCTGGGGGAAAGGGGTATGGGAGGATATGAGTGCCACTTAGAAATGTGTACATTAGGGGTGCCTGGGTGGCTCAGTGGGCTAAAGCCTCTGCCTTCAGCTCATGTCATGATCTCAGGGTCCTGGGATCGAGCCCCGCATCGGGCTCTCTGCTCAGCGGGGAGCCTGCTTCCCCCTCTCTCTCTGCCTGCCTCTCTGCCTACTTGTGATCTCTCTCTCTCTCTCTCTCTCTGTGTCAAATAAATAAATAAAAAAAATCTAAAAAAAAAAAAAGAAATGTGTACATTAGTTTAAAATATTTTTACTTCCTGAGAATATTCTCACATCTCCTCACAGTTAGACATGCATACCTGTGACTGTCCCCATCGTTTCCTGCTCGAGTTCTCATCTCCCACTCACGTATATCTATGTCCAAAACTCTAGGGCTGCATTTTTCTCTCTACCAAGGTATAAAGGCCTGAGGTCTTTATCGAAATGGGAATATTAATAGATCTGATTCTTTTAAGTAGATTTCCTATTTGATGAGGAGGGCTTTGGGGAGAACAAACTTTAAAATTTACCAAAGAACCTTGTAGTACTATCATTTATATTACAGCTCTCTTAAACCAGACAGAAAGTGACACTAAGGCTAATTTTGAAAATGCTTACCTTCTTGGCATATTTCTCATGGCCTACTGATTGATCAGTCTCCTATTTTAGCTGGATATGGTAAACTCACAAAGGAGCAAAACATATTTCTTAAAACTAGAAGTTGTAGACCAGGTAAACACAAAATTTCTACTTTGTCTCTACACATGCTTTGATGGAAGGGAGTATCAAACCCATCAAACTGGTCTTTGCCTACATGTAAAATTCCTTGGCTGAAATGCTCTCATTGTCTGAGACATTTGTGGAAAAGCTGCCTGAGTGGAAGGTCTCTGAAACTGATCATTGTAAGAGAGAGAGATCTGAGGTAAAATGCCTATTTGACCCACCAGTCCGGTCTATTGCTTCAGCCATGGCTATTGATGCAGAAATGTGTTCTACCCTTTCCGCTTAAGGGAGAATCTCCACTTTGAAATTTCATTCATTGTGGAAACACCCCTTGGGTAGGCCATATTTCCTCTTCATTCAGATGATGTCAGAGCCTGCCATCCATTTTAAAGCTTTAACATCTTCAACAGTCATATATCATATCGTGCCATTTATTTCAAAACCATTCACAGACCAAAAGGAATATTTTCTCTTCACGGAGGCAATTGCACGCTTGTAACTTCTTCATCCTCTGAAAGCCATAGAATAAAGTTGGCATTATCATCTGCAGTTAGGTGTCAAATGCATTTAATGCTTTATCAGGAGAATTAGGAACAAAATTACTCTCCTCACTCCACGTCAGGAAAGTAGATTTGGGTTCTTCACCATGTAAGGCATTAACAGTATTCCTTCTGTCAGAAATGTAAAAATCAGGACACCAGAGAACGGAATAAATAATAATTTGATGTAAACAGATTATCAAGATGAGTGGAATGACCGTCTGGTCACCCGGGGGGCTTATTCAGTTAACACTTCCACCCCTTAAAGACAATGGTGTGCAATCAATGCATATAGGGCCTTTCAGGCACGTTGCTAAGTGATACGCAGTGTCAACAGAAAAATGCCGGATGTACAGAGGACAGCTCCAGGCCCAAGAGAGATCAACACCCTCTGATGATATTTTAAACTTAATTCAGTGCCCGATGAAGACTGTGACAGGTTCCGTGGCCAGACCAGAAAAGATGTTTGCACTTCAAAATCCGACTTCGTAAAGTTGCTCTGCTGTGTGCAAAGAGTGTTTAATTTGTTAAGAAGTGAATCATGGCCCAAAGAGTAGTTGGTTCAAATAGGAAAAGGCACCCAGCAGGGGCATCCTGAATATTCATTTCTTGCAAGGCACAGCAGTCATTTTACAATCTCGGCATCAGTATCAGAGCTGATCATTTGTCTCAGATTGTCTATGCATTCTCTCATTTTTTCATCTCTAAAATCTATTTTAGGAACAGCCCCTGAAGCCATTTGCAACAGCTTCTTCAGAAATTCTAAAGGAAAGAAACTTGAATAGGATCACATCACCCCATACAACCATGAAAACCTATTTTGTGGGGCATTCTTGAAATCAGCCCAGAAGCTCTTAAGAGTTTTTGTGTTTATTTACCCATTTCTTTCCCTTCCTTCTCCCTCCCCTTGATGGATTTTTATATTCAAATGCAAAAGATTTTCATGTGCACTAACGATCCATTTATGTATTGGTTTAGAAGATTATGCCATGATGCTGAGAAATGCAACTTTTTCATAAGCAGATGTTTACAAATTCAGTCTTTGTACCAGGAAAAGCACACTCATCACAAAAGGCCTATTCTCCATATTTGGAGGCAAAAATCCTTTTGAAAAAGCCTCATATCCCTAAAGTCTTGGAAGTCAGATATATAGTTCCACAAAGCCACCAAATCTATAAAATGTTTTCCTAACTAGACAGTGGTGGATCCTGCATGCATGCCCTGGGTTGCTGCTGACAACAAACCCTTGCTTGCACAGGCCCTGAGAGTTGTGTAGATGAGAGGGTGGTGAAGGACACAATCAATGTATTCAGTTCAGGACTCTCTATTCACCTAGTGGAACACAAGCTTTTTAAGAGCCCAAGTCACATAATTTTCAGTGGGCAGGTTTGTCCTCTTTTGTCCTCAAGAGTTTGGTCTGTTTATTAAACCAATAAGAGCCCCAGAGCATTTTGTCTAGTGGGGTAAAAAAACTCCAAAAGCAGAGTATATTAACACAGATTGAGAGGAAGGTGGGGGAGGGGCTGGTATATTGACATTTTTCTTCCTGTCTTATCCACAAAGCTAATTTTATAGGGTTGTTCCTGTCATGTTTAAGCTATAGGTAGCAAGGGGGAGATGGAAGACAGATAAAACCACACAATAGCATTCCCAGGCCTTGTTTCTTCGCCTCACTGAGGGTGGTTCTCACTCATAGAGGCTTTAAGGCATTGTGAGATAATGAAGAAACAGCATAGAAAAAAGCAAACAAGTTACGACAATAATTGCATTGAGACCACCTGCCACCATCCTCCTACTATAGGTGACTCCTGATACCAGGATTCTGCAACAAAACCCAGGCAAACTTTTCCATAGTTTTAAAAGATGGAAAGACAGTATTTTGAGCCCCGGGTCAATAATGTGAATGGGCATCTTACAAGAGGGTTATGTACAGGCCATAGATATTTTTGGATTAATGATCAGGGCTAATTCATGACTGAGTCTCTTTCTCATCATTGGAGCAAAAACAAGTGAATTCTGAGTGCTAGACAAAGGGGATTTCACTTTTAAGAACTAGCTGTGGGGCCAAAAATACTTTTTGAAAGGCCTGACATGTTTAGATATTAATTGAAGTTGTTAACAGAAAACTATCACAGTTTCTCTCCAAATATGAAGAAGTATGAATGGACCATAAAGTGTTCCTTAAATTCCTAATAAAATTAGTTAGGGTCTCACTCTTTAAATTTATTCCAATAGCAATTTGCTTTTCACATCTCTTCTGAACTTGCCCAAACCATCACAGAGGAATCAATGACAATGCTTCAGTTGTGTCTGGCCCCGGTACAACTGCTGAGCACCGTAGACTATTTTAGCAGGAATCTTATAGTTTGGATAATGCTCTAACTTGGGGACATAGCCCAGACCTCCACATTTCTTTGTAGGCTAAAGTATTTTCTGTGCAATCATTTCTGACAAAAATCCTAGTTACTGTGGTTTATCCCATACAAACATGCCGCTGCTCTCCCACCTTGGAAGGAAGAAGTGTTTTCTACTTTTCCCCAGGAGTGGGGAAGTGTTTGTGCTAAGCGATTCACACACTTTCTCCCTGTCCCTCTGGTGGCCAATAAGCTACACTGATAAACAGTCTGTGAAAGCAAAGAAATCCGCAGCTAAGGCGACAGAACAAACGTAACTAGGCCATACTGAGAGGAGTCTAGGAGTTCAAAAGCTTTGCTGGCATGGGTGTTGCCTGGCAGAGACATTTGCTTAAGTCCAGCAATTTCAGCAGGTAAAACACTAGAGCGTGCCGTGAAACAACATATCCCAAAAGAAAACTGCCATGAAATAAGCCAAAAATAGGACTGTTGAAGGTTTTCTATGTAAAAGTTGAGCCACGAGGACATACTAATTCATTAAACTGAACTAAGCTAATTATCTATTTCTAAAATTTTCCACTAATACACCATATATATGTATGTGTGTTATATATGTGTGTGTGTGTATGTGTGTGTTTGTATATATACACATATATACTTTACTTTTATTTGCATTTTTTTTTTATGCAGAATTTATCCTCAGGCCATAAGTTTTTGGTTCTTTGGTTTCTTCTGGGATCTCTTTATCTTCTATGCAACCTCCTCTTCTGGTTTAGGGACAATCTGCTCTTTTCAGTAGGGACCATCTCAGTGTGGTGTGGCAAGGGAAAGCTCATGTGTGGGTCAACCTGACTGTGGGCCCTGCACCGCATCCTAGGGGCTTTGTTCACCTGCATGTACTCCATGACCAGAGAATCGACATCTAAACCCTTACGCTCAGCATTCCTCTCTGCATTTTTAAGCATGTGCAGTAAAAACTCAGCACTCTTTTTGGGCCACTGACCCTGCGTCCAGCCCCACTGTCTGGCCTGGGCACACCTACCAACTCTACCAGTGTAGTGACAGAACACACATTGCTTCTACAAAGTGACATCTTTCAGATATTTGGTGGCTTTTCAGTATGCATACCCTTAATGGCCTAGGCAGTTTCACATGTGTTCTTAAAGTGAACACGAAGATTTGAACCACTTGATTTGCATGATTTTGTAGGGTTTTCTGGGTTGAGTGAATAGGGACCAATTTTCTGAGATCACCTCAGGCTGCGTAGGGGAAGAGCTATACTTAACATACATTTGCTTTTTAATCTGCTTTCCCTTAAACAAGCTCACTGTAGATCTACAATTCTCAACTCTGGCTGTAAATTAGAAACTTTTAAAAATCTGCATGTGCCCAGGCATCACCCTCAGAATTTGTTTTAATTGGTCAGAGGTAGAGCCCATGCCATAATAGTGTTGATGGTCCCCAGGTAAGTCCGGTGGTTAACATTCCCCCTGATGAGTCAGGGTTGAGGGATACAAGCATAGATAATTAACTGAAGATAGGTGCAGAAGGAATAAATAGAGTTTATGAGAGGAAAATCTAAAATTGAGGACAACCATCCATTAGTTTTTCTATTAATGGAGAAACAAAGTATACTAGTCAATCTAAGCAGAGACATCTTGGTTTAGCTCAAGGATTCCGGATAGTTGAACCCCACTGACTTATATGATTGGAAAGAGACCCTCAGAAACTGGAAGACAGGTACAGACATATTTATTTATTTATTTATTTATTAAAGATTTTATTTATTTATTTATTTATTAGGAAAGAGAGAGAGAGAGAGAGAGAGAAGGTCAGAGTGAGAAGCGGACTCCCCATGGAGCTGGGAGCCCGATGTGGGACTCGATCCCGGGACTCCGGGATCATGACCTGAGCTGAAGGCAGTCGCTCAACCAACTGCGCCACCCAGGGGCCCAGGTACAGACATATTTAGAAGAAATACAGCCTCCTAAGAGATTCAAAACACTGCAAAAATGTAGATGAGGGAAGATGAGACATCAGGAAAGGTTTCCTGGAAGAGAATGCTCTTGAAATGAGCCTGGATCTTGAAAAGATCCCTAGGAAGGAACTGTGAGGGGAAGGGAACTGGTAAAATACAAGCAGGGAACCCCTATTCCAAAGCTCAGGGCTCTTTTCATGAAAACGAGAATGTATTTCATCTTTTTTTTTTTCCTTTTTATTATTCTTCTCCTCTGCTTCTAGACTAGGAAAAGTAATAAAGGCTAACATTTACTATTTATTGTGTGCCAGACAGTATTCTAAGAGCTTTTCAGTTAAATTCTTTGCACTTAATTGTCAGAGTATCTCTGTGAAGTAGGTATTGTAATCACCCCCATTTTACAAGGAGGTGAAATAATGCACTCAAGATCACACAGCAATTGAATGGTCATTGTCTTAATCTCTCTGCTCTTCTGCTTCTTTCAGATATTGTCATTGACTGAAGCTACCTCTTCCACCAGCAGCTCAGAGCTTGCTGGTGACAGATGCTGTTGTCTGGGAGCTGGCCTACCTACCTTCTAAAACTGGGATGCTCTGAAGTTAATCAAGGACAGCAGACCCATGCAACTACAGTTCAGATGACATGCTGGGAGGTCGATGCTTCATCAGAGCTCCACTGAGCACAAAAGTAGCTAAGCCCACAGCCTCTGCCCCTAGAGCTGCAGCCAGAGCAAGAAAAGCCTGACCTGCCATTTTCTCTGACCACCCCATCTCACCTTGCACAAGATCATGTAGAAGCTTTCACTTTTTTTTTTAATTACAGAGGTATAGATGATGCCACTTTCCTTCTCTTTTGAAAGTCTCTCTCAAGCAGCAAATTGTTATAAAGGTTTGAATACTGAGTGGTCTTGCCTCAGAAATCCAGACAAAGGGCATTAAGCAAATGTTTTAAGAGTTCCCCAGAGAATGGGTATGGTATAAGCCAGTGAAATCAATTTTTGCGTCTTTTCACTAAAACCAGTTAATTGAATACTTACTAAATACCAACCATATACAGGGTTTCTAAGTAAGAAGAGAGCACACTTTACAAAAGCTACCAAAACAAAAGGTGAAGTGAGAACTATCACAGGGAAAGTCCCAAAATGCTGTGGCCATTTGGAGGAGGATGAGAGGGAGCAGGGATCCTATATGGCTTCCTGGAGGAGGTGGTGCCTATTATAGGCCCTGAAGCCGAAGGATGGCAATAAAAGCTGTGGGAGGAGTGAAGGGCAGTGAATTCTGCTGAGAGGAGAGATCTGAAATTGCTCCTCATTGCCAGTCTTAAAGTAGAGGGCCCTCAGGCTGCACGTGAAGCCCAAGAAGAACAAAGAAAATGTTTGCTGCCAACTTCTAAACTTGCACAGGCAGCAGAGTCGGGGGCAGGGAAGCTCTAAGGTCGTTCATACAAAGTAGCCAATTTACAGTTATGGTTACACTGGAGTCAATTAAAGTGTTTTATTAGCAGGAATTTGAATCTTTTACCTTCATTAACATTTAACAGTAAATGGGAGAAAAAAGGTAAATAAAATATTATCTGGCTTTTTAAAGGTCATTTCAGACTGAGCATTATAAAATGTGAGCTGGGGAAGGGTGGGGATGGTCCTTTGTGTGGATTTAGTACATGGGGCCCACTATACCTATAGATCTCTGGAGAGATCTCATAGCACCAGCAGCAGGAGAACATCTCTTGGCAGGTGAGGTTCTCCAAGGTACATTCATTAGAAGCAGCACATGTGGGGCAGGATGAAGGAAGAGGGAGACCTGACATGTAAGAATGAATATTTTCCTTCAAATATCAGGTTATAAATGATTTGGGGTATGCAGCTCTTAATAATTACTCCCATGATCAACATCTGCTTTTTAACAACCCTAGGGTAGCAACCCAAATTGATTAAATGACATACCTAATCATTCACTCAAAGGAAAGAAGCGCAAAGCAAGCCCTGTACCAGGTCTCAAAGAATCTGCAAGAGGGCCTTGGGGAAGCCCTGTCACAGGAGGCAGGCTATGTTCATGCCCCAGGTACTCTGTGGATCTTTTATAGTAAGGCCTGCTGTTACTGGAAGCCAGAAGCAGAATATACTTTGGCAAGAATATAAATGTTCAACCTGAAAAGAAACTCCTTTTATATTTTAATTTTTCAAGATGTAGAGCCATGAGCAATTAGAAAGCCATAGAAAGGCTGTCCAGTAAAATTTTCAACCCAACTTATCATCCTTAGAGATGATAAGACCTAACGCGTCTTATCATCAAGCATCACCTGACCCTGGGAAGGCCCCAGGAAGCCCAGAAGTTCCCACTGCTGGAGAAAGAACTTCCTTGAAATTCTTTATCAGAATGGATAGACTAGAAGGAGAAGACCTACTCCTTCCATGATGGGGTTTCTGAAGATTTCAAGGTTTTAATAATGGCTGTCCTAAACCTAGGTGAAGGAATGGGTGGAAAGAGATACAAAACCCTTGTACATGAGAAGTTTCCCTTTTGAGGGAGTAATAGAAAGCACGGTCTTACTCAAATGAGTAAGCTACTGGGTTAAATCTCCTTTCGCTGCCTTCATCATTAGGGCATTTGAATTTACTGCATCTGAAAATAGGGGAGAAATGAGATCACAGCAAAATAAATATTTCCTAATTTTAAACAAATATTGCTAATCGTAGTGACTGTGTTCAGAGCACAGTGCAAATATATAAATACAAAGAATAAAATTGGAAGGAAAAAAGATTATTTCCATACATAAATATAAATCAAAAATCTGATTTTAATGTGCTAAAAGCATCTGGTCTAGTTCTCTAAATGTTAAAGGCTACTGCTCGCTGTCCCCCAATTAACAGCTGAGGAGACGGCCTTTCATTTCTCCAAATCTGAAGGTAAATATCATGGACTTCAGTGCAAAAAATGATGAGGACCTTTTCCTGTTCCATTTAACAACTTTATTTTGCATCTGATCTAGCAAAGCAATATAAAAAAGCTTCTGGAAGGAAGTGGCAAACCAGAGCTCTAAATAGCCTCCCCCACAAATTCTCCCCACTTCATTCCATTTCCTTTTCTGGTTGTACAGGATACACAAGTGACTTCTCACCCACCCAAGACGTCTGGGGATATCGAGCCTGAAAGATCTTTAGCACCAAGGTGTACAAGGCCACAGTAAGAGGCACTGGGAGACTGGGACCATTTTCTATGTCATGAAGAGAAGCCAACGTTCTCTATGACACATGTAGACACAGGTGCTATTATCCAAAAAAGTTGTCATATTGGGCACCTGATAATAACCTCCTTTTAAAAAATTATATTGAACATATAGAAGTCAGGCACTGTGTTTTTGCCTCAGTGAATGCCATCCCATTTCGATCCTACAAGAATGGTGTGCAGCGGGTGGTTTCATCTCAAATGCAAGGATGAAGCTGGGCTGAGAGACAGAATGCAGTCTACTCTGGTCACTGTTTTAACAGTTTATATCTTCTTCCAATCAATCTGTTCTCTCATGAAGGTAATTTGGAAGTGAATAAATGAAATGACTGTTTATTCCTACCAACACAACAATGTTTTTTTACCTACTCTAGGTGAGTAACATGGACTCACTGAGAGCCAGCTCCAGAAGGGACCCTGGAGACCTGGGAGCTTCCCTCAAGGAACATGCTGAATGGGGACAGAGGCTGGCCTAACAATGGCTGGGGGTTCTGTTGTTCCACAGTCCAGGGCCTGTCACATGCAGTGAAGAATTGCACTGCCCCGCTGAGAAATACTGACCCCTCTACTTTCTGACTGGTGAAGACGCTAAGGCTCATAGCTGAATCTCAGGAGTCAGGCTCTCAACGTCCAGTTCAGAGACAGCCAGTGTGTTTTCATTTGAGAAACAGAGAAGAAATAAATTAGAAATATATAGATATCTTACATTGTTTCTGCTTTCCGGCACAACCCACCTCTGTCAACTAGCTCTGCAAAGTCAATGGCTGTCTCCTGCACCTCTGCCTTCCTCTTTAGGCAGATATAATGAGCCTCTTGCAGTAATTCACACATTTCTTTTCCTGTCCTCTCAGGTAAGGGGTTCTTCCCTGCTACTTTTATTCAGTAGGAAACTTCAAATTATTTGAGAAAGATGTTCTGATTTAACCAAAAACCTACTGGATGCTTTGTATATGCCAGGCATTGAGATTGGTACTTGTCAACATATTATTTCATTTAACTGTAACTCAACACTAAAATATGGGTACTAAGTCTATTTTACAGATTAAAAAACTGAGGCTTGGTGGTTTATGTAAATTTCTCAAGGGTTCATGCCTAGTAGCTGATCTAACATCAGACCTAGGTGTCTCATCTACCACTCATCTACCATCACTCAGCTCCCTCTACCTCTCAGTTCCATCACATCTTGGCATCAATCCGCTCCTCCTCAAAGAAGAGATAATTGCAGGAAGTACCTTTCAAAGATTAAGATTGTGTCAAGTAGGTGAGTTCTCAAGAGATATGAGTAAAAGAATCATTGAGACAGAATTTCTAAGAACTCTGGCCACATTTCTAGGTGAAAATGGCAGACTTATGTGTATACACATGTTATTCATGTGCCAAAGAACAGGAACATGTCCATGGTGAACTGAAAGCTCCTGAGATAGTTGGGCACAGAGGGGAAAAAAAAATCAATGATGAAAGCTCACAGCCATTTACAAAAATATAATCTCATACACACATGCAAACATACACATGGTATAAACACACTGAAATGGTAACCCGTGAAAGCATGGTAGGGAATCAGAATGGGGAATAAAAGAATAAATAAAATAAGAGAACTTAGTGATCTACTATAAGATTAACTTAGTGATCTACTCTTGAGGTTAACATTTTTTAAAGTTCACAGCAATTTAAAGTCTATGAAAAAGATTGCCAACAAACATGATAAAATTCCCAAACCCAATGAGATGTGACTGTAGGTATGAAATTAGCAAGAAGAGGGAGAGAAGATGAACTTGCTAAAAGGGGGATCCTCCTTAGGAATTTCATAATTATGGGGTCTTGCTGTTCAGTAATTGCAAGAAAACCAGCCTGGCTCCAGCCCCGTTGCCTGCTGGGAGGGCAAGACAGAATTATGGACTCACATGAAGGATGGACATTGGTGGATGGCACCCATCAGAGTGCATGATAACAGGTCTGAGGATCCAGGTCAGAGACGGCAACCCCAATTTAGGCTGCATGTAATTAAAAGGTGTGCATGGAGTAGAAACTGACCCCCACACCTGGGGCACGTCAGAGGCTGCTTATCTGAGGCAAAATTTTTTATTGTTTTTCCTTTGTTCTTTTGGTTTTCAAATAATGTACAGGAATCCTGTAACTTGACAAAATAAAAAATAAGTATCCTATCATCTGGCCAATGTTTAAAAAACAAAGGTTTTTAGCGACTGTGTAGTGAGAGCATATACACGCATACACACAGAAGCAGAACAAATACTCTGATGAATAAAAATATGAATTTGAGGGCAAATGAGGCATGAAACATATTGGCCAATAAACAACACAGAAGGTCATATTAAATTTTTTTTTAATCCTACCAGACTGAGAAGCATTTGAGCCAGAATACCTACCAACAATACCTACCGACTTTCAAGGAAGTTGCATTTTTCTAACAAGTACAGAGGATTGTTGTTCTTTTATTTGTTGTTTAACTAAGTTATAAGGAAGTCCAGGATCCTACTGGACTATGATTTTGAAGGTGAGACTGTGAAGGTTTAACAAATCTAAAAACACATCAGTGACCTATCATGAAAAAATAAAATATGCCTAAAATATTCCTGTACTCACAGCTCCTTTTTTGAAAAATGCCTTGTCTGGGAGGCCCTTATGTTCCTAAAGTCCTTTTTAGTCCACGAAGCTCCTTCAAAACCATTTTGCAAAGTGGGAAGGGGAGGTATTATTTGCTGGATGAGGAAATCAGGGCAGAAAGTTCAGGTGCTTTTCTCGAGCTCTTATGGTCAGAGATAGTACAGTCCAACTAGGATGTGACATGTCAGACTCCTAATGTGGTACAGCCCTGCCAATCTGCCAGTCTTGAGGTTTCAAAGAGCCACTGTGAAATGTGCACTGTTTGGCCCCTGCTGCTCTTTTATGCAAAGCTGATTTCAGGAGGCTGCTTTGTAGCAACACAGCACATATCAACCATCCGTTTCTCAAGGGAGGCAGGATGGTGTGGAGGCTGAGGGCTAGACAGCCCTGGGTACAAATCCTAAACTCTATGAGATACCTGCTGTGGAGCTTTGGAATGTTGCTGGCCTCTGTAAAATGGAGTTTTCTCTTCAGTAGTGATGATAATTACTGTTTTCCAAAACTCCAAGCATAAAAAAAGGCCTTGACCAACAGTAAGCATTATTACAATTTCTCCTCCACAGTGTGCAAAGGTAAAGGAGAAGTATAAACTCTCAGGGCATGATCAGAAGAGGTCATGCACAGGGCAGCCTGGGGTTTCCTAGTCAAATCTCAAATAGAACCTCAAAGAGAAGGACCTAGGAATGCAGACTTTTCCGTGCATGAAATTTATCACAACCAAAAGAACAATGAGAATACATGTCTTAAGAGAATCTTTCACCCCACCCCCAAACCACCACATGCACACCCAGAAGCATTGCAGGTCGAAAGAAAATGGATTCTTTCAAGATTCCCAGACCAGTCTGTGCAAAGTGAAAAGGTTTCCAGCCCCTGTCGGTTCTGAGAAATACCTGAGCCTTGCAAGGCTGAGGTCACCTGAAGCTCCTCGGGGGGCTCTCTGTCTGCACTAATTAGAGAAAGCAATATCGTTTGAAAGCATTCCCTTCATCTGTCTTCCAACCTCTCTTTGCTCCAGGATTTGGGTGTTCACAGGCTCAGGCCACACAGTCTGCCAGCCCTTCAAAGGCGGGGAATAAACACGAGCTCACCAAACAGGTGGTGATGAGAGACGTGCCCAGACTGCCTTGGCCGTTCCGCTATGTACCTTCACTTTCATTATCTTCATCATTTGTCAAGCAGAGGCAGGCTGGTGAGCTAGGCCTTCCAAACCTTCAAAAGGAAATATTGACTAAACGACCATGCTTCTGCTTCCATGACCTCCTCTTTACCTGCTAGATACCCACAGGGACTTGCATTCTCAAAAGACCAGTCATCGTTAGACTTTGCTCACTGACATCCAGAGGCCCAAGGGAGAGCAAGAGAAATGAAGGGCCAGTCTTAGGAGGAGTTATGAACTGCACCAAGAAACTGGAAAATGCAAAATTAACTTTCAAGGGTAAGAACATATAGACAGGACCAATTGACTCAGAATCTGAGAGAAACATAGTCTTTATGATGATGAAGGAGTCCAAAATTCCCCAAGAATTTGGCTCATAACCTCACTTCTTTGGAGAGCTCAGGTTTTCTCTATATATCCACAAAACTCCTCTTTTTAGAATTTTATGAAAAGAGTCCCTAAGTTGAGAGAGGGACAAAATGAAGTTTTTACAGTGTTGGCTCAGCTAATGGGCTTGTTGAAGTAGAAAACAGTTTTTGAGTGCAGTGGGGAGAAACGAAGGAAGTAAAAGGGTTGGGGTAGAGAGGGAAGGCAGTGCTTTGTTTTTGTCCTTCAATAGTGGGAGAGGGCTGATCAGAAGTTGGAAGGCACATGTTATGGTGCCATGGAAAGCAAATTTTGCAGCCCTGATTGTTCCCAAAAAGTGTCCATAAACCCGAGCTCACATCTCAAGGTGGATCACAAGCCAGAAGACTAAGACATGAGCAGAGTTTAGGTCTCCTATCCCCATTCACTCTGCTTCCTGGTCTTCTCCAACTCTCATCCAGAACTTTCCTGGAGAAGCTCTCCCAGCCACTCTCTTAACCACACTACTCCCATCCCCAAGTCACCTCAACATATGCCCCTCCTTGAGGAACAGCACTGTAACTGGTTCCAAAACTGTTTCTGTCCCCAGATAAGATAGGAGTGAAGGCAGAATATGATCTTCCAACATGTATGGATATTCCAGCACAGTGACTGTATTTAAGGTTTTTTCCCTAACAGCAAAAGTTTCATTTATCTTTAGAGGTAACTTTGACAGGTCTACTCAAATAAATGAATATTTCCCTCTTGACAAATGTATCTCCCCACAACCCATCTGAATGACTGACCATCCCATCTAAAAAATACAGAGGCTAACATGATTTTGATGCTAACCATCACTGAGAAACTCTCAGGGCTTCCCCCTTGCCCCATGGGGTGTGGATAGGCATCTTCTTGTTCCTCACAAATTGGTCTCTAGCCTGAATGAGAAATGCAGGAAAGCACAGAGGTGTAAAGGCATGGCATGCTGGGGAAGACTGAGCTGTTTCTATTCAGCTGGAGCTCAGAGAAGGGCTAAGAGAGCAGCACAAGATGAGGTCAGGAAGGTAAGTGGAGTTCATATCGGGAGGGTCTCCACACATTTTCTTTCCTACAATGGGGTTCCATCTAAGATATTTAAGGAGGTAATACATGAGATTCATATTTCAGTTCTGTGATAGTGTGTAGAGATCCTAGAAAAAGGAGAACCTAAAAATAGAAGAAGGAGACAATCCTTCACTCATGAAGCAAACACTGAGTGCTGGCAATATGCCAGGCACCGTGCCAGGTACCACGAGTCCAGTGATGAATGAAGTCAATACCATGACTATCCTGGAGCTTGCAGTCCAACAGCATGTGAGGATGGCAGCGGACGGTATTAGAGGTCCTAGATGCATTTATGTTGTGCGTGGGGAATGTGCTGAACATAGTGAATTTGAGATGTTGGTGAAACAGCCACATGGGTAGGTACAAGGAGGCCTAGAGTCGGTATGCATTCCTACAAGTTTAAAGAGGTATAGAATTTCTAAAAGTCATTTCATTTGAAGAAAGTCTGCCTTCCTAATCATCATCTGTGGGTTTCTACTCAGAAGAGAACATTTCCCTTGAAGTTTTCCTTGTCAAACTGAGAGGTGAGTAACCTGCCCAAGTAATAGTGCAATTAAGTGGCAAAGCCCCAGGGTTAAATCCAAGCCTGTGGGACCAGAGTCTGCCCTCCAAGAGCTGGGTACAGAATAAAAGGTCTGGAGCACAAGCCCTAGGCCTGAATTCCAATTGTGGGCCTCAGGCTCTACTCCCCTTTTCAACAAGAAGTTGACTATTATTGCCCAATGTTGTACAAAAATTGAGGGAGATTAGACATAAAACAGACCTAAAACAAAATAAACTCTCAGTTGGTCTTCCTATTCTATAAAAGAAATCTTGACCATCAAACCACTAGCCATTCTTTCAACATCCCTACTAGAGGCCAAAACCCCCTCACCTACAGAAACCAGCTCTGCTTAATTAACATTTCTTTCAGTGATATTTACATATTCTATTCCACCCTTTCTAATTCAGCAGATCCTTCCTCTCATCCCATTCTGTTCTCAGAGTTTGCTAGTTCTTAGCAAAAATAACAGATTTACAGCTTCAGTTCCCACAATGCACATGTATTTATTAGGTCCTGCCTTAAAGCAAATTCAAACATCTTCTATGATCATTTTTTCCAAGTGTCAGAGATCTGGCACTCCAACTTCAGGATGACTCTTAACATATAGGCTACTATCTGGAGCTGGCTACCTGTAAGTTGTAATATTTCAGTGCCTTCCAGGTACTCTATATGACCTGCTAATTATCTGTCAAAATGTAGGCATCAGACACAAATCAAATAGGTGAAAAGAAATTGATCTAATCTCTGTTTTTTCCAGTTTCTGAATCTCTGAATACCACATACATCAAGCCTACGTCTTGCTCTGGGACAGCACATACTTCAATGCATTCCCCAAAGCCCACAATTCTCTGCAAAGAACTGTTTCTTTTGCTACAGAGATTAATAAGCTGATTCTCTTTCCTTGCCTGAAAATGTGTGAACAATGTAGAGCTGACCCAGCCCCCTCCTTTCCAAAGGGCATGTTGCAATGCCATGATATGAAGGTCTCTAGAACTTGAGCATAGCACTCTGCCCATGAGGAGAAAACTCAGGCTTAGAGGCAACTCTTGACAAGGCTATCTGATTTAATTTGTCCTCTCCTTTGTGGATAAATGTCCAAGGAGACAAGAGCCACCATAGCATTTAGCTTTTATTTTCCTTCCTGAATTCCAGGAAGAAGTCCTAAACTTTTGATAAGCAAACCAACTTCAATTATGTGGGAGACACCTACTCATAAATTCATTAAACCGGTATTTATTGAGCACTTACTACCTACCAGGTCCTGTGCTAAACAGAGGGTAAACAAAAAACATGATATTCTATGGTGACTAACATTAATTTCTGAAGATTTTGTATATTATCAGTGGCCTTTGTTTGGTGTTTGGTGTATACAATCCAAATCTTCAATATTAAAAGAAGCTCAGCAATTTTTTTTTTTTAGATGTACTCTCTTACACTCCATGGAGCTTTAGGAAGACAGGGATTTTTGTCTGTACTATTCGAGCTGTATCCTTAGCATCCTGAACAGTGTCTGAAACATATTAAGTACTCAATAAATATTTACTGAACAAATGAACGATGCTCTTAACCCACAGAGAAGAAGGTAATTATCTTTCTTTAATCAAGTAAGTACTTGGGGAATACTAGGACCATCTTCTAACCAACAAACTTAGGAGTAGATCTACTTTGTAGTCTTTGGAAAAGATGCTGTACATAAATTGTCAATGACATAAACAAATGACTGTGATATCTAGCTATGTGGAAAAGCAGGTTACAAAGCAATATATTCAGTGTAAGCCCATTTTTAAGCCAAAATGTAAATTATGGCTCTCCTGGATGATGGGCTTTGGGACAGTTCTTATTTTTCTTTTCTGTATTTTCAGTATTATCTAAATTCCCTCCAATGCACATTTAAGAATATTACTCTAAAAGAAAGTTCACAAACCAAATTTTGATCTGATTTTACCTTCAGTTTGCATTTAGAATATACTCAAGGCCTTCCATCTAGCTAGAAATTGCAAAAACTCTATTGTAGGAGATGACAGGATGATGAGGTTTCTAACAGAGGCTGATATTTCATACCAGGCCTGGAGAGAAGAGAAGTGGCCCTAAGAACCATCAGATAATGACCCATCAGTGACCT
This sequence comes from Nasua narica, assembly GCA_028533885.1. Lineage (NCBI taxonomy): Eukaryota > Metazoa > Chordata > Mammalia > Carnivora > Procyonidae > Nasua > Nasua narica. The sequence goes on from CM052797.1 coordinate 41,915,921, forward strand.
GTGTCAAAGAGCTAATTATGTCAGTTATAACTCTGGGAAGGTCACCTAGACAGACAGGAAAGGTATGAGCACAGAAAGACAATGCTCCAAAAATGAAAAGGAAACTTCTTGAAATCCAAGAGAATAATGCCACCAAAATCCTTTTAACAGTAATCAGCTACATTTCATTGGTCTCCCCAGACTTTTCCTAAACAAGATCAAGAATGTAAAGCCAATTTTTTTAATTGCTATTCTCTCTTTTTTCTCCTCTTTCTCACCTAGGAAAAAGGTTAACTAAGATTTCAAAGCCTAGCCTAGCTCCAGCTTCTCTGGAGTTTGGCAGCTGTTAGATTTGGTGTTTGAGTGCCAGTTATTTGCTCTGCCAGCAATGTGTTAGGATAATCACCTACTGAAGGATTTCAACACATTACGTTTCCCCAGAAGCCTTTGTCTAACAAGGTAATTTATGACCTGTTCAGGAATCTGGTCTTTACAAAACAATAAATTCACACTTGCACTGGACTTCAAAGCTGCCATTACAAACCGTGGTAGCAGAAGGCATCCTGCAGCTCAGACCAAATCAACAGATAAGTGAGTCTATGACGTTCTCTCCCAGGCAGGCTGCAAAGAGGGCAAGGCTGACAGCCACCGCAGCAGCATTTGGCTATTGTAAAATCTGACCTTAAAAGTGGATCTTCTTGACAATGTTAAAACCATTTCACCCACTCAACACATGTAAGATCTATAGGATTTAGGAGGTTGACAAGGAACCAGGTGCTGCTCCCCATGGGACAGGCAGCTACTCCTGTCCTCGGTATGATCTTGCTGGAATGCTACAGTCCTCCAGCTGTAACGAGTCCTCCAACCCTGTAGCCAGCCTAAGTCCAAAAAGCCACTTTCTGGAGAGTGGGGACATAAGCTTCTCAGTGTTCCAACGTTTCAACAGGTTCTTGAAGCCAAGGGCATTCTTCCTTTTTTTGAAGTGTATTTAACATACAATGTTATATTAGTTTCAGGTATATAATATAGTGATTCAACAATTCTATCTATTCATCAGTGCTCATCAAGATGAGTGGACTCTTAATCCATATCACCTATTTTACCCTTCTCTCCACCCACCTTCCTCTGGTAACCACCAGTTTGTTCTCTGCATTTAAGAGTCTGGTTTGTTTTTATTTCTCTCTCTCTCTCTCTCTCATCTTTTTCTTGGTTCATTTATTTTGCTTCTTAAATTCCACATGAGTGAAATCAGATGGTATTTGTCTTTCTCTGAAAGACTTATTTCACTTAGCATTACAACCTCTACGTCCATCTACATTTCATTCCTTTTATGGCTGAGTAATAGTCCATTGTGTATATATACACACCACATCTTCTTTATCCATTCATCTATACATGGATGCTTGGGTTGCTTCCATATCTTGGCTATTATAAATAATGCTGCAATAAAAATAGGGGTAAAGCCAAGGACATCTTGCCCACCATGCACAAATCCTGCATAAATCATATGCCAGGTTTTTCAGAGTGTGGTCTGTATCCTGCTTACCTAAGAATAACCTCAGATGCTGGTTTAAAAAACACAGGTGCCTGGACCCCACTTTGGACCTTTTGTATCAACTCCCGGGAGATGGGTCTCAGAACTGGCATCTTTAACAGTCCAGGTGATTCTTATAACACTAAAACTTAACAAACACTGGGGAGCATGAAAGTAGATCAAACTAGGAGTTTTAAGGCCGGGGGGGCTTTGGGATGAGCAAGATCCAGATTCAAATCTAGAAGCCACAATTTATTAGCTGTGTGACTTTGGATAAGTGTCTGAATCTTAATGAAATTTGGTTTACTCGTATGTGAAAAGGATGAAATGTCTCCTAGTTTTGTAGTAAGGAGTAGCTTCTGGCTTTGAAGATATGCCCTGCTTTCCCCTTCAGACTTTTTTTTTTTAAGATTTTGTTTATTTATTTGACAGAGAGATCACAAGTAGGCAGAGAGGCAGGCAGAGAGAGAGGAGGAAGCAGGCTCCCTGCTGAGCAGAGAGCCCAATGCAATGCGGGGCTTGATCCCAGGACCCTGAGACCATGACCTGAGCTGAAGGCAGAGGTTTTAACCCACTGAGCCACCCAGGCGCCCTCCCCTTCAAACTTCTTAATGGTTCTCTTTTTTGTGTCTGGGCCTCTGCCTACAGCTTCCCTGTTGTAGTTTGCTCAGGCATAGTAAGCTATCAGGTTTACCATTCCAAGCATCTCCCCATATTACAGTTCCCATTAAAATACAGGTCTTCTGTTTAAGACACAGGATGCATAATGCAGGTATATTTTTTTCATTTCTTTTTCCATTTTTTTTAAGCAGAACCCATTTTTCCAATGCTATCTTTCACAGAACTTTAATTCATTAATCAGATCTTTAAAATTTTATGTATGTATGTATGTATGTATTTATAACATATAATGTATTATTTGCCCCAGGGGTACAAGTCTGTGAGTCATCAGGCTTACACATTTCACAGCACTTACCATAGCACATACCCTCCTCAATGTCCATAACCCAGCCACCCTATCCCTACCCTCTACCTACCCCCCAGCAACTCTCAGTTTGTTTCATGAGATTAAGAGTCTCTTATGATTTGTCTCCCTCCTGATCCCATCTTGATCTCTCTGATATGAAGAATTTGAGAGGTAGGGCAGGGGGTCATGAGGGTAGCGACGGAAAAAATGAAATAATCAGATATTTTTTAAAAGCAGTAGTTCTAAAGGACAGTGGGGAAGGCTTCAATTTGGAGTCCACTTGCCCTCTCCTCCCCGCCTCAAAAGCCCCCTGAAGTTCTCAGCTGGGAGAAGTATGTCGGGGTAGAGGGAGAGGTGGGAAGAAGAGAGTGAGGGGTCAAGAAGACATAGAAGCTGGTGGCATCAGTACCCACACTGGGTGCACAGGACAGGGAACAAGTTTGCAGAGAGAACAGGATAAGTTCTGTTCCTGATATATTTAGTTTGAGGAACTCGGCAACCAGATGAGGACACTTAGCAAGCTTGGCACATGGAAATTCACACCCAGAAACACAGGCAGAAGTCCAAGCACCAATACAGAGATGCTTCTTACTTCTAACTCAGTGGTTCCCAAACATGGCTACACTCTGGAATCATCTGAAAGCTTTAAAAAGAACTTATGCCTGGGTCCCACCTCCAGAGATTCTGATGTAATTGGTCTGGATTATGGCTGGATATTCAGGAATTTTAATCTCCCCAGGTAATTCCAGTGTTCAGCTAAGTTTGGGAACTGCTGCTCTTAGTGAAAAAGAAAAGATTTTGTCCTCATTTATGCAGAACTGTGCAACTGTAGGAAGCTTTATTCAACATCCACACCCTTGGAATTATATCTAAAAAGGCAGAGATCCAAATGTTAATTACCATTTGTACAGCTGACCCTTGAACAACAGGGAAGTTGGGGCCGTCGACACTTCCCTTCCCCCATGTAGTAAAAAATCTGAGTATAACTTTTGACGCCCCCAAAACTTTACTAATAGCCTACCTTTGACAGGAAGAAGCCTTACCGATAACATAAACAGTCAATTAACATATATTTTGTATGTTGTATGTATTGTATACTGTATTCTTACAATAAAGTTAGAGAAAAAAGTTAACAAGGAGAAAACACATTTGCAGTATTATACGTGTATTTATTGAAAAAATCTGCATTTAAGCAGCTCTGCATAGTTCAAAGCCCTGTTGTTCAGGGGCAGCTGTCTTAGTTTCCTGAGGCTGCTGCAACAAATTAACACAAATTTGGTGTCTCAAAACAACAGTGTGAGAAATTTATTCTCACACTTTGAAAAGCTGAAATCAGTATCACTGGGTGGAACTCAAGCTGACACCATGGCCGTACTCTCTCGAGAGCCTCAGGAGGAGAATCTGTTCCTTACCCCTTCCAACTTCTGGTGGCTGCTAATATTTTTGGGTTCCTTGTGATTACATCCTTTCAATCTCTACCACTGTGATCACATTGCCTTCTCTTTTTCTGGGTGCAAATCTCCCTCTGTCTCTTATAAGGAAATATAGGACTGCATTTAGAACCCACCTGGAAAATTCAGGATAATCTACAGATTTCAAGATCCTTAATTTAATCACACCGGCAATGTCCTTTTTACCATATGCAGTCGTGTTCACAGGTTCCAGGGATTAGGACCTGGTATCTTTGAGGGACTATTTAGTCTACCAAGGTCAGCCCTCAAGGATTCACATTCCTCCCACATGCAAAATAAATTTGCCCCCATCTTTACTAGCCTCTAAAATCTCAACCCATTATGGTATCAGCTCATATCCAAAATCACAACTGGGTGTGAGTCCCAGCTCTGTCTTTTACTACCTGGTGAACTTGGCATCATATTTATCTTGCCTTAGCCTCAGTTTCCTCTAATGTAGAATGGAGATAATGGTAGTGCCAATTTCATTGAGGTTTATATAGTTTAAGACAGTATCTGTAAAATATTTATTTAGAACTGGGCTCACTGTTAGCAGATCAAAAATACTGGCAACTGTCTTAGTCTGTTCAGGATACCACAAACAGAGTACCAAAGACTCAGTGGCTTATAAATGACAGGATTTATTACTCACAGTTCTGGAGGCTGGAAGAGCAAGATCAGGGTGCCAACATGGTTAGGTTCTGGTGGGAGCCTTCTTCCGGGCTGCAGATGGCTCGCTGTGTCCTGACATGGCAGAAAGAGAGCTCTTTGGAGTTCCTTTTATAAAGGCACTATTCCCATTGAAGTGGGCTCTAGCCTCAAGATGTAATCACCTCCCAAAAACCTCACCTCCTAAAATCATCACTATGGGGGTTAGTATTTCAACATATCAATTTTGAGGGGCCACAAACGTTGAGTCCATTGCTGTAACAATGATCAATAATGGCAAACCTTACAAATGTTATCCTAAGAACTGAAGCCCACAACAAGTTATTTGAGGAGGTTTTGGGTTTATAACTAATAATACTAATAACAGCTAAAGATTATGTAGCTTTTCCTGTCAGGCAGTATTCTAAGTATTTTATAGATACTGACTCATCTGGCTTTTGGAAATAACACTCTGAAGTAGATAATATTATTATTCCTATGTTACAGATAGAAACACTGAGAGAAGTTTAATCCCAGGTCACACAGCTAATAAGTGGGGGAACCAGAAATTAAACCCAGGCAGACTAGCTCCCCTGTCCTTGCTTATAGCCACTATATCATCTCAGTTTTCACTATAAAAAGGGTAATATGTGACACAGCAACCTGTCCAGTTTTAAAGATAATTTCTGTGATTTCTGGCTAGTGGATTTCTAAGCCCATCCCAGCTTTAGCATGCTAAGTGCAGCCAAGAAGAAATTTCTGACTTCCCAGTTTGTCCCTGGATAGGAGAAATTCAGACTTCAGTGGCTCTAGCTGTCAACCTCCTGCAGCCTTTGGGCAAAGGAACACCTTGACTAGTCCCCGAGTCTAACACTGGCACCAACCACCTGGCTGCCAGATTAGTGAGAGCTCATGAACAGAAATCAAGAGAGTCTGGGGTTCCCATCCAGGCCATTTCTTTGAACGGACTGCAGCTGCCTCTAAGGTTGTTCTTTGGCCAGGACGTGGTTGCAGAGTTCACACTTAAAAGTCTATTTAACAGGATTTAAAAGAAACAACAACAGAAGCAGGTGGAGTAGAAGTGACCTAGTCACCTTTTGCCCTTAGTGCTGCATCAACAGCTGGGAAGAACAGGGCAAGCCAGCAATGTGGGATCATAAAGCTCTGTAACTCCCAGCCAGCAGTGGCTTTGAACAGAGTGCCTACCAGGGATTCTGCTCTGTAGCAAAGTGATCCACAAGGAGGGAGAGAACTGCAGCTGGGACTCAGAGCAGACATGAATGGGAGCAGTTAAATGTGAGTAGTTGGAAATCACCAGCAAAGGTGATGTGAACACTTCGTTGCCAAACTGAGGAGGTCTCTTTGGAGCCCAGTTTGAGCATGTTAGTTTTAGGGGTCTCAGGTTCGATGAGAGGCAGCAAGTTTTGCAGAGAATTAAAGATTAGCTGCCTATAACATTGGTTTTCTTCTTCCATGAACAAAGCAGTTCAACTGCCCATCTTAATTTGCTTTACGTTTATATCCTTAGTTTATTAAGTTTATTAAGTTTATATCCTGAGCTACCCTCCAATGGGAAAGTGCAATCGTAAGAACCAATAGAAGTCGCAAGGGAAGGAGACTTGAAGGGGCAGATAATTTAGTGATCCGCCAATTAAAAACCAGGAATACATAGGGGTGCCTGGGTGGCTCAGTAGGTTAAATATCCGCCTTTTGCTCAGGTCATGATTCCAGGGTCCTGGGATGGAGTCTCGGGATCAAGCCCTACAACAAGGCCCACATCAGGCTCCCTGCTCAACAGGGATTCTGTTTCTCCCTCTCCCTCGGCCCCTCACCCTGCTTGTGTTCACTCTCTCACTTGCTCACTCTCTCTCTCAAATAAATAAAAATCTTTTTTTAAAAAATCAGGAATATTTAGATTTGAAAAGAAAATATTAGGTCATCTATTTTGGTATAAATTCCAATGACATATTCCTTAGTAACCCTGCCCTTCCCCTCACACCAAAGGAAAAAACACTGCATGTCATCCTATCTTTTTCCAAAAAGATTTTGGAGAATATTCTAAATGTTTTTTAAAAGCCACTGGCAGGTGCTTGGGTGACTTCACCAGTTAAGGATCTGCCTTTGGCTCGGGTCATGATCCTGAGGTCCTGGGATCAAGCCCTGCAAGCCCCACATTGGACTTCCTGCTCAGCGGGGAGTCTGCTTCTCCCTCTCCCTTTGTTCTTCCCCTCTGCACGTGCTCTCTCTCTCTCTCTCTTAAATAAATAAATAAATAAAATCTTTAAAAAAAATTAAAAGCCACTGGCTACTTTATATCTAGGATTATAATTAGGGTGACTAGTCATCACTATTTGCCTGGGACTAAGGTAAAATTTCAGTGCTAAAACCGGGAAAGTCCCAAGGCAACCAGGACAGTAGGCCACCCTAAATATAGAGGAAGTAAAAGATAAGTGATATGTAAGAAGTGAGATCACACACTGGTGTCATACTGCATATTGACTTTTCTGTTTACTACTCAGGTTGCTCAATTACTTAATACCACAAATAAAGTGAAATTTTATTGGCCATTTCTGATACCTCTTCCTGAAGTGTCAGCCTTTGTTGTAGAGAATCCTTCACCAATCCTCATCTACTCTCCTATATCAGGGTCATGTCAGTTCACAAAATGGCGACCATGGTATTATGTTACTAACAAGAGTGAGAGAATTAGGCCATTTATCCCATTTCAAACCAAGAATGTCTTTTCACAGAAATCACAGTCTTAGATTTACTTTTACAACTTAGTCTTTTGAAAAACACTATACATTTTCCTCGACTTTACTCAACTGAATCTGTTCATAAAAAGGACTTGGACTTTTTACGGCCTGCCACACCATCACTCACACTCATACACACACACACACAAACACAGAGACTTCTGAAACCTTTTTTGAAGAGAGTATGTTTAAATAGATTTAACCTGTGATTTGGTAGAAATAGCACAAGCTCAGGAACCAGACTAAGCTGACAGAAGGAATGCCTAATGCTTCCTGAAATTCCTCCTCTAAAAAACAGACTTGTAATTCCCATACCATAAATTATTGGCTATATACTCCAAAATGCTTATTTACGTAAGAGTCCAATGAAAATACTGGAGTTCTAAACATCAAATATCCTTTGTTTGTTTTAAAAAATATAATGGCATCATTTTGCAGCATCTGTTGTTCAACATGACTCTTAACCCTAGGAATTTAAGCTTATAAAAACTTCACATACAATCTGCTGACTTCTTTGTCACTACGGATTCAAGCAGGAGTTGGCAACTGAAGAGTAATAATTGGTAAATGTTAACTTTATAAATGAAAAGATTTGACGTTTTAAAAAGACATCTATTCTTCTCTTCCTACTGGGAACAGGTATCTTCTGCAAAATTACATACCCCTGTGATAAGTATGATGTTAGAAATGATGTCCCCAAATAAAACTAGCAGCAAAGTAAATTTGCCCTCTAAATTCGACTATGTAGAATGCTCAGGAGTCCTCAGGCACTGAGACAAATTATTTTTCTGGGTAATTGAGAGATAACTTCTTATTGAAATTTCTGTCTAACATTCATTTTTATTTTAGTATTCTAATTTGCCCCAAATGTTAGTTAGTTGGCCTTTGATTCTATCAAACCTTGTCTTTGTTCAACACATTATTATAAATAATCTTTGTTGCGTAGTTGCAGGAAATGGAATATTGGCTGTAAGAGTGTATACTGACTGCAGATCGGCCTGAAGGAAGTTTAAGCGGTTCTTAAAACATATTAAGTATTTGCATTGTGACTTAAGATTATGAAGGAAAGAAATTAACATTTATTGAGTAACTGTGTGGACTGCACACTGTAGGTATCCTAGTGCAAGGGATTTCATTTTCATATCTTGAGGGATAACAACCATCAGTTCCATTCCTGAGGAATCTGAGTCAGAATCAGACACTTCCCCTCTATCAGGTTTTACCCTGAAGTCCACGCTCTTTTAATATTCTACAGAGTAAACTGTTTCAACTTGTTCTGTTGAAAACAGGTTGCAAAAATTTCTAAAGGGGAAAAAAATTCATAACTTCTCTAAGAAAAATCTCTTAAGCTGTAGACGCTTACAGTGTGGTAGGACCTAGTTTCAGTTTTAAGACCTTTATTGTGTATTCAAAATATAACTAAGATGTCTAAAACTTTAAGTGTGAAAAACCAAATTTTCTGTCTTCCCTCATTAAATCTACTTTTACTCTTTTTAGCCAGAGCCTGATTATGGTGGGGAGGGGTGAAGGGGAGGTACAAACATAGTAACTTAAGTGTTGTCTCTGCTCAGTGCCAGCCATTTCATATCATACCAATACCAAAAGGTAGATCTTAAAGTTTTTCTTTATAGATGGGAATAGTAAGGCTAACATCTTGTGATGTGATATCCAAGCTGTCTGATGCCAAAGCTTATCTTTTGTTTAAAATGAATTTCCCCCCACCATCCACCATATAAGCTAGAAATTTAGACGTCAACATAAACTTTTTTGTTTTCCTTCTCACATCTACTTGTTCACTTAATTCCATTAATTCTACTTCTCAAATTGCTTTATCCCCACTCTTATTAACTTAGTTTGGGTCTTACCTAAATTCCTGACCTGGTCTCTCGTAAAATTTTCCTAACTCAACTCTTGGATGCCTGTTTTTTCCCCACAACCACATACATATATATCCAATATACTAAAGTGTACCGTGATGAACTTTCATAAACTCCAAATTGATCATATCCCTTGCTCAAAATCTTTCAATTGTTCACCATTCTCTGCCATATAAGGTCCAAATTCCTTATAGCAGAAAAGGCTCTTCATTATCTTGTCTCTACAATCTTTTCACTTATCTCTAATCACTCCCTGATACAACCCCACCAAATCCCTTATAGTTCCCAATTCAGCTACAAGTTTCTTGAGTTCCTACTATGTGCCAGGCACTGTATTAGCCGTGGGGACATAGCAATGAACAAGACAGAGATAGTCCTTGGCCTCGTAGTGGTAGGAGTCTGACACAGACATTAAACAAGTAGCAGGTAGCAGGATGAATACTATCAAACAGTAAGTACAAGAGCACATGGCAACAAATCACATGAAGGAAAGTATGATATTTAACCTGAGATGTAGAGAACGGCATAAGGTAGTCCAGAAAAGATGAGGGGAAAACCCATGGAGATAATAAGCAGTACTTCTATGCACGCACAATGCCTTTGACATATTTCCATGCAAGTTGCTACGCTGTGTTTAACTGGGCATCTCTGCCATCTGCACTACACTGGAGACTTCTAGAGCACAGGGTCAGGGCATTAGTCACAGTTTATAACCCAGTTGGTTACTGTGCCTGGCAGGCCTGAATGCTCAAATGTGTGTTGGTGATGAAGGTGATGACATCAGGCATCTTGTATGCAATACTACTGTGACATGTTGGTAAATTACAGACAAACTGTATATCACTGAACTAAAACAGGTAATATACTTATTTTTATAAATACAGAAACTGAGTTAAACTCATCCCCAAAATTAGATACTAGCCAATGACGTGGAGTCAGATTTAAGCCCAGGTATATTTGGTTTCACAGCCTTTCCGTTCCACTCCAGTACTCTGCAGCTGAGACGTAGAGGGCATACTGTGCCTATAACTTTGCTGGATGTTATTCCAGGAAAGAAAGAAGTTCTCCTTACTATTGTTAATAATTTGGCCTTCTACGCCACCTGGGAGTTTCATGAATGTCCATCTATTCCCAAAGATGTAGAGATGCCGTTCTCTACATCTCAGGTTAAATATCATACTGTCATCTCTGCATACATAGAAAAAGTCCAGTTTTTGGTGTAAGACTGGGGACCAGATGACCATAAGTAAACCAACTATTTTCCTTACCAAAAACTCTTCTTTAACTATCAAAAGTTCTGTCAAACTTCACCTAGCATTAAATGTTACAGAGAAGAGTTGAGGACAGTAAGTCTTCTGGGGTGGGGGTTAAGAGGGTAGCAAGTCTTAACAAAAGACCACTGCACTGGATCCCTGATAATCTGGAAAGGAGCAGTCAGGAGAGTCATGAGGGTGTAAGCCAGACTACAAAGGGCTAAGGAGTGAGAAGATGGTGGGCAAGTTGAAGTAGCAGGTAACATGTGCGGCAATATTAGCAGGAGCTAACAGAGAAGGTATCTGTCAGGTCTGGAGACACCTAAATGTGTTGCAGAGCAGAGGAAAGGAGCCAGCAGAGGGCAGATACAAGATGTGATTCAGGGGTGGGTGGGTATGGGCTCAAAGGACAGGGAGGGAATAGCTTTGGCATGATCAACAGATAAGACAAAAGAAGGAAAGGGAAGAATTACCATGGAAAGGCTTTGAGAGCAGAGCGAACTGGAATCCCCAGTATTAAAACAAAATTCCAGTTTTCCTTAATTTCCTTACTGAAGGTTGCATGAGACACTCTAGTAGCTGTACATTTTCAAGCCCCCAGAAGTGCATTTTGCTGAATGTTTGGGTGTAACTTTGAGCAAGAGCTAAAGTAGTATATTTTAAGTAGCTGCCTGTGGCCATGGCTAGAAGGCTGGAATGTAACCATGTAATGTGGAAAGAAGAACAGGAATTGAGTATGCTGGCAATTGGGAGCATCTGAAAGGAAAGGGGAGTAAAGTGGAGGATAAGTGAAGTACATAATCATTTTATTCTTATATTCACTGAGCCTAGGCTGCATAAATACAGAAAATTTTCTTCCTTTATTCAATATATTGCTGTGAGACCACAATAAAAACAGTTTGGAAACTATAAAGAACGTTTAGTTATTATTAAATAGATGGGTAGGTAGGTGGACGGATGGATGTGTGGAAAGATAATTGGAAAGATAGATACAAATGCAAATATAATACCTAGACAGGGAATGAAGAATAAAAAGACATCATACTGAAATATTTCAAATATGTCTCCTGATTGGAAGACTGTCAGTGCTACATCACTGGGCAGATGAGGAGAAAGGCAAGTGATCTTTTTCCCTGACTTTTCAGATTTGATCAATGTCAGGAAAGAGGGTTAGAGAATGGCAAGAAATTTTATCCAAAATGTGTTTATTTAGTAAGAGCTAAGAGTTACACGTGATAAACATTTTTTACAGTGTAGGCAGTGGGAAGGTGTTGGATGTTGGTTTGTTATAATTTCAAACCCACTAATTTATGACTTAAGTAGAGTTGTTTTGATCTAAGGGTGAATTTGTTCACACTGAGGAAGCTGTGCCAGGATGCTGTCATCGACATCTGTTGTCGATAAGCATTCAGTAGCTCAATCATTAACAGGAGCCACTGGGGACTTATTGATAAGAACATATGGCAGAGCAGCTATGACATAATGGACATTTAAACTTTAAATGACAAGAATCTGTGAGGACTTACTGAGAGTGCTTGGTCTGGGCAAGGCTACTGTTCACTGATCAAAATAGCTCTCCAAAAATCATGAGGCACTTGCTCCAGCCGTGGCGAAGCCAGGCCACTGTCAGCAGTGGTGTTAAACTGTGCAGCGGTTTCGGAAGAGAAGGAACTTCTGCTCCTGCCTTGCTGAGGCTATTCCTCATAGGCCATGTTGAAAGCAGTGTAATGGTCCCTGGAGTAATACCTTCTTAGTAGCTCACCTTGCCTGCCAATACCGGTGCTGTGTCCAGACAGCTACTTGCCCCCTACTTAGGGACCTAAGTTGGCAGCTGATGCCCAGCTTTTACTTGGAAGGACTGAGTACCATGAACCAACCTGTAGAAACATACACCTCAATTAAATTTAGCCTTTATTTCTTTCATCTCCTCTTTGCCTGGAACAACAGTATAATTAATCTATCATTGGTTAGAAGTAGGTTAGTTCTTTAATGGCTTATTAAGAACCATTATCCTATATACTCCTGGCTTGTGAAATATTCAAATTATAATTCCTGCAGTGAACCCATGTTAAATAAATCATTGGCAAAGACAATCTCAATCTCTGATTATTTGTCTTGAACAAAATAAGAACAGAACCAAAGACTTTTTGGCTCAGACAGCCTTCGCCATCGGAAGCCATGGAAAGGAAAACAGATACAAAAATCATGAGCAACAAAGATGAGAGGATGTAAAGACTCTTTGTGAAGCAAAATCGACAATCAAAATTTAGTTTACCAGGAAAAGATATTAAGCTTAAATCAGAGAGATGACACTAAATGAACCTGAGTTTAGAGTTTTAAATTCTTGTTCCATTTATTATGAACTTAAGTTTGTAATGGATTTGTAGATAATAATTCCATATTTGTCTTGCTAAGTTTTACTTTTTAAATTTATATTTCTATTTTGATGGGAATTCATATATGTTTTCTAGGAAATTTGTATTTTAATGTGAATGCTTAAAATATATTTTTTAAAGATTTTATTTATTTATTTGACAGAGAGAGAGATCACAAGTAGAGAGGAGGCAGAGGGTGGGGAAGCAGGCTCTGCTCTGCAGGCTCTGCTTCCCCACTCTCTGCCTCCTTGTGATATATATATATATATCTCTCTCCAGAATATGAATCTGAGCCCAACAGCCTCTTCGTTGGTCTCCCTGTTTCCATCCATGCTCCTCTTTTGTCTACTCTGAAGACAAGAGTTAGAGTAATACTTCTTAGATACTTAGAGTAATACTTCTGGACCATAAATCATATCATGTCACTTGTCTCATAACTTTCCCATAGTTTCCCATTTTCCTCAGATTAAAAGCCTTGCCATGGTCTACAAGAATTTACACTTCTTCCCTCTGGCTGGGATGTTCTCTGCCCCAGATTCCCCATATCCAAATGTTTTTCTCTTATTCTCCTAAAGTTTTTACTTGAATGTTACCTTCTCGGTGAGGTCTTCCCCAGTTAAACCATCTAAATTGCAAACCTATCTCAGCCCCATTTTCCATTTCTTGGCATCCCCTGCCCCCTTTACTGATTTATGTTGCTCTGTAGCATTAACCATTACCTAAAATTTATATGTTTATTTATCTTATTATTGTTTACCTACTCCCACTAAATTTGTAAGCTATATAAGAGCTGGAAATTTTCCATTTTGTTCACAGCTATACCCTCAGTCCACTGAGCAATGCCTAGACAGTAAATAGTAAGCAGTTAGTAGGTATTTGCAGGAGGAAGGAAAAGAGGAACCAAGAGCTTATAAATGTTTTCCAACGGCGCAACGGCGTCTGTGGAGTGGTAAATATAAAAACAATTGTTAGAAGTAAACTCAATAATTCCTGAACAATATATTCAGAGAAGTGTCACACATTAAGAGAAATACAATACCCAAGCAAAAAGACTGTTTAGTATGCGTATCTGTAAACACACACACACACACACACACACACACGCACGCACACACACACACAAACACACATATACAGAATAATTTACAAGTCTTCTACTGAAACTGCAAAGAAACAATTTTCTATAGAACAAGAGATACAGTCACTGGAAACCAATGATAACAGTGTCATTATTACTAGTTGAACAAAGTATACAAAACATGACCGAGATTGCCTTTAACTGAAGGTCTTGTCTCTAGTGTTTTAGGTTCGTAAATATATTATCATTTAGTGGCATTTTACTCTTGGCTCCCCAGTCATATTTTTCCTTTTGAGTCCCAAATTTCTTAATTTCAAATTTTCTTACAATAGTAATTATCAGGAACTAAACCCCTAGGCTGAAGAGAGACATCTGTGTTCCTTTCTAAGCCTTAAAATAAAAGACATCTGAATTTATTCTCACCTATTCTTAAAACAAATATCTGAATGAGCATCTCCAATGTTAGAGCTCATGGCTGTTCATCTGTATAGCTTGTACTGACAGCTGATGCTTGGCAAGATTTCATTTCTTAATCACATGTGATAGCAGATGATGTCACTAATAATCCCTTTTACCAAGTGAGCATTAAATTAGATAAATAATAGCTATAAAAACAAATGTAAGAAAATAGTAAAATAAATTCAAAGAAAGAAACAGGAGAGGGGTGCCTTAGTGTCTCAGTCGTTTGGGCATCCAACTCTTGGTTTTGGCTCAGATCTTGATTTCAGGGTTCCAGGATCAAGCCCAACCTCAGGCTCTGTGCTCAGTGTGAATTCTGCTTGTCCTCCCCCTCTGCCCCTTCCCTGGCTCCTGTGCTCACTCTTTGTCTCTCTCAAACAAACAAACAAACAAACAAACATTTTTAAAATAAAAAAAAAAAAAGAAACAGGAGGGAATTAATAAAGATAAGAGACAGTTTATAAAATAGGAAAAAAATATACCACAGAAAAGATCAACAAACAAGAATTGGTTTTTTGAAAAAGTTAATAAAATTGATACATTACCGCTGATATTGATCAAGAAAGAGAAAAGGCACAAATAAGCAATATGAGGAATGAAAATGGAGACAACACTACATATTCTTCAGATAATT
Source organism: Nasua narica (assembly GCA_028533885.1). Taxonomy (NCBI): domain Eukaryota; kingdom Metazoa; phylum Chordata; class Mammalia; order Carnivora; family Procyonidae; genus Nasua; species Nasua narica. The sequence continues at coordinate 41,930,932 of CM052797.1, forward strand.
AACAGAGAATGAGGATATTATGAATTACTTTCTGCCTATATACTTGATGGTTTATATTAAATGGACACATTCCTGTAAGTGTGACTCAGGAAGAAACAGAAAACCTGAATAGCTGAAAATCCATTAATTGAATTAATAGAGTAAAAAACTTCCAATAAAGAAAATTCTGTACCCTGCAGGCTCCTGCAACAAGTTCCACAACATAAAATTAAGGTATAATTATGCCTTTACACAAGCCTTCAGAGAATAGAAAAGAGGCACGTCCCTGCTCACATGAAACCAGTACAAATTTGATTTCAAAACTTCACAAAGACCTTTCTTCATAAGAAAGGCAAATTATAGGGAACCTGGGTGGCTCAGTGGTTAAGCTACTGCCTTCTGCGCAGGTCATGATCCTGGAGTCCCAGGATCGAGTCCCACATCAGGCTCCCTGCTCAGCGGGGAGTCTGCTTTTCCCTCTGACCCTCCCCTCTCTCATGCTTTCTCACTCTCTCGAATAAATAAATAAAATCTTTAAAAAAAGAAAAAGGTAAATTATAGGCCAATATCACTGATGAACATCAATACAAAAATTCTTATATTATTTTAAAGCAAAATCCAATAATATTTGCTTTATATCAGTATGCAAGCTTCACATTTGATCAAAGTAATTCTTAACAAATCAGAGTTAGGAGAAAACTCCTTTATCTGATAAGAGATATCTAGGGGCGCCTGGGTGGCTCAGTTGGTTGAGCAACTGCCTTTGGCTCAGATCATGATCCTTGAGTTCCGGGATCGAGTCCCACATCGGGCTCCCAGCTCCACAAGGAGTCTGCTTCTTCCTCTGACCTTCTCTCCTCTCATGCTCTCTCTCACTTTCTCAAATAAATAAATAAAATCTTTAAAAAAAAAAGAGAGATATCTATAAAAATCCTAGAGCAAATACCACACTTAATAGTAAAATATTAAGAGCTTTCCCTCTGAGTTTAAGAACTACATTAGGATGCTTGCTATGATCATTCCCTTTAAACCTAGGACCTTGTACTGAAGGTCATAGACAACACAGCAAGAAAAAGAAAAGTTGTAATTTTGGAAAGGCAGAAATAAAGCTCATTATTTTTGGATAATACGATTATTTAAGTAGAAATTTTTTTAATCTACAGTTCAATTATTAGAATTAACATGAATTTGAAATTTCTAGATATAAAATCAATATACCAAAATCAACTGAGTGGCAGTAATGAAGATTCAAATATTTGGAGGAATATGCCACAGTCATGAGTTGGAGAACTCAATAACGTTCTCAATTCTCCCTACATTTACTTACAGATTTAATAATGTCCCAGTTCAAATCTCAACAGGTTATTCTGGACTAATTCAAGATGATCATAAAACTCACATGGAAATGCAAAGGGATACAAAAATCCAAGATACTTTTTTTTTAATTTGAGAGGGAAAGAGAGAGAGCAAGAGCCAGGGGGAGGGGCAGAAGGAAAGGGAGAAACAGGCTTCCCACTGAGCAGGGAGATGAGCAGGGATCCCAATGCAGGGGTTGATCCCAGGATCATGACCTGAGCTGAAGGTAGATGGTTAACCAACTGAGCCACCCAGGCGCCCCTCACATAGCTTTTTAAGACACACAGTTTCTGGTACAGCAAGACTTCTCCAGAATTCTTTTTCAAAAGGATCTTGAAATGTTCCTGGGTGGCTCAGTCAGTTAAGTGTCTACCTTTGGCTCAGGTTGTGATCTTGGGGTCCTGGGATCGAGCCCCACATTGGGCTACCTGCTACAGTTCAAAAGCAGACAAACCTAAACTATGTTATTTAGGTGATATACCTGGGTAACAAAATTAAACAGAAAAGTAAGGTAATTGTTATAATAAAAGTTGGGATAGAAGCTCTGGGGGAAGAAGGGATTTTTTGGTTGGGAAGGATACACTGGGGCCTGCAGTGTTCTATTTCTTTCTTTCTTTTTTTTAAGATTTTATATATTTACTTGACAGAGAGAGAGAGGGATCACAAGTAGGCAAGAGGCAGGCAGAGAGAGAGGGGAAGCAGGCTCCCTGCTGAGCAGAGAGCCCGATGCGGGGCTCGATCCCAGTACCCTGAGATCAGAACCTGAGCTGAAGGCAGAGGCTTTAACCTACTGAGCCACCCAGGCGCCCCTGCAGTGTTCTATTTCTTTTTTTTTTTTAAAGATTTTATTTATTTATTTATTTATTTGGAAAGAGAGAGAGTGAGAGAGAGCAGGTCAGAGTGAGAAGCGGACTCCCCACGGAGCTGGGAGCCCGATGTGGGACTCGATCCCGAGACTCCGGGACCATGACCTGAGCCGAAGGCAGTCGCTCAACCAACTGCGCCACCCAGGAGCCCTGCGGTGTTCTATTTCTTAATGTGAGTAGTGGTTATACTGGTGTTCGTGCACTTTTCCTCACATGTATCACATTTTGCATCCATACACAGAAGTGCAAAAAGCCAAATATGTTTTCTACCTTAACATAAAAGAAACACTATTTGGTACAGAGAAAAGCAGTTTCCCTATTGCTCGCGCACCATTGCCCAAGCTTCAGTGTTTCCTCTAGAAGAAGGTGAACACTCTCCAGATCTAATTTTCTCTGATTTACCATTTTGAAGGGGAAGAAAAATTTGTACTACCATTTGACATAATTGCCAAACACTCAATTTTGTCCCTGTAGGTCACTCCGTAAATGTTATTATCTGCTGTTGTCCTCCATAATTACTACCCCTTTCCTGAGTTGATGAACAGTTCCTGCCACAGCCCAGTTTTGCAGTTAACAAAATGCCATTTTGCTACCAGTGTTACTACTCTTCTCATGATCTCTTTATCTTTGTTTCCTATAGTAACTTGTAAATTCCAGTGACTCATATCTCTCTTGTTCCAGACACTTAACTTTCAAATCTGTATTTTCCACCCTCCAGTGCACAATTTGTTTTATATTCTGTTGCACCTCCCTTTCATCATCCTTGAATTCTACAGCTGGGAAAAGCCTCCGTCCAGTTACCCAGCCTGAACACCTTTGTTTTTCCATTTCACAGACTGAGGAATCCATTCTTGGTTAGCGACTCAAACACTCAGCTTTTGAAGGTAGATAATTTGAAGTATTCCCATGTCCCCCTGCATAAAAGGCATTTGTACTGGTGTCCTTCAGCAGAAACTTCTCTCTGCCTCCTACTGAGATATCCAAAGGGCTGGTTGGCTTCCAGCCCTGGGTTCCAGAGATGGTGGCATTTTAGTGGCAAGATTCCCACTACCTCTTGATCGTGAAATGGATTGGAATGAAATGTTCGATGTAAATGAGAGTAATACACGGAGACCAGGGTTGCTCCCTCCTGAAAAAGTCTCAGCTGCATTTCTAGCTTACCTATCAGACCCAAGGTTCAACTAAGTGTTAGAAAGGCAGAGCTTAGGTCTTTTCACACTCTCTCTTATTTATAGTAGCAACTGCTTTTCTCTTTAACTCACTCTTCAGAAGGAATAGTATTTGTGACAGTAGCTGGCGGTGGGGGGAGAGGGGCATTTTGGGGTTATATTTCTTTTCTGTTTTCTCTCCCTGAGTCAAATTAAGGAGACTTGGAAGCTGGTTTTCAGTATTAAGAGTTTAAAGAACTGGTAACTTACAGAACACCCTCTGCATGAATTACTTCTTCAGAGATAGTGCCAGCTATAGAGCTAGTATTTATAAACCTAATAAGTAAATAAATGAGCAAGCCCAAAAGTTGGGAATCAATCATAAGAAACCATCAGATCTCATATAATTTATTATTTTTCCAATGATTTAACATATGATTTGGCTATCATTTATTTTAGAGGGCTTCACCTTCAGATTCAAGTTTCCTATTCAGGAGACACTGTACGGGCATTTTGGGAGGAGAATCATATTGCACCCATGTGTAATTTTAGGTAGGGTTTCCCTGCGGCACCCTCCCCTTCTATTGTAAACTACCTGAGATAAGCCTATGGTAAAGAATCTGTATTTTGATTTTAAAGTCTTTTTTTTTTTAATGGCCCCTACTACTTTAAAAAACAGACTGTAAAACTCCAATCAATCTAAAATGATTCATTTTATCACTTTGGGCATTTCAAAAGATAATGTAAAATGTCAGAACTGGCTGTGAAGAGAAAAAAAAAAAAAGGCAGATTTGAAACTGTGCCAACTAAAAAAAAGGAAGCATAGTATTTTCTTCTACTTACAGATCTCAACTATTAAAATGACATGATTTTAATACTTATCATGTCTGCATCTTTGCTTATGTCATGATCTAGTTGAAAAAACAACTTATTTTTATATAGACCTACAAACAGAAGTATTTCCCATTGGAAAATAAAATTTGTCAACTAATAGAATGTATTGATCATATCAAGGCTCATCAAACCTATCACCTGGCATATAGTATCATTCTGAGTCCTCAATGATTGCTTGGAGGCAAAGTAATTAAAAGAGAATTGCCTAAGTAAAATTCAAAATAGCCATGTAGAAGGTGGGTTGCTATTTTTTTTAAACTTCCACCAACCTAAACTTTTTTTTAAAAAGTGTTTTCTTTATTAAGAAGGATAAATCAGATTATTTAAATGTTGTTTCATTAATTCACCTACTCAGGAAATGATAAATTAAGGCTACTACCTCCTAGATTCTCAAATTAGCCATGCACACACATATACACACATGTAACTGATACGCTGGCAATTTTCACCTTAACTTATCTAGATTTTCCTGGTTAATCTTACATGTTGACTAATAATATAAAGCACGATCTCTTACTTACTTTGTACTAATGGATGATTCCTTGCACACATAATACTCTTTAGAAAGTCTTAACTATTTATAGGGAAAAAAGGTTGAAAGAAGAACATTCACCTTTTTCACTATGTTCAATATACCTTCCTCTCCTGAAAGTGTGCTCTCTAAAAACAAAACAAAAAAATCTAAGGGTGTCTTAAAGTAAAATAAATCATAAAATAAACTTTAAATATCAGTAGGGTATTTGCGGGTTGGGGAAGAGAATGTGTGTGGGCATGGGGGAAGGGGACAGAGTTTAGCCATTGGTCTTCCTTTAAAGAAATATAGCAGGTTAGTGTGTTTTCATGCTTCCCCAGAGCCTCCAGCTTCTGTTCACCAGCAACCCCAGAAGACACAGACTCCTCCCTGATTTCCAACCCTATCCAGTGCACTCCTATGCTGTGTGTCATTGCAACTAGCCTGGGGTTGTGCCCTAAGTACTGGAAAGCCACAAATCACTGTTTCAAATAGACCCGCTTCTTCAAAGGACAGAGTGGGCAGTGGGGAGGGAAGAGGGAGGAAAGATGCTTAAAGTGATTTATGACCCCCCTAGGAGAGGGGTTTTGGCACCTGGGCCATTGTGCTCTGGACAAGGATCTGGCAAGTAACAAGAGACATTGAAATGTACGCAGGGCAGATTAGGATGGTTCAATCTTCCCTGGATTAGTCAGGCATTTGATATAAATAAGTAAACACCAAAATCACCTCTACCAACAGCCCAAACATCTCTTTCTCTTTTCACTCACTGTCTCTCTCTTTTTTCCCCCAAAGAGTGAAAGGGACTAGAGATTAGAAAAAGAGGTCTTGTGTATTCAAAGTGCTAATTCAGAACTTCTTTCTCTAATGCACTCATGAAACATTTTAATTGTCTGACTTTGCATTCAAAAGCCCTGTTTGCAACTCCTAATTGCAGACTGCTTTGAACAAATAATTGAAATGCATGACTTGTGGGGCCTGCTTAAACAATTATAATGTGCTTTGCTGCTAGGTGCTGGTCCCCCTCCCACCCCTGTCCCTTTTTGCATAATGACAAGCAGCCAGCTTGATATTTGCAGCCAAGTTAAAACCTTGCTAATTTGCTACACTGCAATCTGGGTCTGTGGCAGTGTCCGTACCTGCATTAGTGCTTGCAACAGCAAAAATGGCTCTAATAGTTCAACTGAATGTTAAGAAGACCTTTTCATTTTCTGCTGAGAGAATCCCACTGGGGTTTTGTTTTCAAAATACAAATCTTTCATGTGCCTGTTAGTTTTGCATCTACATACAATTTATGGAGCTATTTCCCTGAAAATTCTCCACAACCTGATTTTACAGAGTCTTCAACAAATAGGTTCCTTCCTTTCAGGGGCTCAGGTTTAAAAATGAAAAAAAAAATGCCCATTTCCTAGGAATGCCCCAATACCGTCCACAGCCAGGCGCTGAAGACCACACACAGGGTTGCTACTTTCTGCAAAGGGCTGTGACTCTCACTTTTTAAATCTAGAACACGGTGCCAGAGGTGCCTCCTTCTAGCCTCCTTGTCAGGACTCAGAAGCTTAGGGTATGAAGGCTGTGTTCACTCATGATTTGAACATTAATATACTGCTTTAGTTGTGGCAAAATACAGATAAAATTGACCATTTCAACTATCTTAAATGTTCAATTCAGTGGCATTAAGTACATTCGCATTGTCCTGTAACCATCACCACCATCCATCCACAGAATTCTTTTCATCTTGTAAAACTGAAACTCTAGCTGTTAGGCAGTAACTCTTCAGTCCCTGACAGCTACCTTTCTACCATTGCTATGAATTGATTAGTCTGAACCTGTTTTTTTAAATCTAACTTTACATATTTTAAGATCACTATTTAAGAATAAACTATGCCTGGGGGCTATGCCTGGGGTGCCTGGCTGGCTCAGTCAGTGGGGCATGCAACTCTTGAGCTCTGGGTTGTGAGTTCAAGCCCCATGTTGGGTAGAAATTACTTAAAAATAAAGAATCTTTTTTAAAAAAGGAATAAACTATATCTTTTTTGGAATCATCTGGCTCAGTAATTAGCAATTTTCACATTACCTTATTTCTGTTTAGGGTGTTGGGTGGAAGGAACACTTAGCAGATTGAAAAAAGTAAACTAAAAAAAAAAATTCACTATCTTAAGATCTCAACTCTGCCTGCTAAAAATAGCACTAAAGATAACTTCCTTGTTCCCAGGTGTCTCCCAGATGCAGTCAGTGGTCATTGCAGGTGGTTACAGTCAAAAGAGGGAGTCTCTGGAGGTTCAGGAACCGTGTTTTATATTAGTTCTAAGTGCTCATGATTACCCATGAGATTAGAATTGTCTTTTTTACAGTTGGGAAGATGGAGCTCAGAAAAGCTGGGTAAGTGGCTCTAAGTCACACAGTGACTCTGTGGGGAAACTGGGATTCAAACCAGGTCAGTGGGACTCAAAGCTCTTTTCAACACAGCAGGAAGGATCCATAGGAAGTGGTGCTTCAAAGACACTGGCTATTTGGCAGGGGTAGTGGGGATTAACATAGTTTGTCCCAGGACACAGGTGTAACACGTGTGCGGGGCTAAGGGAGGGGAATTCCCCTTCATTGTTATGACTATCCCGCATCCTCCCTGAAGTAGGTTGCACCCAGCAGGTGGTATTAGAACCCTCTTTGAGAATCTCTGAACTAGTGTTTCTTGGTCTTAATCTCCAGGGAAGAGCCCCTAGAGTTTCTTCATAACCCACTTTTGAGCTAAAAATGCCATTCACTTCAGAAACAATAGCTGGCCTTTACTGAGCGATTACCATGCACCAAGCTTTGTGTATGTCTCTTGCAAACTCAGGCAGCCTTGCCCTCAAGTTCACACATTCAACACTACCCAAGACAAGATCTTCTAATATAAAATACAAGTAAAGCAGCAGAGCCCCATTCGACCCCAAATGTTCTTTGGAGAGGCTGTGTGTGTAACCACTGAACTATACTGCCCCAACTAAAATGTTCTCTATGATGGGTGGACCAAGTCATCTGAAGTATATATTTGAGTCTTCCAAATTATATATAGCAAATGACTGAAAGCATCAGCTTTGCTTTTCTAGGCAGGTAAAGTCCCTCTAGATATCCACTACAGAGGTGACTGTAGGACAAAAAAATAGAAGATACGAACAGACTCAATCATGGATAGAGAAACTTGTTTTAGTCATCTTGTTGGCTAAAACACCACATCCAATGTTCTTCTACTCCCTAGAAACCCAAACTAAAATTTCAAATCTGTGCTATGGAAATCAAATCATGCAGACACCTGTTACAGATTTCTCCAGGAAATATTCATTCACTTACAGAAGAGCAGTCAAGAGTTCCCACTTTGGAAACTCAGGTTCAAATTCTATGTTTGACATTTATTATTGGCTGTGTGATCTTAGGCAAGTTATTTGACTTTGCTGTTCCTCAGATTTGTCATTTGTAAAATGGGAATAACCAAAGCACCTGCATTGAAGAAGTGGTTGAAAGGGCTTCTTGAGTAAATGGTACCTACTATGATTATTTTAAGTTGAGAGGTAATTTGGCCTCCAAAGTATTTTTGTCAAAAACATTTCACCCAAATTTAACCAAGCTTTTGCTCCTACTTGTAGGTTTTAGAACACACAAGGGATAGAAGAACAAGATAAGTGATATTACAAGGGAAAAATATCAGATGCTTCCAGAATTGTAATACATTCTATAGGACAACTGGTCAGGACCCCCTACTGATTACTAACTAACAATGAGTCTTCCAATTAGTCTAACATTTCCATGTCTGCCCTATGGCCACTAGTCATCATCACAAGCCTAGGCATAGCAGGCCTCAGGCCCATATTGTCACTAGCGAACCAGTACCATGTCCACTGAAGATAGCCAGTTGTTTTGCCTTAGCCATACAGCTAGTAAGTACTGAAGGAAGATTAAAGCATCCTTTCCCCAATACCTGTTTTTCTCAACTCCCCTTGCCCTCCACCCCACCCAAACTACTATGCCTCAAAAGCTGAGATCATTTTGATCTGGCTTTTTCTAACTGTAGTTAGCAGAACAGCTGAAACAGAACGAACACAGAAAAACTGAAACTTACCCCACATCTCGGTTCTGATTTACCTTTTTGTACATTTGAGTCATTGACTACCATCTGCTGAACTAGCTACCTGCTTGTATCCTCAGGGGCCACAGCTGACTCAATCTGCCCCATTTGCTTGGTGAAAGAGGGCACATTCAAAGGTAAACCAGCTCATTCTGCAGTTTGCTCTTGATTATTCACTCAGACTTTCAGGACTTATCTATGAAGTGTTAATGGAGGAACCCAAGTCTGTGAATATGACCCGCTTTGCCCAGTATCTAGCCTAAACCAGATACAGGCAAGTTCTTAAGATATGTTTTCTGCAGAAGATCTCTTTTCATCATTCATCTTAAAATATTGACCCAACTTGAAGGGACGCCCACAAAGCTGGGACAACTTAAGCATCGAAATGAACAGCTGACTGTAATGGAATGAAGCACCTTGAATATCTAAATATCCATGAGTCCAACATGATACTCAAAAAAGAGCAAGCAAGTAAACAAATAAATCCTCACTTATTATCAGTGGAGTTGGTCAATATACCAACTCCTTACTCTGAAAATTGGTAAAGAACTGGGGCACCTGGGTGGCTCAGTCATTTAAATGTCGGACTCTTGATTTTGGCTAGGGTTGTGATCTCAGGGTCTTGAGATCAAGCCCCACATTGGGTCCTGTGTTGGGTGTGGGGCCTGCTTGGGATTCTTTTTTGACCTTTCCCTCTGCCCCTACATCCCCTCTCTAAGAAGAAAAAAAAAGGAGAAGAGAAGACGAGATGAGACAAGACAAAATTGGTAAAGAACTGTTTCAGGATAGCCATTAAGCCCCAGTTCGTGAAGTAAGTAAGATCTTATGGATGAATACTGGGTAATAAATATAGAAGAAATGATAAAATTAGAAAATCATCATTTTGTGATCCATAAAAAAAATAAAAGATTTAAGCAAGGATAATCTGTAGATATTAGGGGAAAGCTTGATAGGGAATTCAATTTACCTGGTATCAAAGTAGGACCTCCCTCAAACCGTATTTCTCACCAGTCACAAGGGCTTGATGCTGGGCATCAGGCTATGTGATATAAATCCAAGATCAGTCTTAGCACTACAAAAGTAGGACAGCCAGACATTATTTTTTTTTTTAGATTTTATTTATTTATTTGAGAGACAGAAAAAGTGAGAGAGAGCACGAGAGGAGAGAAGGTTAGAGGAAGAAGCAGACTCCCCGTGGAGCCGGGAGCCCGATGCGGGACTCGATCCCGGAACTCAAGGATCATGACCTGAGCCGAAGGCAGTCGCTCAACCAACTGAGCCACCCAGGTGCCCCAGACATTAAATACTCTTCATGAGATTCATATAAAGTATATAACACTGCCTATAAAATATTCTCATCAAAAATCTTTCATCCAGGGCGCCTGGGTGGCTCAGTGGGTTAAAGCCTCTGCCTTCGGCTCAGGTCATGATCTCAGGGTCCTGGGATTGAGCCCTGCATCTGGCTCTCTGCTCAACAGGGAGCCTGCTTTCCCCGCCCCCCCTCTCTGCCTGCCTCTCTGCCTACTTGTGATCTCTCTCTCTGTCAAATAAATAAAATCCTTTAAAAAATATTTCATCCAAATGTAGTCAAGCCTTCAGTCACTATTTCCAAGTTACAAGAAAGAGAGGAGTTAGAAAAACAAGATAAATGATATCACAAGAGAAAAAAAAATCAAGCAATTCAAAGAATGTGATATATTTTACAGGACAACTGGTCTTGTATCCTCAATAAATCAATGTCATGAAAATGGAGAGGAAACAAAGAGATGGATCTTAACATCAATAATCCATAAGAGTTAAAATTATGGAATTCTATCATTTTCTGGAAGCTTTCTTTTTAGAACAGAGCAAGAACTAGGCCATATTGAGCACTCAATACACATTTGTTAAATAAAAGAATGAACAGTAAGTGAATGAATAGATGAGATCAAAGATACTCAGAGGGCTAAGTGTTGTCCACAATGGCAGGCAGCTGTTTGATGGTAAAGCTAGGACTTAAATTTGATCTATTGGTTTTTAACCTTGTGTTTCCTCCAGAAGTCTCTAGTTTTACTTTTTCATGTATAATTTAGTTCTAGATTTAAGAAGCCTTAAGAAACGTTAACAGCCAAAAGTAATGTGTGGTTCCTGGTTGGATTTTGGTTTGAATAAAGCAGCTGTAAAAGAAATTTTGAGGACAACTGAGAAACTGAGCAAGGACTGGCTAATAAATGACACTGAGGCATCTCTGACAATTCTGGCAGGTGAGAGAACAGTATTGTGGTTACACAGGAAGTGGTCTGTCCTTATTTTCTAGAGAACTAAAAATTTTAAAGGTAAAAGTTATGACACTGGTAATTTTCTTTAAAATACTCAGCACAGGGCACCTGGGTGGCTCAGTCAGTTAAGCATCTGCCTTGGGTTCAGGTCATGATCCCAGGGTCCTGGGAGAGAGAGTCCTACTTTGGGCTCTTTGCCGAGCTGGGAGTCTGCTTCTCCCTCTCCCTCTCCCTCCCAATCCCTCTGCTTGTGCGCGCTCTCTCTCTGTCAAATAAACAAATAAAATATTTTTTAAAAATTTAAAAAATAAAGTAATCAGCACAGGGGCACCCGGCCAGCTCAGTCAGTAGAGCATGTGACTCTTAATCTCCAGGTTGTGAGTTTGAGCCCACTTTGGATATAGAGATTACTCAAGAAAAATTTTTTAATTAAGAAAAAAATACTCCAGCACAAAGAATTTGGTGGACTACTTATGGTAACATGTTGATAATTATCAACAAAAATCAGGGAAATGGGTACATGTGTATTTACTATGGTATTCTTTTTTTGTTTAAAAAATGTTCATAATACGGGCACCTGATGGCTAAGCTTCTGACTCTTGATCTTAGCCTCAGGTCTTGATCTCATCAGGGTCATCAGTGCAAGCCCTGCTTGGGGCTCCACACTGGCATGGAGCCTAGTTTTTGTTTAAATATACTTTATTTATTTATTTTAGAGAGAAATGCGTGTGTGTGTGTGTGTGTGTGTGCACGCACACGTGCACACACGGGCATACAAAAAGACAGAGGGGAGGGAGAGGGGAAGAGAGAAAATATCAAGTAGACTCCCTGCTAAGTGTGTAGCCCGATGTAGGGCCACAACCCTGAGATCACCACCCAAGCTAAAACCAAGAGTCCAAAGCTCAAACAACTGAGCCATCCAGGTGCCCTACGTGAAGCCTACTTTAAAAAAATGCTCATAATAACCTAGATAACTACATAGCAGACAGAATGAGAGAAGGAAAGACATCGACAGGAGACAGAGAACCCAGCCAGACTTCTTTCATTTCTCAATGTTCCTACTGAGATTAGCATAATATAAAAGAACATTTTCTCATACAGCTGCTTTTTAAGAACCTTAACATTAATATTGACTTAATTCTTGGTAATATTCATTAAAATCTTCAAGTCACATACATTTGCACAGCCCATTGTGTTGCATAAATAGCTCAGAAACCACTCAGGTGTCCCAAAACATTTAGAATGCATTTCTCAGTGTGCAGGAAATATTATTTCTCATGATGTTCTGTTAAAAAAACAAACAAACGGGAGGATACCAAGGACAAGTGAGTTTTGTAAATCCTAGGCGAGAGCAGCCTTTAGCTTTCTGCTGATGGTAAATCTGAGGAGCATCTGGCCCTCAGTTAAAGAATTTTGTATCACATTTGAATGGTAATTCTAAGAGGGTACTACAGAGAGGGCTAGCAACTTTGTTTCTGCCTAATACTTTGCTGACCACAAGAATCCAGCTCTTTTACCACATGATGGGTTGGGGGTGGACAGAAAGCATTTCTTTCCTTCCTAACCCATCTACCCCGTATACATGTCCCTATTTACCTCAAAAAGGGTCAGTGTCTGTCAGTGTGGCGGCAGCAAACACACCGCTCCTTAGTGCTGGGGTATGTCCTTTAAACTGTGAGAAGAAATCACATTTTTGAGCCTGAGAAAGCATATAGGAGACTACTGGCTCATAGTTGGCATGATTTTAAGGCACTAAACTGTACATGAGCAGAGCAAACTAGAACAGGGAGATTGTAAAATGAGCACTGTGTTTAGAACTGGCAGACCTGGGTTTTAGTCTGTTTGCCTCCAACTGGCTACGTGTCACCAACCCAAGACTTTGCCTTATCTCAATCTTTTAAATATCTATATCTATTCACCCTCTCATTCCACAAGTATTTTTTTGCGTGCCCAATATATCCCAAATACTACACTAGGAAGACATGACTGCTTCCAGATACTGACAGAGTTCCAAAAGCAGTATATTACTCATGAATGATCTTTGCCAGTTCCACTACCCCCTTCCCCTCCTTTTGTACAAGTAATTGAGAATAACCATAGATACTTTTGAGAATGCAAGATCTCAGATGAACCATAAGGAAACTTCTGGGTGTATATAAATGATCAGCATAAAAACAATACAATAGTTCTTTCAAGATTTAAAAACTGGCATTGCATCAACATGTTCATCTAGGATGCATAACCTCCAGAGCAGAGAAAGCAAACTGGTAGCCTATGGCCAGTCTAGCTCTGCACTGTGCTCTGTGTCACTTACATAAGGGATCTGTTCAGTTGTTTTTCTTATAATAGGAAAATATTTTTCTATGCCATTGTCTTTACCAAAAGTGGAAAAATCATAGAGGGGATTAGGAGCAACATATATTTTCAGGAAAATGGTCCTGAGCATACATTGGGCTCTAACCTCTGTTTTGGTTTTTGGGTTGTTTTTTTTAATATATATATTTATTTGACCTCTATAGCCACTGAGTCTGTGACACTTCACTCTAGACTAAAGGACAAGTTTTTCGGTCTGTACCTGGACTCTCAGGAAAAAAAAAAAATAGTTGTTACCTAATGTAAGGGGCTAGGGAAAAAAGGGAAACAAGCAGAAGCTGCCCTCTTTCTGTAATTTCCCAGTCACCGCAGAGAAAGACCAAACTCACACTCAGTGCTGACACACACTGGGGATTATTGGGCTCAAGCCTTTTATTTAATATATGAAGAAATCCAGCCTCAAAGAAGAGTTGACCTAAGCCAGTCAGCCAACCTAATCAGGCTGAACCCTTGTGTTTTTCCTCTATTTTAAGATGCCTCCACCTCAAGTGAAAAGCGAAACTGCAACTTCTGTTAAATCATGTTTTTATCATCTCCGAACACCACAAACTTTTTATACACTGTTTCCACTCCAAGCTGATGATCTAAGTGAAATCTCTCATTCTATTCTGGCGGTAGGAGCCCAGAGAAATGAGCCCCAAGAGTAGGCCCATTACCAGTGTGCTTTGCAAAGCTTCTCTAGTTTGCTAAGAAGCACTTCAGAGCCCCAAGTTCATTTCTCTGGTATCACAAAAGAGCAGCTCCTCTTGCAGGAATGTCACAAGTGCAAAACAAAGGAACTCGTGTTGGGCAGTAGAGGTCAGTGTTAAGAACATGGACTTCAGAGTTAACTCAGGCCTGGAGGAACCCTTCTCTTGATTCAGTCTCTTCTTCTGAAACACCAAGTGAATTTACAGCACCTATTTCAGAAGTTGTTGTTGTTGGATAAAATGAGATAATAAGAGAATGCTTGGCATAGTGTCAAAAAGACATTAGTTACCACAGTTATAGCTAGACAAATGAATGTATTATGTGCTTAGACTGTTTTGTTTTTGTTTTTGTTTTGGAAGTCTTATATTATAATCTCTTTTCACAAGTGGTTTAGAAATTGAAGTTCCAACAGACATTCTGAACAAAGATTATAATGAAAGCAGCAAATTTCCTGACATAAATCTTCTTCTTTTTTTTTTTTTTTTAAATCTTAACAGGACCTCAGACCAAATTCAACCCCAGGTAGGCACCTTGGCAAGATTGTTCTTCCATTGTCCCCCTAATATGCCATACTGGATTTGCTTATCAATGCTGCATTCCTTCTCTGCTTTCATCAGCCAGCATGGGCACTGTGAGGAAAATGTAGCAATCACCCCCTTCTCCAACAGGTATACTAAGTGCTTCATTTTCATAACAAATTCATCCTTCACCAGCATGAACCCTGCCTCTAGTCCCTTCTACAGCAGTTCTCCCCTCTGATGAGTCCATATCTGGAAGTTTGGAGCATAATAGTCCCTGAATGTTGGGGGGGGGGCGGATGTTCAGGAATCTGGAAGCACTTGGTGTTTGAATAGGAAGGTGAAGCCATCTAATCTGAGCATGTTTACAGTGTGGTAGCATTCTGAACCACCTTCAAAACATGAAACAGGAGAAAACAACAACAAAAAACATGAAACAGGAGAAACGTAGGAGAAACATTCCAACTGCAGCTCAGAGTTTAGCCCCATGCTTTAGCTCTGGCATATAGTTACCATGTCACTAATAAGAGTTTGAATTCATCTACTAATCTATAAATTCATGGAGAATGTATTTTTTTCTTGCTGTCCTCCAAAATATTGAGGTCCTATCAACTACAGTTGAAGTTGGTTTTCTGCTTGAGGGTACTGCAATTTCTCTGCTTTTGAAAACTAAAGGGAAAGGAAGGGGAAAATCCTAAGTGACACTTTCCTGTGCAACTTTGCAAAAATGCTCCTCAACTCCAGGAGTCCCCAAGCACCACATAAGCAGCTACTTGCACAGCATTGCAATAGGGGCCTGTTATTGGTCCCTAAGGTTAATAATAAACTCTCCTGAGAGGGACTGTGCACTTTGGGTTATTAGGATGAATAATCTCCTCAAAGGACCGGCTTCATAGAAGGCTTAAGGTTTATTTTACAAGTAACTCATTGTTGAATGTTAGAAAAAGGAAACAATTATAAAAGACTGATAACAGTGTGATATCAGTATGATCTCAAGTTAATTAATATATCCCTACACATATAAATTTATATAACGCAAAATACAGCTGTTAGTATTTCCTGGGTAGTGAGATAATGGCTAATTTTTATTTCACTTTCTTTTACAAAACCGTATTTGCTATTTCTGTCTAAAATAAGTATGTACGGTATTCACTGTTTAAAAAGAAGAACCAAATCAACTAAAGAAAAAATAAACAAAATAAAGCATTCTGGGGGTCACAAGCAGGGGGGAAGCTGGGCTAATATGAGCAGAATAACTGTTGCTTTCATTGATGGCCTGCTAGCTGGCCTGTCAAGGAAAACTCCATTAGGACTCAGGGGCCTGATGTGTTCAGTAGTGATATTTATATATTACACTTAACATGTCTGCCATATTACAGATTTCACACTCTCACCTTCCTACATTAACAAACTCTGAATCTATGCCTACCACATTTGCTCTTTTCTTTGGCAAAGAGAATTCCCACAAGAAGTAGAACACTAAATTTTTAACAGTTAATTCTTTATAATTAGGAATAGAGATATATTCTCATTAGTGCCTTGCTGTGTGAAATTCTCTGAGTTCTGTGATCTTTCCTGGAGCCACATTTTCAGATTCTTTTTTAAGGCAGCAGCAGCCAATGTGCTCCACCAACTGGCAAAGGAATGAGAAGAGAAACCCACCAGAATGTCAAGCTCTAGTTGGTTAGTGAAAAAGAGCCAACTTTCCTACTTGGAAGGTAGGAGGGCACCTAGTCTCATAAAAACTTGGAAAGTAGGTTTCTTTCTTTTTTTTTTTTAAACTACCATTTATTTTTATTTTATTTACTTTTGTTTATCTTATTGTATTTCTTTTAAGCAATCTTTACACTGACCTGGGGCTCAAACTCACAACCCCAAGATCAAGAGTCACATGCTCTACCAACTGAGCCAGCCAGGTGTCCCTGGGAAGTAGGTTTTCAATGGTACTTTATATATTTGCTTAAATGCTACTGGTGTTTTAGGCCTTGGCTTAAAAGTCACTCCTGCAAGAATGGACTGCTCAATTCCTTACATCAGTTAGTCCCCCACTATACCCTGTCACTGTACTTTGTTTTTATTATTGTGGCATCTATGCTATAATCAAATAATTATACGTGCAAATGTTTGTGTAACTATTGGTCTCTCCCAAAAGATGATATATTTTGGGGCAATGACCTCAGCACCTAGTTCTGTGGCTAGAACACAGTCACATATTTACTGAGCAACTGAATGAATAAATGAACAAAATATTTTTCCAGCTTTTTTCTGTAACCTCTTGCTACCTTCTGGCATTCAACTTCATATTAATTGCTTGCCAACCTCATGATACTATAAATTAAAAATATGTATTGTGGATCTGCTAGTTATTACTGGATATAAATGGTTCTTCACATTTTTTTCAGTGCTTTTCAAACATTAAGGTGGGGTGGTTATGGTTGTTGCTTTCATACAAGATCTGAGGGACAAGAGACTTGGCAAATGATTTGCCCAACCAAAGGCACAAAGATATAGAACCACAAATGCAGATGCTTCTCATAGTAATCACTGACCATCTGAGATGCACAGGTCCTTTGCTCTTAAATGCTAGAGAAACAAGGGTGAGCAAGACAGCTAGCACCCCTTTCACCAAGTCATAGCTATTCACATAAAGGAATAGAAAAAGGACAAATGAATGAATGGATGGGTGAAGGAAGGTGTGTTCAAGTACAGCAATTTTGAAGGAAGGTATATTCAAATATTAGGGCTAAAAAGAAAGATTTTGAGCTGCGTGGTCTCTACAAAGTCCTCAAATCACCACCTAATTATACTTCCCATGGAGCAAAACACATAGACCATTAGGTTTTATTTAGTTTCCTCTGGAGTTTCAACAGAGATAAAATTTTCTTATCTGTGTATTTTCTCCTAGCAATATCTGGGTCCATCGGGTAGATAATTTGACTGCCACATCATCTGGATGTATTAGCCACACAAATGTCCCAGAAAGCTAAAGATGTCATGAATGACCACAAATGACCCTTTATAGCCTGGATTCTAGGCCCTGTAAACTTTGAGGGTTGGGGGAGGGGAACCCAAAAAAGTCTGGATAATTTCCCAGCATGCTGAAGGAGGAAAACAACATAAGCAAGCATAAATTCTAGAAACCTTATAAATATTTCTAACACAGACATTTGATTGACTATTAAAAGGAAAGTAAGTATGTAGACATGCATATGCAAGAAGAAAGCATAACACAGCTCTCACATGTGATTCTAGATCTGAGCTCAAGTTTCTAAGTTTCATCCTTGGCTACTTCATGAAAAATAAATCCTTCTTTTTCAGTAAGTATTTTTTCCCAGTTTACCATTGCTTCTTGATGAAGATGGATAGATATGCATCTGGCATTCTAATTAGATTAGAGAATAATGACCGAAGATCTTGGGGAGTAGAGGATAATTTATTACTCACATTACTTCCACCTTAAATGTTCAGAAGTAAACTAATTCCCCCAGATTTCACTTATCGCACTCGGAAAATACAAGTGGGAAACAAGAACTTCTACACTTTGGCCCTCTTATAATGGGTCATGGTAGGAGCACTTAGATATTTCCAGCCATGCCCTTAATTTTCTACCCAGAGGATAATGTTATCTGTGGGAAAAGGGGATGGTGGCAGTTGCTATTACAAAGTGTCATGTGCTGGACATTTTTAATTCTCCAAATAAACTTTGTGAGGTAGATGGAATTATTCCTCTCATACAGAAGGAGAAAACAGAAAATCCAGAAAGTACCTTGCACAAACATGTATGGTTGATATATTACGGATAAGAATTTGAACTCAAGTCTGGCTCTAAACCCATGTTCTTCATTGCTCTGTTGCCTTCAAATGACCACAATTCCTAATTGGTCCACATAATACCCAGCAACTATAGCTGGACCATTACAGTATCTAGAAACAATCTGCAAGTGACAAGTGATAATAATAACTTCATTCATTTCAGGGCCAGAGCCCGAATTAACTAGTAGTGGGGCTGTGGTAGCTAAAGGTGGGGGACTAGAGTTCTAGCGCAAGAGGTGGAGATCTCCTCCCTTGTACATGTTTATGCATCTCTTTGGCAAAGACCCTCAGGTTCTAGCATGCGGTGCTGCCCTTGGGGGTAAAGCAGGTGCCCCCTGCCACTCTGAGAGTTAAAGTGGCCAATGGATTTTCTTCCTTCCATTTCATCAACCAGTTCACTGTTCAGTTTTGGGGACAGAAGAAAGAGGTAGCTTTGGTGAGATGGAAAGAGAATTGGCCACACAGTGACTGAACCATTTCTTAGAAGGAGAACTTTGGGCAAATCACTTAATTGTACTTCAGTTTCCTCATTTGTAAAACAGGACTCATGCAGCGTGCCTAACTCAAAGGTAGAATTAGATGTGACTATGCATAAGATGCACAATATAGGATAAATTGGCAGAAAGAACAGAGAAAGAAGAAAATTAACATTGATTTGACCCTTTTGACATGCTAACCTTCTATATACCATGTCTATGCACTTGTATAAAAAGTGTTTGCCTGCAAGGCTACTGCAAGGCTACTGGGCCACCCCTGTGCCCTGGCATAGGTTGGCTTCATTTATCTGTCACAGCACTTTGTCCAGGTAGATATTATCATCCCTCTTTTATTTATTTATTTTTAAAAAGATTTTATTTATTTATTTGACAGAGAGAGAGATCATAACTAGGCAGAGAGAGAGGGGGAAGGAGGCTCCCTGCTGAGCAGAGAGCCTGATGGGGGGGGAGAGGGGCTCGATTCCAGGATGCTGAGATCATGACCTGAGCCGTAGGCAGAGGCTTTAACCCAATCAGCCACTCAGGTGCCCCATCACCCCTCTTTTAAGATGGGAAAACAGGTCACAGCAAAGTTAACTAACCTAATCATGATTCACAGCTAGTTTGTAACAGATTTGGATTTGAATTAAGATGAGTTTGACTTGATTTCCAGAGTCCCATACTCTCAATAGAAGCACTGGGGACACTGTTTTATAAAGTAATGACCTTTCTCTCACTGGAAATCATCAAATAGAGACGAATGGGTGCAAAGTTGGGACAGATTAGTTAGCCAGTGCCCTGAAACTCTAGAATTTGTAATTCTATAGGTCTTACTTTCATCTACTCATCAATGCATTCATATCCATTATTAAACACATATTACTACCTACTATGTGCCAGAGCAGCTCTGGGTTCCAGAGCGATAAACAAAACAATCAGTAAGAAAATAAAGAAAAATCATTTCAGGAAGCAAAACTGCTCTGAAGTCAAATGAACAGGGTCACATGATAATGAGTTCTTGGGAGACTGTAGGGGGTCACGGGGAGATGCTCCTTTAGATGGGGGGAGGTCAAAGAAGGCTCTGTGTGAAGAGGGTATCTGAACTAAGGTCTGAAGATGAGAAAGAATCAGCCATGTGGAAACAGCAGGGAAGAGCACTCCAAGCAGAGAGAACAATAAATGCAAAGGTTTGGAGGCAGGAACAAACTTGCAAATTAGGGAACAGAAAGAGGGAGACTAGTGTGGCTGGCCTGTGCTGAGCACAGGGGATAAGGGGAACACAAGAGGAGCTAGAAGAGGCAGGCAGTAAGTAGCCTGGCCACATGGGGCTACAAGCTCTGAATTTTATTCTAGTTGTCCTGGGAATCTCTCAAAAGAATCAAAATAAAGGCCTTGTATTTGCTCCCTACCCCAGATAAGTCATAAAAACTCCCTACAAGTCAGCATTTGCATTTTTCCATAGAATGGAGGAGCAGCACAATGAATTACCTAGGTCTTCAAGGATTGTGACTGTATCTGAGACAGATTTATCCATTCACATCTGGACAAGAAAGTAAATTCTCTCTGGCAGGCACTTGCCAGCATCACTGAGAGACATCCAGGCTGCAGTTGAGAAGTTTCCTTATTTGCCACAGGCTGAAAAAGTATTTGCCTGCAAGGCTACCGATACTGGGCCACCCCTATGCCCTGACAGAGGTTGGCACTTACATGTACCTAAGCTCATGAAGGCACTCTGGTGAATTTTGACTTGCAAACAAGCATATCTTCACCTCCTCCAAACCTTAGCAGAAAAGATATCAGAAACTCGTAGTTGTGATATAAACTGGATTTGGATTCAGATAGATGATAAGTTAGAATTCTATACTTTGCACAAAGGGAGTTAACTAAACTCATTGAGCTGAGTTTATCGACAGAACGGTGGTAAAAAAACAAATTCCACACAAGTGTTGTAGAATAAAAAACAACGATGACAATTGTGAAAGCACCCTACATACTGTCTACCATGTATTACATGCTCAAAGATGTATATTTTTAAAAACTGGAACAGCTAAACCTTGCCACATAAACCTAGGATCAGATAAGAAACACCACCTGGGAATTTTTATAAGCTATTGCATCCTGTATCTATGCAACAAAAGAAAGAATGCGAACAAATCCAAATTCAAAACATTACTTCAAAATACAAATATCTTCAGTATTAAGAAAATGCAAAATTTAAATATTAGAATCAGCTAAACTTGGGAGATAGGAAAATGAATAATAAATGCAGGTAAAAATTTGTAGTTCTGTTTTATGCATACAAGGGGAATAATTAACTAATCTCAAAACACGTAAATGAGGGCTTAGAAGCATTTTCAAAACACCACATCCAATTCCAGTTACATATGTGGAACCTGCTACATTATAATAATTAGGGTTTTTTTACAAAAGATTTATTTATTTTGAATAGAAGTATTAAATATTATACTAATTACTGGTTATTTTACTTTGTACCCAGGGAAAAGAAATGAATATTCATTAGCTCCTTAAGCTACTGATCCTCCACCGACTAGACAGATTTCAACATCATCATGAAGCTGTGGGTGGGTGGAAAATGCTCCCTTTAAACCAGGCTCTCACTACAAATCACAGCCCAATGTATTCAGCTAATGTGCACATGCTAGAATCCCCAAGTGAATTCTGCTAACATTGTACGCCTAGAGTCCCCAGCTGAGTAGCCAATGAATGAGAATAACTGTTAAACCGAGAGTGTTAAATTGATCGTAAGACAACAGAATTTTTCTGTCTACACAACCCAGTGATTTTCAACAAGACAATTCCTAAAATACTAGACATGGTTTCATACAATAAAACACTGTCATCTGTCCAAAATATGCCTAGTTCATTCCAAAAGAATATCTCAACATTCATATTTCAACCATTTTCTGTCTTGGCTTTTGATCCTACTTTAAGGAAAATATCTACTCTAAAGGACCAAGGGTGAGATTTTAATTTATGAGGTATTTTGCTGTAGCTCAATAGGCAAACTCTTTTTTTTTTTTTTCTAGTGAAAGGGAAACCCAGGCAATAGATTTTTCAAGACACTAGTCTGGTTAACTTTTTTTTTTTTCCAGTCATTTTTTATTGGGTGGTAATTCTCCACTCGAATACAATAGGATTCAGGGGTGTCAGGCAAAGGTCATGTCCAGGAATGCAGAGTGTGCCCTTCACACTGGGCCCACTTCAGTGGTACTTGCACAGCCGCTCATGTTTCATGTCCTTGTAAGAAAGGCAGTAGTTGAAAAACACGGAAATTGCCAGCACCGTAGAAATCCCAGTGATGCTCCCTTTTTTACATTGACACACTTGTTGTAATATTAGTAGTAATGTTTTTGAAATGCTCCAGCACTGCCTTTAGGGGTGAAATCCCACATCAGTATCCAGTTTAACAGCTCTCCTGGTTTGACATCCATGAGCTGCTTCTCCTTCACTGGTACAACTGATGCCATCTTGGAGTCTTGGGTGTCTTACAGTAAGTCTGGTTAACTTTTAATTCTTGCTCAGTTTAAGGTACCTCTGTGTTGGAGTTCTCATGTGGCTTTATTTTTATTTTTTGGTTTGTTAAGCTTTGCAAACCAATTTATTGCTCGAGTAACTCCCTACAACAGAGGAAGGGAGGGGCTGTGGCTCTGTGGGGAAATGGGTCTTGCAGAAGGGCTTCTAGTGTCCCTCTTGGCCTTGTCTATGATGAAGAAATCATAGTGGGGCACACTGAGCAGACTGTTAATACACCAGATTGGGCTAGGAAAGGGTGACTAAATCAGAGCGCACAGAGCAATGCTGCCTATATGGAAAACAACCCTGGGTCCTGACTCCACATGGGCAGAATGTCAGGAGAGAGATGAAAGTATGTAAATCACAATAGCTTGACAGAGTTAGCTTCTGAGAAAGTAAAAATTCCTCACCATCTAACACAGAGTACAAGGGAGGGGTGTGTCTCCACAAGAAGTTTCATATTTCTGCGTGTTACAACAGAAGAGGACTCATTCAACAAATATTTACTGAGTAACAAGCATGTGCTGCACTCTCTTGCTACTTAAGTGTGGTGCCTGTACAAGCCACATCTATATAGCTTGGGAGTTTCTTAAAAATGCAAGTTTGAGGATCTACCCCAGACCTACTGAATCAGCATCCTAAGGTGACTCTTAGTTTGAGAAATGCAGCTAGACAACAGGTTAGGTGATCTACTAATCTCTGCCACTGATGCTCATTTAACATGTTATAAAAATAAAAGTCCAGGTCACACATCTGCCAAAACTTGCTTATGTTACAACTTAAGGTATAACTCTAACTCACTGTGCTAGGAGCATGGCATAAGTATTTACAGTGATATGAAGTAGGTAAGGGCCTTTTAAAAAGATTTTATATGCAGGCCAAGTAAGAGCCTCACTTCAAGGCAAATAAGGACGCCTCAACCCACCTGATACAGATAAAACAACAAGGCTCTCATTTCTACATTCAGGTTGGAAGAGTTTCCCATATAGAAACTCCAGAAACTAGGAAGACCTAGGAAATAGAGGGCAGGTCTCATCTGGTTTCCAGCTGGCAATGAGAAAGGGCTAGAAGGAAAATTATCCAATTCATTTAGTCAGCTAATTTATTTAGGTCTTTCAATAGTTCATAGCCCTTGCATGGGAAAAATCACATGAGGTAGATAAACATCAGGGAGAGATGTCTCTACTGATTTCATTGGACAGTTGTGTTACATTTTATCTTCATTTTCTGCTCTAATAGATGCTGGTAATACTTCTTGACAGGTTGTGTAGAGCCACAGATTTTCCAAAGCCAAATGGAAGTGACTTTAAAGATATTGTAGAAATTAATGACCCATGAGAGTTTTCTATGGACTTATATCTACTCTCCCTGGAGATTCCTCTATGTCAATCTTTATCAACTTCTCTCTTTTCCAGCATCTTACTTTTATATTTTTCTTTTAATTTTTAATTACAAAAGCATTGTATAAATTCATGTTTTAGAAAAAATTCAGGGCCCCTGGGTGGCGCAGTTGGTTGAGCGACTGCCTTCAGCTCAGGTCATGATCCCGGAGTCCCGGGATCGAGTCCCACATCGGGCTCCCAGCTCCATGGGGAGTCCGCTTCTCACTCTGACCTTCTCCCTTCTCATGCTCTCTCTCACTCTCTCTCTTTCCTGATAAATAAATAAATAAAATCTTTAAAAAAAAAAAAAAGAAAAAATTCAATACAAAATATTATAGTAAAAAAGTGAAAAATCTTCTTTACTCTCCTATCCCAAGAGTAATTACTGTTAACACTGGAATGCATTTTTTCAGACCTTATTCAAATTTACATTGCATATGCATATATCCACATGTAGCAGTTTTACATACTTGGACCATACTATATTACTATGCAACTTCTTTTTGCTTACTCACTTTTTTCCACTTTATTTTGGAGATGGTTCTTTCTGTCACCATATATTATATACATAAAATTTCTTTTTTTAATATATACATAATTTCTAAAGAGTTGCATAATGTTCCATAAACTGGATTTATCCTGATTAATTTAATCGTTCCTCTATTGATAAAGATTTAGTTTAGTTCCACAAGTTTTTAAACAATTATAACAAATTTTTCAGATAATCAGATATAAGAGCAATATGTGAAAATCAAGAGCTTTCCATATATTACCAATAACTAATTGGAATACATAATTACTAAAAAGCCCATTCATAGTAATAGAAAAGAAGTGTGCAAGGACAATATGAAAAAAAATCTATAAAATGTGTTGAGAGGTAGAAAAAACCAGAATAATAGAGACATATACCTTGTTTGTTCTTAGATGAGAAGATACAATGTTGTAAACATCAATTATCTCAACAATTATCTTCACAAAAATCAATGCAATCCCAAACAAATGGAAGTGGAACAGTTCATACAACTTGACAAACTGGACATAAATTATTCTGGAACAGTAAGTGTGAGCCAAGTAAATCGGGGGAAGAGTGAAAAAACACAGTTAAAACTCCTTCAACTTCGGTGGATAGATTTGCTTTAACTCTAATATCACGTTTTGCCCAGTGCCTGCAGAATAACCATGGTTTGAACTGGAGGCCCAAGAGAGATCAAGAGAGAGAGAGAAAGAGAGAGAGAGAGAGAGGGAAAGAGGAGGGGGAGAAAGAGAGAGACAGAAGGGGGAGAAAGAGAAAATGTATCAAAGTACAATTTAAGATAAATTTGCAAATCAAATTTCCAGAACACTACCACTTAAAAAACAACCAGTAAAGTCAATATATTCTTTGTGACTAATTGCCAATTACAGTCAAAATTTAGCAGTTTTTGAAAAGAACAAGGTTCTCTGTTTGTTGGCTAAAAAAGAACACATATGGATGGCTGCACCTGGGTGGCGCAGTGGGTTAAGTGTCAGGTTCTTGATTTCAGCTCAGGTCATGATCTCAGGATTGGGAGACAGCCTCACGTCAGGCTCTGCGCTGGGTGTGAAGCCTCTTGAGAATCTCTCTCCTTCCCCTTTGCCCCTCCCCCTTCAAAAAACCCCACATATATTCATGCTCAAGTTTATTTTATGAAAAAAATATACATTTTTGAATCTACAAGGTATGTTGATTCTTAAGGATATGAGCACTTGAGTCTTTATACAGTTTATTTTCAAAACGTACTTAAGTTTTATTTATTTATTTTTAAGATTTTATTTATTTGAGATAGAGCAAGAGTGAGAATGAGAGAGCACAACAGGGGAAGCAGCAGGCTCTCCACTGAGCAGGGAGCCAGACGTGGGGCTCGATCCCAGGACTCCGAGATCATGACCTGGGCTGAAGGCAGATGCTCAACTGACTGAGCCACCCAGGTGCCTCTTTAGTTTATTTTTTTACAGCTATAATTAATTCTCCTTTTTCTCACTCTGTCTTCATCATCTCTGTTGTAATTATTGTTCTTCATCCTCCTTTCTTCCTTCCTTCCCTCTTCTCTCTCTTCCTCCTTCAGTAAATTATTACTTTTCTTAGGGGGTAGGGGCAGAGGGAGAGGGAGAGAATCTTAAGCAGGCTCCACACCCAGCCCAATGCAGGGCTCAATCTCATGATCCTGAGTTGATAACCCAAGCAGAAATCAAGAGTTGGATGCTTAACTGACTGAGCCACCCAGGAGCCCCTCAGTAAATTTTCTGAAGCAAATCCCAGACATCATGTCATTTCAGCTCTACTTACTTTAGTATGTATCTCTAGAAAATACAACATTCTCTTACATAACCATATTGCCATTTTTATACACATAAGTAAATGTAAAATTTTCTAGACATCATCTAAGATTTAGGCATGTGCAGATTTCTCCAATTTTTAAAAATGTTTTGCATTTGATTTTATGGGATCCACAAAACCATTTAAAAAAAGATAAAGTCTCAATCTAGAACTGATTGTCTCTCCTCCCTTGCCTTTATTATTTTTTTTTTCAGGTAAGTGACTTGTGAAGAAACCAAGTGTATTGTCCTAGAGAAGATTCAACATTTTGGACTTATCTGTTTATTTCCCTGACATGCCAATTGATTGTTCAATTCAATTCATCCCTCAAATTCATCCCTTCAAATGAAAGTTAACTTTAAAGGTTTAATTAGATTCAGGTTCAAGTCTTTGGCAAGAATACTTTATAGTCATAACCTGTACTTCATAACTGTATTATATGAGGAGGCATGCAGAGCATGATGCTAAGACTGATCAATGGGTTGGGGCATGATCATCTGCTTCCATTACTGTAAAGTTCCCAACAAAATGTTATCCAATGGTTTGTTTGGTTTTTTTATCCAATGGTTTTATCCATTGATGATTATTGCCCCAATCTGTTATTCGTTAAAGATTAAAAATGCTGAGTTTCTAGTATTTCTTATACTTTCATTAGGTGGAATTTTTCTATAATGAAAATGTGGAATTTTTCTATAATTAAAACCTTTCACTCATCCCCTAAGACTATTTGATTACCCCAATATACTGTTCATGTATAAAAGACAAGATAAATTTTTAATCTTTCCATATGACTGACACCTTTTAGAATAAGAACCTACTGTCCTAATGACTTTCAATGATGCCTCCTAGGGTGTTTTTGCTTGTTGGTTTTCTCTTTTTGTTGTTATTGTTAAGTATCAATATGGAATCTATGGAATCAATGTTTTTCATTTAGTAAAAGGCATTGCTATTTTTTGATGCCAAAACCCTCCCATCCTTAGCCAAGGAAGCTCTTTCATGTTTGCTCCTATATTCCTTTGACAGGATCCATTAATCTTTTTTTTTTAAAGATGTATTTTTTATTTATGTATTTCACACACACACACACACACACACACACACACACACACACAGCATGAGCAGGAGGGGCAGAGGAAGAGAATCTCCAGCAGACTCCATACTCAGCCTGGAACCCAACTTGGATCAATCTCACAACCCTGAGATCTTGACCTGACCTGAACAAGGGTTGGTTGATTAACTGAGCCACCCAGGCGCCTTGACTCACTAAATTAGTCTTTGATAACTCCCTTGCTTTCAGGCATAAGACATCTGAGAGACATGTTATAAATTTCCTATTCCATACCTGGAATTAATCATTCCTCCAAGAAGTCCTGATTCCTTACAGTATTTAGAAACCACAATTTGAGAATAACAGGTTTGTTGTGATTGTGCTTCATAGCTTTTTCATACTTTTTTACTTAACAAAGCTAGGAAAATTTGATTTTTAAAAAATGAAACAAAATATTGAATTTATACTGATATTTTAAATGGAATGTTACAAGATTTTACATATGGCTATCATTAAAAAGACAAGAAATAACAAGTGTTGATCAGGATGTGGAGAAAAGAGAAGACTTCTGTACTACCAATGGAAACACAAAATGGTGCAGCCACTATGAAAAAGAGTAGGAAGGTTCCTCAAAAAATTAAAAAGATAACTATCAAATGACCCAATAATTCCACTTAAAGGTATATATACAAAGGAAAGGAAATCAATGTCTCAGAGATATTTGAACTTATTTACAATAGCCAAGACATGCAAAAAACCTATGTCCACTGACAGATGAATGGATAAAGGAAATGTGGTATGTATATGCAATGGAATATTATTCAACCATAAAGAAGAAAAAATACTACCATTTTCAACAACATGGATGGACTTTGAGGGTGAGTCGTTTACTAAATGAAGTAAGTCAGACAAAGAAAAACAAATGTAAAATCTAAAAAAACTGAACTCATACAGAGAACAGATTGGTGGTTACCAGAGATGGGGAAGGGGTGGGGGAAATGGGTAAAAGTGGTCAAAAGCTAAAAACTTCCACTTACAAGTTCTGGAAATATAATGCATAGCATCTTGACCATTGTTAAAAATGAATACTGTATTGGATGTTTGAAAGAGGCTAAGATGGGTGCCTGGGTGGCTCAGCCATTAAGCGTCTGCCTTCGGCTCAGGTCATAATCCCAGGGTCCTGAGTTCGAGCCCTGCATTAGGCTCCCTGCTCAGTGGAAAGCCTGCTTCTCCCTCTCCCACGGCTCTCAGCTTGTGTTTCCTTTCTCACTGAGTCCTTCTGTCAAATAAATCAATAAAATCTTTAAAAAGGGGGGACTAAAAGAATGGTTCTTAACAGTTCTCATCACAAGGAAAAAAACCTTGTAATTATGTGAACTGATGAATGTTAACTAACCTTATTGTGGTAAGTGTGTGTGTATGTGTGTGTGTGTGTAATCATTTTGTATACCTTAAATTAATACAATGTTATGTGTCAATTATTTCTCAATTATATCTCAATAAAACTGGGAAAAAGATTTTTACTTAACTTTTTTGATGTTTTACAATTATTTCTTTTCTCTTATACTAAAAATTTGGGTTTCTAACAACATTAACATACTTAGGAACATTATTCTATTATTTCTCTGATGACATATGATATAGAGCATCTTTTGATATGCTTAGTTGCCTCTGTATACCTTCTTTGGTGAGGTGTCTGTTAAGATCTTTGGCCCAGTTTTTAATCAGTTTATGTTCTTATTGTTGTTATTGTGGGTAACAGTCCTTTACCAAATGTGTCTTTTGCAAATGTATTCTTCTAGTTTGAGGCTTATTTTTTAATTCTCTTGACGCTGTCATTCACAGAGCAGAAATTGTTAATTTTAATGAAGTCCAACTTGTATCAATTTTTTTCAAAGGTGGTACTTTCAGTACTATGTATTTATAAAAAATCATTGTCATACCCAAGGTCATCTAGGTTTTTTCCCCTATATTATCTGGTAGGAATTTTATAGCTTTGCATTTTACATCCACATCTATGACCCACTGAGTTAATTTTTGTAAAGTGTGTAAGGTCTGTGTCTAGATTTATTTATTTTCTTACATGTGGATATATACTTGATCCAGTACCATTTGTTGAAGAAACTATCTTTGCTCCATGTTATTGCCTTTGCTCCTTTGTCAAAGATCAGTTAACCATATTTAGGGGGGTCTATTTCTGGGTTATTTTGTTCCATTGATCTAGTTGTCTGTTCTTTCATCAGCACCACATTATTTTGATTACTGTCAGTTTATAGTAAGTTGTGGAGTCAAGTCTATCAGTCCTCCAACTTGCTGTTCTCCGTTAATATTGTGTTGGGCTGTTTTGGGTCTTTTGCCTCTCTATGTAAACTTTTAGAATCAGATTGTTAATATCCACAAAATAACTTGCTGGTATTTTGAATGGGATTGCACTGGATCTACTAATTTGAGTTGGGAAAAACTGACAACTTGACAATATTGAATCTTCCTATCCATGACCATGGAATATCACTCCATTTATTTAGTCTGTCTTTGATTTCATTCATCAGGGTTTTGTAGTTTTCCTCATATAGATCTTGTACATATTTTGTTAGATTTATACGTATTTCATTGCGGGGGTGGTAATATAAATGGTACTGTGTTTTCAATTTCGAATTCCACTTTTCATTGCGGGTATATAGCAAAATGATCGACATTTGTATATTAACCTTGTATCTTGCTCACTTGCTATAATTGCTTAGTAGTTCCAGTTTTTCTGTCAATTCTTTTGGTTTTTCTCCGTAGACAATCAGGTCATCTGAGAACAAAGATGATTTTATTTCTTCCTTCTCAATCTGTGTACCTTTTATTTCCTTTTCTTGCCTTATGTATTAGCTAGAGCTTCCGGTATGATGTTGAAAATGAGTGATGAGGGGAGATATTTGTATCTTGTATATGATCTTAGCGGGAAAGTTTTGAGTTTCTCACCATTAAGTATGATGTCAGTTGCCAGTTTTTTGTCATAGTCTTTATCAAGTTGAGAAAGTTCCCCTATGTACCTTATTTACCTTTTACCATGGTTTCATGCAGGATTAATTTACTTCTTTATCAATACTTCCACAACACTTTTTTAAATTAAAAAAAAAAATTTCATTCATGTATTCATTCTTCTTTTTTTGAGGGTACTTTTTAAAAATTATGTTTAGTTGGCCAACATATATCATTAGTTTTTGACGTAGTGTTGGATTTTGTCAAATGCTTTTTCTGCATTTATTGATATGATTACATGATTTTTCTTTTTTAACCTGCTGATACAATGGATTACATTAATGGATTTTCAAATACTGAACCAGCATTTCCTACCTGGAATAAATCCCACTTGATCATGGTATAAAATTCTTTTCATACATTTTTGGACTCAGTTTGCTCTTTTACTGTAACATTTTTCTCTGGTGTTATTAGGGTAATGCTGTCCTCAAAGAACAAGTTAAGAAGTATTCCCTCTGCTTCTATCTTCTAAAAGACATTATACAGAACTGGTATTATTTCTTCCTTACATGTATGGCAGTATTCACCAGTGAACCCACCTGGGCCTGCTGTCTTCTGTTTTGGAATGTTATTTGTTATTGATTTAATTTCTTTCATAGATATGAACCTCTTGAGATTGTCTATTTCTTCTGTGTGATGTTTGGCAAGTTGTATCTTTCAAGGAATTTGTTCATTTCACTTAGGTTATCAAATCTGTGAGCATATTGTTTGTAGTATTCCTCTTTATCATTTTAATGTCCATAGGATCTGTAGCAATGTTCTGTCTCTTATTTCTGATAGTAATTTATGTCATCTCTTTTTTTCCTAGCCACCCTGGGTAGGAGTTTATCAATTTTACTAATCTTTTCAAAGTGCCAGCATTTTGGTTCATTAATTCTATTAATTTCATATTATCAGTTTCATTGATTCTTGTTCTAAATCTTATTACTTCTTTTCTTCTCCTTACTTTGGATTTAATTTGTTCTTCTTTTTCTAGTTTTCAAAGTTTAGATGATTGATTCAGATATTTCTTCTTTTTTAATATATGCATTTAATGCTATCAATTTTTCTCTCATCATTGCCCTTCACTACATTGCATAAATTTTGATGTTTTTTATTTTCACTTAGTTCAAAAATATTTTTTTAATACATTTCACTTGAGATTTCTTTTTGACTCCTGTGTTTATTCAGTCAACAAACATTTTATTTAGTTTCTACCTTGTACTAGGTACTAAGGATACGAAGTTGAATAAACATTCTTCCTTCAGGAGTTTTTCTAGCAGAGTAGAAGGATACGGGAACCATTAACTATAATGAAATATGACAATAAATACATAATTGAGATAAGTATATATTATTCTTAGGAGAGAGATGAAGGAAAATTAAATCTGCCCTGGGGAGTCAGGAAATGCTTTCCTAAGCTACTTTTACTCAAATGTAACCTCGTTTCTTATTTTCTTTGATGGTTTCATGCAGGATTAATTTACTTCTTTATCAATACTTCCACAACACTTTTTTAAATTTAAAATTTTTTTTTCGGGCGCCTGGGTGGCTCAGTTGGTTGAGCAACTGCCTTTGGCTCAGGTCATGATCCCGGAGTCCCGGGATTGAGTCCCATATCGGACTCCCGGCTCTGTGGGAAGTCTGCTTCTCTCTCTGACTTTCTCCCCTCTCATTCTCACTCTCTAATAAATAAATAAATAAAAAATCTTAAAAAAAAAAAAAAAAAAGATTTTTTGGGACGCCTGGGTGGCGCAGTTGGTTGGGCAACTGCCTTTGGCTCAGGTCATGATCCCGGCGTCTTGGGATCGAGTCCCGCATCGGGCCCCTTGCTCCCTAGGGAGCCTGCTCCTCTCTCTGCTTCTGCCTGCCTCTCTGCCTGCTTGTGTTCTCTCTCTGTTAAATGAATAAATAAAATCTTTAAAAAAAAAAAATTTTTTTTTCATTCATGTATTCATTCTTTTTTTAGGGTACTTTTTAAATTATGTTTAGTTATCCAACATATAGTATATCATTAGTTTTTGATGTAGTGTTCAATGATTCATTGGTTGCATATAACACCCAGTGCTCATCACAACATGTGCCCTCCTTAATACCCATCAGCTGGCTACCCTATCCCTCCACCCCATCCCTTCTGAAACCCTCAGTTTGTTTCCCCAGAGTACAGAGTCTCTCATGGTTTGTCTCCCTCACTGATTTCTTCTCCTTCAGTTTTCCTTCACTTTCCATACGGTCCTCCACACTATTCCTTTGTTCCATAACACTTTTATATTTATCAACTATATCAGCTATCACAGTTTCCTACAGTTTATTTTTTTAAAGATTTTATTTATTCATTTGTCAGAGAGAGACAGAGAGCATGACCAGAGGGAGCAACAGGCAGAGGACGAAGCAGGCTCCCTGTGAATGCGGGACTTGATTCCAGACCATGACCTGAGTCAAAGGCAGATGCTTAACCAACTGATAAACCCAGGCACCCACTACAGTTCATTCACATGAAATTGTAAGTTCCTTGAAAGCATGGTACAGATATTCCTCATCTTGCTATTTCTAGGATCCAAGAGTGTCCATAACACAACAGAGCTCAGTAAACTTTTTAAATAAGTGTATGGACGTATGGATAGATGAATGAGCTAATATACGACATTATCACAACTGTTGTATTAGTAAAGTTACATTATTCATCAACACAATAATTTGTGCAGATATTAGAGCAATAACTTAGTGAACATGAAAAAAGACAGGCTTTATTCAACACATGGGTAAATATCAATAAAATATTAAAATTCATATTTTTAAATAATGCATTGTATATACTCATTTCTATGTATGTCTTATAGAAAGATTTACCCCTATTTGAGCAAATATTTCTGTTTGCAAATGTTCTCTTACACTAAATTAATAAATAACTACTCTTGTTTATTGCGTAAAGCTGGAGGATCACCTGGTTATATTTGAAGGTAACACAACCATTCAAGGTGGCTATTATAACCCCAAGACAATGAACTCAGATGCACTTAGAATGATTGCCTTTAGGAAAAATCCAAGAGTTGCGCTTAATTATAAGGTGGAAGGAAATTTAGCAAAGCCTCAAAGGATAAAACTCTGAACTCTGACGTTTTAATATTTTACTATACAAAACATGTCTATAAGAGTCATAAGAAATGCCATTTCTAGGACTTCTCTTTGGGAATGGAATTAACATTCTTACACTACCTGGAAATGGTAAATTCTTAAATTGTTAATAGCTTCCCCAGGCTTCTGCTCCTTCCCAGTGCATTTTGGCTCCAAATTATGAAAATATTGTGAAGCATGCTCATCAGCCTATAATTTTAAATCCCTTTCTACTACTGAAAACAACTGTTGGACTGGGGATTAAACTGCAGGGCTTCACTTCTGAGTAAATGGACCCCTTCAGAGCAAATGTGCAATGGAAATCAATTGCACATTTTGTACCTGTTTTCTTGAATACTGACAGATAACACATCTGGATTTTAGGCTTATAAAATCTATTTTGCTAAATACAGTATCATGTTTAGCATATGGTAAATCCTGCCAATTGTCCTGGTTTCGGTGCTGGGGAGGAGGAGTGGTGGTGGCAAATGGTGCCTGTTGGTAACTAAGTATGTAATGGAGGTGACACTGAATGGGGAAAGAAGGGGTGAGGCTAAAAAAAAAAAGGCAAGAATATAAATGCAACAACCTTCAAGAAATTAAACAAAGACATGGATGCGGAAGAAACATAAGGTAAGGGAGTATTCAAATGAAGTAAATAGACAAAATGAAAGTGGACAAATTAGAGTTGAAATTTCCCAACCACAACTGCACAGTGGGAAACACCATTTATATGTTCCATGGCATCCATGAGAAAAAACAGATGCTTAGCATAATAAAAGTTTCTCACATATATCTTCATGAAAAGCTCACTGTGTGCAAATGGAGATGTGTTACATGTAATTTACGGAAACTTCTGAAAATCTTTAAAACTAATATTATATATTGTTTGTAGATACTTGGATATGTACTAACAGCACACAAAATGTGAAAAGGAAAGATACATACCAACTCTAGGATAGTGGTTACTTCTAAGGTTAGGTGGGGGGAGTGTTAAACTATGCTTATAACATTCCATTTTCTTTTTCGAAAATGAGACAGATAAAGCAAAAATGTAAACTTCTCATGACGTTATCAGGCCTACTATTTTCTTTAGGTTTGAAACATGTCATAAATATAAGGAAAAATATTTAAAGTTGACATGTGAAATATAATGAGCAATGTATTTCAACAACCTCAAAGTAAATACAATCAGTACAATGTTTTACAGCCTTTTCTTTTTAATACTGCTTGATGAAAACCAATGGTAAATGGTTGAAAGAAATGCCAATTCAGTCTAAGCAACCTGGTAGGATGGGGAGGTAGTCAAAATCACGCCAATGAGATAAATGACTATTTGGTGGTCTGGCCAACACCAGCAATGTAGAGTACCATGTTAGGTGAGGGGATGAAATTCCTCTCCAGAAAATTCTCCATCAATGTGTTTCTTCCTGAGATTCTGATAAGCAACAGACAGTGGTAGGTTCAGAGTTTTATTCCCTGCCAAATACTTATTTTTTTCTATTAAGTTCCATGCCTTGATACTCAGCCAAGTTGGAATAGAACAGATGCCCTCCACAGAGGGTTGTGGAGCCTGACAAAGAAAAATGCCTGGATGTAAGGCCCCCCATGGCAAATAGTACTGTTGGTACCTGTGGGCAGAGACTGCCTGGACTCCAGGTGGATTGGGGGAAAAGCACCAGATTTCTATGAAGAATCATATCACAACCATTTTTTATTTAATTTCTTTTTTCAAATGAACAATTTAATAAATCATAACTGTTATATTAGTATATTTTAGTATGAAGTTTAATAAATGCATAAAACAAGAGAAGTTTGGATAATTACAGTAAATATTAAATAGCAGAGGTTAATAGCATGTCTTTATTGTATTCTTAATTATTGTGTTATTTTCACTATAACACATCAGCAGATGAATAAACAAAGTTCACTGGTATTGGGCATTTTAGCTTCCACCTTGGCATTAATATAGTAATGCTGCTAACAATTCCAGAAAAACAGCCATAGTTCTAGAGATCTGAATGCATCGAATGCTCCCCTAACTCTTCCCAACTCCTGTTATGAAGGCAAAGGGATGATGTTCCAACTTCTCCTTCCATCTGCTCTTTTTCTTTTTTTTTTTTAAAGATTTTATTTATTTATTCGACAGAGAGAGAGAGAGAGAGATCACAAGTAGGTAGAGAGGCAGGCGGGGGGTGGGGGGGGGAGCAGGCTCCCGCTGAGCAGAGAGCTGGATGCGGGGCTTGATCCCAGGACCCTGAGATCATGACCTGAGCCTAAGGCAGAGGTTTTAACCCACTGAGCCACCCAGGCACCCCCCGCATCTGCTCTTTTTCTATTAACTTTCCAAACTTCCCATGATAATCACTTTAACTGACTGCAAATATATGGTAATTGGAAGTGGGTCTGTGTGATTTTCCTTGCTCTGCATCCCTAACTACTATCTCTGAGAGTAACTGTACAAACTAGCTTTTCTAGGGGAGTCCTTTATGAGCATTCGGACAAGTGGCTTTGCTTTGGTATGTTGTGGATGCTAGAGAAACCATGAGGTATGGTTCCCTCCCCCTTAAGTCAAATATTTACCAACACTCTTTCATAGGCCAAAGAATCCTGAGGTCTAGACCATCAAGATGTTGTGTCTCTAGTCTAGAACAATGGTTCTGAAAGTGTGGTTTTCACACCATCAGCATCAGCATCATCTGGAAACTTGTTAGAAATGCAAATTCTCAAGCTTCACTCCAGCCCTGATGAGTCACAAACTTGGGGTGAGTACCAGCAATCTGTGTTTTAACAAACCTTCCAGATGATTCTGACACTTGCTAAAGTTTGAGAATCATAGATTATTCTCAATTTTGGTCCATCAGAGGTGATATCGTATGAAGAATGTGAATTCTGGAGCCAGACTTTCTGACTTCAAATTCTAGGTCTCCCACTAACTATATGCTACTGCACAAATTGCTTCACCTTTCTGTGACCCAGTTCCTTATCTATAGAATGAGGTTAACAGCAGAGCACCTAATCACAGGATGGTTATAAGAATTAAATGAATTTTAAAAAATATTTTATTTATTTATTCATGAGAGAGAGAGAGAGAGGCAGAGGGAGAAGCAGGATCCCCACTGAGCAGGGACCCTCATGCAAGACTCAATCCCAGGACCCTAGGATCATGACCTGAGCTGAAGGCAGACACTTAATCATGTGAGCCACCCAGGTACCCCAATTAAATGAATTTTTTTTTAACAATTATTTGAGAGAGAGAGGATGTATACAGGGGAGGAGGTGGGCAGGTGGGCAGAAGGAGAGGGACACAGAATCTCAAGTAGACTCCACAAAGTCTACTTGAGAGCCCAGTGGAGGGGGCTGGATCTCAAGACCCTGAGATCATGACCTGAGCCAATATCCAGAGTCAGATACTTAACCAAATGAACCACCTGGGTGCCCCTAAATGGACTATTTTAATAACTGTCAGCTATTTTCACAAATTTAAACAAGAAAGGATGATTTGGCTCAAGTTCTGCCTTTGTCAAACTCTGTTACTTCTATGAGACACAATGACTTCACCTGTAAACGGGACAATTATATCTGAACCACTTGTATCACTGGGCTGATGTGAAGACAAAATGAGAAAATGTGTAAGTCCTCTGTAAACTGAAATGGCTATTTAAGACAAGTTAGCAAACATATGCCACACTTATCAACTTGATAGTGATTTTCCCCTCATCCCTCATCAGGTGTGGTATAAATTCAGTAAACTGTCTCAGTTTCTCTCCATCAAATGATCATTCTACCCACTTTTTAGAGAGCACTCAATTCATACTGAGAACAGCTGTCACAGTCTATAAGGTATTTTTCTAGTGTCTTCTGTAGTATTTCTTTAGATATCAGACATCTCTCTCTTCTTTAGTGAATCATTCTTGCTAAATAAATGTTTGTTATTCCCCCAGTGGTTTCCATCTGAGTAGGAAATATGCCATACTTAGCAGCATGACTTACTCATTGATATCCTTCCAAACTTTGTACATAGAGTAACTATACTTAAGACACATTACAAAAACAACCATCCACTAAGCAACTATTAGGAACAAGATACTGTGCTAAGGCTGCACATACGTCCCTTCCTTCGTTCCTCGAAACAACTCCATTAAGCAAGTACTGTGACTACCCGTATTTTATAAA
Source organism: Nasua narica (assembly GCA_028533885.1). Lineage (NCBI taxonomy): Eukaryota > Metazoa > Chordata > Mammalia > Carnivora > Procyonidae > Nasua > Nasua narica. Next base: position 41,968,514 of record CM052797.1, read on the forward strand.
TGAGAAAAACAACATTAAGAAACGTAAAGTAACTTCACCAAAAGTAAACTTTCAACTAGAAAGATCCCTTTGATTCCAAGAGTTTTTTTTCAATGGGCTCACCCTGTAGAACAAAATCATCTTGTCCTGGAACTCTTCTGGCACTTTACAAACTGAATATACTAAGACAAGGACAGAGGCAAATGAACCAGCTCATTTCACATGAGTCTCAATAAGAAAACCTGTGTTTGGGTGGGGTTTGAGTGATACTTTAAAAATGAATGCTCAAGAAGCATTTCATTTTTCTCTACTATCTTAGTCACCACAAAGATTAGGACTGTGCTTCAGAAGGTCACCTAACTTTTCCTAAAACCAAAATCAATTTACCAATCCTATCACATTACACAGTTACTGCTGTCCTGTTTAAATTTACCACATTGGTTTATTTGTTCCCCACTCTTGACCCTAGGGTACATCATTTTTAATGAACAATTGAAATGATATCACTCATTTATTCAAAAACATCTTTTACTGACTTTCTTTTATTTTTTTCATATGCCTTTCATCAATGAAAGAAGTCAGTATGCAGGATCATTCAGAAAAACCGAAATATCCACAAAATCTTAAAGTTTATTTAGAAATGTAAGCTATATGAGAGAATTCCATTTACTCATAATGTCATTTTAGGATTTAAGAGCAAATCTCCAAAGGTCACCGAATGGGTGTTTAGAAAAGCCTACAATTGCAAACATTTAAATAGAGCCAACAGACCTTTCAACCAGCCTCTTGACAGAGGCCACCTCTGAGGGCTTTTGCAGTAGGCTCACCTGCACTCCTTCAACTGGAAGAAGCAGTACTTAAAAACTCAGTTCTATTTTAATGGTTTTTTGTTTTGTTTTGCTTTGTTACAGTGCCTTGACATACAAATCTATGTAGTTTCCCAACCATACAGACCTGAGAACTACCCTCCAGAAATATTTCAGTAAGTTAAATTGCTGAATCAAATGCAAATGAAGTGTAATTTAGTGGATCTTTTCATCCCAAACCTGAATTCTGTCAAGGTTCAAGTGCATTTGCTTCAACTTTTGAAATAGATATTGTAAGGATCCTTAGCTGTTACCCATGGATGGTATGAATTTATGGAGTGCTAGTCTGGATGAAAACAGCATTATAACATAAAATGCATCATTAATACTTTAAAACCCAGTATGATTTATATTTATATAAATAACATAAAGGAAGCCAATTAAACCAAAGTCACTGAAGTGTAAATAACATAAAAACTTATTGTTCTGTAAGCTACTGAAAATAAACTAATAATGAAAGTATTTATCATATGTCTAAAAACCAAGCAGGTACGAGTGGGTTAAGCAGACTTTGGGGGAAAACATTTTTATTTTTCTGACATCTTTTAATGCAGGTCCAACATTTTCACGGACTTAGATTCGTTTAAATTGTGACATTATATCTGAAAGTTGCCTTTTGTCCATTTGAGTAATTAATAATTTAAGTGTAACAAGGACATCTTGATTCAAACACTTGGTAATCCGACTAGGAGGATATTTAAAATTCATTACAGTACATTAAACTTGCAGTGAACAGTTAGCTTCATCGCAAAATAAATAAATAGCTAATTTGCTTGGATCAGCAGAAATTCTGATAAAATCAGCAAAACACCAATTAAAATGTGAAAAATGTCACCTACCGTAGTTATTCTAATGGAACATGGACTTAGAGGAAGAAAGTGATTCAATGTTTATTTTCATACCAGCTTTGGCTTCCAAATGTAAGTCATTTCACTTTTTGCTAGTGTAGCTAACTCCTCTGTGGCCCCTGCGTTGATTCTATGGTATTACATAATAAAGCAGCTCTATTGGGGTTGCGGTTGAATTCCTTTAATTTTCTGTCAAATCATTGTTTCCTTTAAATGTTTTACCAGTCTCTTCATTTCAGGGAGTACTGTTAACTAGTTGAGGGCAAAAGCTATGGCCAAATGATCCTCAAACCTTCCCTGCACATGTGAACACTCTTAGGTTGAGGCAGTCTCTCTTGGAAGAATCATGACCCCTTGATCATCTTGTCATGTCAGTCATGTTAGTCCATCAGGAAAACAATGGCTGCTATCTGTCCACAGTAATTCAGACTTCTCTCACAGCATGGCAAATTCTAGTTCAGTGTGTGTTTGTTCACTTCTAGTGCCACATACCTGGTGTGTGCTCAATAAATGAGCCCTGGAAGAACAGAGGAGTCCCACTTCTCAGTGTCTTTCAGCTAATTCTATGGCAGGTGCCTGGACCTCTTGATCTCAGAATCCAGAAATCAGTTTTCACCACCACAGTGCCTCTAAAATAAAGGGAATAATTGTGGTGAGAAAGGAAAATACCGCTCATTATATGTCCTGTTTATGGAATTAAAAATAAGAACAAAAAATAGAATTGTTTTGCATTGCAAGATGGATTTTCTTTCCTTCACATGCCTTTTCTTCTATGTAGGCAGTTTCTTCTTGACGGAAACCATGAATTCATTTCTAACAAGCACCGTGGAATCTCTATCAGTTCTGGCAACTTCAGAAATCAGTAACAGGAAAGGAATATGCAAAAATGAAAATGATTGTGCTCTGTCGTGGGTGCTGTTTTCTTTTGAATTTTTTCAAAATGTTGTTTCATCATCTTTTCAATAATTACATGCAACAGATATTTAAGAAGAAATGTTATGATGAGACCCTCAGCATAGAACTTGGCCCATTTGCAAAAGCACTTGCTCATTAACCAATTAGGAGATTAAGCCTATATTTAAGGAAATCCACAATTCAAAAATCCCCAAATTAAATTTAAATACCTCAGGGCAACCCATAATGAGTTTAAAATTAAGTGAAATAACAAGAATTTTATTGAGTTTAACTAATTGTTGGAAGCTGCTTTCACTCATTTGAAGTTCTGTCCAATTATTGCCATTGCATTGCATACCTTTAATTTATATCTTGCCATACAAGTTTCCTTTTAATAATAGGGGATGGGCCAGTCCATTTGCCAGTAAGATGAGTTCTGTGTGTATGCCTTAATACATACACTGCAAAACTCAACCTTGAATATGTCCATATGAATTTAAGACTGTATTTATATCCTTAAAGAAAAGTTAGAGGGACACATGATCTTATCTGCAACTGGTCATTTGTTTTCATTTAATTATAAAGCATAATGGTGTAGTGAAATCAGGAAAGTCTTTGTACTGACTCCAGCTACCACCCTCCACCACCACACAATTGCAGCGATCTTAGGCAAGGAACTTCACCTCTCTAAGCCTCATTTTGCTATATTTCTAAAATGGGATAAGGATACACCTAACTGACAGAATTCTTGTGAGGAATGGATGATCATAAATACAGAGTATGTAGGATAATTCTTGGCACATAATAATCACGCAGTAAATTCCAACCACTACAACCACTATCATGCCATATTAAAAAAAACCCCAAACAAACCTGCCAGCTAAATTAATAAGATGCAGGGTCTTGACACTCAATAGGACTGCCAGATGTAGCAGATAAAAATACAGGGTGCATGGGCGCCTGGGTGGCTCAGTTGGTTAAGCGACTGCCTTCGGCTCAGGTCATGATCCCGGAGTCCCGGGATCGAGTCCCATATCGGACTCCCGGCTCTGTGGGAGGTCTGCTTCTCCCTCTGACCTTCTCCCCTCTCATTCTCAGTCTCTCTCTCTCTAATAAATAAAAATAAAATCTTTAAAAAAAATACAGGGTGCAATATTTGGGGGCATACTTAACACTACAAAAGCATTCACTATTTTTCTGAAATTCAAATTTAATGGGAGCATCCTGTATTTTATCTGGCACTTTAGTGCTTAAGTTCTGGTACTTAAAGACCTAAAATTTCATATTTTGCTTTAAATACTTGGGAATCAAGCAAAGGGTAGGTTAGAAGTAAAATATTCAGATTTTACTACAAATACTTGGGAATTAAGCAAAGGGCAGGTTAGAAGTGAAATGGTCAAATTACTGCCTTAATTCTTCACTTCAGTTTGGGCATAGAGACAGAAAGTTTCCGCTGTCACTCTGGATGCCCTTGGGACATCATGACACGCAATCAACATCAACGGTGCTGGCTGCTAATTCAGTGTATATGATGCCCTTGTTTATAGCATCTTCAATTCCACAGACATTTTTACTTGACTAATTCACCGCTTCATACGAGGCAGGGGGTGGGGAGGAAATCATTCAAACTAAATGCTACTCTGAAGTTCAGTTACTAGGCTGGAAAACAGCAGATAAATTGATAATTGCAAATGGTCTGAAATTCGAATGATTTTTTTCCACTTCAACTAAATCTATTGAGCACACCCAAATAATTTAAAAGTGCTGAAAATAAGCAGTATTGGGGATTAATGAAAGCAATATATTCACTCTGTTGCATTTATTATTTTTAAATTATAGTACTCCCACTTGAAGGAATGCAATGAGGTTGAAATGAAGCAATTTTGTTGTTAAATATTGTCATTTAGAATAAAATGCATGTGACTCTGGAACAGAAACAGCACACACTGTTGTTTTTTTCTGTTTTTCCTTAGTTATTTTCAAGTAAAGCAAGAAAAAAATAAGTAGTAAAAGGGAAGTTTTACCTTTCAGTGATCCCATGGGATATTGTGACCAGACTTGGCACAAGTTGCTTGGGATGTGAGAACTAAGGAGGCAAAGATGAGATCTCAGATCCCAGAAGCTCCTTCTGGGGTTCAGCAAGGAATGGCTCTTCTTGCTGGTGGATTGGCTCTAGCCTAGTGCCTCTAAAAACTGAGGGAGTTGTGGGAAATAGAGATACCTGAACAACAGGACATTCTCTGGGCATAGAACCTATCCTCATAGAACCTTTTTTTTTAAAATAGATTTTATTTACTTATTTGACAGAGAGAGAGAGAGAGAGAGAGACACGGAACACAAGCAGAGAGTGGGAGACGGAGAAGCAGGCTCCCCATTGAGCAGGGAGCTTGATGCGGGGCTCAATCCGAGGACCCTGGGATCATGGCCTGAACTGAAGGCAGAGGCACCAACGACTGAGCCACCCAGGCGCCCTTAGAACATATATTCTGGTAGAGGAGACAAAAAAAAAATTAAAGTATTTTTACACCAGATGATGATAAATGTTATAAAAGGAAAATGGGCTTTTTGGCTGTGTAATTTTAGGCAAATTACTTATTCTCTCTGAGCTTCAATTTCCTTACCTATAGAATGAGAGATAATATCTACCATGCAGGGTCTTTGTGAGTACCAGAGATGATGGGTGCAAAGTGGACACAGTTCCTGGAGAACAGAAGCCATAAGTGTAATGGATTTATTACTATTATTTTTGATTTTGTAGTATTTTTACTGTTATTTTCATTATTATTTTTTCTGCTTTATCTTGTTAGGAATGAAAACCAAAAGTATAGCAAAGAGTTGCCAGATATAGTACAGAATTCCCAGTTAAATTTGAATCGCAGAAAAACAATGTATAATTTTTTAGCATAAGCATATACCATATAACATGCAGAACATGCTCATATCATTTATTGCTTATCTGAAATTCAAACTTAACTGGGCATCCTGCATACCATCCCTGCCCATTTTATAAAAATATAAAAAATAGGGGCTCCTGGTGGCTTAGTTGGTTAAGTGTCTGCCTTCAGCTTGGGTCATGATCCCAGGGTACTGGGATCAAGTCCCATATCAGGCTCCCTGCTCAGTGGGTAATCTGCTTTGCCCTCTCCCCCTATCCCTCCCTCCTTGCTTGTGTTGTCTCTCTCATTCACTCTTTCTTTCAAATAATAAAATCTTAAAAAAATACGTATATAAAATAGCCTTAAGTAAAAGGTCCCTTCCAGAAAGTCTGTCAAAATTAAAATCCTTCTGAGTCTCATTCCTCTTTCCTATTATTTTTTCTGTAATGTTGATATTTTCTTAATTTCATTTTCCTTTTAAGTTAATGTGTGTCAGCAAATTCTTTATCGGAGTAAAGGTACAGAGTGCTAATATCCTTGGGGTAGCCCTATATTCCTGGGGAAGACTCTTGCATGTAGGGCCAGTAGAGAAGTGCCTTCTTTTCTGTAAAATGGTGTGCCAAATAATGGTGATCTAGCTTACAGTACAGTGCAATGACCTTCACTAAAGTGGGGAACTCAGTGTGGAGTGTGGAAGTACAGAAGAAAGCTATTACTGTTATTTTTCACTCATTCATTCAACAAAAACTCACTGAGTTCCTATGACAGGGCGGGCACTGTTTGAGGCACTAAGCATATAGCAATGACCAACTCTCAGCTTGCTGGGAGGTTCCATATGCCACAGACTCTACCCTCATCAAACTTGTTCCCTTGGGGGCAACAAACAAACAAAAATATTGTGTCAGATGATAAGTGCTATGGTAGAAAAAAAAAGAAGGGTGGGATTAGAGAGTGGCAGAGAGTTGTAATTCTCAATCGGGTGACTGAGGAAGGAAGGGAGCCCTGATAAGTGACAGCTGAGCAGAATCCTTAAATGAACTTAGGGAGCAAGCCACAAGAATATCTGGGGGAGAAGAACATTCTAGGAGGACAGAACAGCAAATACAAATCCCTGATGCAGGTGAGTGCTTGACATGTCACAGGAAGGCCATTACTGATCAGGAAAACATACTTTGATTTCCATAATCCAGTTTACCTGGAAATACTGGCCTCATATAGACCTCAGGATCTCATTTTCAACCCAACTGCAACCACCGCTTACCAAGTTTACGCTGACAACCCCCCTGCATGTGTCCCAAGGTCTGAGAAAGTGTCACTTTAGAAGACTATTCTTAAAGAAAATTCTTTTCCAGCTGCTGCCACTGCCTTTACTCAGCCTCAATGACACTACAAGGTAATGCTCCCATAGCCGTCTAAAAGTTGTACTAGATATAGGACCTTATGATGGGAAGAGAGCTCCCAGGTTACCTCGCCCAACCCATCTTTGCTTTCTATGTCAGCCATTTTTCTTTTTTAGCTTTTAATTTCTTTTCTTTGCCATATTAAGTGATTGATATAAAACTCTGTCCCTTCAGTGGCTAATATACAACTTGACCTCTGGCATTTGTCCATTATCTCTATTTCTTAGTCATTAAGCAGTGTATGTAACTTGGTAAGATGACCTTCAGAAGTCTAGATTATTTAAAACTTGTGTAGTTTTTCAGTACCTTCACATTTTCTTCCCCTAGAGCTCTTGAAAGTGCTTTTAAGAATAGAACAGGAGGGCGCCTGGGTGGCGCAGTTGGTTAAGCAACTGCCTTCGGCTCAGGTCATGATCCCGGAGTCCCGGGATTGAGTCCCACATTGGGCTCCCAGCTCCATGGGGAGTCTGCTTCTCACTCTGACCTTCTCCCTTCTCATGCTCTCTCTCACTCTCTCTCTTTCCTAATAAATAAATAAACAAATAAAATCTTTAAAAAGAAAAAGAATAGAACAGGATTATTTAAAATAATCAAATTCATTTTTAATATGCCTGCACTGTATTAAAGTTGTTCTTGGATTCAGTGATTGTATCTCACTCTTAAGTAGTGTAAACATTTCTTTCATTCACTTTACCTTGTTCTATATAAAGTACAGAAATGAATTCCAGTAAATTAACATGTTAGGATCTATATATTCAATGCTGTAAAAGGCTTCTTAAAGTTCTTTTTATTCTTTTCAGTAAACATTTTATCATTGCTGTGGTGGGTAGAATAGATACTAGGACATTTTTCTTGTGGCTCCTTCTGCCAGAAAGAATTCTGATACCTCTTCAATACTAGGCATAAAAAATTCTTTCTGACAGAGCTTCTGAAAATTTAGTAGGAGCCACTGAAGACCTGGGAGCCACGGTTCCTTGAACTTCCTACACAAAGACTTGTTTATGACATTTTGATTTTTTATCAAGACTTCTGAACAATTTCCAGTGTTACTGACACAAAGAAGAAAGAGTCATTCAGGTTATAAGTTCCCTCGATTGAATCCCATACTCCTAGTATGCAAAGATAAAGAGTGTATTGGAAGTTATGGGTGCTAGCAAAGTCATCCTTTAAGGAGGTGAAGTCTCCTCTACCTCTTGTTAGGATCAGTTCTCTGACACTAATACTTACCAAGCGTTTCCATTTCTATAAGAAATGACCACCATTTCACATTTCCTTAGAATGAGATCCCTGGCTACAACTACTGTTACCTTCAGTTCTGATTTTAGCTCTTAAAATGGAAGCCATAAACAGAAAGAAAAGAAAAGAAAACATACTTTCAGCCAGATCTACCAGGCTGATATTACCAGGACATCCGGCTTACAAAGAGTCATACTGCATCTCCACTCTATAGAAACACAACCTAGAGAAGGACCAACTTCCCACTATAATCATCTACCTTAAAAAAATTCTATCTGAAAGTGGAAGTGCTCCTGAACACTGTATTTTTGTTGCATTGAAGCTGAATCTCAACCTCCCAGAGGTTCTTTCCATTTCACAGTAAAAATTAGATGCACAGCATCAAAACAACATCATCCCCTCCTACCCCCCAAATACCTGAGAGTAGAATGATAGCTTATTATAAGCAAACACCATGCAAATGTAATGTACTGATTACTGGAGAAAAATAAAGTTTCCTCTCCATGCTGTTCAGTTATCCTGCTCATTTCTTAATAGTCCTACATTCATAAAAGGCCAAAGGACTCTGACCTTGACAAGCTAACTGAGCAGGAAAAGGCAATCATGTGTACAAGGCTGTCACCCACCCCACAAATTATGATAAAATACACCTCGGGATCACAAAAAAGAGTCGCATATCTCCAGTGACATCCACAGTAGTACGTTTAAAGATCTGAATAGAACAGCAATTTATTTTGCACTAACATGTTTTATGGTTATCATCAAGCATTATGTCTTCAGAGACTGAAAGGTGATATTTTTATGGACTCTAGCTCCTTGTTGCATTATTTTCACAGCTCAGAAATGATCTCTTTTTTTTTTAAGTCCCCCCTTTTCACCTCCTACCTTTGCCCCTCACTTAACAAAGCAGCCGTTTTTCTAAAGAGGAAAAATAGAATGAATCCACATTACACAAAGGGTACAAAATGAACGGATTCCAACCCTGAACAGTTTCAAAATGAATGATTATCTGGCTAATTAGTGAAATAAATAATAATAATTGCCTGTCCCTCCTCATTAGAGCCCTTAATAGTAAATGGAACCCTAGTGCAGAGTTCCAGCAAGCCAGTTTCACAAGATTCAAGTCCTGAGTTGGAAAAAAGACACATGACTCTATCATGCAGATGCCCACATGCCAATCCCTAAAACCAAAAGAAGATGGGGGCCTCAGGATCTGCAAGGGAGATGGTTTGGGACATAGGGGGGATATTTCTGGCTTAAGGATTATTCTATGTTCCAGACATCCAAGAAATAAGAGCTAAGAAGATATGGACATAGAGCACAGGGGCCAGAAGATAGAAGGATTCTTACTTGTTCAAAGTTTACCTATCTGGCAAGATTCATATTCCTAAAGTCTGATCTAATACATCTGCAACATTATTTATCCAGGCTACCTGTAAAATGTACAGACTCTGAGCTCAGTCCCTGTTCCACTGACTCAGAAACTTTGAGAGTGAGCCCAGGGTCTGTAAGCTTAACAAGATTCCCAGGAGCTTCGTTTGTACCTGAACTTAAAAACACCTCTGCGGTGGTCAGTGCCTAGTGAGATGGGATAATCCTGTGAAACAGAAGCATGTTTCTGCTTTGTGGGGAAGAATTGTAGCAAGAAATGTCATTGGATTGGATCATCTTCTTGTTAGAGCTTTTTGCCTGATGGTTCAACCACAACATCCTCTTGCCAAGGTTCCTCCCTGTACAAGTCTTGCCATATCTGAAATTAGCAAAGAATCCCGATGCAGTTCTGCCCCTGGAGCCAGCCCAGCCAAACCTATTACTCAACACTGAAAGCATTTGATTGGGTTCTAATGAGGCAGCAGCTTTTAGGAAACTGTTCTCAGTGTGATATATGAATGGAGCTCCTGTTAATGTTAATCAGTGGAGAGTTCCCACTGCTTGGGCAACTTTCTTGTGAAGCCCTTGCTTCTTGATGCTCAACTTTTCTTCCTGTGTTTTGAAATCCACCCCTGTTCAGGTGCTACCTGGAAATAGGACTATAAACACTGTCTTTAAACTTCCTCTGTTTTCTGTATAAACCTTCTTTCAAGTCCACCTGGGGGGGGGGGGCGCCTGGGTGGCTCAGTGAGTTAAAGCCTCTGCCTTTGGCTCAGGTCATGATTGCAGGGTCCTGGGATCAAGCCCCGCATCAGGCTTTCTGCTCAGCGGGGAGCCTGCTTCCCCCTCTCTCTCTGCCTGCCTCTCTACCTCCTTGTGTTCTCTCTCTCTCTGTCAGATAAATAAATAAAATCTCTGTCAAATGAATAAACAAACAAACAAACAGACCACCTGGGTTCCCAATCCATGCTGCTTCCTACACCGTGACGTTTTACCCAACGTCACCAAATAATTAACCATAATGTGCTTATCAGCACTGGGAAAACAGAGCCTGGGAAACACACTAGGAAGCAGACAATTCTACTACAGCATCCACAGGACAGACTGAGGAAGAAACGTGGGTGGAGTTTCAAATGATGAAGAGGAGATGCTCAAGAAGAGAAGGAATAATGCTCAAGAGCAGATGTTTGAAAAGAGTATTCAGTAATAGAAAGAAGGGCTTACATCAGGGCCAACTTATTCAACAGGCTCCAACTTGTCTAACTCTTTCACAGTGGGCATAGTGCCCAGGGTTCAAGATACTTTTAGGGAACCATAGAAATCTTTTAGTTCTAATTTATCTTAAAAACAGAAGGAAAAATAAATACAATGAAAATGAATATAGAATAATGAATCTAGCCTATTAAATTCATCTTTATACCAATGCAGCCATAAAATACAGTATTTAATTTTAATAGAACAAGAGGCCCACAAAGGTAAAAGTGCCTAGGGCACTCAAAAGCCATAATGTCTAAGTTATAAGCACTAGCTTATGCAAAGATACAGGTGAGCAATAGGGTCTGGAAACACAAGCAACAATACCTAAAATGTACTGAGTCCTTACTCTATGCAAGGTACTTCTCTAAGAGGAAGTACTCTTTACTCCTCACAATCCTATGAGGTAGGTACAATTACTACCACCCCCATTTTACAGATAGGGAAATCAAGGCAGAAAAAAATAAGTTCCTCAAAGTTATACAGATAATACGCTCATACAGTCATCCAGATAACCAGGTCACTTATTTAGGCACTATTACTCCAGAGTCCACACACTTAAGCTCTATGCTGACACTCCCCAAATTATTTACAGGAATATCTCAGAGATATTGTGGGTTTGGTTTCAGACTACTGCAATAAAGAGAATATCACAATAAAGAAAATCAATGAAGGGCGTCTAGGTGGCTCAGTCGGCTAAGTATCTGCCTTCGGTTCAGGTCATGATCCCAGGGTCCTGGGATTGAGCCCGATTTTGGGGCTCCCTACACAATGGGGAGTCTAATTCTTCCTCTGATCCTCTCCCTTCCCCGACTTGTGATCTCTCTCTTTCACTCTCTGTCTGAAATAAATTTTTAAAAATCTTAAAAAAAAAGAAATCAAATGAATTTTGGGGTTTCCCAGTGCACAGAGAAGTTATGTTTACACTATACTGTAGCCTATTAAGTGTGCATAACATTAGGTCTAAAAAATAATGTATATACTTTAATTAAAAAATACTTCATGCTAAAAAATGCTACCCATCATTTGAGCTTTCAGCAAGTTATAATCTTTTCACTGGTGGTGGGACCTGCCTCAATGTGGATGGCTGTTGATCAGGGTGGTGGTTGCTAAACATTGGGGTGGCTATGGCAAGTTCTCAAGATAAGACAATGATGAAGTTTGCTACATCAATTGACTCTTCCTTTCACAATTTCTCTGAAACATGTGACACTGTTTGATAACACTTTACCCAGAGAACTTTCTTCAAACTTGGGAATCAATCCTCTCAAATCCTCCCACTGCTTTATCAACTAAAATATGTAATATTCTAAATCCTTTATTGTCATTTCAACAGTCTTCACAGCATCTTTACTAAGAGTAGTTGCCACCTCAAGAAACCACTTTCTTTGCTCTTCCATAAGAAGCTTCACCATGAGGCTGCAGCAATTCAGTCCCGTCTGCAGGCTCCACTTCTCTTGCTGTCCCCACCACATCTGCAGTTGCTTCCTCCTCGGAAGTCCTGAACCCCTCAAAGTCATCCATGAGGGTTACAATCAACTTCTCCAAACTCCTGCTAATGTTGATATTCTGATCTCTTCCAATAAACACAAACATTATTAATGGCATCTAGAAATGTGAACTCTTTCCAGAAGTCTTTCAGTTGACTTTGCCCAGATCCATCAAAGAAATCATTATCTGTGCCAGCTCTAGCTTTACAAAATGTGTTTCTTAAATAATAAGAGTGGAAAAAGGAAAGTACACCTTGATCCATGGGCTGCAGAACACATGTTGTGTGAGCAAGCATGAAAACAACATTTATCTCATTGTACAGCTCCCTCAGAGCCCTTGAGTGACCAGGTACACTGTAAAGGAGCAGCAATATTTTTAAAAGTCTTTTCCAGAACAGCAGGTCTCAACAGTAGGCTTAAAATATTCAGTAAACCATGTTGTAAACAAATGTGCTGTCATTCAGGCTTTGTTGTTCCACTGATAGAATCCAGTAGAGTAGATTAGCATGATTTTTAAGGGCCCTAGGATTTTCATTATGATAAATGAGCACTGGCTTCAATTGCAATTGTTAGTGGCATTAGCCCCTAATGAGAGAGGCTTACCCTCGATGTCTATGCTTACCTCATCTCAGACTAGTAACAGTTTGCAGACCAATATGGGTCCCTGGAGCACATGTTAGGAGCACTTCTCTAGCTTATACTGCCAGCTGGATGATCTGCAGTTTGCTTCTTTACACAGTAGTGGAGTGGAAGGGAGTCACACAAAAGAGGATGCCACCTCCCCAAAATGTTGGTGAGAACACTTGAGAAGGTGGAGGTCTGGGAGGTCAGAGTGAATTAGGATGTGCGCTTTTTTCACCAACTTGAGGGTGTATATACTGTGTCAAGTACTTGCTGATCACAGGCAGAATTGGGGTTGATGTTGCCTTAGCCTCTCATCCTTTATTAAAGCCTCAAATTTTAGACTTTTGGTTCAGTCTTAAATGAAGTGATACATATATATTACCAAGGCACACTCACAGGATCAAAAGATGTTCAACTACAACCTTAAATTGAGCTCCATTCATGGTCCATACTCCCTATGGTGCACTATGAACTAATATTTTTAATTTAATCCCTCATTTGTCTTATAAATCATACAACTGTGTTGATTCATAATTTTGCATTAAAAACTGGCAATTTATTAAATGTAAACACAACTATGTCACAATTTTTTCATTTGCTTTCTATATATTGTTTTGTATTATAAGTGAATTTCTGAAAAAGTAGGAGAAAGTAGGATTTTGGTATGCATAATCATATTTTAAACATCCTAGAAGATATTTGATGGACAAGCAGACTGTGTGTAGTGAATTCTATTTCCTTGTCTATAAAATGAAAATGATGTAAAAGACTTTGAAAACCTTGACGTCTTATGTTTAAGCTATTAGTTATTAGTGTTAAAAAGAAGACAATAGGCTCAAGATGACTGTATTTATGCTAAGTCCACATCACTAAACTGAGACTTAATTACAGTTGCAACTCTCCAGAAATGGAATCTTAAATCAGTCAATCAAAAATGACTCGAACAGCACTAGTGACATAATCTGCCTAATAGATCTGCCTGTGCCAGCCCCTAAAGGAAGTAATTTTGCGATACCTATCCCACCATTATTTCCTCGTCCAGCTCCCTTCTGCCTATAAAAATCTTTCATTCTGTATAGTTGTTCAGAGCTTCTTTCTATCTGCTAAAATGGATGCTGGTTTTAATAGATTTTTGCTTAAACTTTTAAAAGTTTTAATATGCCTCAGTTTATCTTTTAGCAATGATATTCTTTTTTTTTAAATCCAGGTTTTCATACCAAGGTTTGTATAAAACGAGTTTTGTATAAATTTGCATCTATATCCCTTGGTATAAAATTATAGTAACTATCTTAGATCCCTCGCTATCTTCCACGTTAATCTCAATCAGGAAGTTGTGTGGTCATAATTGTCCTTATTTATCAAAAAGAATCATTTCAAATGTCTGACGAAAGGAATTTTGTGTTTTAGTTCATTCAGTCCCATGCCTCAATAATCTTAATATCTGGTTTTAATTCCACCATGTTTTCATTTATCCACTTCCTTCCTTTCCGTCAGGTATTTTATCTACATAGGATGGTTCCATTTGGTGATGGGGAATAAGTCTTGTTCTTTTCCCATGGAAAGAGACAAGGATACCTGGGATTTGGAGATTTTGAATTTCTTGTTAATAGCAAAATCTGCAACACTGTTCGAACATGGGCACCTAGTCCACGATGGTCACTCTCCTGAAGAAAGAAGTAGCCTAGGGTAGACATACTGCTCATAGGTATCTATGCCACATAAACATCTATCCAGAAACAAACCAAACCACCCATTCATCCACTCTGGAAATGCCAACATTGCACCCTTGGGAGAAGGTGGACCCACTCCTGAGGTATGATAAAATACTAATACCAGAAGGACTTCTTCCTGGGAAGAAAATAGTAGCACCTCCTACGAAGTTATGAAATCAATACATTTTCATTCTATCACTAAGGAAGGTATGAGGCTGCCCAGGAAGTCTGGTGACCTGTTATGCTGAAATAACTCCAGAGCACTCTTCTAAGGGCCTTACAGATAATTACCTCATTTAATTTTCAAGACAACCTTGTGAAACTGGTAATGTTGATTTAGAGCCAGAAACAGAGGCATGGAAATGGTGCCAACTTTCCCAGTGTCACACAGCTAGTAATTGGTGGTACTTGGATTTGATCTGGCTGCACAGGTGTCTGATAAAATTTATTATATTGATTTGACCCATATTTTTCCATGTAGGTGCTTTATGCAGTCCACTGGAGGGGCCCTCTTTTTCAAGACTACTATCTGAATTTCAGATACAAGAGACAGGCAAGCTAATATTAGCGGTACTAAAAATAGTAGTTGTAAAAAGCATGTACACAGTGAGGAATTTTCATTATTTTATTTATTTCTCTAAATGGCCTGAAATCAGTATTTTATCATATCTTAATTACACATAAGCAAAGGATAGGTTCAAGAGATTATATAGTTGTCATAGTCATGCAACTGATTTAGGCTTGATCAGATCTGAACTTGCTATTTCTAATTCTTCTCTAGTTCCCAGCCACCATTCTGTGGGGTTTATATTCCAAGCAAACTATTCCTATCTGGACCCCACCCCTGTCCTCTACCTTATTCTGAATAAATATAGTTACTCCGGATTCTCTTTATTCTTTCCTCTCTGTTATGCTTGGAGCCCAAGATAAAAAATATTTAGACAATTTAAAACTTAGTTGCAAATTTTAAGGTTGGAAAATATTGCCATACCCCATTCAGCCTACTTCATTGTGAATCAGGTAGTCAGAGTAGGCTCCCAAAAGGTACAGACAATTTATATAAACTAAGCTGAAACCAAGAGACCCAACTCCTAGCACTAATAATTACTGAAATTTGTTGAGAATAGCAATAGCTCAGTAAAGCCCAGTGTTTCCCTAAAGGGCAAGTATAATAGGCCTATAACTTCAAACGTATAAGAATAATTTGTTATTCATGTTAATCCCCTCACCATTGCCAGCCACATCAATCTATTTCAAAGAGGGTATTGGGAAAAAAACATTGAAGTTAGAAGGGATAAAATGGCACATAAGGTGAGCAGCAGCAGATAGCAAAGCAACTCTGCTTGCTGCTGCCTGGGACTTGCAATATTTCATTAGGGTTCACCCTTCACCCCATGCCCATCCCAGGTGGCTCCAACTCCCCCTGTAAGACAGGGAGGTCAGCCCGATGAAAAATACCACCATCAAACCATTCTAGCTATGTTTAGAAGGATAATGTTTTTTAAGAATTTTTACTGCAGAAGTCCAAACAAAATTACTAGCCCTTGTTTAAGTCGATACATTCTTTGCCAATTCAGTTTTAACTCAGAAATGGTACCCACTTCAAAACATGTATACATCCAGACAGGCACGGTGGTTCCCAGGTTTTCAAAGTTGCTGAATTATCTATAGTAAAAAACATGCTTAGTAATAAGCAGTAGGTGACAATACAAGAAGGGAAATGCAGCTAGGATGTAGATGACTCTGGGAAACCAAGAATTCAAGTATACTAAAGGTATAGCCTATGGATGAATATCTTCCTAGAAAAGAAGTAAATGACGTTGCTAGTTTTAATGGCTCCCTTCCCCTTTCCCCTTTTACTTAAATCATGAATAAAGATTTATAGGAGGCATTTTCCACTTGCAGTCATAGATGGGCCACCATACACCTTTATTTTCTTGTTTCATGAACATGAAAGAGAAGGGAAGGCAAAGATTTCTTCCCCAAAATATGACTTGCCTTTAAATGGCACCAGAAAAACAATGGCATTAGTGATTTAAGTTTTCCCAGCTCCTGGCCCTTGGGAGAAAGCAAGGCTTCTTTCTAGGTGGGTAGTGACCAAAGGACCTGAAGCGTAAGAAACTAAATATTCACTTTCATAAAACAGAGCATTTGAATTTTCCCTCTGTCCTCAGCATGGAACAAGGCACACATACTTCCAGGTTTAGAGAAGGGGAACCTCAGCCGCTGGCCCCCAGGTAGCTCTTGACTGGGTAGCCTCTGCAGCCTACAGTGAGGCTTCCTCTTTAAACGATGTCTGGAAAATTACTGGAGGAGGTGTCCTGGCCCCACTGTTGGGAGGGACATGGTCTTTAGCCCCTATATTGCCAAGGACAGGCCCAACAGTTGTCTAAATAAATAATTTTGGATTTGGCAGGCCAGTATCTTAGCAGCTGTGAACTGTTTCTATTTCTGGGATATATTGTTTTCTCTTTAGTGATTTTTATAATTTCTTAATTTAAAAAAGTCACAAGTTCATTATAAGATATTTTAACAGCAGACATGTACAAATGAAAAGTAAGAGTGCTTAGGTCTCTTCCCCACCCTTACCATCCTACTCTTCAACAGTTAATTATTTGAGGCCTAACCTTCTGAACTTTTTTCTAAGTACATCTGCCAGATATATTACTATAAGTTTGTGCTTCCAGCATTCTCTACAAATTCTGCCTCTCAAATCTGTGTTGCTCTGAATCTGCCCATTCTCTTTTACTGTCCTAGTCTTCAAGGTCAGATGCACCCTCAACTTCATGTCTGCCACAGGATCATGGGTTAGGTTCTCACCCACAAGAGCTTGTCAGGACAGCTTGCTCCAGCTCCCAATCAGCTCAACCATTTATCATGCTTAAACTGTTTTCTATAACTTGAACACCTTTGGTTTTTTGGTTTTTTTTTTTTTAAGTTTTATTTATTTGAGAGAGAGTGCACGCACACATGAGCAGTGAGAGAGGCAGAGAAAGAGGGAGAAACAGACTCCCTGCTGAGTACAGAGTCTGACCATGCAGGGCTTGATCCCAGGACTTGAGCTGAAGCCGGATGCTTAACGAACTGAGTCACCCAGGCTCTCCTCACGTTTTATTTGTTTTAAAGAGTTGCCCGCCCTTCCTCTAGTCAACAATATAAAACTTGGCCAAGGTGTTTTTATAAGCCAAAATGCAAACAATAAGCTGTGAAGAAGACTTAATCTACAGGGAATGAATAGTATTTCCTAAATTCTAAGAAAACACTGCTTATAAGATTTAATAACATATTTTTGGGCGCCTGGGTGGCTCAGTTGGTTGAGCAACTGCCTTCGGCTCAGGTCATGATCCCGGAGTCCCAGGATCGAGTCCCACATCGGGCTCCCAGATACATGGGGAGTCTGCTTCTCACTTCTCATGCTCTCTCTCACTTTCAATCTTTCCTAATAAATAAATAAATAAATAAAATCTTTTTAAAAAAAGATTTAATAACATATTTTTGTAAAAAAAAATACTATTTTAAGCATATTTATGAACTACGAGATTATTTTATGAGCCTTTAATTACTGAAATTTTTTTTCATGTTTTTCCTTATGTGCATTTTTAAATCAAGAAAATATTGTACTTATTATGCTCACGCATCTTTCATGATGTGAAGACCCCACATACCCTAGACCTTTCTTTTGGCATGGTCTACCCTAATATGTTATCTTAGATATCTACGACCTTAAAAACGGATAGTTTCAAATATTGGATGTTTAATGTGGACATGAGTTAGAACGTGAATTTATCTAAATCATTTTGACATTTTACACTGGCAAACCCATCTTTGCTATGAAAAGGCTGGCTAGAATGATTGCTACGTTTGGAATCCTGCCCGTGGCCTTTAAAAATAAATCATACCTGTAGGTGATGCTTCTCTCCACAGTTGTGGCAAAAAGCATGGGTCTTAGTCACAACCAGTAAGTGGTTACATAGCAACATACACCACTTCATGGTCTCCCCTCACTAGTCAACTGGCAATTCTTCTAACAAATAGTTTTAAGTACCTGTACATATGGGATGATCAAGCCACAAGGAAGTCTTGATGAAGAGGTGGAATCTGAGATATGCAAAATAACACAACCCACCCAACCTGTTATGACGTCTAAAATTCTACCACTAGAAATTAATTTATTTGTGCCTATGCATCCTGAAAATAGCAATATCTTAAGTTCTTGTCATTTAACTAATTCATGATTAGAAAGCTACCAGGACCCAAGGATGAGGAACAAGATATAAAGGCAACAACCAGAAGGTAAAGATGGATATTTAAAAGGAAGTTAAGGCATCAAAAACAAATCACAGTCTCTTCTTCATCTCCATTATGGCTTGCCCAGTTTTGGAAAAATTTCATCTTAGCAATAGGTAATCCTTAGAATGAACAATGATTCACTCTAATGAACCTGGAAGAGGATTAAATCTAAGCAGATACTCATATACTTTGTAACCAGAAGAAGTTTTTACGATTCTAACCAACCTGACCCTCTTTTCAGCATAGCCTTGAATATCAATGACAATGTTAATACACATAAAGAGATACTATGTAGGGGAACAACAGTTTGGAGTGAATCCAAGCTAAAGACAACCCCACTTGGTTTCAGAACCCTTCCTCCTGCTGGGGGGCTAATTCTGAACAGAAAACAACAAAACTATTAAAAAATTTAATAAAGTAACCAATTAAATATTTCAGGGGCCTCATTAAAACATTTCACTATCTGCACTGATTATCATGTGGCTTCTTATACGGATGCCCATAAATCTGACTGCATTAGGTTCTCAGGCCTTTAGTTCAGATCATTTCTTCTCCCTATGTGGACTTGCCCAGGAAGTGAGATTTAATGAGTCACCAGCCTCCCTGATAATCACAGGAGAGCTCATTAGCTTTTTTGTCAGATTTGTTCTTACTATCTGCCCCCAATATGCCTATGACTTCTTTTGAGTTAAATATATTACCAAAAGGGAAAACTCAAAAGAACATGTCTGTGCTGAATGCTGCAGACTTGAAACACTATATAAATATTTTTACATATGTTAAAAGGCATCTGAGAGCAGAAGGGAAAAAATAATAGAAACAACATTCCTTATTGATGGCATCACTATTTAGATGACACACATCATTAAAAAGAAATAAAGTTTGACATTTATACCTTTGTAAGCGTTGCCAAATCTGTTTGGGCTAAGTCAAAGCAAGAGAAGGTTCAAAGGATAGAAGAAAACAGTCTAATAATTCTTAGAAGTCATAGAGTTTGGGGAGCCTTCCATCATGCATCTTATGATGCTTCACCAAGGTCCCCTAATCTCATGACCTTGGGTTTCCACTGAAAATTTAGACCAGAAGGCTCTCATGGCACTTCATGAGAAGGGATGAAATCCTGCATTGCTCTCCAAGAAAAGCCTTAAATGAATCCTCAGTCCTTCCACAGAACATCTTAGTAATAAATTTTCTTCTGGCACTGAAATTGCCCATAAAGGAAATCATGACATTGATAAACTTCATCAGAAATCATCTGAGTGATTTTCTGAGTTCTCATTTGGGTCTTCCCTAAATACAGAGTTTTCTGAGTAAGGTGTTGCCCCTGTGTAGCTGAGTGACTGCCCAGGACCAGTGCCCAGTTCTCAGTCAATGTTTATTGAACCAAACAAGAGCCATAAAACCTATGTGGAATGCATAAGAGTATTTAGCTCTATGGTCCCTAGATTCAAACAAAAGCAGTTCTTAACTTTTAGGGAGTTGCATATCTTTTTTTTTTTTTTTAAGTGCACACAAGTAAGGGGAAGAGTCAAAGAGAGAGAATCTTAAGCAGATTCCCCATTCAGCCTGGAACCCTATGGGGCCCAATCCCATGATCCATGAGATCATGACCTGAGCCAAAACCAAGAGTCGGATACTTAACCAGCTATGCCACCCAGGTGCCCCAGAGCGTGCGTATCTTAAGAATCTGACAGAAACTATGAACTGGCTCCCAAGAAAAATGCACCACCCTCTTACAAATGCATATGCAGACACACACACACACACACACACACACACACACACACACACACTTTGGGGTATATTTTAGAGGGTTCTCAAACACTCTGATCTTATTTCTAGACCTGTTTGGGCCCCTGGACTTAAGATTAGATCTTACATAGATTATGATATCAAGGGATGTAAAGTAATGCTTATTAAGAACTTACTATATGTCAGGCACTACTACATCTCACTTAACCCCTACAGCAACCCCAATGATATAGATATCACTAACTTTATCTTATAGATAGGGAAACTGAGGCATGGATGATTAAAGCAACATTCCCAAACAGCTAGTTAAGTGTTAGAATTAGGGCTTTAAACACAGTGTGGTCTGGAGTCCATGCACTGAACTACCAGGTGATGTTGTCTCTCTTATATAACGCATTTTTATTTTAAAGCATGTTCACTTCTGCTTTCTCATTTAATTTTTGTAAACTCCTAAGAGTTAGATTAGGAGGATATTTCCAATTCAATGGGTGTTAAGGACATTTCAAAGTGGAGCAGAAGATTTGCTTTCTAGTCTCTTTTTCAGACAATGAAGTCATAGTTGATGAAATTAAATATTAAAAACCAAAATTCTGACTTGAGCCTCCAACCTCCATTAACTACAGACTGAAATGCCCTAGGAACATTTCAAATTCCTTTCTTCACAACCATTCACTGCCTTGAGGACTAAGTCAGCATGGTAAGGTTTTGAAGCCATGTGGTGTTTCCTGCAAAAATCTGGCTTCCTGCAGTTCACAGAGCAGTTTTGTTTCTACAAAGGAAAAGGCATGGGAAGAGGGAAGAAGAGTCAAGTTGTCAATCTGCCCGAAAATAACAATGCTGTGTGTATATGATTGTGCTAGACATTAGATGCATATCTTTGTCCTTACATATGGCTCTAATTCTAATTGATTTGTAAAAATACTTTAAAAGTATTTAACCCTCCTTTATCTGAACCCCACTTGTCACCCTTCAGCACTTGACTATTCCCTTTTTCTTTCTTTTTTTTTTTGTAGATTTTAAAAAATTGAAGTAGGATTAACCCAGAGTATTATATTAGTTTCAGATACACAATATAATGATTTAACAATTTTATACTCAATGCTCACCATGATAATCAGTGTACTCTTCTCAATCCCATTTATCTATTTCATCCCTCTTCCCATCTACGTCCTCTCTGGTAACCACCAGTTCTATATCTTTAAGAGTTAAAGGTTTTTCTTTCCCTTTTTTCTTTGTTCATTTGTTTTGTTCTTTTAATTCCACCTTTGAGTAATATCATTATTTTTCTTTCTCTTACAGTTCATTCAGCATTACACTCTAGATCTATCTATATTGTTGCAAATGGCAAGATTTTATTCTTTTTCATGGCTGATTAATATTCCATTGTATATATATACCACATTTTTATTCATTCACTTATTGACAGACACTTGGGTTACTTCCATGTGCTGGCTATTGTAAATAAGGCTGCAATAAACATAGGTGCATATATCTTTTCAAATTAGTGGGGTTTTTTTAAAGATTTTTTTTCAAATTTGTTTTTGTTTTCTTTGGGTAAATATCTAATATTGGAATTACTGGATCATATGGTAATTCCATTTTAAATTTTTTGAGAAACCTCCAAACTGTTTTCTACAATGACTGCACCAGTTTGCATTCCCAACAACAGTGCACAGTATTCTTCTTTCTTCACATCCTTACCAACGCTTATTATTTCTTGTTTCCACTCTTCAATGAATCTCTCCCTCCTTAAAACCCTTATTAGTATGTACTTCCCATTCTTCGCAATCATTCAATGTCAGACATTGCTCCCAGCTTCTCATTTCAATGAAATGGTAGGTTACATTAACATAGCCCCCAATCACCTTCTTCTAAAAATACAGAGAAATGCTCAGGGAAATGTAGCAAAAACTATTTTGAAAAAGAACCAAACTTGAAAGAATGTCAGAGAGAGTAGAGAAGAAAGAAATTCTTAGGTATTTGAAATAAAGAGGAAAACAAAGACGGAGCTGCCATTTTGCCATTTGTGAACTGATGCTTTGGTGGCCCAGCAGGGTGTGGATCTAGATATAAGCCCAAATGGTGAGAGACTGGGGTTTAAATGCCCACTTAGCAGCAGAAGAGGTAGAACAGGACTTGGCAAGACGTGGAGCTAGAACTGACAAACCTGTATAAAGTTAAGATCCTAGAGGGCACAGGGAGGAGTCAAGGAATCTGGTCTTTTTCTAGCTCCAAGTGGTAAAATAAGTCAGTTATGGAAAATCAAAATACCAAGCCTGTTTGAGCATGCAGGGTGCAGAGTCTGAACTCATGTTATCAACCCAAAAAGAAACCTCAGTGAAGAAATTAAAGTACAAACTGGCTGCAGACCAATGAAACTACTGAGATATCTATCGTAAGAAATACAAAGCTATTTTGTAGAAACATTTTCACAAGTCAAAGAGCATGGGATGTCCCCAAGACAGGAGAATCCCTTTGTGAAAGTAAGTCCACGCTTAAAAGAAAAAAAATTATAAATCACAAGAGGAAATGATCCTCCAAAAGAGACAGCAAGCAAACAAAACAAACAGGAGGAATAACACTCAAAGAATTTAAGATAATAGAACAATCTGAAACAGGCAATAAAAATAAGCATATTCAAAATCATTAAAGACATAAAAGATTAGAAGCCATGATGCAAGAATGAGATACCATATAATAAAAAGAACTATTTGGAAATTTTAAAAAAGAATCACTGAAATTTAATTAAAAAAATTTTTTTAAATTTTATTTGAGAGAGAGGGAGAGAGCGTGCGCACATGCGTGCAGGAGTGGAGGGGAAGGGCAGAAGGAGAGGGAGATTCCCTGCTAAGCAAGAAGCCCGATGTGGGGCTTGATTCTGGGACGCCAGGATCATGACCTGAGCTGAAGGCAGATGCTTAACCAACTGAGCCACATAGGCACCTCAGAATCCCTAAAATTTAAAACTAACTAAATGATATACTAATTTTCCATGGCTGCCCAACAGAGTGCCACACACTGGGTGGCTTAGAACAAAAGAAATGTATAATCTCATAGTTCTAGAGGCTATGAGTAGGAAATTGAGGGTCCATGCTCTCTCTGACACCCAAAGAGGAAAGATCCTTCTTTGCTTCTTCCAGCTTCTTGTAGCCCCAATGTTCTTTGGCTTGTGGCAGCATAACTCAAATCTTCACACAGCTTTTTCCTCAGGTATCATCACACAGCCCTTCCTCTGGGCTTGTGTCTGTGTCCAAATTCAACACTCATCCCCTGTCCTGCCACCTTCTTATGGATACCAATCAGGTTGGGTTAGGGTCCATCCTAATGACTTCATTTTAACTTGATTATCTCTGTAAAGACCCTACTTCTAAATAAGGTCATATTTAAAGTATTGGGAGTTATGACTTCAATGTATCTCTTTTGGAGCACACAATTCAACCCATAACAAATAAATTTAGAGTTGATCACAAACAAATGAAGAGAATCAAGGGGGGGGGGGAAGGTAAACCAGGAAATTATCCAGAAAGCAATGTAGAAAAATTAAGAGATCAAAAATATCAGACAAGTTCTAAGTTATAAAGGACAAGATAAGATCCACTATATAATCTTAGGAGTTTCAGAAAGGAGGAATACAAAGAATGAGAGGGAAGAAATATTCAAAAAGATAATGGATGAGATTTTTCCAGAATTTATGAAAAACACCTCCTTAGATCTAGGAGACATGCCAAGGGCAAAGTAGCACAAATAGAAATAAATCCTCAGCTATATATATCACATAATGAAACTGCAGATCACCAAAAATAATATCTGAAAAGAGAGGAGAAAAAAAGATTAACTATAAGTAAATAAAGACTAGGTGAATAGCAGATTTCTCATCAGCAAAAATAGAAACTAAACAAAACAAATCCATGCTGGTAGAAATCCAGACAGTGTTTAACTATTCAGAGGCTGGCTAGTTGTTGGCTGTGGACATCAGGAGGGCTTCCTGTGCCCTCCTGTGCTGGCTGTGTTCTGTACCTTGAACAAGGTTTTGATTACATGGGCTCATTGAGCTACACGCTCACAATATATACGCTTTTCTACATGTATATTAAATTTCAACAAAATTTTTTAAAAAGACAGATCAGCAATATCTTTAAAATGAAAAAGTCAGCAAAATCATTGCTCAAGTAGCATGATAAAATAAAGACATTCTTCAGTCAAATGAAGATTGTGAGACTTACTATTCATCAACCATGCTGAAAGAGCCACTGAAGGACATACTGAAGTAGGAATAAAACTGAACCCATAATGAAGGAATGGCATTGCAAGGAGCAATAGTGAGGCAAGGAATTAGTAAACATGTGAGATAAACCTAAATAAACACTTGCTGAAAAAGCAACAGTAAATATGACTAATTTTTAACCCAGGAAGAATTAAAATCCTAAAGGAGGAAAACATCATGGATGGTGAGAGGGATCTTTGGGTACAAAGGTTCTTGTATAATTTAGGAATAGGAAGAAATATTAAATTTTAGCTTTAAGCATGCATGCTAAAAAAACTAATGATAATCACTAAAAAATGAGAAATAGAATATATACAATTCAAAGCTATAGAGAGAAGAAAAGGAATAAAGAAAATTCAGTCTATTCAAGAGAAGTCAGCAAAGGAGAAAAAACTAAGCCAAGAAAAGGTACATTACGCTGAAACCACAAACAAGATTGTGGGGGAAAAGATCCAAAGAAATAGTGATTTAAATCGTGAAATTTACAAGGATTAAATTGGCCATCTAAAGAGAAATATTCTTAAATTTTTAGTAATTCAGTTATATGCTGTTTGAAAGATACATGCATAAAATATAGCACACAGCAGTTGAAAGATAAGATGAGGAAAAGGTAAGCCATCAAATACTAAATCAAAGAAAGTTTAATATTACTAATATCACAAAAAAATAATTTAAGAGGGGGAAAAACTTTCTTAGGGCTTAAGAAGTTGTCATTAATTTACAAGAAATAAAAGAACCAATTAATTCTCCAAGAAGATCTAACAATTATGAGACTGAATGAATCATGAATAAGACATCATTGCCTCTAAAGAAAAAATTTTACCAAATTACAAGAGGAAATTGATAAATTCTGAAAAACACTTTTAATTCTGGTAAGTCTAGTTGATGTGCATATATTTCATTTCCATAACTAAACTGTATGATCCTTGAAGTAAAAATGCATGTCTTTGCCATGTTCTCCAGCATATATGATACATTTCCTCTCCACCCAAAAGTAAGTGCACATCACCCTTTCTCATATAATGGATGGAAGGCTAAGTCCTAAAAGCAAATGCAAAGCACAAAAAGTTTATACTAATAATTTATTACTAATACTAGATTTTTAAAAAAGATTTTATTTATTTATTTGAGAGAGAGACAGAGATAATGACAAAGATCAAGAGGGCACAAGTGGGGAAGAAAAGGGAGAAGCAGGCTCCCCACTGAGAAGGGAGCCAGATGTGGGACTCTATCCAAGGACTCTGGGATCATGACCTGAGCCACAGGCAGATGCTCAACCAACTGAGCCACCCAGGCACCCCAGTATTAGGCATTTTTTAATAAGTAAAACTATTATAAGTAGAGTAATTAATGAAGACATAAAAATAATGGATTGAAAAGAGAAAAATTTTTTCTCTTACTGTACATCTTTTATAGCATTTATAAGACACAATAATCATTTCTTAAATTATAAAATTACTGCACTAGGCAGAGGATCACTTATATTGACTCTAAATGGGAAAAAAAATACACTTGGAAAGGTTAAAGAACTGTAAACAGTTTATCTTTAATGGACTCAAGACATTAACAATGATGTTACCCCCTAGTGGCAGGGAACAGCAACCCAAAAAGTCTTCTATCTTCTGGGTCATTTTCCTAACAAAAACATTAAACTAGAGAACACAGAGTTGATAGTGATATGTGTTCAATTAGAGTAATGTCTGTTGTTATAATGTCATCATTATCATCATCATTTTCATCATGCTCAGCCTATAGTTAAGTGCTTTTGTGACAGGTGGCAATTTCCAGGCTATCAGCTATGGCCAGGGCTGCAAGGTCATATCACATAGAGAGGAAAATTTATAATCAGAGAATAGCCTTTGGCTACTTTTCTCAGAAGGGGGCAATGTAACCATCAGACATTTGGAAGCTTCCTGGCCTTTCCAGCTCATCATAAAAAAAGCAGCTCTTTGAAGATCAGTGATACAAAGTTCCATGCTAAAGAATACTAAGGGTATCCCATAATGGAATAGAAGGCCATTATCATGTGGCCCTCAATTAAAAATAAAGAAGACAGGCATTTCAGTTAAAACTCAATAGGTCCCAACCAGTGTTATCAATAAAACTGCTATTCATATTTATGTACCAGTCTTTTTGACGCTGGATTGAAAGTGCACAAATTCATGTTCTGAAAGAGGTTAAAGTTCCTATTTTATTTGTCAAGAGATTTTCTTACGGTAAATGCCATAAATTATAGGTAGCAAGCAGTGATTCCACCATTTCTTACTTTAATGAGGGTCCAGAATCAAATTTATTGAGAAAGTCTACCATGTAGTTTCCATTAGGCCTTCATCTAAACCCAAACACCAGTGCGGGCTTTGCACAATCTAATTCTTTAATAGAAAAGGAGTTTTAGGATCCCTGTATATCTTGTCCTACACATGAAATAATACACTTTGTAACTTGAGGAATTCCCTCTAGGCTTTAGCTCATTTTGTTACGTGCATTTTAGACCAGTGAGGTGAAACACTTAACTAACAATATTAAATCTTTTTCATGAGTTATGACTAATCAGTAGGCAAAAGACCTAGAGCTGAAGGCAAACATGGAAGGAATGTGATCAAAGGCAATTTGAAGATGACCTGGCAGTCTAAAATGCAATGATCAAAATGTCCGGCTTTAAAATGTTTAAAGTGTGGACTTTATACAATAAGGAATGTGGCAAATTGTGATTCCAAGCTAAAGTCCAATCAGTTGCCGGTCTATCAGTTTGGTCATTTCTAAGTTTACTGATAGTGAAAACCACAGGTGAGCTGCCATTTCAAACCCACCAGAATGGCTAAAATAAAATGTAAAATACTGAGTGCTGATAAGGGCATGGAGTATCTGAAAATCTGTTCCATACTCTTGGTGGGAATGTAAAATGGACCAAATTGGAGAATGATTTGGCAGCTTCTTACATAATAAAACCTATATCTCCGTTATGATCTAGTAAACTCACTTCCAGGTACTTAAGTAAGATAAATGAAAACACAGGCCCACAAAAAGATGTTTTTACACGAAGAGCAGAAGTTTTAAATTTTGATGGAGTCCAATTGATTGGCTGTTTATTTTATGGTTTGTGCTTTTGGTATTTAATCTAAGAAAATTTTGCCTATCTCTAGGGTTGTGAAGATTTTAATTTATTTTCATCTAGAAGTTGTCTAGTTTTAATTTTCATATCTAGGTCATGATCCATTCTGAGTTAACAAAAAGACTGGTACATAAATGTGAATAGCAGTTTTATTGATAATGGTCCAAAACTGGGAACTACCAAACGTCCATCAACAAGAGAATGAATAAATGCAATGTGGTATATCCACACAACAACAAAAAGGAAAGAACAATTGATATGCATGACATAAATTAATTTTGGAAACATATCTGAATGAAAAAGACACAAAAGAGTATACTATATGTTTCCATTTATATGAAGTTAAATAATAAGCAAATCTAACCCATGGGACTGAGGTCAGAAAAATGGTCGCCAAGACTGAACAGGGGGAAGATGCTGACTGGAATGAAGCACAAGGGAACTTTCTAGGGAGATGAAACCATTACATAACTTGTTTTGAGTGATAGTCACACAAGAATTCATCCATCAAAACTATACTATATATTCTCAGGCATTGCAAATTTACTATATATTCTCAGACACTGCAAATTTTATTGTATATACCTTATAACTCAATATAAAAAGAATATTATTGATTTCAATTTAATCCACTAGAGAACATCTTCCAAGGCATAAGGCTACTTTCCCGGAAATGAGAAGTAAAAGTATTTTCAGATATTTGGGCCTTGACCCTGCACAGTGTTGTCACAGAAAGAAGCTAAGAGGCAGAAAGGTAGAACCAGGCCAGTGTGGGGTTACATCTCACTTTTTCAGCTTCTGCTATTCAAAAATTCTCTAATGACAGTTCTTGAATCTCTGCCATTTTCTTCTCTAGGAATAGTTGAGTGACAATGAACAGGATTCATTTTTTTTTATTAACTTAATACTAGTTTTATTTTCAAAACAGAAACAAGCAGCAGAATCCCAGATTTCATTTTGAATTCACTGTTCCTGTTCCCGTTTCATCCATTATTCATCTGCATTGCATTTTCTTGGTTTATGATTTTACTAAATTTCTTCATTTGAATTATGGCCTTGTGGTCAACAGCGGGCGATATATTATTCTTATATAATTTTTAAATACAAAGGCAAATGGCACGGAACAATTAGAATCGATGGGTTGGGAGTCTGGCTCTCGGATGTCATAGGAAAACACCGTGCTCTTGACTTTAACCTATGGGTTCCACTTCATGTGGGTTGTATTTTTCATACATCAGGGGTTTTTATAAATTTACTATTCAATCCAGCAGCTCTACTTTGTTCACAAAATATAAGCAAAACAAATATGTCAGGGTAATGATGCCAGGACTCTCCCTTATTGAAAAAAGCAGTTTATTAATACCTTATTGCTACAAGCTAGATCTTATTATCATCTTGGGTCATTTAGAATCTTATTAGGTATTCTGCTGGTGGATGAATAATCCTGTGATAAATTCTTTGCCATGTCCTTCACAGTTGTCATAGCAGGATCATAAACAGCATTTATAACAATCTAGCCTAGAGGAAGCGGCTGACAATGGTCTGCTTAGCATGCAGGAAATATTCAGATCGGCTGTGTCTGGTTAGACACAAGCCCACAAGAGAGATCCCAAAGTTAAATGTAGCATGGGTTTCTCTGAAGATTCCCCTTCAAAATATGCATGAGGTCAGGGATGTGGGGACCAAAAACACTTTGGAAGTCACAGATAGTTTCTTCCCATCAGATCTGCTGGGCAGCAGGGGAAGACCCAGGCATAAGGCATTTTATTCCTGACAGACTGTTCAGGTCTTTATTTGAAAACTCCAGATCAAAGTACAAATCATTTTATATTGACTGACTTTTATTCTCATCTTGACTTCACATACAAAACTATGATTCACCTGTATTACTACTCTGTGTCTAATTAGTGCATTTGATGAGAAGATGAATCTGAAGGAGAATTAAAATTCCCAGCATAAGCCAGGTACTTTTGCTCTATTTCAAAACCGTAGACTTCAGCACTTATAAAAAGCTTATGTTAAAATAAATAAATAAATGTGTGTGTGTGTGTGTGTGTGTGTGTGTATATACACAATTTTGTATACACAAAAATATTTCTTTCCTGTTCATATAGGGAGAACTAACTATTGGTAGATTAGAGCAAATCAGCCACTATTTTTAGAAAAATCCAGATAAGAGACAAATGAGTCAGTCCAATATTTTTCTAGCCTCATCTCCTGCTATGCCCTGCCACTGGCCTCACAATTAATCCAAAGTAGTTTCTCATTATTCTCTAAATATATCAGGTTCTTTTCCAAATCTGGGCTTTAATATAGGCCACTGTCTTTGTCCGGAACGCCCTGGTTCTTTTTTCTTTGTCATATGCCCTAAGTTGGATGCTTTTAGAATCAGAACCTGAAACAAGCATTTGAGGTAAGGTACCTTATTTTGGAGGTGACCCCAGGAAGCACGGGCAGGAGTGGGGATATGAGACAAGGGAAGAGAAGGAACCCAACAGTGAGTACAAACTATGAGCAATTGAAGCTCAATCCCCCTGGGGATCTGGATGGCCCACTTCCCCAAAAGGCAAGGAAGCTAGAGTATTTATCAAATTTTCTTACTAGTGGGCTTCTCCTAGAAGGTACTTAACTCTACAGCACTTCCAGCCTGCTCTCTTGAGAGCAAGAGAAAGCTCTCAGACAAGTCAGAAATACTGAGGTCAGGGAGCATACTTATGGTGAATGCCAAGGGGATGTGAGTAGGGCAATGACAGCACGTTTCTCAGGTAAGTCCTCTTATTGTTCAAATCTTAGTCAAAGTATTATTTTCTCTAGGAAAGCTTCTTTGATTCTCCTAGTCAGAGTGACACAGTCCTTCACGTGATTCTCACAGCATGATGCCTAATCATGGTAGTTATCAGATTATGTTATAAATGTGACAGTGTTCCCCTCTCAGTTATAAGCCCCTCTAGAAAGGGGGTTGTGCCTAACTCATGTTTGTATCACCAGTACAATTCTTGACACAATGAAGAAACTCAGTAGATCCATACATCCCACCTATATTAACTGAGGACCTACTATATGCCAGACACTACTCTAGGACCTAGGAGTGAACAATATATTCCACTCAGGGGTCTTATAATGGACAGAGGTAGAAAACAAACAAACAAACATGTGGCCAAATTCATATGGTAATGTGAGGTGTTAGTAAATGTTAGAAAGAAAACAGAAGAGAGTAAGTGTTTGAAAAAGACTAGAGTAAGGAGAGCTTGCTATTTTTGGCTACACTGCTCAGGAAAAGTCCCTGAAAAGGTAATATATGGAACAGAGACTTAAAAAATAATGAACAGGGGTTGTGAGGAGGAGGTGAGAGATCAGTGGGCAGAGCACAGAGGGTTTTTTAGGGCAGTGAAACTACTCTGAATGATACTGTAATGGTGGATGTTATTACATCATTTCATATCATTCTACATTTGTCCAGATCTACAAAATATATGACCAAGAGTGAACCCTACTGTAAAGTATGGACTTTGGATTGTAATGATTTGTCAGTATAAGTTCACCAATTATATAGCAAATGTGTCACTATGGTGGGGAATGTTGATGACGGGGATACTCTGCTTGTGAGGTAGGACATATCTGG
This sequence comes from Nasua narica, assembly GCA_028533885.1. Classification (NCBI taxonomy): domain Eukaryota; kingdom Metazoa; phylum Chordata; class Mammalia; order Carnivora; family Procyonidae; genus Nasua; species Nasua narica. Next base: position 42,000,104 of record CM052797.1, read on the forward strand.
AATATCTCTGTACCTTCCACACAGTTTTGCTGTGAACCTAACACTGTTCCAAAAAAATATTTAAAAATAATAATAGTAATGAGAAGGACCGAGAATTGCGAAGATATAGAAGAAGAGTTCTAGGCAGAAGGAATTAAGTCCAAAGGCTTGCAGGTGGGAACAATCATAGCATACAGGAGGGTCAGAAAAACTAGGAGAGCCACACTGTAATGACTGAGGAGGAAAATGTCAGAAGAGCTAAGAGGGTTTGACAGGGGCCAGATCATATAAGGACTTTTTGCAGTTAAAAGCTAAATTAATTTAAAAATCTCAAAATCAACTAGAAGAAAATTCAGGATCACATTAAAAAACTATCTTCCTCAATTGTCTGAATATGTAGGCTAACAGTGACTTCTGGATTTATTTATCATGATACTGCCTCAATTTGTGTGGTACAACCACAGCTCTGCAATGCTGATTTGAATGCTTTCTCAACAACCTATGTACTCACACATTCCAGATAACACCCAAAGTATCATCTTAGAAAGAGCCAAGGCAATGAAAAAGAAGTTCCTTACAGTGACTGGTTTCTTGCATCAGCTCTGTTACATGTGACCCTTGGAAGTCCTTTACCATCATGTCCTTAGTTTTCTTTTCAGCAAATTAAAAGAGTAGGGACTAAATGGCCTGCAGAGTATCTGACAGCCTACAAGTCTATGCAATGTTACACGGTGAGAATAGAAGTTATGTGGCTGATTCCTTTAACTTCTCAATAAAATTTTAAAACATTCACAGAAGTGTAGAAAATAACACAATAAAGCTGCATGAAGCCATTATCTAGCTACAAAACTTATGAGCATTATCAACATCACTCGGCATCAGGAAAATACAAATCAAAACCACAATGAGATACCACCTCACATGGTCAGAATGGCTAAAATTAACAACTCAGAAAACAACAGATATTGGTGGAGAAAGGCGAACCCTCTTACACTGTTGGTGGGGATGCAAACTGGTACAGCCACTCTGGAAAACAGTACGGAGGCTCCTCAAAAAGTTCAAAATAGAGCTATCCTATGACCTAGCAACTGCACTTCTATTATCCTTTGTAACCAAAGGATACAAACAGTGATTTGAAAGAGCATATACAGCCCAATATTTATAGCAGCAATGTCCACAATAGCCAAACTACGGAAAGAACCCAGATGTCCATCAACAGATGAATGGACAAAGATGATGTGGTGTGTATAGATATACATACACATACATACATACAATGGAATATTAGCCATCAAAAATAATGAAATCTTGGGGCGCCTGGGTGGCTCAGTGGGTTAAAGCCTCTGCCTTTGGCTCAGGTCATGATCCCAGAGTCCTGGGATTGAGCCCCACATCGGGCTCTCTGCTCAGCAGGGAGCCTGCTTCCCCCTCTCTTTGCCTGCCTCTCTGCCTACTTGTGATCTCTCTCTCTGTCTCTGTCAAATTAAAATTAAAAAAATAATGAAATCTTCCCATTTGCAATGACATGGATGGAACGAGAGAGTATTATGCTAAGTGAAATAAGTCAGTCAGAGAAAGACAAATACCACATGATTTCACTCATATGTAGAATTTAAGAAACAAAACAGATGAACACAGGGAAAAGGAAGGAAAAATAAAAAAAGAGGAAAACAGAGAGGGAAGCAAACCATAAGAGACTCTTAACTATAGGAAACAAACTGAGGATTGCTGGAGGGGACGTGGGTGGTGGGCATTAAGGAGGGCCCCTGAAATAATGAGCACTGGGTACTGTATGCAACTGATGAATCATTGAATTCTACCTCTGAAACTAATAATGCAGTATATGTTAATTAAACTGAATTCAAACAAAAATTTTTAAAAACTTATGAGCATTATGTCATGGCTGGCTTTTTTCATACACAGCAGTATTTGTGCAGCCAAATATCCATAATTCCTTCAAAGTGGATGGCCTGAAAGTTGGAGCCTGTATGAAGTGATATAGCACATTCACACACAATATTCTCAGCAGGGGAGGGTTGACTTGGAACACAGCTTAGAACCAAGGCCAGAGAATAAGGTAAATAAGACAGATGACCATTCAGATAATAAATATTACAACAGTAAATAGTACACATTGAGTTTCCATATTGAAAACAAGTAAGAAAGGAAATAGCTTCTTTTTTTACAACTGGATAAAACTGGCTTTGAAAATACATACATGTTTTGAGCAGTGGTTTATCCACTACTTGAATGTTTTTATGTCTTACTCAGTAATTTTTCAGTAAATAACTGCACATGAGGCCCAGGAAAAGACACTGCAAGGGATACACAGATGCACAAGTCACACAGCCCTTTCCTTAAGGAACTCATGGCCCAACAAATGAGAATTTGAGTGGTTCTGCTGGCTCTGGTGTCTACATTATACTATGTTTGATCATGCAGCAGTCTCATCAACTTATCTAGGTATTTCGACTTGCCTTCGCTCCCCTTCCCAAGGCAGCTTTTGTTAGAGCTGACAGCCACCTGGGTCTCCACCCTGGAGAGCAAACACAATTCTAACATGCTTCCTTCTTTAGCATGATGCTCCAGGACAATCTGTTTCTCCTGAAACTCTGTACACAGAAAAGGTTGAGATGCATGCCACCCTCGACCAGACATTCATGGACACCCACTACTAGGGCCCTTTACAATGCGCAATTCTGCTCTGAATAAGCGATTTCTCCTTAAGTGTCTGGCACCAACAACAACTGCTCCCACAATTCCCAATGAGTGAATGTGCAACTCTCTCACTGACTGACTTAACAACAGCCAATTAAAACTTAAAATGTCTAATTAAGCCAGAAATGGAGCCATCAACTTGCTGAATTTGGAGCCCTGTTAACTTACCTAAACAATAAAATGATGTCAGGTATGGATCAGCACTGGGAATAACTAGTAAAACCAGAATAAAGCACTTTGCAAATATAAAGCACACCAGGAATATTATCAAGGCTAAGCAAAAGATACATCTAGACTAAAGAAAAAATCAAAACCTGTATTAAAATTCATGCATAATTCTTTCTAAAATCCTCTTTCAACATACATAGTTCTGAATTTACTTTCTGTCTAAATAACACTAAACATACATTACACATAGGACTCTACCACAAATGGTTTCCCTATTTCTGGATTTTTTGTGATTATCACTGACCTGTGTTGTTTAAAATACAACTATCAAGACAGCTCTATCATACTCGTTTAGCCACAATTCCAATTAATATGTGCTTCTTTCTCAACTCCTACATAGATATCATAATTACTCCCCACTTCCCTCCTCTAAGAACAATATAACTGCGCACTTCTAAAGCATAATGATTGTCAGTATTTTCAAGAACAAATGATAGAGAATATTTACTGATTTGCCTTAAAAATCAGACAGTTCACTTATGAAAAGATTAAAATTATCTATCCCAAACACTTTTCTTTTCACTGTAAAACCAGCAATTTCAAAAAAAGAAATTTACGTGAAGAGATGTTGGAACCCGCCTTGTTTAGCCAAGCACTAATGTTTTATAAATGGCCCAATATACAGAGACACCATCCTAAGTCGATACCTAAAGCTACAGCTGCACTGGACCCTGAGATAATATTTAGCAAAGAGGCATTTTAAGAAAGTCAGCATGAGGGAGAAAAAAAATTTTCTCAGTTATGTGTATGTTATTAATCATAATTAAGGCATATTTGACAGCTTCTTGGCAACAGAGACGATGAGTTCCTTTCTCTGCCATCAAAATCCTAAAGGAATACTTGCTATTTCATTATCAACTTCACTGTCTTTACACCTATAATATCCACTTTGAGAATATGAGGTCTTAGAGAAACCTGAGCTCTGACAATTACTGTTTGCCCACTGCTGACACCACGTAAGGTACAACATAAGCTGGGATCTTACTAAGATAAAGTACAGAGAACCATGCTGGGGTTAAAATGTGAGTTTCAGGAAAACACATGGCCTGACCCATAATGTATTTCCACTGAAGGGTCATCCTTCAGAGTTGTTGGTTTTTGTCTGTGCAGGTGGCTCTGCACTTTCGATTTACCATTAAATTGGAAAGGGAGCACTTGGTTCTACACTTGATCTTAGCCAAAAGGCCGAGAAGCGATGGGAGCACTTGGTTCTCACTGCAATGGCATCCTCTGATAAGATGGTGAGAAATGGGATCCATTCCAAGAGATAAATTCATTTTAATAAAATCAAACAAGAGACTTGCTTCCATTTAATCATGCCCAATTTCATTAATGCATTTTCTAAAACAATGCCACTTTGGAAAGGTTCTTATGATGGCTGAGTGTTAGAGGAAGCATCACCAGGATTTGCGTTTGGTGCCTTTGTAGGTGATTTCAAGGAATTTATTCCGATCATCTACTGATCACAAGCCAACTTTCTCTCATGTCCAGCTGGGGAATTTAGCCCGTTCTGTGCAAACCCTCAACTCATGTCCTACTGTTCCCTTTCACAAAAAACATGGACTCAAGTGACCTTTGCCTATTTGGGCACTGATTCAATGGCATAGATCAAGCTTTAGCTGGTTTTCAAACAGTATGTTTCTACTTGGAAAATCATCACAGCTATTCTCACATTTCTCCCTCTTCCTCATTCTCTCTCTTAAGCTCTTTCTCTTTCTCACCGCACCCCTCTCTGCCTTCAGTTTGACTCTCTTTGTTCTGCTATCATTCTCTCTGTGTCCTTCAGTCCTCTTCTCTTACATCTTTCTTCATCAGTGCGGTCTGAGAAACATGGGGGTCAAAGATAAACAGTTTTGTCTCCATTATGTAAGTAAATTGAAAGAAAGTAAAATTTAAAATTGTAATTACTCAGCTTTCAACTTAATTCTTCCCTTAGAGATCTAGAAGTGGAATCTGTGATATTCTGGGGTTGGAAGGGACCTCACAGGGAAACAAACAAGTTAACTTCCATCATCAAGGCCAGGTGCTCCCCAGATCAGTTATTCATTAATGACTGGTTTTTGTCTCCTAACTTAATATCATGACTATAACATACCTTTAAATATGGCCTTCAAGATGTTAAAATCACTACCTCTGCTGATTTGGGGTTTTATTGTCTATTCTGGGCCATATCTCATCTTAGTGAGATCCCATGGGATTCAGCAATTAGCATGAATAGAGCAGTGTAATAATCAAAAGTAATTAATGGCATCAAAACACAGTCCTGCCTGCTTCTGAGGACTTGTTACACAAATCTGGATCTTTCTTTTTAAAAGAGTACTTTAAAAAAAATAAAATTAATGAGTACTTTATTCCTGTTAGAAAATTATCTACCAAAAAATTCTACTTAGAAAACAAAACAGCTTGATATACTGACATGTTTAAAATAACACTGGGAAAGTGACTCAAAGAAAATTATCTACCACAAAATTCTACTTAGAAAACAATACAGCTTGATATACTGACATGTTTAAAATAACACTGGGAAAGTGACTCAATAAACCAATAGGCAATAAGTTCTTAACCCACTAATAATTAATAATTCTGATAACAAAAGAAATACACTGTTCTCTCTAACTATATAAAGTACAGGAAAGCTATGGTTCCTTAAAAAAATAAAATTATAAAATAGGGATTCTGGGGGCGCCTGGGTGGCGCAGTTGGTTAAGCAACTGCCTTCAGCTCAGGTCATGATCCCGGAGTCCTGGGATCGAGTCCCACATCGGGCTCCCAGCTCCATGGGGAGTCCGCGTCTCACTCTGACCTTCTCCCTTCTCATGCTCTCTCTCACTCTCTCTCTTTCCTAATAAATAAATAAATAAAGTCTTTTAAAAAAAAATAGGGATTCTGTCAAGTGTCAAATGAAAATTTAAGATAAATTATGGATATTTATTTTTTCTTCCAGAACTCTCATTTAAATATTGCTGAGGAAAGGGAAAGGGGAAGGAGATACTTTATTGTAAGTGTTCGATTTACCATGAATCAATTTTTTAAAAATTCTAAAGTTTCTCATAGTAAAAGAGAAATGTAGAAAAAGGAAAGTTTTCCTCAACCTTCTTAGGATTCCTTGTTAGATCTGAGTATTAAACTGACAAAGACAGATTAACAGGAGAAAAGCAAACCAGTTTATTTATCATAAGTTTCTAAGTGACTCTGGAGCCTTCAGAAGGAAATGAAGACCCAAAGAAACAGACATGAGTATTTTTACACTAGGTTTGATGAAGAGTGGGCAGTCGTGTAGAAATATAATAGATCAGAGAATATAATGTAAGTATAGTAAACTGGGGAGAACAGCAAAGCCTGTTTGTTCAGATTCTTCTCAGCCTCTCTTTTCTTTGGAGATAAGGATACTCCTTTTCTCCAGGTTTAGGGAGGGCACCTCTCACAGGAGGATTTATGACCTGTTTGAGGGAAGAAGGCCAAGGAGAAGGTCAAAGTCACCTTCCTGCCTCTGCTGTTTTCTCAAACTCCTTCACCTTAAAATATGCAATATGCAAACGTGCCGTATTTTGAAGTAGCATGTCCTGAATCCCAAGAGAAGTAAATATAGGTTTTAGTTTGAACAGATAAATGCAATTCTTATCTGAGAACTCTGGATTCCCTTTAACAAGTCACTGCTCATCATGTCTTTGGTGAAGCTGATATTGTCTTCATATCAACAGGATATGCAGGGTAAAGGTTAGGAAAGGGAAGCATGTTACTAAATGGTCAAGCTTTCCTCTCGCCAAGGGAACTATATTTTGAAACTAATTTTCATTTAGAATGTCCCCAGTTCTAGATAGACTGAAGCCTAGCACACATGAGCCTTTACAGTTCTCCACATCTGTAACTCATTTCCATTTCTTAAAAAATTGATGATGTTTGCTTTAATGCCCAAATCACCCCTGACCACAAGGGATGTTAGCTTCAGGCAGCTTGGTGTCATTATCTAAAAAGCTAACACTGGATTTTTAGAGAAAAAACAAAGGTGAGAGGAATGAGGTGACTAGCTGCTGTAGAGGTGAGAAGTTTTTTGGAAGCTCTTCTGGAGACTTCCATGTTCGGCTTTTCTATTTCTAGTACCACTAATATTAAGATAAACCTCAAGTCTGGACAATCTGAACAAACCTCTGATGTCACCTGCTGATCTTCAAGACCAAATGGAGTATACGCTTAAGTTGTCCTATCAAGGATTTAAAGTCTCTTTGGTATAGGATTATGAAAATATGAAAAGCTAAAAAAATCCTTTTTTAAATGCACTTTATTTTAATAATATTTTCCATCTATTTCGTGTTCAAGAAATAAATGAGAATAACTTCTGAAGCTTAAAGCAACTGAAAGGGATTAACAATGAAAGACAAAGGGACGTGGATGCTTTTTCTCTAATTCAGGGAAAGGGAAACATAGAAGTTATTTGCTAATTTCTTACAAGGAACTAGGTAAGTGTGTATCTTCTAGCTTGCCCATATTACTGTCTACCAACAATAATATATTTCATCCAGGTTGAAGATAACACATGTAAGAAATAAAAATGGACTAAAACCTTAATATTAAAATATTTGCAATATTTTATAAAACTGGGGGCTTTACATGGCATTTGCAGGCATTCATATAGGTACTTCCTTTATAGCTCTAGTCATATAAAATGAGCATCCCTTATTAAGTTTCCTTCGAAGAAATCTCAAAGGTTATCTTAGTTATTAAATATTTAATGGAAACAAGGATAGAAAATCACTTAGCAATCACAAATGTAACTTACTGTTCACTTTGTCAAAGCTTAACATTTTGCCATATTTGCTTCAGACCTTTTTTCTTAAGGAAATAAAACATTACAAATACATAGTTGAGGCCCCTAAGTATCCCAATCTATTTCATTGCCCTCTTTCAAAAATAATAATAAAACATTGATAATCAACTCTAACAGAACTAAAGCCACAACAGGTCCTCTTTAAAATGGTATACACATATGCTCTGTCGTCAACAGCTTGTAAGAGAACTGATCTCTTCATCTTAGGATGCATAATGGTTTGTTACCCCATCCATAACACATTAGAGAGTCTTCATATCTCAATGCAAAAGAAGTTAAGCTTTAGGCATCAGTGATAGGCAGATATAGAAGATTAAGACGATTTGTCTTTTGTATCTCACATGGTTGGTATTTTTAAAATATTCCCGTTACTTCTCTAATCCTCCTTACCCATTCCCTACTCTTTTGTCAGAGTGATCTTAAAAACCAAATCTGATCATGCCACTCCCAACTTCGAACTCCTGGGTACCTTCCCATCACATTAAGGAGAACTCCAAGCCCTTTATCCCACATGGCCAACAAGGACCCCTCAGTTTGTTTCTTGTCCTCTGCATGAACCACATTGATCTTCTTTCAATTTCTTGAAGGCACCCCACCCTTTGCTTATTTCTTTCACTTGAAATGCTCTTTCTCCTCTGTTGTTAGCCAGCTCTGAGTCATCTTTTAGTTCTCAGGTTAGAAGTTCTTTTTTTTTTTTTTTAAAGATTTTATTTATTTATTTATTAGGAAAGAGAGAGAGTGAGAGAGAGCAGGTCAGAGTGAGAAGCGGACTCCCCATGGAGCTGGGAGCCCGATGTGGGACTCGATCCCGGGACTCCGGGATCATGACCTAAGCCGAAGGCAGTCGCTCAACCAACTGCGCCACCCAGGGGCCCCTAGAAGTTCTTTAATAGAAAAATTTTCCCTGGCTTCTCCTCACATCTTATAATCTTATTAAATCTCTTGGGTTTTTAAAATCATAATGTGCATTCACATACTTATTTGTATTTGTTTAATGACTATTTCTCTTATTACCCTGCAAGCTTCATGAAGATGGGGACCTTGATTTTTTTTTCTCTACTTCTAAATTTACCAGCATAGTGCCTATTTATAATATAATCAGTAATTATTTATTGACTAAATGGGTGGAGATTTCCTGCTCCAGACCTCAGTATTTAAGGCTTTCTTTCCCAAAACTGTTTTTATTGCCCTAATCCTTCCCTCTTTTTCTCTACCAATTAACACGTATCTCCTCTTTACTCTTCCCCTCTACTTCTTTCCCCCACCATCCACCCCACATCTTTTCTCCCATTTAGAGAAATAATAAACTAAGGGTTTATAATAACAAAGTATGTCTTATGTTGATGATATTAATTCTAGTGTATTTCTACTAAGTATTGCAAAATAAATTGTCCCTATTACATGGCATATATGCAATGAAAGATTTATTTCAAATTTTAGAAGAATCTTCTTTGAAGATACCTTAAGAATACCCCCGTGGGTTCAAAATGACTTAGTAAGCAAAATGGTCAAACTAATAAAACAAATAGCTATTTTGCCAATATGGAATGAGCCAAGAATGTTCAGCTATAAGCTTGAAGACAATGCCAGTCCAACAACAACAACAACAACTAAAAAACTACAAGGATCCTTAACTGCAGCTGAACAATCATGTTCCCACAGGAAATTCTTACAAATATGATACACCATCTTGTCATCTAATATTCAGAGATACATTTGGAGGTTTAAAATTGGATTCTGATTCCTGATATAAAAATTTCTCCATAGTTTGAAAGAAAGGGAAACAGAAGCAACAAACGGTAGAGTATCACCAAATTCTATACTTAAAATTAAATAAGTCAACACTCTGAAAAACAATGTTTTTCAAAAAGTGATCAATGTTTTTACATACATTTTTCAGCCTCCACTGTTTACCCTCATGAAATTCCACCAAATTAATCCATGTTTCCTTTTCCTGCAAGAACTCTGGATATGACTTCAATGCAATATTAGAACTCATGCCTCTCTTTCTTAAAAACTGAGATATCAGCAGGGACTCCTGGGTGGCTCAGTTGGTTAAGTGTCTGCCTTCAGCTCAGGTCATGATCCTGGGGTCCTGGGATCGAGTCCCATATTGAACTCCTTGCCCAGCAAGGAACCTGCTTCTCCTCTGCCTGACACTTCTGCTGCTAGTCCTCTCTCTGACAAGTAAAGAAATAAAATCTTTTTAAAAACCTTGAGATATTTTCAAAATTGGAATAATTGCACTGAGGAGGAGACAGAGCAGAAGCAGACTATTCCTACCCCTAAAGCAGCTAAAGCTACCAAACAGAAAACACAGTGTTGAATCCAAAATCTAAAATTTTGACTGGAGGATAGTGCTAGTAGCTATGTTCTTCTGAGACCTTTCTTTAGTTGCCCAGAAATCCACTCTGTTCAGAGAGATACTCCAGAACAAGGAATGACCAAGTTTCCAATTTCCTTACTATTGCTTCTAAACCAGTGATTAAAAGTAGAAGGGTAAGAGAAGGGGATGAAGGATCCTCCAGTGAAAACATTAAGGCTCATTCATGCATTTATTCATTCAACAATCATTTATTGAGTTCTCATCATGAGCTCAAGCACTCTGACTACATTATGATGATGAGCCAAAGGTTCCCCACCCTCATGAAACCTGTTTAGGGATGGAAGATCAACACAGATCAAATAATTGCACAAATAAATATAAATCTACAAACTGTGGTGAGTGCTTGGAAGGAAAAGTATATGCTCCTATAGGAAATTATAGAAGGGAGAGCAGACTTTGGATTTTTGAGCAGAATTATAAATTAAAAAAAAGATGAATAGGTATAAAAGTTGAGGGAAGGCACCTCCTTGGTACAGGGAATGACAAGTGTAAAGGCCCTGAAGTAGTGTCAATTCTGACACTAACCAGAATTGGCGCAGACCCCACAGGTTCAGGGCTCGGTTCACGAGATTGCTCCAAGTCAGATTCAGTTGCAAGTATTAGATGCCAAGGGAACCCAAACTCTTGTCTAACTTGACTACAAATCAAATTCTACAAACTCCTCCCCTCTTCCGGTTTGATAATTTGCTGTAATGGTTCACACAACTCAGCGAAACACTTCATTTACATTTAACAGTTAATTATAAAGAATACCAATGAAAAACCAGATGAAGAGGTACATAGCATGAGGTTCAGAAGTATCCCGAGCACAGGAGGTTCTGTCCCAGTGGAGTTGGGGTATGCTGTCTTCCCAGCACATGGATATGTGCTGGGAAGCTACCCAAACTATATAGTTCAGGGATTTTCATGGAGGCTTCATCATGTTAAGTATGATCAATTATTAACTCAATCTTTAGTCCCTCTGTCCCCTCCAGAGGATGGGGAATGAGTCTGAAAGTTCCAACCAAGTCATGCTTGGTCTTTCTGGTGACCACTCCCCATCCTGATGCTATTCTGGAGTCCCTAGCCATCTGTTATCTCATTAGCATACAAAAAGACAATCTTATCACTCCAGAGATTCCAAAGGTCTTAGAAGCTCTTCTCTTGGGAACTAAAGTACTAAGAACAAGTATTAGAACAGAAGATCCTCCTATTACCCCTACTACTCTGGAAATTATAAGGGTTTTAGGAGTTCTGTGCCAGGAACCCAGGATAATGCCGGGATTCTGTGCCAGGAACCCAGATGACAAATATATATTTCTTATTATATCATAGTGTTATAATATGATATATATTCATTGCAGAAATTTTGTGAAATATAGCAAAGCTCAAGAAGTAAATAAAAATAATCTGTAATTCTACCATGCAGAAGTAACATTTTGAGATATAGTCTTCCAATTTTATTTCTATGCCTATCTCTACGCCCGTCATCTTCCAATATTTTCCACAGAAAAGAATATATGTGTGCATATGCATGTGTTTGTATTTGTGTAAGTCTTTTAAATCCATTTTGGAAAAGTGAGAGAAATGAATAGAATGATGACGAGATCGATAGATGATACATAGACAGATACAGAGACAGATACTTCCTGCTCCATTCTGAATACTAGATGATTTAAATCTAGGCTCCTTCTTTGACAATGTCAAAATTGTTTCTTTACAACTACTTTTATCGATAAATAATATTCTTGCTTGCTCAATCAGAAGCAATTGTTTGGCCAAGTGATGAATGATGACTTAGAGATTATATGATTCCAGTCTTTCCATCTTGAGTCCTAAGAGTATTCAGGCTGATGGAAGACTGACCAAAGGTAACAAGTAAACACTCCCCATGGTCATGTCACATGCTACCAGACCGTACAGCACATTACATTTTAAATTGTTTATATAGCAAAACTAGATTGCCAGTGGAAATGACAAATCTCTTAGCTTCCTTGTTTCTGGTAGCATTCTGTGGAAAAGCAGAAAATTGCTCCCAAGTTACAAGACTCATTTTGTTTTGTTTTTAATTGCAAAGCAATCTGAATTCAGTTCCCAGAGGAAAGGCATAATCAAGAACTACAATCATTTGTACCACCTGAGGGAGGCTGTAGCAATAACACCTAGAACAGATGTCACTTGAAACTCATGCAGTAAAAACCCATGACTAAATTGCTCAACATCGCCCAACTCCTCCTCTGATAACCAGTGGAGAATGTTTAAAAATACAAATATATAGTAGCATATTTAGTCCATCTGGTTTCATTTTGGCCACATTTATGTGGCCATTTTGCACTGAAACCCATAGAAATTTGTGGCCACAGTGCTATACCCAACACCAGAGCAGACGCATATGTTGATGAGTTTCTAACATTACCATGAAGGACAAAGTGCTCACTTCTTGGGCTCCACCACCTGAATTCTTATTCCTTCCTCTCTTTCTCTTTCCCTTTCTTCTTATCTTTACTTATTGATATAGATGAACATTTTGAGGGTTTACTATTGAAATGGATATTGTTTAAATTAAATAATTTAATAAACATTGGTTATATGGATAAATGCTTACCACCAAACCATCTTCTAATTACCTATCCCTATTAGTCAGGATGTGCTCAGAAAGGTAACTTTATTGTAATATTAACTGAGCTCAATTTGAAAACTTTTATGAAACATCTTATTCCAGATACTATTCTAGGCATTAGGGATTCCAAAATACAGACAGAACCCATTCTCATAAATCTCCCAGTTTAGTAGATAACTCATAAACCCTAGTTAAATGAAATACCCTAAAATTTTAAAAAATGCTTTATTTTAAAATGTGAATGTTTCCTTGAATTTTAACTTATAAATACGAGGGTCTTTTCCCCCTCATTGTTATGTTCTTTCTCATTAGCCTAATACCTGTTCTCTCTGACGATTAGAAACAAAAGTCAATTGTATCTGCCTAATAGATACTTTCAGGAGTATCTGCTTAGCTCAAACTCTCTCTTTCTGTAGAGAGAGACAGAGAACACAGCCCCCAAATTAAGCTTAGGCTATGAAACCTGACACTCTAGATCACAACTAAATGAACCAGGAGTAAACACTGGACTCAAGCTGGTTCCAACAAGATTTAGTTCTTCCTCTTCTGGCTATAATGGACAAGCTTGGATCAGAACAAATCTCTCACTGAAAACACCTAGAAAGGATGGATAATAAAGAAAAAAAATCTGTTTGAAGGCAGAGGAGCACTAAAATGCATCAGGACTTGGGGAAGTAGGATCCCAGAGACACAAAAGGCTCAAAAAGCTGAATCACACACTTTTTGCCCCTAGACAGATGCATATTCTAAAGTGATGGCTGAGGAGCTTAGAAAATGAACAGAACCTTAAGTAGTTTCACAGAACTATAGGGAGAATAGCAATTTAGAGTTCACTGGGGAAGAGTGAACATGCTGTATCTCAGGCTGAATCAAAGTGATGTGTTCCTAGAGTAGGCAGCCTCTGAGAAGGCCCCCAATGATACCCACCTCCTAGTACTCATGCCCTTGGGTAATCCCTTGAGCAAGGGCTGGACCTAGTACATTCTAACAAACAGAACTGGCAAATATTATGGGTATCAGTTTCAAGATTATGTTACAAAGAAACTGTCGCTCTGTCTTGCCCTATCTAATTCTTACTTGCTCTGAGAATAGCCAGACACCATATTGTGAGCTGACCTATAAAGGAGTTCTATATGGCAAAGAATCAATAATTCTAGCAAACAGCCAGTGAAGACCTGAGGCCTGCCAACAGTCATGTGAATGAGCTTGGAAGCATGTCCAACCCTAGGAGAGACTTTTCAGATGAAAGCATAGACTCTGCCAACACCTGAATTTCAAGCTCATGAGAGACTGAGAGACAGAAGCCCCCAACAAAGCCACACCTAGGTTCTGGATACACAGAAACACTAAAATAATAAATGTTTGCTCTCTGAAGCTACTGAGTTCTGAGGTAATTTGTTACTCAGAAACAAACAACTAATATAGCCTCTAACTTAATGCTTTCCAGTATAAAAATAAATCATCTCTTAAGAACTACAATATTATCCAGAGTTTCAGATTAGCTCTAAATTTCTTTTTTTTAAGAGAAGGTGAGAGAGAGGAGGGGGAGGAGTAAAGGAAGAGGGAAAGAGAGAGAGAATCACAAGCAGGCTCCACACCCACCATGAAGCCTGATGCGGCGCTTGATCTCACAACCCTGAGATCATGACTTGAGCTGAAATTAAGAGTCGGACGTTTAAATGACTGAGCCACCCAGGCTCCCCATTACCTCTAAAATCTTTGTACATATTGTATGATATTTAATAAAAATATAACAAACACTTATACCTTGACAAGTAAGAGGAAAAAAAAACAGTTTCGGATTCACTAGACATTCAGGCATTGGTATTATCAGAGAAAAACTTTAAAAGGACCAACATGTTAAAGAAAAGTAGATGGTATGACAGAGAATTTCAGTATGGAACTACAAAGTATTATTTTAAAATAATCAAATAGAAATTATAAAACCAAAAACACAGTAAATGAAATTTAAAATTTAATGAATTAGTTTAATGGCAGATTAGATATAGTTAAAGGGGAGAACTGGGAACTGGAAAACTGCACGTGCATACACACACACACACACACATACACACACACCCCAGACTAAAGTACACATTAAAAAATAAAGACAGAAAATACAAAAAAAATACTATGTGCAAGAATTTTATGGGTAAAATGATAAAACTATAAAGAGAAAAAAAAGAGAAGATCTTATGAACATATTTATTGTTGGAAACAACCTGAATATTCACCAGGAGGAAATGAAATAAAATGTGCTATTTTCATTAAATGGAATATTGCAAAGAATTTAAAACAAATAAACTGGATTTATATGTATAAATAAGGATAAACCTGACAACTTTAATGCTGAGTGATGAAAAAAGATAAGCAGCATCATAACATTGATCTAGAATCTATCACCATATTGTAACGATCCCATAAGAGGTCCAATTACTCTGGTGCTAATGAAACTCAAGCTTCAGGGTCCCTTACTTTTCTGGGCCCCTTTGAAAGACCTGAGAGAGGCTCTGGAAATGTGTTCACATGATCATATATTTTATAAAATCTGAATAAGTAATATTTTAACTACAATTGGTTAAGACAGTTGTCCCCTTCCATGCCAACTTCACCATCTATTTCCCCTCCTTTCATGTCAGGTAGCATTGTATGACCATGAACATTTTGGGATCTGATTCAGGATAATTTTTCAGGGGGACACAGTTAGGTTAGGGTTTATGAGATGTGTTCATGAACTTTACTACTTATCCAGTGCAGGAGCTGCTCCTAGAAATACTCTTGCTGCCTATGGACCCTTAAGTGTGGTATCGTGACTCAAAGGTTCCTTGCTCAAGATCAGATCAAAACATTAATGTGCCATATAGCACCAGGCACTAGAAGTATGGTGAGATTAAAAAAACAAGGTTTGAAATGTATGGAAGCAGAAGCTGGTCAGTGGAAAATTCTTTAGTCAGATATATAAAACCATAAATGAGAAATTTGGTTTTCACTGATGCCTTGTGAAAACAAAGTTCTCTCTTGTCAGCAATAGACTCACAATGCAGCATATGCAATTACAAACATGCTGTTTTTCTTTGGGGGAAAATCTTACAAAGAGAATTTATCATAATTCTTGTGTGTGTAAGGGAAAAATCCATAGCAGTAGTATGAGTCTTTTTGCCTGCAAGGTTTCATGCTTTATGAATTTTGACTACCAGGAATAAAACAATTTTGATCAACCATGCTAAAGGGAAAAAAATGTCTTTGTATTTAGACTATTATTTAGTAAATGATATTTCTCTAAAAGTTTAGCGAAGAAATCTACTTAGAAAAAGCTAAGTTAGAAAACTATACAGACAATATTATTAAATCATTTCATATGAAATAGTGTATGTAGCCAAAAAAATTAGAGAAAAAGTCATTTAGTTAACAAAAATATTCTTCTATATTTTTCTGATATTCACGAGCTTTAAAAATTTATAATTTGTTATAATTTTTTTTCATTATACATAAATGATCACTTTAAAAGACTACCAAAATTTTATCAATTTCTGGCATGTAAAACTAGGATCCACTCCTGATACCTGCATATTATTCATGATTTATATATAGTAAAAGCTGAAGACACACATGGGAACAATACGAAGCAACTTTGGGATCTTGTTTACTTTAGGAATGGGAAGAATGGTATGGGTGACGGGTATGATGTTTCCTCTGTGTTTGCAGCATTTACAAACTCAGTAACTGGAATCTCTAAATTCTAGTGTGAGCAAGCATCAAGCTAAATCTGAAACATGGTCTCACTAATGGCATTATCTTTTTATGAAAATAGGTGGGATAAAATTTGCCTCATTCTGTAAAACGGGATATTTTATCTCTATTTTTATTAAATAGATGCAGTTAAATTTGAACACAGGTAAGAGGGGGTTTGCACATTATAAAATGCTGTCAAATGTTAGTTTGCAAAATGACAATCTATATGAAAGTGTTAAGAATGTCGATTATATTATCTGACACTATGTGTCTGATATGTATTTATCTCACTTAATAATCCCAAGGAGCCAATGAGGGAGGTGTTATTATTATACCTATTTTACATATCAGATCAAATATGAAACTTCTTCATGGACCTATAAAATATTTACCTGCATTTATTTAATACCTTTAAAATATTTAAATAAATGACTCATGTGCTTCACACAAAAATCATCAGTGTAGGTGTATGAGGTTATATTAAGTGTGGTAGGGGTGGTGGGCAAGAATGATACAAACAATTACTGAATAAATTTTCATTTTTTCAGTAGTTATTGCATCATATATATTGAATACATGTCATGATAAATCTCAAGTTGAATTTTAAGGAATAATACAAAGTAATGTGCATAGGCTTTTAGTTTCGCCCTTAAATTTTAATCCAGATTCCACACTTATATTCCTTATAAAGTGAAAACTTAGCAAACTCAGAGTACTGTTATATCAAATTCATAAGTTTCATTTTGGACTGTCTAATTTACCTAAAGCATTGTAAAATGCCATAACTTTTATCAGAAAATTTCAGCACTGTGGAATCCACAGTTCCATTAAACATTCAACAACTATATTTGTGTAATGTAGGAATTATATGCCACAAATTGGGGTTTGAAAGAGGAAAAAATTCCTGCCCTCACAGAGCTTACAGATCCAAAATGAACAAGCCAATAAAGTAATAAATAATGAGAGACAGAGAGAACTCTAACGTAGGATCGGGGGACAGATTTAGGTGGAGGCCTGAAGAAACAAAAACTGAAAGGAAAAACCCCACCAGACCAGACTCTTTGTCGCCTTCCACACTGTCTCACTTCTAAAATGATCCACAGTCTAACAGCTTCATTACCAATGGCTTGAGTCAGGAGCAGGAACTCTGAAATATCACATCATGGCCACAAATGGAGGGGTCAGAGGGGATCTTTGGTGTAGCAAATGGGGAAAAAGTTGGACAGAAAATTTCCTGCTGGAACGTGTTGGGAGTGTGTGGTGTTTCAGCCACAGGCTCCTGATGATGGAACTTTAGTTGCTGAACATGAAGATAATTTCAGCACCCTACAATTATGTGCCTAATTAAAATTAAGAAATTAGAACACAGTTAAAAGGAATAATATTTTGCTCACAGCTAATTTCATTAAAGTATTAATGAACAGGACTCTTTTTATGGCCAGAGGGCAACCACTTTCTACAGAGTACTTCCATGCTAGCTAATTTATTCATGCATGAAAAACAATCCAATGAGAAATGAGGGAGCTGAGAACTGCTGGTCCTAATTAAAATATTTAAAACACCATGTCTATTTTCTTCCATCTAGCCAAATACCTAAGCTTGAGCCAGCATGGTGCCAATTAACATGGAAAAAGCAAACACAAACACCCACGGTTTCTGATTAAAGTGCACATTATTGTACCATGCAATATATTGTTCAGCATATATATGTAAATGTTTAATTAACCCATGTCTAAATCTCAGCAACATTCAAAAATCGATACTTTATTCCTAAACAAGTGGCCATCTGTGTAGAGGAGACACTTACTTATTTATCACAGTGTTTTATTCAAACGTAATTTGAAGTAGTCCTGTGCTAGACATGTTAAAGTGTTTCTTAAGGGAAGGAGCAGGGAGGAGATTCTTTGCTTGGCAGACTTCTCTTCAGATGGCAGCAAGATTGTTAGTCGCCAAAGACTTGTGAAAGGAGCTAGGTTAGCCTCAGGTGATATGCAATTTTTCATTAATAATGCAAGGGGAAGTCTGGACCTAAACCCATTTGTCAGCCTGGACAGCAATGACAATAACATTACACATGTGCGCGCACGCGCACACACACACACACACACACACACACACACACACCTTTTCTCTTTGTTAACTAAAAACCTGTCTGTCAGAACAAATTCCAGAGACATCCCTGCCATGGGAACATGTTGCAGAGAAGTATCTGAAACTCTGAGGAGGTGAAGATTTGAAAACTTCACAAATATTAACTGGAACTTTATCAGTATGTTAAAAACAATCATAAAAAGAAAATTAACATTTTCATAGCTGCTCTGGTTTATAACCATGTTTGCTCCAGTTATGTCTGCCTTAACAATCCTGTGTTCCTGGAGGAACAAGGCTGAGTAAGGGAAATCAAAGCTGAGGGCAGTAAAGTGACTTGGGGTAGATCATGCAGAGTACATGCTGGAGCCAGAACCCATGTCCTTCAACCCCAAAATCATTCTACTACATACCACACTGATTTTGAACAGTCATTAATTTTCTGTTTACATGAGAGATATCATCTTAAGAAACTTAAATTACTACCCAGTTAGCTATTAAAAATCATTTGTAGTTTGCTTTCCTTGGAAGGGACTGGGAGGGTGAGGATATATTAAATAACTTTTCCTCCTTCTAGCATTTCTCACCATGTTTCAACAACAAAATCCAGAAACTTCAGGCTAAGACCTTACAAGCAATTCTGTCCACAGGGTCTCAAACTATTTGGAGCAACAGAATCCTTTTTTTCAAACATAATCTTTCATGAAACACTAATATAATGACACAGGTAAAAGCAGAACCCTTTAACAGAGGGGTGGATCTCACTCCCCAAGCTGGCCACTGAGGCACCACCCCAGAACCTGCCTTCTAAAAACCACTGTTTATCAAGTTCTTCATCAAACAGCTGGAGGAACTGGAGTCCAGAGAGGTGAGGCCACCAATTAAGCACTTATGCAATACAAAAGACCTGAAATATGCCTACAGTAATCTTGACCCAGTGCTCTTTCCACAGTACCATGGTCCCAAATGGAAACAACAGACTATAATGCATGGAAAGTTACAATGTCAAACAGAGGCAGGAGTGTTCATGCAAAATCACCAGCAACAATAGGAGAATGTAGGGCCATGAGGCAGGTTGGCCTGGTGCACAAAGCAAGTGGTGAGATTGAAAACAAGAGGCTTAAGAGAGAAATCTGTCTCTACCCCATGACTAGACTCTTCATTTTACTTCCCTGGGCTCCACATTCCTCATCTGAAAATGGGTTTAATACCTCACAGAATTGTTTTAAAAGCCAAATAAGAATCAATAAACATATCACTACATAAGTATTTTATCACATTGCATTGCAATTGCTTCCCTGTCTATTTCTGCAACTAGACTCTGCTTATTCCAAGATAATGCCTATGTTTTACTATCTCTTTACCGTCAATGCCTATCCAGAAAAGATGTTCAATTAGCACTGGATGGTGTTCTTGAATTCATAGTGATAGTAATAATGGGTAACATACATTAAGCATTTATTACGTGTTAGGCGTTGACACTAAGCACTTATTATTTAATCCTCATAACAACCCCATACAACTGATATTATCTGCAATGCATGCCTGAAAACCCGAAACACAAAAAAGTGATTTGCTTGTCTAGGTTTCCAGAATTAATAAGTTATGGAGAAAAGATTCACATTGAGATCGTCAAACCAAGCTCTTAATCAATACATTCTTCAAAAGCAGCAAAATGCAGTAACTGAGAGTTATTAGCTAGAGAATAAAACAAATGTCATAGATGGAATAGCATGTGAAACATACCATGCATCCACTGAAAAACATGAAATGCAAATTCCAGAAAGAGTTTTGTCCTCAACGACTATTCTAACAAGCAGAGGTTAGGGATGATTAAAGGACATCTCTAATATCTAAGAATGATGTTTTAGATGCCATGTCTCTGATTCAATGTATCCAAAAAAGAAATACTCTCAAATACACAATAGCCAAAGGAAGAGAAGAATCAGAAGGAATGGGGAGGAAGTAGTAAACACAAGGACATAGTCCACGATGCACCAGGGATTATCCCTGTGATCAATAACCTCACTGTTCTCATTTATAAACATACGTACACACATACCATGCTAAACAGTAGGATAGATGTGTCTGGTCACAGTGCAGACTGATGAGAGTCAACAGAAGATGGCACTAGTCCTCTCTCATACTGAACCACTGAATCACTGTTTTAAACAGTAAATAGAGTTGGCAAGGGTTTATGGAAACATATTAGTGATAGAGCCATAGTTGATCATGAAGGAAAGTCATACACACCTGTATTTCATCCCAGACATTTTCAGGGACTTCTTTTTGGGCAATTATATTCAGATTATGGTCAGAGACTGAATAATAGGCTGGCTGGACCACCAGCCTAACCCTATGTAATAGTCTTCATGAGATTTTGGCATTTAATTGGTAATTAGCAACTACATTCATGTACACAGTCTCTCATTGAAGACAAAATGGGTTATATGTTCCTGGGTTGCTAATTTGCAGCTGGCACTGACTGAACCCTGGTGATTACGGTTTTCCAATTATTAAGACTTCAAGGAAAGAGCTAAATCTCATTACTTTGTCCCCTATAACTTACCTATACCCTACCAAATTTCTCAGTTCCTTAAAATCCAAATTTAATTAAATGCATTTTCTTATAATGTCCCAACATGTAAGATAGTATTTCAAACATCTGGCACTTTCTCCAAAAAAAAAAAAAAAAGCCAGTATTAGGTAACAGATTTTTCAAAAGGTTGGTTTGTTTGTTTTAATTCTCTCCATAAGCAAGTTTGGTTTTTGAAATTTTCACTTTCAAGGAAAAAAGCAACAAAGCAGATCTCCAAGATAGAGTTTGCATTTTTATGCATCTTTAGCCAGACAAACATTAGTCCTTCCCCAGAAGTAGAGCAGCTATTCTGAAGAATGTAAATTTGCTGTTTTCTCAATATGCAGATAGGCTGTTGTCACAGATCCCCATAGTAATGAACAACTTCTCAATATTTAATAAGCCTGGCATTCCTGTCCCCAGGCGGAGAGCACTGACGGTTGGTAGCCAGCTACTAACTGACCATTAAAATACAGAATCTCTCTTTAAAATGTGCTTCACAAATAGGTTATATCACCTGCAGTGGGCAGCAAGTGCTGTCCTCTGCCGGGAGGTGGCCTGTTCTCCCTGCCTGAAGAGATCTGGCAGGAGCAAAAGCAAAGTTAGCTCAATATTCAAACAGGGGCTACAACACAATCCTGTGTTTGTGCAGGGCTTTTAGGGAGCCCATCAACAGCCCTACTTTTTGCAGTGTTTTAGGACAGAGAATCACCAAGCAAGTAGAAATTAGGAAATTAGCCATGAGATTTTTTTTTTTTAATGTAAAAGAATTGAACTGTTCTTGAACTCCGTTTTTTGGTTTTATTTTTTCATGCCTGCTTGTACACAGGAGTGGTTTGTGCTGCCTCTGGGATGCTGTGTGAGTATAAATATATTGCAACAATAATGCTCACTAATTAGATGAAGAAGCCATTAATTTAGAACAATAGTATTCAAACATTTTCGAAGTGGCTTTTTTAATTCAAGGAGTAAAATTAGTGTTTATATGATTTTATGGAAATTCAGAAAATCATTAATACAATTAGATCATTTTACAAATAACAGAAAAGCTAATATAATGAGTTCTCCTTGCTCTCTTATTGACCATTAAGAGAAGATGTTTGACTGTAACTGTAATTTCAGGTTAACACAAATTTCCACAATCACATTAAGCATACAGAGTTTTAAAATTCTTGAGTAGGCCTACTACCATTCTTCATCACTTCATAAGGCGTGATTGCTTTTTCTTCTTCATCAACAGTAATAGGAATTACTGTGTTTTTTAGGACCACTTTCCATGAGAAAATGAGAATTTTTTTCTTCATCATTTCAGGAGAATTATTGCGTGCATAATAATGGGGGGAAATGATAAAGAGGTGGAAGATAAAGATGTGGATGATAGGTGGCTTCCTAGCAGATAACTGGCTCTTATAACCATCCTCCAACAGTACCCTGATCCACACCCCCAGGAAACTAAAAATGGCCCTTTGGGCCACTTTCCAGAAGCATTAATTCTAAAAGTATTTACAGTCAAGTACTGCTGAGCAGTAAAAGGAGCAAACCTGTTCTATGTTTTGTCAGGAGACAAAACCAAGACCGAGGTAAATACTACAATGAGGTAAATTCAGGGCCTTCATGAGAACTTCCCAGCAGAGGCATACAGCAATGAAATGAATAGGGTAACTCATAAGGTAGAGGCACTCAAATAGAGGCTGAAAGACTATCTTTCATGGATGCTTTACTAGCTTTATTAAGAAAAAAATGTAGTGTAGGGTGCCTGGGTGGCTCAGTTGGTTAAGCGACTGCCTTCGGCTCAGGTCATGATCCCAGAGTCCCAGGATCGAGTCCCACATCAGGCTCCCGGCTCCACGGGGAGTCTGCTTCTCCCTCTGACCTTCTCCTCTCTCATGCTCTCTCTCGCTCTCTCTCTCTCTAATAAATAAAAATAAAAAATCTTAAAAAAAAAGAAAGAAAAAAAGTAGTGTATTTTTTCTCAAATCCTTACATGAAATCCCAAAATACAACGCAAATGAACATAGCACTGCTCTTGCTGAAGTAAAAGATGGAGAACCTAGAACTCCATTTACTCACCTTGTTTTTACCCCCAACGCTCTGCAGACAACACCACAGGGCTCTAAGGAATGCAGTTTAAAAACAACTGCTGTAAAAAATACTCCAAAATTATGTGGGAGATCATACTGACCCAGCAATTCTCAAGGTTTCTGTACTGGGCAAGTACACATGGCAAGTAATAGTTAACATGTAGAACTTGAACATATATGCAGATTCAAATATCCCAAAAATGTCAGGGGGGAGTAAAGCATCACAAGAACTCCCAGGCTTCATATATGCTAACAGTACTTACAGGTCTCAGGGGGCTAGCTGTAACTCAGCCTGCCTCACCCACTCAAGACACCTCCCAAAACACAAGAGAGTTCGAAATACAGTATTATTACTGGGTAGCCAATCTACTCTATAATTTGTACAAATAATAAATTTTAAAAAAATATTCACAACTTTAAGTACCTTAACAATAATGATCAATTCCTTAGGTCATACCTCGTAACTGACCACTACACACACATCAGGGCATTGTAACCCTGAGCTTAAGAACCTGGATGACTGAAGTGGTACCCTCACCCAACCAAAGCACCAGAGCTAATTCTACACACTAGATAATGCTAAAATTAAGTGGATGTTTTTATTAACTTACACAACTGTTATGAAATACCCCAATGCTTAGGATTTTATGTATAAAAGCAAACAGTAGTCAATTCCTCTCTGTTTAGTCAGAGATTTAGGCCTCATCCAAAAAGTAGCCTAATGAAATTTTATTGTCCCTCCTTTGAAATTATTTCAAAATATTCAACATTGTGATCAGCAGTTTATCTATGTAGTAGAATTTAAAACAATGAAGTACTTTTAAAGAATTTTTTTGAGTATTTATGATTCACCAGACATGGCTGTCAATGTTTTACAAGCATTAGCTCATTTAGAAACCCATGATGTAGCTATTGTTGCTACTACCCCCTTTTTATGGATGTGGAAACTGAGGCTTAGTGGAGCTAAGTAGCTTATCAAGCTCTATACAATAGCGAAGCTGTAGAGCTGGGATTTGAACCCAGGAAAATCTGACCCCACACCTCACAAGCTTAACCTTTATACTAGGCAAGAAGCCAGGAAAATCCTACTGTCCAGAAGAATACTAAAAAGGTAGTTCACAAAAGAACTGATTCTTAAGCTGTTATATGAGCTTCTCATCTCTGTTCCAAGTTGTCGGTGAGCGACAAAAGTATAAAAGACATAATAAAGAATGGAGTTGAGGAATTGGGAAGAAGGGTATGGCTAAGCTACTTTTCTTGCAAAAGGCAAAAAATGTCAAGAATTCTGATTACTTCACCCAAAGGTCAAAAGAGAATTTTTTTTTTCTTTTGAGAAGATAAAGATGAAATGTGTTGGATCACCCTGGGGCTAAAGAATAATTAGAAATACCCCTCCACAGCTAATTGATGAGTCCAGGGGCGCTGGCTCGCTGCTGGACTCAACACAGTGCTGCGGAGCCTTCTGGAGGGCCAGCCTTGAGCAAAACACACAGGAGACCTGTGGCTCAGCAGCAGCAGGGACTGTTGTCAGCCTTATGACAAGTACAGCAATAATATCACTGACAAAATATCAGTTGTCTAGAATTATTGTTTAGAATTGTCTAAAAGTTGTTTAGAATTATAAAACATCCCAGCCCTCATGGAGTTTAATCTCACAACCAACCTGTAAAGCATACATTATCACCTAGTTTACAGATGAGGAAATTGAGACACACAGAAGTTATCAAATGCCGTACTCAAAGCTTCTCAGCTGGTTAAAGGCTCATATCTGGGACTCAGATATGATGTCAGAGGACCTCCCTCTCATCACACCTCTTGATGCAGATGTTACTCATTCACTAGATGGGTAATAGACCCTCAGGGACAGTGTGCAGGATATGCCCTGGGCTCACATCTTAGCTCTACTATTTACTAGTTTCTGGATGACCCTTCTCAAGTTACTTAACCTCCCTAAGACTTTGGTTTTCCAAGCTATAAAATGGGAACCATATTGGTACCTGTCTCAAGATTTTTATGGTAATTAATTGAAATTGAAGGAGTTAACGTATAGAAAGAGAAAGCAAAATGACTACTAAGTATTCAATAAATGTTAGTATTTATTCTTAATCATTAATTCATTTAATAAACTTTTCTTGGGGCGCCTGGGTGGCTCAGTGGGTTAATGCCTCTGCCTTCAGCTCAGGTCATGATCTCAGGGTCCTGGGATCAAGCCCCGCATCGGGCTCCCTGCTCAGCGGGGAGCCTGCTTCCCCTTCTCTCTCTCTGCCTGCCTCTCTGCCTACTTGTGACCTCTCTGTCAAATAAATAAATAAATAAAATCTTTAAAAAATAAAAATAAATTAAAAAAAAAATAAACTTTTCTCACTTGGTTATTCTGCACCAGGCCTGTGTGCTTGGACCTGATGATATGTGATAAATAGGTATGATATGTGATAAACCCTGCTCTGCAGTTTCTCACAGTCCTTGGGAAACACAAAGAGAGATTTGTAAGATAAGGAAGAAGTACAATGGCAAGTTATGATACAGGGTATCATGCAGGTACATAAAATGGCTTTTTATCTAAAGCAACCAAAACAAGATGCTCGAAGAGAGCAGTTTTTGTAAAAATTTAGTAAAAATAGCAATTTTTAATACCAAGAATGATGCTACAAATTTAAACACAGTTCCAAATTAAATATCAATGTCATAATGCTTCATAAAAACAAACAATACAACTCTGAGATTTAGAATTGAAGACCTATTTAAATCTCAATTCCATAACCTACCAACTATGTGATTTTAAAAAATAACTGAACTTCTCTGGACCTCAACTTATTCATCCCTAAAACTCATATATAATAGCAATGTACTTCACAACATTGTTATGTAGATGAAATGATGTATGTGAAAGTGTTTTGTGAATTTAAAAAATGCCATTATAATTATTGCTAATTATAGGGAATGAGGAAGATACAGAAGTGGAGGAAAAGGAGGAAGAAGGGGAGGGAGTAAAGCTCAAGCACTTGCTATAGTGTTTGGGCAGCCACAAAGAGCAGAACTCCTGTCATGCTCCCAGAGTCTGAGGTATGCACAAAAGATGATGTTTTTAATTGAATAGGGCAAGCAAAGATTTTGCGGAAATTTTAAATCTATACAACTAGTTAGTTCCCTCCCTTTCTCCTTACTCCAGGCCCTAAGTACTGTTCTGATATCTGAGCATCTTTACCTGGGGAAACCGCACAACTCACCTGTGAGTATTTGGAACTAGAGACTGCAACCTACCTCCATCTTGGTAGGCCTTTTGCCCCTTGGCTCAATTCTTAGTTACAGAGAACGCCACTACCAGACCCAGGTAGGCAGACACTAGTGGGTTGCCCATCCCAAGCCATCTGCAGGAATGTTTCTCTTCAATACAATTCTTCCAGAGGCCTAGCAAAGCAACACTGAATTGAGCCATAAGAGGTGAAGTCAGAGTTTGCCAAGTGCAGAAATACAGTGAATAACACCTGCAAAACCTGGGGAAAGACATGGTATCATAACAAGTCTGGGGATAGAGAGAATGATGAGCAGAGCAAGGCATACAAAGGAGATGGAAAGAGTAGGGAAGTGAAGGACCACATGTGCCAGATGAAATTTAGGTTTTATTATGGGGAGTGTGGAAGATCCATGGAACATATAAAGAGAGGAAAGTGACTTGTCTGAAGAAGTCACTCTGGCCATTGAGCAGTAGAGAACAGAGTAGAAGCTAGGGGACTAGTGGCAGAAAGGCCACTTCCCTAAAAGGCCCATAATGAGGGCACAGACTCCATACCAGTGTGCCTGGGTAGGAAGGAGGAAGATTCAAAAGCTATTTAAAGGGCAAAATCAACAGGATTTGGAGACTGGTTGGTTGTAGGAGAGTGAAGCAAGAAGCAAAATCAACATATACTCCTTTGGGTGACTGAACTAATGGACTATGGTTTTGTCAAAATAGTCAATTGCAGTAAAAATAGTATCTCTTTACATTGAAAATGAGATTTCTTATTTTTATTATAAATCTCATTTGATACTTCAATGAATTTGGAGTTCATGGATTAGATAATACCTCTTCTTTATGGATGGTGGCTGAGCCTCAGAAAGACGAATGCTTGCTTGAGTTCCTGCAGACAGCCAGAAGATAGAAGAATTAGCATTAGCCCCATTAATTCAGGGTTGACAAATAAGTCTCAAGTTGTATGTCAATTGGTAATAACTATGTGAAGCACTATGTTTAGATTCTGATATTGAGTATGGCCTTGGAAAGCTAGATACTATGACAAATTGGCAACATATGTCATGACACCAGGAAAGGAGAGTGGTGGTGTTTACCAGCCCTGCATCAGACTTTGCTGATTCATTAGAAATGGATGGAACAAGAAAACAGGTTGGCTGGGATCTAGCAAATAGCTGCTAAAAAATGACCTTACTGGGTACAGATCATACATTGTACCAACTGACAATAACTGACACCACCAAGATTGGAGGTGATCTAAACATGCCTAAGTCCTTCTGCTCTCATCCTCATCTCATCACTCTCAAAGGGGAGGCTCCTTTTTTCCAGACAAGCATAGTCCTGTTCCAACATTTCTATTGCCAAAAGTGTACCCCCATTACCATAGCTTCCCTGAAGTTTCAGGCAATGCAAAATTTTCTTTATGCCCATCAGAAGACCTTTTCCTAGAAAGCAATAAAGAAGAGTGGAAAGAACAGAGACTGGATTTGAGAACTTCTGTTTTCTGTTTTAAAAAAAGAGAGTTTTGGGGCACGTGCGTGGCTCAATGGGTTAAAGCCTCTGCCTTCGGCTTAGGTCATGAGCTCAGGATCCTGGGATTGAGCCTGCATCAGGGTTCTCTGCGCAGCAGGGAGCCTGCTTCCCCTTCTCTCTCTGCCTGCCTCTGCCTACTTGTGAGCTCTCTCTGTGTTAAATAAATAAAATCTTTTAAAAAAAATAAAAATTAAAAATAAAAAAGAGAGTATTAATACTCCAATCTCAGAAGTGTTGAAAGGATTAAATACTATATAGACCTACATGGCATATAGCAATCATTCTATAAATCTTTAAAATTCTTATTTATATAATAAACTGATTGGATGAAGAGAGGGAGTATTTTGGTCAAACAGGCTTTGGTTCCCTTAAAGTCCTATCTCTGCTTAGGGATAGTCTTCCAGCCTCAGGTGACAAATCTTTCCATAATCTAATGGCTCACCATTTATTTTAGACAAAATGAATCCAAATTATTTACAAGTGGTGCTTAATGTTCAAAGATCAAAATAAAAATTGTTCCTAAATCCAACTGTCATACTCTAAGGCTACTCAATCACTTCAACAAAATTAGTGATAAAAGTTGCTTCCAACCTAAAATTCCATGAGTCAATATTTTTTTTTCTCAAAAATGCAAACCGTTCTCATGAGCAATATGCAGAAGCAGGAGACTGAGCCTAAGAGTTAACGGAGTTAAGAGTGCAGACTGTGCAATCAAAGAGACATGAGTTTGAATTCTAGTTCTTTTATTCACTCGTTATATGGACTTGGGAAAATTACTTGATTGCTCACAGCCTCAGTTTTCTCATTTATAAAAAAGGTAATGGCTACTTTAGAGGGTTTGATCAAACTAAAATGAAGTAATGTATGTAAAGCACTTTTAGCAAAGTGATACATAGAAGGTACGTACATTGTAGTTATTTTATGTAGACCTATTAAAACAATATGAAAAAAATGATGAAGTTTACCAACACACTGACTAGCATCAGTTGACATGACCTTGCCTTTCCCATGCAGTTTCCCAATTATAATACTTTCTGTCTTCCCAGAATAATAAGTGTAAACTATAGACTTCTCAAGAATAAATTCTACCCATCAATCTACATTTTTTATAATATGTATAATAAACATCAAAGGGATGAACAAAAATTCAGACTGAATTGGCCCAAACATCTTGGTATTGTGTAGGTATCACTGAGAGTTACTTTATAATTATTTTTTAAATTATTTTATGAGGGTCATCATTTTCCATATAAAAGAACAAATTAAAGTTCTCCTTTGACACTGAAAAATCCGGTCAGTCACAGGAATTAAGAAACCAATAAAACTACTATTTTTCAAGCTCCTGGTACATACCTAGCACAGTTCTAGGCATGGAGTGGATAGAAGAAAAGTATAAAATATGGTTTCAAAGTATAATTTATTATCTCACTAAGGAGATGTGATTGGACAAAGGGATTCCATTCAAAACCATAATCACCAGACCATAATCAAGGTCCAGTAACCAGAGCTTACTCCACAATCAGATGGGTGAGACAGCATAGAGCTAACAATTGGAAAAAACTGGGTTTTCCAGTCCTTATCAGAAATTCCCAGTTAAGTTAGGAGTCCTTTTGAGAAGAAATGAAGCCATATTCTGAAAGCCCGAGGCAGTTGACCATAGCTGAAGAGAACATTAACCAATGTCCTTCGGGCTATTTATCTTTATTGGTACTATTTTTACAGGCAAACGAATTATTTGTTCCCATACAGAATCCAATTACTAAAACTTTCAGAAACCCCTTCCCTGCCACTATCACAATCACCACACACACATACACACAATTTCACACACATGACACACACAAATCATAGCTCCAGAATTCTTTACTGTGACTCTATGGCTCAGCAATACCATATGTGGGATTCTTGTTACAACCCACTTTTTCTTGAGAACCCATTGCTATACTCCTAAGTAGGAAGCATTTTCCCCTATCCCATTCCATTCTGCTATCAGAAAATCTGTTAGACAACCTTCTCCCTCAGAACAAAAGGGCTTCCAGGATGTTTCACAAGCTCTTCTCTGTGGGTTTGAAATTATACACAACAGTGCCAAAGGTAAGGCATTTCTAGAGATTTTTTTTCTTTTCTTATCTTTTTTATTCCAGTTCTGGGTGTTATTTTTTTTCCTGCTCCCTCTCCCTCTTGTGGTATATATTTGTGGCCTACAGCAATCACTTTAGACTTTTTAGACACGTCCGGATAGAGATAGATGACACAAGTGATCTACTTATCTTCCTTTCCCATCACCAATAAAAGTGACAGCCTGCCTAATTAGGCCTAATAAAGCAGCTGCAGAGAGAGTGGCGCAGCGGCGATCTAAAGAGAGATGGCACTGACCCGGAGATACAGGTGCTGCCTTAAGGCATTGCTGCTATTACTTTATCTCCAATACATTACAGCTCTGCTCATGCCATATTCAAATGCAAGTAGCATGTTTTTCTCCTCAATTCTTAGATCAAGAACAAAAAAAATCCCATCTAATCAAAAAAGGCACTGACAATTTTTCAGCCCCACATTAAAAGCAAAGAGTCATTCAGAACAGTGCACTCCATATTCTATTTTATAATATCACTTTAAGCTATTGCTTTGAATCTCAGACATTTCTTTGTTAAGAAGGAAAATCAAAAATTCATCAGAAGAAGTTCTTTCTTCCCCCTCTTTTTTTTCTTCCAGGGCTAGCATGGGGTTTGGAGCTGGAACCAACATTTGTAGAAGTTAGGGGTCCTTAAGCAATTATTGGCGATGAGAGTTTGACACGCTTGAGAGTTGTCAACAACTGACTTTAAACAAAGTGGAAGGAAAGAGAAATAAACGGTGCTTTCAGCAAAATTAATATACAGGCCTGCAAATTAATGATGTCGTGTATTTTTTAAACAAGGGAAAATATCTGAACTTTGCATGAAACAGCATTTTAAGTACATCTTTGCAAAAATTATCAGATTGTCAAAAGGCATCAAAGTGAATTGAGTCTGCAACTATTCATAATATTTCCACATATGCTAAATGCAAAATTTATCTTACTTTGTTCGCCTGTTCTGTAGCAATTATTTAAAGCTATTAGAAAGGGGGAAATGTCCTTGATCTGAAGTACCAGTGCTTGTTCCACAGTAGTTATTATAAGAAACACAACCCTCTACTTTGCCCTTATGGGCATGCACACACACGCACACACACACACACACTCCCACACGTAATCCACGCCTTACTACTGACCAGATGCTACTCAGCTCTGTGCATTCTATCTCACTTTCTGTAACTTATTCCCGCAAATAACCTATCCATTCACACGGATTTGATTGCTACATGTACGCAAATAAGTTTCTCTAATCTCTACTTCCAACTATTAGTTCTAACACTCTTCTGTATCCAAAATGAAACCCATGATCTTCTTCCCACCCTTGTCCAATCTGAACCCCCATAAAACATTCCTCCTCTCCAACATTCCCCCATTTCCAGAGGTAGGCATAGCTCTCTGTTGATGAGCTGTAATTTATCCTAACTCCTCTTTCTCCTCTGTGCTTTCTAAGATGAGGATGATGACGTAATCACAGCCATCACTAGGAGGGCCTGCAAGCTTTTCTGCAGGATGACATAAACGGTTACATATAGTGGTTAATTTAACTACCTAACAATTCTGAGGAATAGACATATTTTGTCCACATATTTTAACCAGTGAGGGAACTCTGAGAAATAATGCAATTTGTACAAGGCTGTACGACCAGTAAGAGGCAGAATGGAATTCATGCCTGCTGACTATCCTAATAAATCTATTAAAAAAAAGGGGGGGTACTTTGGAATTGGTGGCCTGTTGTCTCATTTCATTGTATGTATCCTCACAATGATACATATCAATCTCTTCGAATACTGGAATCGGTCCTTAGCCAAGCTTTTCATCTCTAGTATCCATCCAAATTTATCATATAAGAGCAATCCCTATTTCACCACATACAAGATTCCAGGATCTGCCCCCCCTCCATGAGCTTGGAACACTGGGAGAACTCACTTACCCTACCTGAGTCCCAGTTTCCTATTCTACAAAACGGGGTTTATGATGTGCTCACCTTGGAGGCTACTGGTCAGGGTCAATGAAGCTGCATGGAGAGGGTCTGGCACAGTACCTGCCATCCAGCAAGCCCAATTACTAGCAATTTTTATTATCGTTATTCCTTTCTGTCATATCATGCCTTACGACTCCTTGGAAGCACCACTTAAGAGGCCTCTTGAGAGGTCAACTGTCAAAGCAAGGAAAGACTGGGCTTAGAATTTTACAGATGTCACTTGGATTTTGGTTTGCTATTTATTATCTTGTGATGTTGGACAAATCACTTACCTCTCTAGTCCTTGGCTTTATCAAATGCAAAATAAGTATGACAGCACAGAATGCTCAGTGCTGGTGTAAGTTCTAAATGTGAGCATAGAGAGCTCCTAGTACTATGTCTGACATACAAACCATCTCATTTAGCCAGAAAGAGAAGGAGCTTTTGTAACATTTACTGTTTTACTTGCCAGGGATGAGCTAAGAACTTCACATACATTCTCTAGACTAACCCTCCAAACATCCCTATGAGGTCACTCCCAGAATCTCTATTTTTT
Organism: Nasua narica; assembly: GCA_028533885.1. Taxonomy (NCBI): domain Eukaryota; kingdom Metazoa; phylum Chordata; class Mammalia; order Carnivora; family Procyonidae; genus Nasua; species Nasua narica. The sequence continues at coordinate 42,032,712 of CM052797.1, forward strand.
AGACTGAGGCTTACAGTGATTATGTAACTTCCCTAAATTACACAGCTAGTCAGTGGCTGAAATTTTAAACTAAACTGCCTGTCTCCAGAAACTGCGCTCTAAATCTTCTCAGATAATTATAGTTCTTGTTTCCTCCCTCTATGAAGACCTCATTGACTAATAGTTGCACTCCATCCCTCATCAACCAGGAACACACACACACACACACACACACACACATTTAGTCATGCATGATGTTTAATAATGGGAAAAACTAAACCACACCTAAAAAAATCAGAACTATGGTTGCTTTTGGGAAAAGTTCAGGGATTCACTGGAAAGGACACAAGAGAACTTTATGGGGTGATAAAAGTTCTGTGTATATCTTAATTCAAGTGTTGGTCACACAGATGTCAAAATTCATCAAATTGTACACTTCAGATTTATGCATTTTAATACATATAAACTATACTTAAATTTAAAGAAATAAAATGAGATAAATTACATAAAATTGGCAAGTGTCAAGCAGACAATGTATGGCACTATATATTTTAGACATTTAGTAACTATTTAATAACAATGCCCACCAAATGCTAAAACTGTGGTTGGGGATGGAAATAGCATGATGGTTAATCATTACTATCATTTATGTGATAGTCATAACTCTTACTGTTTAGTAGGGTGGCTGGACACACAATGGTAACTTACCAACAGAAAGTGGACACTAAAAGAGCTGAAGCTGAAAGCCTGCTATGCCCATGGACAGGTAGTAAGGAATAAAAGACACATCATGGGAATGGTGCCATCCGAAAGGCAGAAACTAGAATGAAAGGGTAATAGGAAAGAGAAGGGAGCCCAGGTAAGCCTCAGCAATTGAAAGGAAGAAAGAGTATGCTCTGACAGGCAGGTAGAGCACACCAATGTGTGCCAGTGATGGCCTATAGAAGGTCCCTTTGCAAATACAAGGGCCCCATTACAAAGCAGGCACCCATTTACCCAAACCATGGGACAAGGTAAGGCCTTGGCAATAAAATTGGTCCAAGCATCAGGTTGGAGCTGCTAACCTAGTGCTGGCTGATGCTGGGTGGAACCAGGAGTCCACCCTCACCTCCTCTGTTCAGGACTGTCCCCAGAGGAAGGAGCAGGGAATGACAAAGGACTCCAAGCATGGGGAGAGAAGAGACTTGGAGTCAAGGCAAAGCAGATCCCAATATATATACTTTGCAGACTTTGAGAGTAAACAGCTGATCTGCAAGAAGGGCCACTGGCCAATAACATGTATAATCAGATTAACCATGGAATTCCATGGGAACTGTAGTACATCTTGGGAATTGCATAGGGTTCCTGATATCTGTGTTCTGTGTTCAAACTTAAAATAGTCACTGGGAACTGAGATGGAACTGGGTTTAAAATCAGCTCTGTCACTTACTATCTGACTAACCTTGTGGGTCTTAGGGTTCGCCTCAGTAAAATGGGGACGATAATATACCTGCCACTTAAGTCTATTAAGAAGATTCAATGAAGTGGGCGCCTGGGTGGCTCAGTTGGTTGAGCGACTGCCTTCGACTCAGGTCATGATCCTTGAGTTCTGGGATCGAGTCCCGCATCGGGCTCCCAGCTCCAAGGGGAGTCTGCTTCTTCCTCTGACCTTCTCTCCTCTCATGCTCTCTCTCACTTTCTCTGTCTCTCAAATAAATAAATAAAATCTTTAAAAAAAAAATGTCTTTTTTAAAAAACAAAAAAAGAAGATTCAATGAAGTAATACTTGTAAAATTCATAACAGTGACTGACATATAATAAGTGTCGAACAATGTAAAGCACTATTAAGACAGAGGAGCCAGCACGCAATAGGATGTGCTTTAGTTTCATGCAAAACATAAATGGTTAAAACACTGGGGTGGTTACTCATTATTTTATTCATGCCCTCTATACAATATGGTCAATAGGAGAATTTCCATTCCATAATAGTAAAAGCTGGTGTATTCTGCATTCTGACAGTAGAAATCTCAAGCCTACAAAATTTCCAAATTTACCAGAATCAATGTCTGTAATGACAGACTCAAGCCATCGAAAATTCAGATGTACCTCATCCTGAACAGAATTTCCGAGTGTCCTTTGCTGCAATCTCACTATTCTTTGTGACTCAGTAATATATTTTGGTAACAAAACAATAGGAATCTCATCTCCTGATCATTCAAGAAATCTCCATCAATATGAAGAAGACAATTATAGATGACTCGTATTTTCAGCATCAGTAGATATTAGTTTAACATGACTTAGTTGTTCATCAGCTCTGATTTCTGTCAGCCAGAAAATTCTGAGGAAGATGGGAAACCAAGCTTGAATATATAAAATAGCTTTAATTTGTGGTGATGATGCTATTGGCCCATTCCCAAAATATATCCCTGCACTTCAAACTAAAAGTTGGTGGCCTACCCATTCCTTCTTAAGAACAGTCAATGGTTTACCAAGAGATTTCAAATTTCTCATGCTTCCACATTAACCTTTTTATATTTCTTCTATAATTTCACAACTACAGTAAAATGTAATGACTAAGGGTTCTATTACCCCTCCCAAATCTGTTTCAGTTATGGAACAATATGAAAAAAAGAAATGTTGGGCTGCACAATAAGGGGTCACCCTATATACTGCACATATGTTGGGCATACTGTCTTCTCTTACACACAGGGGATAATGCTCTGCACACAAGATGCTCTCCATAAAAGCAGTTGAACGATAAAAGTAATGGATTGTGGATTGCACAGCAAAAGCAGAAAGCACTAAAATTATAATTGTCATACTGAATAAAACAGAGGCCAGGCGTCCTTTGTGGCTGTTGGAAGTCCCGTATGGATGAATGTTAAGTCAGAATATTAGAATTAGTTATTTTCTCATCCTTTTTTGCTCCCCATTCCCCGCAATTGGCTTAACATCTTTTCAATACCTCAATGACTCAAAGGTCAAAGGATCCTTTCCCAGATAAACTTCCAGCCTCCACAATGAAGTTTCTAAACACACTTGTTATACGAAGAGTCTAATAAATTCACCATTTTGTTTAGTCTGAAGACCTTAGCCAGAAGCAATTAGAGAGCTGTTTTAGTATTTGGTTTATTCCAAAATGTGTGGGCATGCTTTCAGTCCTGAAAATCCCTTTGTAATAACTCTTGGGAAGAATTCTTCAGGCCACTCAGGCTTAACTTGCAAATGAGTGGGTGTCCTCCTTTAGCCTTGGCTACCAAAAATGGCCGACTCCACAAGTACTTTAAGTACATGACCAATCTGGTTAAAGGACTAATACGGTAAAGTAGTACTGCTTTTCATTACTGGTTGGATTCTACTGTGAGTGGCAACTGGCTTTTGCATTTCCCACACTTGGCATTCTGCTCCTTCTTTTGAATATCCCTTTTTAGGTAACTGATCAACAAACCAAATGTAAAGAAATACCTTTGCTAACAAAACACATGTGGCCATTGCTGGCTCAGCATTGCTCTATCTCAGGATCAACTGGTAAAAATACTAAACTAAAGCCTTTAACCCTTAATGAAACGAAATAATGTACTTTTCTGTATAGGCCCACCTCTATTTCTAAGAAATGTGGACATACCCAAACACACAAAAGTGACATTTATTATCATCCTTTTAACGAGAGACCATGAAAGCTATGGCAAGAAAACAAAACCAAAAACAACTTCATCTGTAAAGAGGGAGAGGAACTCCAGGCAAGCCTTTCCTATTTTGAAGGTCATGTATTTAGACACCTCAGGTTCTAGAACTGTTCAGTGAATCCCAGAACAATATGGGCAATAGGCAGTCCTAGGGTTTAATTCACTGAGGGATTTTATATTGAGAAGATCTTCCATATCAGAAAGAGCAGGTTCCGTCCAGTATATCTTGCCCCTCTCATTCAGTTTCCAACACCAGTATCACTTCTTACCAGAGGAAAAAAAAATTCTTTTTAAATACTGACTTTTTCAGGCACTGCCAAGGTCAACTGGTCAGCTGTTAACCACATTTGTTGCTGCCATCTTATGCAGATCTCGAACTATGCTGCTTGCCAAAAGCATCTCCAGGGCAAGAGCAAAGCTGCAGTAACTATCCTGAGCTGAGATTCTAGGCATCCAAGCCAGGAATGCAGGAACAATTGCCTCCTTCAGTGTAGGAAGTGTCAAACTCCTAGTGACATATCTCAATGACACCTCCAACCTCTACATTCTGAGTCCTTACCCCTCACTACAAGTCAACTTGCCATGTGAAGCTAATCATCATCATCGCTAACAATTAATAGTTACTACATGCCAGGCACTGTTCTAAATGAGTTTACATCCATTCACTACTACCATATCACTACTACCAATAATAGTAAGAGCTAATACTTAAATAACATGTATTATTTGTCAGGCACTGTCTCAAGAATTATGTATGTGTTGGGCACCTGAGTGGTACAGTCAGTTAAATGTCCTGGGATCAAGCCCTCCATTGGGCTTGCTACCCAGCAGGGAGCCTGCTTCTCCCTCTCCCCCTATTAAATAAATAAACAAACAAACAAACAAACAAATAAATAAATAAATAAAATCTTTTAAAAAAAAAGAATTGTATATGTGCAATCCTCACAATATCCCTAAGAAACAGGTATTATTATTGTCCCTGTTTCACAGATGAGGAAACTGCAGCACAGAGTGGTTAAGTAACTTTCCTGAGGATACATCTAGCAAATGGAGGAGCTGACCTTCTAACATAGGCTACCTAGCTCTAGAACCTGCTGTCTGCACATGCCCTCGAATCTCACAGGAAAGATAGACCTGTAACAACCAATCAAAAGTCCTGGTTCCTTTAGAGAGGAAATCAGAAAGAGCTTCATGAGACCTGGTGCATCTTCATGGGGAAAGTGACTCGGGTTGAGTCTTAAAGGACCAGGAGGAGTACATCAGGGAGGAAAGAAAAGGGAGAGCTTTCATGACAGGGGGAACAGTGCAGACACAAACCTGGGATGAGGAGGAGAGAAGAGTTTACTCAGAAAACTCCAGGCAGTTCTGTAAAGTTAGAGCAAAGAATGCAGTGGGGAAGAATTAAGAGACAATAGTGAAGGGTGCTGAACTTAGTCCACACCTCCACACCATCACTGCTACTCATCTAAAGTTAGACGGATGCTAAGAACAATGGCAGCCTCTAAGGGATATGAAGCCAAGAGACTGTCTGTCACACATGGACTTCCTTTTTAGGAATATCTCTTGGCAATCACATAGCCAAGAAAGAGAAACTAATCAGGAAGCTATCAGCATAATCCTGGTGAGAAATGATGAAGTTTGAACTAACACAATGTCAAAAATTAAAAACACCAGTGAAAACACTCAGTCTTGAACATTTTGATATTGCTTTAATAAAATTTTAAAAAATTCCTGTGCAGACATGGAATCTCAAAAGTTCTTTTCCCTTTGAGGACTAGACCATTAAGTTAAGTCTACATGGACCTCATAAGTATACTGTTATATTTTGAAATCAAACATAAATGAGCTCACTATTTCAAGTTCCATTACACTAGAATTCAATTGCTTCCGTTACACTAGAACTCACTAGAACTCAACTGCTTAGCTATTTCCATTATTTAATAAAAGATTTAATTAGCCAAAATATTAACAGCCCATGTCAATCTTATAAAAAAAATCTTTATTCATCCTCCTCCTCCTTTTCCACATCATCCTCTTTTACATGAAGCAACTTTTACCATGGGAATTTGTTTGTTTGTTTGTTTGTTTATATTGTGTTATGTTGGTCACCATGCAGCACATCTTTGGTTTTTTATGTAGTGTTCCATGATTCATTGTTTGTGTATAACACCCAGTGCACCAAGCAATCAGTGCCCCCTTAATAGCTTTCACCAGACTCACCATCCCCCCACCCCTGTCCATTTTAAAACCCTCTGTTTTTTCCAGGAGTCCAAAGTCTCTCATGGTTCATCTCCCACTTCAATTTCTTCTCCTTCATTTTTCCCTTCTCCTAATGTTCTCCATGCTATTCTTTACGTTCCACAAATAAGTGAAACCATACGATAACTGACTTTCTCTGTTTGACTTATTTCACTTAGCATAATCTCCTCCAGTCCCATCCAAATTGATGCAAAAGTTGGGTAAGAACATCTTTATCATGTCTCACCTTGGGCCACAGTTCTTAAAATAATGTCCATAACCTACCAAGAAGTCACAGGCTGGCTCACCTCTTACAACATCTGTGCAGATAAGTGATACCACGTGTGGCTCACACTAGATACTCAAAGGCTTAGTGAAAAAAAATAAAAAATCAGTGAGTGGGTGACACCTATAATTGGGCATGAAAATTTTTCATCTAATATTTCACAAACCTACATATTATCCCATCATGTTCTCACAAAAGTCTATGCCATTTTACCTTTTCTTTTCTTCCAAAGATTTTATTTATTTATTTATTTGACAGAGAGAGAGAGCGAGAGCGAGAGAGAGCGAGAGCGAGAGAGAGATCACAAACAGGCAGAGAGGGGAAAGCAGGCTACCCGCTGAGCAGAGAGTCCAATGTGGGCCTCGATCCCAGGACTCCGAGATCATGACCTGAGCCGAAGGCAGAGGCTTTAACCCACTGAGCCACCCAGGTGCCCCATTTTATCTCTTTTCTTTGACAAGGTAACTTAAGGGATATCTTAACTATAAAAACAGTGGTTTAGGTGATTCACTTATGATAAACCACAGACCAAAAGAGTATGAGAAATACTGCTAATGAATTTGGGAGGTTTCACAGGAACCACTCCTGATAAGCTTTATAATCACAAAGAGTTGGACTGGTGGTCATTTGAAACAGTCGATAATTCAAAAATATTCCATAGGTCATTAGGATTTTAGAAGAGATTGGAAGAGATTGGCCCTGAAAGCTGAAGAGATTTACCTAAGGTCACACAGCCAATCAGTGGCAAAGCTGAGAACAGGACACACATAATTCTTAATTCTTAGACCTGTGTTCGTTCTACTCATTATTCCATGCTGCCTACTCACTTTCTGTGAAAATATGAAAATATAACTTGAAACTTGATGGTAAGGATAAGCCAAGGATATGAAAATAATGCTGAAATGGTAAACAAGCCTCAGAAATCCTAATGTTAATTCCTATTTTGCCACTTGCTAGTTGTGGGGTCACTTGTTTTTTTTGTCTCAGGTTTCCCGTTTGTAAAAGGAAGTAAAAACACCAGTTCTGCTTCTCACTGTCTATGAGACTCAACAGTTTCTTCACCACACTTGCTTTCCCCCACTCAGAAGTCTATTCATCAGGGTGCCTGGGTGGCTCAGTGGGTTAAAGCCTCTGCCTTCGGCTCAGGTCCTAATCACAGGGTGCTAGGATCGAACCCTGCATCAGGCTCTCTGCTCAGCAGGGAGCCTGCTTCCCTCTCCCCCTGCCTGCCTCTCTGCCTACTTGTGATCTCTCTCTCTCTCTCTCTCTCTGTCAAATCAATAAATAAATTTTTTTTAAAAAAAGAAATCTTTTCATAACATCCCTACCTCAAGTCTCTGCCTCCAGCTCAACCTACAATCAGTTTTCCCTCTTTCCTTTCATAACCAAATTCCTCAGAAGAATCTACACTCACAGCTACCACATGCTCTGGGTCAGAAATGGCCATACCAATTCTTAGCTGTGTGACCTGGGGCAAGTCACTTGACCTATCTGAACCTAGATTTCCTCATGTGTCAAATGGAGCTATTGATAGCTCTACCTCCAGATTTCTGGGAGGTTTGAATGAGACAACTAAGGTAAAGTACATAAGTACTCATTCAACAAAGATTTATTCAGCACCTCTTATGTACCAGGCAGCATTCTCAGCACTAGGGATACAATAATGAACCAAAATAAATGTGAGCTCTCCATGAGCACAGAGAAGTCTACTTTTGAGAGTTTTCCTGCACCTAGTCATTCCCTTTGGACACTTACAATAAGGTAAACAAAGCATGCCTCTTTGCCTTAGAACTTGTAAGAGCTGAGCACAATAGTGTAGATGAAACTACTGGGAAAACTATACAAATCAAAACAAATGGAAGGGATTTTTATTAGTACTCCTCAAGCATTAAGCAAAGATTTAACAAACCAATCCCAATATTGCCTTTCCTCTTTGGGATACTGGAATCTATGATGAATTGGAATCTTCCTCAGGTATTAGGTTAAGAAACCAGAGTGCAGCCCCAGTAAATTACCATACTTTCTCTTCAAGTCTGCAGGCTAGAGAATTTGCAAATCTGTTGAAAGTAAAGTCTCCCTCAGTGGGATTTCCTTAACCCTCCTCAATCTGTCTTCTCACACTGACCTCCTCCCACTCTGTTTTTATACATGTCTCATCGCTTCCATGGGGCCATAAGCTCCTGGAGCCAAGGTATATGTCTGGTTCACACTGTCACCATCTCCCTCTTCCAGACACCTGCTTTGACACAGAGTAGGCCTCCATAAAGGTTTACTGGTGGCTAGCCACCAGGTGTAAGGGAAAGGCTGGGCCCTCCAGAGGGCAGTGTATTTTAGTGCCCATCCCTTCCACCATGCTCACTACGTTTTTCTTTTAAGCTCATCAGTGTGCTTTATAAGTAAATAGAAAATGCTAACCTAGGCATATTCAAAAGAACGTTTTAGCATGCAGCAATTAGGTTATCTCTTGGTTATTTATTTCTTTGGCTTGTTATTAGCTCTGCGTGGAATATTATTCTAATTATGTCAGCCCAATCAGCAGTATTGCATGTCCAGGCTCATTTCCATTAGTTTGAGCTTTGTCTTTCACACTGTGATACTAATTCAATGAGACATCAAACATTTAAATCGACCCGGGATGCCGAGGTCAGGCAGTTTTGCCCTTCCACTCTATTAGCACTTGGGTGTAATTGTGGTTGTCACTCCCCACATGACGAATAGTATCAGGGTGACTATTGGAGCACAAATGAGCAATGAGCTAATATATTATTTTGTTCTATAATATCAATATGTGTTTATTCAGTGCTCATGTTAGCCAACTTGAAACGGTCACTTTAATACAGCCATATAAATGGCTATACTCCCAGCAAAGTGGTTACTTGGAAAATTTGCTAGACTTTCAATGGAATTCGGTTGAAGAGGGAAATAAAAACGGTTGCTGGGAAAAGTAAGCACAAAGGTCTCAAAATTCAGAGCCTCTTAACCAGCACCAGCAAGAACTTACAAGCCCCCACAGAAAAGGGTAGAATGCAACATTGTTACCTCCTCAGTGTGCTCTGCAAAACTCTTTCATTCTCTGATAGTTTAGAAAATCAAGATATAGCCTATTGTATCTGAACAAATATACATTTGTCCTGTAGTTAGCCCAAGCTATTCATCTCTATGACACTGTATGCGAAGTGTTGAAGAAAATGGCAAAAAGTAAAAATGAAAAGCTTTTGGAAATTTGTTAGTTTGCTTTTGTTTCCACAATAGAGTAGATACTGGACAATGAATTTTATCCCTCAGATCCCCAACAAACCCTATCTGTGCTATAATTTACACTTATCATTATGAGACTTAAATTTGAATGCATAATTCAATGAGACATCACAATTTTTATTTTATTTTATTTTTAAAGATTTTATTTATTTACTTGACAGAGAGAGATCAGAAGTAGGCAGAGAGGCAGGCAGAGAGAGAGGAGGAAGCAGGCCCTGCTGAGCAGAGAGCCCGATGCAGGGCTTGAACCCATGACCCTGAGATCATGACCTGAACCGAAGGCAGAGGCTTAACCCACTGAGCCACCCAGGAATCCTGGTTTTGTACTTTTATATTTCACATTATAATATCTAAAAAATGACTAGGAAAACTGGTTTGGCAAGAAGTCCAAGCCAATATGATGCACTATCTGACCAGTAGGCCCTGTTAATTCTAAAAACAATTCTATTTCTGGGTCTTATTGCTTTTTCACAGTCAACATAAGGCAGATTTTGTTACTCCCATGTTGTAAAGTAAAAAACTTAGGCCTAGAAAGGACCTGATGTCCAAGTTCAAAAACCCACAGCTTGTCAACAACAAAGCTAGAACAAAGTATGGGTTTTTAGGTTCTTGCATGTCATGACCTGTTCTAAAACCCTGAACTGTTAGCCCAAGTTTGGGTCACCCCTGCTCTGGTACCATCTCTTATCCAGGCTCTCCCTCTATCTTGGCTCCCAGAATAATCCATATAACCTGTGCATGGCACTCTGCCCAGACTGACTTATCTATCTTCTCCAAATCATAAACTTCTTGAACTAATGCTTGCATGTGCAAAGATATGCACTGAAAGAAAGGAGGAGGATAAATCATCCCTAACCTCCACTGACAGTTTCAATGAATTACACCAATCTATGTTAATTGAAAAATCGCTCTTTATAAATACAGATAAACCTAAAAAGACGTGATTAAGTACTTTTTAATAGCTTTTTTAAAACTCCCCATTGCTTTAGATGACCCTTATATGTATTTTGGTTCTATTGATTTTGCCATTTTAAATACAGATGCATCTTTTAATTTACTCTGAGGACTTAGCTAAGAATCTCCCATTTTCTGTTTGGGCCCCAGTTTGCAAGATAGAACTGCCTCTAATGTACATATCATCAAAATTTATTGCTTCCACAGTTTAAGATCAACAGGTCTAATAACTGGTTCACTGTGGGGAGAAATGAAATTTTTAATTTTGAAATTACAATTATAACAAGAAACTGAAAATAAACTAACATATAAGAAAAAAAAGTAAAACAAGGAGAGCAAATGTGAACTGGAAAGTGATGTCGGTAATTTTACAGTAAAGAAGCCATAACTTCTGGTGGCAGAGTCAGGGTTTTAACAACTGGTTGTGAAAGAAACAGGATTTGGTTTAGAAATAAAAATCTCTGCTATTAAACATGTGATGATTATAATAAAAAATTGATGCTATTACCAGTCAATGACTTTTCAAGGAATGGGGAAGGGATTCATATACTTTAACACTTTTTTTTCACAACATTTCATATTTAGCCATAGTGATATCTGCATAATGAAAGCAGCACATCAGACTTTTGTTCTCAAATACTCAATTTGAGCAGAAATAAAAGTGGAGGGACACTTGGGTGGCTCAGTTGGTTAAGCAGCTGCCTTCAGCTCAGGTCATGATCCCAGTGTCCTGGGATCCAGTCCCGCATTGGGCTCCTTGCTCAGCGGGGAGCCTGTTTCTCCCCCTGCCTCTGCCTGCCACTCTGCCTGCTTGTGTTCTCTCTATTCTCTCTGAGAAATAAATAAAATCTTTAAAAAAAAAAAAAAGAAATAAGAGTGGAAATAAGAGACCAACTCCAAGGTGAAGAGAAGCCCTCTGAGATGCAGACACAAAACCTTTGAGTTCACAGCACTTTGGAAAGGTGATAGGAGCAGCAAATAACCCACTGGATTAGATTAGAGGCTGGCAATGTTTTAAAAGGAGTGGACTGAAAAGGTGACCCCTTTCTTTCTGGCATGCTGTTCCTTTGCTGACCACAACTCTGCAAAGTAGAAAAGACTGAACTGTCATCTGCCAATCGGGAGGGAAGGGCTGCTGATCCTTGTTGCTACTGGTGGCCCTGTCACCATGCGCATGTTGAAAAAATTCTGACTTGAGTGCCACTCAGGCAATGATGGGCCAGATTCACCCTCATCAACATTGAGAACTGTGATCAAGGAAGTAGAATTCATCAGGTCCCCTTCAACATAATTCTGATGGCATGATAATAGACCAAAAGAAAGGGGGGAAAGGCTAACCGACCACGTATGAGAGGATCAGTGATTATGTCCTATTCTTCCTTGCCCTCCTATCAAAAAGCAATCAGACACAAGAAATACTGAACAAGTTCCCTTATGGGGGAGGGCTGTATATGGTACCACAGCAGACTGGAAATAAAGGGAAAAGAAACCATAGTCAACATAATATGCAGAAGTAGCCATTTATTCATGCGCTCTTTCCATTTATAAAAGATGTGTTTCAGCCTCTGGCTGCATGTACATAATAATTAGTGCTAATGAATATAAATGATACTCACAACTCAATCTGTTTACAGAGTCTCCCCCATGTCATTCAGGGAGTTTAGAAATGAGATGTATTCTGTGTTCTTGGGCTTGAAGATGACCCAAAGGTTACAGAAACTGAGGATGATGAAATCAGTTAGCAATTAACAAGGCAAGAAGAGGATGAACCCACAGAATTCAGCACTTGCGGTTTCAGGCACTGTTACAAAGGAGGGCACTCTTCTTTTCTTCACGGACAATTGTCCACAGAGTAGCATGTTTATTTTTGTGTAACCCAGAAGCTGAGAGATGCTGAGAGTGGAAGTTTGGGGAACAACTCTAAAATCACAAGAGGTCTGACAAAAAGAAGAGAGAATGTAAAAAAAAGATAAAAGAATTACACTTCCTTGGCTGATTGGGACATTCCCTTGTGGGAAAAGGAATAAACTATAGAGCTATTTGGCATTTGCATGCCAAACCGAAAAAACATCCCTAATCTCACGTTTGCTTTTTGATCATTCTTAATTATCCGTAACATAGCTGAGAATCCTCAAACAAGCTAAAAAGAACTGAAGTCAACATCCAAAGGTTTCTCTCCAAAGCTCACTTTATTTACAGGATCACCACTGTGTTCACCTTCTAATACTACTTATTCTTATATCCAAACAAAGAAGGTAATCTGATTTCCTACCTCAGAGCATGTCTGAAGCCAAAAACTCAGACACTCGAGTTAATAGCAACACCACAAATATAACAGCAAGAGCTAATATATGATACAATAGCAACTGAAAAACCCCAGAAACTAGATATAAGATTTCTTGAACATGATATCCAGGAGCTATCTAGTGCAAGGGAAAGCAACTTCACATAACTCAATAAAACACATCTGTGAACTTTACGTTACAAAAATGGGCTAGATTATAAATGAAAAGATCACTGATATTTTGATATGCTGTTTAATAAGAAATAAAAAGCACAAAAAAACTTAGAAAAAATTTGTGTGTGCAGTTACGTATGTACAACAAAGTTTATGTGTTTAAAAATGCCAGCCTCAGCTATTTGGAAAATTCATTTATAGGACACCTCATTTTCCTGAAGACCCAGGATCTAATGCTTTGTGTTCTGACGTTCTTGAGAAAGCATTACTCCCTCACCATTGGATGCCAGCTCCTGCCTTTGAAAATATTGCAATCCAGGATATATCACAAGTGAAAAGACCCTGGAAAATCAACATTCTCAATTTGCAGAGGAAACAACTAAGCCTAGAGGAGGGACAACCCAAGATTCCAAAATAACTTGGGAACAGAGGTGAGCGGAATCAAGGACTCCTGGATCCAAGCCTCTAGCAGTTTCTATGAAATTAAGTTAAAAGACAAAGGACAGTGACATATTTGATCCCTGCAAGCTGACTCCCTGCCTAGCTCATCCTTCTGAAGGAAAGACCTGGAGAATTGGGCAGTATGAATAAGAGGAAGCTGAACTCATTTCACTTGCTAGATCCCACAACAAACCTTGACACAATTGCTCCTATCCTTCCGTTTCTCTAAAACTATGCTTCAAATTTGCAGCATCCAGGAAGCCTACCCACGTCCTCCTCTGACTAGCCATATGATATTTGCCTGATGATTTAAGCTCCAATTCCTCATCTGAAAACAATGGAGATACTAAAACCTACTTCCTGGGATTGTGAAATTCAATGAGATAATATGTGAAGAACTTAGAACAACATCTGACAAATAATAAAAAAAAATAAATAAAAAGAATATGTGCTCAGTTAAAGGTTGGCATTAGTACAATGCAACAGTAAATGTGTCTCTACAATTAAGTTGGTGGGTGTCTGAAAGTGGATTACTTTAGTACAAATGATATTATATTAACTTTGTTACCTTAGTGTTATTTTGGTCTCACCCACCATGAGCTTCCTAAATACCAGGGCTCCTCTGTGCATATGTCTTTGCATGTGGGTTGAGGTAGTTCCCTTTTTTTCCTCTCTTCCCTTGCTAGATGAGTTTCTTGTGGGTATAGTGGGCACAGACAAACTACCAATAGCTGATTATGCCTGAGTAACTAAATAAATAATAACTAAATACATAAGTAATAACTAAATAAATAAATAGTAACTAACACTCTAACGGTTGTTAGAATCATTTACAAGGCAATTTCACATATAAAAATTCATTTGATCCTTGCAATTACCCTAGAATGCGAGCAGGACATTTACTGTTATCCTCATCTTAGAGAAGAGGTGAAAACACAGGCTTGGACAGGTAGAATAACTTGCCTCTCACCTTGAGTGGTGCTGATACAGTTTTGGAATCAGAAGCATTCTTGTCTGGCTCAGTTTTCAACAGAGAATATTAATCCTTCCCCTAGATGACCGTTAAAAATATGACTGTGTTACTGGGGGGAGATTCCGTGTTGTGTGAATGGAGGTCTCTGTTCTTAGATTCCCATGAAAGATTTATATGAGGATCTGTGCTTGAATAAAGATAGCCAGAAGGAAAACAGCAAGCACAAAGCAGTTTACTAAGGACAGTACACTCTAGATGGGAGAGCAGGCAGGCCCAGAGGCAGGAACTGCACTGGGGTTAGGGGTGTCTTTTCTTTTTATGTTCACCTAAGTTATAAGACATCGCTAGGGTGGTCTCCAACCGATGTTTCCAATCATCTAAGGGATTCTTCCTACTGGTCAGGAGGAGTAGTTTGAGGCCCTACAAGGGTCTTGATGGAACTGTCATAGCTGTCTTCTCCCAGTGGGTGTGGGGATGTCAAAACCACAAAGTAAATATATTATAATGAAATTATAGGTTATCGTAGGACACAGGCTGGAAAGAACAGTGCATGCTCTGCACCTGCTATCCTCAATCTGATAGCCGTAGGAAGTAGGAAGCCACGAAACCACTGTTTACCACCATCCTTGCCTCCAGATCATATCTAGCTAACTGCCTACTTTATCAACAGCTATCATGCAGTGTCCACTCAGTGAAGAGTTTCTAAACATATTTCTCTATGATTTTGGCATTTGCAACTACTGTCTTCTCATAAGCCTTTTGCCTCACTGACAGAAAGCATATCCTTCACAGAGGTCAGCAAACTCTGGCCAAATCTGGGCACCTGGGTGGCTCAGTCAGTTAAACATCTGCCTTCCACTCAGGTCATGATCCAGCCCAGAGTCGGACTCCCAGAGTCGGACTCCCAGAGTCGGACTCCCTACTTATGCTTTCTCTCTCACTCTCTCAAATAAATAAAATCTTCTTTTTTTAAAAAAAATAGTCTGGCCCACAGCTTTTTTTGATATGGTCTGTAAGCTAAGGATTTTAAAGGGCTATGAAAACCAAAAAAAAACAAACAAGAAAACGCACCAGGGATACATATATGGCCCACAAAGCTAAAAATATTTATCTGACCCATTAAGGAAAACATTTGCTGGTCCCTGAATCAGATTGTGGTTCTCTCCTGCTTTGGCAGCCTAAAAATTTAAGAGCCCAATCTGCAGCCCTTTCCCAGCAACTGAACAGAATTTCATGCAATGTATTTTAGGAATCTCATTCTGAGCTCCATTTTGCTATCAAAGGAAATATTTGATGTGATTTTTTTGATGCTCATGAAACCACCACTGATGTCTCTAAAACACAAACCATTACACTCAGTTCCTTTTCTACCAAGTAATACTTGTAGCAGACATCATCACCTTGTCCCTTACTCCAGTGCATCCTTAAACCTTTCCTCTTTCACATGATTCAGGCTTATGGGTGCTTGAAAATGTACTACCTACTATTTTCTTTTACTAATTTTTTAACTTTTATTAACTTCTTAAAAAACTTTTATTTAACTATTTTTAACTAATTTTTTAACTTTTACTATTGTACCATAATAATCATTCTTGAAAATTAATGAATCCTTTTGAGAACAAAAATTTAAGGGCTCTACATTAAATAACTTCCTTAGAACTGCCCAGGTAGCACAGAGCGGGCTTGAACCCAACTCAACTCATTTCCATATCCAGGTCTTCTTACTACTATCCCTAAAAGGTAAGAAGGTTTTAAATGTAAAAAAATAAAGATGGAACCCTGTTACTTAGTGACCCTCTCCAGTGGTAGCCCATTCTCCTAGTAGGCCTATCCTGAAGGAGTCATCTAGGCTTTCTCTTACACTGCTATAGAAGGCACACGCACCACTCAAGCATTCTTGAGTTTTGGACTGTTTGGGATCTAGCTCCTCATCATTCCAAAGGAAGAGAAGTGGGATCAAAAAACCCTACTCCTAATTATGTGGAAAGAATCGCTAGGATGTGGGATCAAATGGCTAGGATTTGGGCTCTGCCCTCACCAGTCACCAACAACATAATCTTTGACCAGTCACAAACTATCTCTCACTCTGTTTTTTTGTCTGTAGAAGGGGCTTATACTTAACTTCACATTCTCTTGGAGCTGCCATGAACTGCATAGGCAAGTATAGGTAATAAACAAAGCACTTGGTAATTTTTGGAAGCCCTGTACCACTGTAAGAGATTGTTATCACAGCCATAGGTGCTTGGAATTAGAGTAATCATTCTCCTACCACCTTTGCCATCAGCTCAGCTACTCTAAGAATTTGGACAAGTGGGTTTTTTCCATAAAAAGAGAGGAAGTTCTGTATTTTTCTTCACTTCACCCCTGAACTACATGGACCTGAAGGGGCTGGAGGGACACCTTATTTACAGAAAAGTCAGAAGACAAGGCATACACACCGAAAGGCTTTAAATGACACCCTAACCCTCCATGAAGAATCTTTGATTTTAAAGAACCAGGGCAAAAAAAGCCTTTACCCATGTTGCCAATTAGATGAGATGGAGAAGTCCGAAATACAAAGTGACACCGACCCCACTCTGGCTCCAGGGAATGGCCAGGATAATCTTACACATTATCCACTTCAAATTTCCATGATTATGTCTTACATATATTATATACTTCCACACAGAATAAACATATTATTTGTGTGTTTTATTTTCCCTCCCCAAGCTCAGTAATTAAGCCCCTGTGTATTGCATCTATTCACTTGAGAACATGCCTTTCATTTGACAGATCAAAAGACTAAGCATATATTTTTCCTCTTCTCTCAGACCAGCCATTGCCTCTGAGGAGTACTGACTTCCCTCCTTGAAATTGCTATTTTGTTGGGTAGTTTTCACCTTGGGACTGAAGAACACCTTTCACCTTCAGGCCTAGTCACAGCATAGCCTGGTCCAGAAGAGATACATGAAACCACAAAGGACACCATAATTTGCAAGCAGAAGAGGCTGTGTAGCATCATTTCAGGACTGCTGCTAAAACTAAAGAGAAAAGTTCTAGCTAGTAGCAAGGGCTGCTCTAAGGCCTCTTTTTGGCTCCATGCACTCTTGCTTTCTTGGAAGTCCTACCTCTCTCACATTATATCAAATGCCCAGCATTCCACATTTAAGATTTACATAAAATTACATGAATTGAAATGAATTGCAGTTGACAATTAAACATGTTTCATTTTGTAAAAGCTTAATTAAATTTATTAATACCAATTTTATAGTTCTAGATTTTTCATTCAGTAATTTTCTCCCAGAATTCCAACATTTTATTAAGCTCTTGCAAATTCCAAAGTCTCAGGCTCTGGTTTTTGGATCCAGTGGTTATTAAATGGTTCTGTTGCCAATTATCACTGCTTGGGCTCTACGAGAAGGTTTTGAAAGAGGCATGAAGATACGAAGAAGGCCTAGAGTATATGGAATGGAAGGGCACAGGACTGAAAATCTCAGCTATTACAGTAAATGCCTTACTTCCTATATACCCAGGACCAAGTTTTCTACCAAACATTGGGAAAAACTGTGTTTGAAGTTGCTGTATCTTTTACTATTGAAACTATCTTATAAATCTTCCCAAATTTGGCAACATGACATAATACTGTAAGGAGAAATGTGCTAGGGGCTATGACTTCCAGCTAAAGGCCTTGTATCTTGGGCGATACAGATTTCCTGAGCCTCATTCATTTATAAAGCAGGCATAATTCCACCAAATTGTCCATAGAGTTGTTGTAAGCATGAAAGATTATGAGGTGGGTGAAAGTTCTTTACAAATGTTAAAGTGCTATAAAATGCAAAAGAATATTATGAGGGAGATCATGATGAGCTAGTCACGCTATGACTATGACATATATACTATGAATTCATAGGATATATGATTTTTACAAGAAGGTATGTGTATGCTTAAGCAGACTCACTGATCTTTGTTTTGTTTTTTTTAGAGATTTTTATTTATTTATTTGAGAGAGAGAGAGAGAGAGAGCGCGCACAAGCAGAGGGATGAGGCAGAGGCAGAGGCCGAAGGCATATGCTTAACTGACTGAATCACCCAGGGACCCCCTCATTGCTCTTCGTAGAAACAATTCTTCTGACCTTTCTTTTTTTTAATTTATTTATTTTTAAATTCAAGTTTGATTGGCACAGTGTTATATTAATATCACATGTACAATAATTCAGCAATTCCATACATTCCTCAGTGCTCGTCGAGTCCTATACTCTTAATCCCCTTTATATATTTCACCCATCCCCCCAACTCTCTGGCAATCACCAGTTTATTCTCTGTATTTAAGAGTTTCTTTTCTTGTTAGTTTTGTTTCTTAAATTCCACATACGAATGAAATCATATGGTATCTGTCTATTTCTGACTTATTTCACTTAGCATTATACCATTTAGGTCCATCCATTTGTGGCAAATGGCAAAGTTTCATTCCTTTTATAGTTGAGGAATATTTTATTCCATATATGTCTTCTTTATCCATTCATCTACTGGTGGACACATGGGTTGTTTCCATATTCTGGCTATTGTAAATGATGCTGCAACAGGCATAAGGGTGCATATATCTTTTGAAACCAGTGTTTTCATTTTCTTTGAATAAGTATCCAGTAATGGAATTCACTGGATCATATGGTAATTCTATTTTTAATTTTTTTAAGAACCTCCATACTATTTTCCACAGTGGCTGCACCAACTTGCATTCTCACAGAGAGTGTTCCCTCTTCTCCACATCCTCACCAACACTTGATATTTCTTGTTTTATTTTAGCCATTCCAATAGGAAAGTGATAGCTTATTGTGATTTGAATTTGTATTTCTCACACGATTAGTGACATGGAGCATCTCTTCATGTCTGTTGGCCATCTGTATTTCATCTTTGGCAAAACGTCTATTCAGGTCTTTTGTCCATTTTCTAATTGGATTATTTGTGGGTTTTCTGGTATTTAGTTGCCTAAGTTTTTTACATATTTTGAATATTAACCTTTTATCTGATATATCGTTTGCACATATCTTCTCCCATTCAGTAGGGTGATTTTTGGTTGATGGTATCCTTCACTGTCCAAAAGTTTTTTTTTGTTTTTTTTTTTGTTTTATTAGAGAGAGAGAGACTGAGAATGAGAGGGGAGAAGGTCAGAGGGAGAAGCAGACTTCGCGCAGAGCTGGGAGTCCGATATGGGACTCGATCCCGGAACTCCGGGATCATGACCTGAGCCGGAGGCAGTCGCTTAACCAACTGAGCCACCCAGGCACCCAAAAGTTTTTTATTTGGATGTAGTCCTAATAATTTAATTTTGCTTTTGCTTCCCTTGCTAGAGGAGACATATCTAGAAAAATATTTTTACAGCTGATGTGAAAGAAATCATTGCTTATGTTTTCTACTAGGAATTTTATAGTTTCGGGTCTCACATTCAGGTCTTTAATCCATTTTGAGATTTTGTGTGTGTGTGTGTGGTATAAGAAAGTGGTCTAATTCCATTCTTTTGCATATAGCTATGCAGTTTTCCCAAGACCATTTGTTGAAGATAGTCTTCCCATTGTATATTCTTGCCTCCTTTGTCATAGATTAATTTACCATAAAAGCATGGGTTTATTTCTGGACTCTCTGTTTTGTTTCATTACATGTGTGCCAATACCATACAGTTTCGATTACTACTGCTTTGTAGTATATCTTGAAATTTGGGATTATGATACCTCCAGATTTGTTCTTTTTTAAGATTGCTTTGAGTATCTTTTGTGGTTCCACACAGATATTAGGATTATTCTAGCTTTGTGGAAAATTCTACTGGTATTTTGATACAGACTGTATTGAATCTATAGATTGCTTTGGATGATGGGACAGTTTAACACTACTGGTTCTTCTAATTCCTACGAATGGGATATCCTTCCATTTGTTTAATCTTCAATTTCTTTCATACAGAGTTCTGTATATAAATTTATATTTATTATTTATTTATTTGAGAGAGAGCATAAGTGCATGCAGGCGGGAGGGGCAGAGGGAGAGAGAGAATCTCAAGCAGATCCCCCCACTGAGCATGGAGCCCAATGCAGGCCTCAATCTCATGACCCTGAGATCATGACTTGAGCTGAAATCAAGAGTTGGATACTTAACTGACTGAACCACCCAGGTGCCCCTGTTAGGAGTTTTTTGATTAGTAATTCAATTTCATTGCTAGTAATCAGTCTATTCAAATCTTCTATTTCTTCCTGTTTGTTTTGGAAGAGTATATATTTCTAGGAATTTATACATTTCTTCCAGGTTGTCCAATTTATTGGTATAACAGTTTTCATAATATTCTCTTAATATCCTTTGTATTTCTGTATATTCTCCTCATTTCTGATTTTTTTTTAATCTGAGTCCTCTTTTTAAAATTACCTGGTTAAAGAATTACTGATTTTATTGATCTTTTTAAAAAACCAGATCCTGGTTTCATTGATCTGTTCTATTATTTTTTTTAGTCTCTATTTCATTTATTTCTGCTCTAATCTTTATTATTTCCTTCCTTTTAGTGGCTTGGGGCTTTGCTGTTCTTCTTCTAGCCCTTTTAGGTGTGAGGTTAGATTGTTTGAGATTTTTCTTGCTTCTTGAGGTAGGCCTGTATTGCTATAGTCTTCTCTCTTAGAACAGGTTTTGTTCCATTGCAAAGTTGGTGGATCATTAGGTTTTCATTTGTCTTCATGTACTTTTTTATTTCCTCTTTGATTTACTGATAGACCCATTCATAGCTTATTCATTTTAATAAATACTGAATTTTAGTTTGTACTATATACTTTTCACAATTACAATATGTGAGCAAATTTTTACTTTTGCCATTTTATGTGATTCTTCCTGTTTTTAAAGAGAAATATATGACTTGTCCACAAATGAATTTTTTAATTTTTATTTTCACATTTTTATTTAAATCTAGTTAGTTGTAATATTGTTTAATATTAGTTTTAGAGTAGAATTTAGTGATTCATAACTTACATACAACATCCAGTGGCCATCATAAAAAGTGCCCTCCTTAATACCTACCACCCATTTAGCCCATCCCCACCCATGTCCCTCCATCAATCCTCAATTTGTTCTCTATCATTAAGAGTCTCTTATGGTTTGCTTCCCTTCTGCCTTTTTTTTCTTTTCCCCTTTCCCATATGTTCATCTGTTTTCTTTCTTAAATTCCACATATGAGTGAGATCGTATGTATTTGTCTTTCTCTGACTGACTTGTATTTCATTTAGCATAATACACTCTAGCTCCATCCATATCACTGCAAGTGGTAAGATTTCATTCATTTTAATGGCTAAATAATATTTCATTGTATATATACACCACATGTTCTTTATCCGTTCATTTGTCAATGGACATTTCGGCTCTTTCCATAGTTTGGCTATTGTTGATAATGTTGCTAAAACTAACAGGGGGCATGTACCCCTCTGAATCTGTATTTTTGGATCCTTTGGGTAAATACCTAGTACTGCAATTGTTGGGTTGCAGGATAGTTCTATTTTTAACTTTTTGAAGAATCTCCAAACTGTTTTCCACAGTGACTGCACCAGTCTACAATCCCACCAACAGTGTAAGAGAGTTCCCCTTTCTCCACATCCTTGACAACATCTGTTGTTTCCTGTGTTGTTAATTTTAGCCATTCTGACTGATGTGAGGCGGTATCTCATCATGGCTTTGATTTTTATTTCCCTGATGATGAGTAATATTGAGCATTTTTTCATGTGTCTGTTATAGCCATTTGGATGTCTTCTCTGGAAAAACGTTTGTTCATGTCTTCTGCCCATTTCTTAACTGGATTATTTGGTTTGGGATGCTAAGTTTGATAAGTTCTTTATAGATTTTGGGTACTAACCCTTTAACAGATATGTCATTTGCAAATATCTTCTCCTATTCTCTAGACTGCCTTTTAGTTTTGTTGATTATTTCCTTTGCTGTGCAGTTTTTTATCTTGATCAAGTCCCAAAGTTCATTTTTGTTTTTGTTTCCCTTGCCTTTGGCAACATGTCTAATACTCTTTGTACTTGTTGAGGGCTGATTTGTGACCTAGTATGTGATCTCGTCTGGCGAATGTTCCATGTGCACTCAAAAAGAATGTGTATTCTGTTGCTTTATAATGAAATGTCTTAAAAGTAATGAAATGTTCTGAAATATTCTGTTAAGTCCATTTGGTCCAGTGTGGTATTCAAAGCCACTGTCTCCTTGTTGGTTTTCTGTTTAGACGATCTGTCCACTGTTCTAAGTGGGGTGTTAAAGTCTTCTATTATTATATTGTTTTCAATGAGTTTATGTTTGTTATTAATTGATTTATATATTTTGGTGCTCCCAAGTTGGGAGCATAGATATTTACAATTATTAGATCTTCTTGGTGAATAAACTCCTTAATTATGATATAGTGCTCTTCTTCATCTCTTCTTACAGTCTTTAGTTTAAAAGCAAGTTTGTCTGATATAAATATGGCTACTCTTGTATTCTTTTGATATGTTAGCATAATAGATGGTTCTCTATTGCCCTCACTTTCAATCTGCAAGCGTCTTTAGGTCTAAAATGATTCTCTTATCAGTAGCATATAGATGGTTCTTTTTTTTTTTTAATCCATTCTGACAGCCTACGTCTTTTGGCTGGAGAATTTAGTCAATTTACTTTCAGAGTGATTATTGATAGAAATGAATTTAGCACCACTGTGTTACCTGTGAAGTTGGTGTTTCTGGTGATGTTCATTGTTCCTTTCAGGTCTTTGTTGCTTTTGGTCTTTTTATCCCCACCCAGAGTTCCCTTTTAATATTTCTTGTAGGGCTGGTTTACTGGTCATGAATTCCTTTAGTTTGTGTTTGTCTGGGAAACATTTCTCTCTTCTTCTATTCTGAAAGACAGCCTTGCTGGATAAAGAATTCTTGGCTGCGTATGTTTCCCATTTAGCACGGTTAATATATCATGCCACTCTCTTCCAGCTTACCAAGTTTCTATGGACAGATCTACGGTGAAGCTAATTTTTCTTCCACTGTAGGTTAAAGACTTTTTTTTCCTTTGCTGCTTTCAGGATCCTTTACTTGTCTGTGTATTTTGTGAATTTGACTATGATATGTCTTGGTGATGGCTGGCTTTTTGTTGAATTTAATGGGAGTTCTCTGTGCTTCAATTTTGATGTCTGTTTCCTTCCCCAGATTAGGGAAGTTTATAATTTCTCAAATAAACGTACTGTCCCTTTTTTTCTTCTTCTCAGACTCCTATAATATGAATGTTAATTCACTTTAAGGAGTTGCTGCGTTCCCTAAGTCTACATTCGTAATCCAATACCTTTCACTCTTCTTTTTAGCTTCATTATTTTCCATAATTTTGTCTTCTATATCACTGACTCATTCCTCTGCTTCATCCATCCTCGTTGCCATTGCATCCAATTTTGCATCTTAATTATATCATTTTTTTATTTTGACCTGACTAGTTTTTAGTTCTTTTATTTCTGTAATAAGGGATTCTCTAGTCTTCTCTGGTTGTTTTTTTATGAGTTGTTTTAAATTCTAGTCCAGACATTTTACTTGTTTGTGTATTGATTAAACCCCTGGCGATTACTTCTTCCTGTTCTCTCTTTTGGAGTGAATTCCTCCATCTTGGCATTTTTCCTAGGTCCCTTTGTGTGTGTGTGTGTGTGTGTGTGTGTGTGTGTGTGTGTGTGTGTGTGTGATTGTTGGGAAAGCTGGTTATATTCCTGCTTCTGAGAGAAATGGCCATATTAAGGAGAGGTCCTATACTGTCTTGGGTCTGGTGCTTCAGGAGGTGTTAGAAAGTGTGCATTCTGCTGTTGTGTTTTGGCTGTTCCTTCCCTCATGTCAGTCCTCTGCAAGATTTCTCCTTGCCTTCAGTGGGAGGTATCTGGACCCTGTCCACTGTGTGGCAAGTTTGAAGAAGGTATGTTTTGATCTGGCTGTTAAGAGAGGCTAGATCCTGTTTCCTCTGGACCTGAATCTTTGCAGCAGTCTATGATCAACAGATGTGGTGTGTGCAAGGGGTTTGTACTAGTCTTCTGGGGGAGAGGCCTGCTCTGCTGATTCTCAGGTGAACTTGCCCCAGTGGAGATGTTCCTGAAGGACACAGGGGGGTGGAGCTTGGTGTAAGTGGCTCCAGCCTCTATTGGAAGATGCTGTGTTGCTCACTGAAGTCTGACCTTGCTGATGGGTAGGGAGAAAATGGCGGTGTTCCACTCTCTTATCCCCAGAACACGGAGTTTGCACTTGCTGCTCTTCTCTTCAAGAAGCCCTCACAGAAGAACAATCCCCATTCTTGTGTCCCCAGCTTTTATAAGATCCCTACTTTACTCTGTCTGTGTCCAAGCTATCTTTCTACCAGGCAGCACAGTATTCCTATGTTTTATCTCAGGCACTCAGCTGGGTTTCAAAACTCCAAATTTTAGGGATCTACATGGTGCAGACTTGGGCTGATCCTCTGGGGGAGAGTCTCACCATGCTGTGATCAGTGCCAGTCTGTTCCAGGAAAGCAGCTGTATGACCCCACAGTGGTTCAGAGTTTATTGTGAAGCAGCAAAAAGCTAGTACCATGGTTTGCTGCCCTCAGTAAAAGTCTCTGTTCCTATGCTAGTGAAGGAGGCAGCCCAATAGGGTCCTCCAGGTCTTTTATCCACAGAGAAGCCATGCCACCTGTCCCAAAAACACTCCAAGAAGGGAAAATATTTCTTCCACTGTGACCCAGGGGATCCTCAGACCACAATGCCCACTCCTGGGTCTCTGCACTCACTTCCTACAGGAGCACTGCCAAGTCTACCAGGCATGACCCTGGAGATTGGAGTGGACTTCTAAAACTTCAGACTTTGAGCTCCACTGCTTATAAAGACCTGTGGTAGTCAGTCCCTCCCCTTCTCCCAGGTAATGGTTTTGGGGAACAGTTTTTCTTATGCAATCTACTGCATGCTGCTTCACTCTCTCCTCTCTCAGTGATCAGGGGTCCCTACCTCCACAGCACCTGCAATTCATTTCTCCCCCAAATCAACTCTCTGTAGCTCCCACCTTCTACAGAATGGGCATTTTTCTACCTCTATTTGTACAGTTTGTTCTCTCAGTCCTCAGACTCATTTCTTGGGTGTTCAGAATAATTTTATATTTATCTAGCTGTGTTCCAGGGACATGGTAGACTTAGGATCACCCTACTCCTCTGTCATCTTAAATCACACGCCCACAAATGAATTTTTTTTAATTTTAATTCCAGTATAGGTAACGATATAGTGTTATATTAGTTTCAGGTATACAATATAGTAATTCAACAATTTTATATATTTCTCAGTGCTCATCAAGGTAAGTGTACTTTTGGGGCACATGGGTGGCATAGTCGGTTAAACTTTTGGTTTCAGCTCAGGTCTGATCTCAGACCTTGTGAGATCAAGTCCTGCATGGGGCTCCATGCTCAGTGGGGAGTCTGCTTGAGTTTCTCTCTCCCTCTCTCTGCCCACTCCCTCTGCTCTCTCCCTCTCTAAAATAAATAAATCTGAAAAAAAAGGATAAGTGTACTCTTACTCCCCTTTACCTATTTCACCCATTCCCCCCATCAACTTCCCCTTTGGTAATGATCTGTTTGTTCTCCAGAGTTAAGAGTCTGGTTTTTGGCTTGTCTCTTTATTTCCCCTTTGTAAGTTTGTTTTGTTTCTTAGTTTCACATAGGAGTGAAATCATATGGTATCTGTCCTTCTCTGATTTATTTCACTTAGCATAATACTCTCTAGCTCCATCCATATTGTTGCAAATGGCAAGATTTCATTTTTTTTGACTGACCATTCATTGTTTAGTAGCATGTTATTTAGCCTCCATGCATTTATGCTCTTTTCAGATTTTTTTCTTGTGACTTTTAGTTTTTTATCACTGTGGTCAGAAAAGATGCATAATATGATTTAATCTGTTTTAATTTATTGAGCTTTGTTTTGTGGTCTAATATGTGATCTATTCTGGGAAATGCTCCATGTGCTCTTGAAAAGAATGCGTATTCCACTGTTTTGGGATGGAATGTTCTGAATACATATGTTAGGTCCATTGATCCAGTATGTCATTCAAAGCCACTTTCCTTACTGATTTTCTGTCTGGATAATCTACCCATTGATGTAATGGGTTGGTAAAGTCCCCTACTATTATTGTATTACTGTCAACATCTTCCTAGTAACATGCTTGTTACTAATTGTTTTATGTATTTAGGTGCTCCCATGCTGGGTACATAAATATTTTCAATTGTTATATCCTCTTGTTGGATTGTTCCTAACCATTAGGTAGTATCCATCTTCGTCTCTTATGCTCTATTAAAAGCCATTTTCTGTGATATTAAGTATTGGTACCAAGCTTTCTTTTTACTTCCATTTGCATGGTATATGTTTTTCCATACCTTCACTTTTAGTGCTCACATATCTTTAGTCTGAAATGAGTTTCTTATAGGCAACATATAGATAGCTCTTAGAGTTTTTATCTATCCAGTTATTCTGTGTTTTTTGACTGGAACATTTAGTCCATTTACACTCAAAGTAATTATTGATAGGTATGTGTTTGTTGCCTTTTTGTTACTTGTTTTATAGTTGCTTTTGTAGTTCCTCTCTTTTCTTGATCTCTTCCCTTGTGGTTTAAAGGCTTTCTTTAGTGAGATGCTTACATTCCTTTCTATTTATTTTTTTGCATACGTATTATAAATTTTTGACTTGTAGTTATCATTAGGTTCATATATAACATCTTATGCTATAGCAGTCTATGTTAAGTTGATGGTCACTTAAGTTTGGACCCATTCTAAAAGCATTAAATTTTTACTCCTCTCCCTGCCCCCATGTATTAAATATATAGTGTCATAATTAATATCCTTTTATTTTGTGAATCCCTGATTTTTATAGATATACTTAGTTTTACTGCTTTTGTGCTTCCTAATTTTCTTACTTTTGTTTATGTTCTTTCCTTCCTCTTCATTTCTCATATGCCTGGTTTAGTGGTGAACTCCTTTAACTTTCGTTTGGGAAACTATCCCTCCTTCTATTCTGAATAATATATCCTTGCTGGAGAGAGTATTCTTGGTTGCAGGTTTTTTTTTTTTTTTTCCTTTAAGCCCTGTGACTATATCATGCCACTCCTTCCTGGCCTACAAAGTTTCTGCTGAAAAATCATTGACAGTCTTATGGAGTTTCCCTTGTATGTAAGTGTTTTCTTTTCTCTCACTGCTTTTAAAATTCTCTCTTTATCACTAATTTTTGCCATTTAATTATTCTATGTCTTTGTATGGACCTCCTTGGGTTGATTTTCAGGGGCTCTCTGTGCCTCCTGGATCTGGATTTACGTTTCCCTCCCCAGATTTGAGAAGTTTTCAGCTATTATTTCTTCAAATAAGTTTTCTGCCTCTCCTTTCTCTCTTTTCTCCTCCTGGGATCCTTTTAAGGCAACTGTTATTATGCTTATAATGTCACTGAGTTCACTTAACCTATTCTCATTTTTGTTGCTCCTCTTTATTTTTACTATTCAGGTTGGTTGTTTTCCATTAGTCTGTCTTCTAGGTCACCGATCCATTCTTTTGCCTCCTTTGATCTGCTATTGATTCCCACTAGTGTGCTTTTAATTTCTATTATTAAGCTCTTCATCTCTAGTTGGTTCTTCTTTATATTTTCTATCTCTCTGCTGAAAGTCCGAGATCCTCCATTCTTTTATCAAGTCTAGTAAGTATCTTTATGACCATTACTTTCAATTCTCTATCAGGTATACTGCTTATGTATGTTTCATTTAATGCTCTTGCTGTAGTTTTGTTCTGTTCTTTCATTTCAGACATATTCCTCTATCTCCTCATTTGGTCTCTCTGTTTGTTTCCATATATGAGGAAAGTCAGCTACATCTCCTGATCCTGAAAGTAGTGGCCTTATGAAGCAGAAGTCCTGTGGTGCTCTGTAGCACAATGTCCCCTGTTCATCAAAACCAGATCCTTCAGAAGTGTCTCCTATGTGGGTTGCATGCACCCTATTGTGTCTGAGCCACATTTGCCTTCAGTCCAGTTGGCTGCAATGGCCCACTCTGCCTATTGTGGGCAGGGTTTGGTCCATATGCTGTTAAAGGGCCAGTCTAGAGCTGCTGTGGGCTTGTATCTGGGTGGTGTCAGCAGTCAAACCAGATGCCTGCCCTCAGTCTGTCTGCAGGGGCTACAGATGCACTAACTGACAGGTCCTCTCTCTGCATTTCCAGTTACAGGGTTCAGCAGTTAGGGCTATAAATGAATGGGTCTGTGGTTATCTTCCCCTCTCAACAGGGCAGGAGTCACTTTGGAGAGGCAACAGCCCCTACTGTTGCTGTTTATAGAATTATATGTGAGAGGAACTGCTCTGAAGGGATACCTGCTTAGTAGGGCAGGTTGGATGGGACAGATCAGCAGGAGAGCATGGATGTGGGAGGTATGACATTAGCAAGTTAGGTGGAAGGTGTTTGCTGATTCCCACAATTGTCCTGCTCTCTAGCCTGGGGTGCACAAGTGTGGAGAAAAATGGTGCCACTGGCCTTTTTGTTCTCGGAGAAACCTCCTGAAGATCTCTGCTCCTCCAGCACACATTCTGAGATTAGTAATAAATCTCCATCATGTATACTCTAGGACTTTTCAAATTGCTGCTTCTATGCTATATCTCAATGGGGTTGTTTGTTATGCTAGGTTTTTCAGTGCAAGGACACAATTTTCTACCACCCTCCAGCTCTTCCAGACTAAGCCTGCTGATTTTTAAAGTACTTAGAGTTAAGTTCCACTGATTGTAAAAAATCATGAAGTTAAGCCCCACTGGTTTTCAAAGCCAAATGTTATGACGACTTGTCTTTCCACCACCACAGGTCCTGTGTGGGGTGCTGGGTGTGGGGTCTGCTCCTGTCCCTTCCTGGTGCTTATGGTGTCCTTCCTATTTGTGGTTAGTCTCCTGGAAGATTGGTTCCTGACTGATTGCATCTCGATCCCTCCAATCCCTTTCTGACGTGGTCACCTCTCTATAATTAAATGTGGAAAATCTGTTCTGCCAGTCTTTGGGTCATTTTCTGGGCTGGCTGCACTGATCTGGCTGTTACCTAGGTATGTCCATGGAACAAGGGGGGCTTAGAATCCTCCTACTCAGCTGTCTTCCCAGAAGTCTTCCCCTACTCTTTTTGATACTAATAGCATAAGAAATCTTCAGCAGGGAGAAGGGAAAATAACCATTATGAAATATAACCAAAATATCTGTCTCCATAACAAAGGCTTGCTCTCAAGAGAAATTACTTTACCAGACAACTGGAGCCCCCTCTATCCTTTCTGTCTCACATTAGGGGAGGAAAAAACAAGGATAAGAACAATTCTGAGGGGAATCGCAAAAATCTCTGAATTTAATCATGTTATAGACTGCTTCCCCTCACCAATACTTATCATCCTATCAACAAGGATCCAGTAATAATGACGATGGATTATAACTGAAGCAGCAAGACACCAACTCTATTTAAAATAGGGCGCCTAGATGGCTCAGTTGGTTGAGCAACTGCCTTTAGCTCAGGTCATGATCCTTGAGTTCCAGGATCCCAGCTCCGGGATCCCACATCCGGCTCCCAGCTCCACGGGGAGTCTGCTTCTTCCTCTAACCTTCTCTCCTCTCAAGCTCTCTCTTACTTTCTCTGTCTCTTAAATAAATAAATAAAATCTTTAAAAATAATGATAAAAATTTTAAAAATAAAAAAAAATAAAATGGAATTTCTAGGAATACTCAAAGACAACAGGGGAGACATAAACAAGGACAGGAAACAAAATTGAAGCCTAATACCTACATCTACAGTAAACATTAAACACGACCTAACTTCTAATTAGATAAATGGAAAACCTCACCCTAAAAGCCTGTTTACCTCAGTTCCTTTTAACATGTCTAGTACATCATATCCAGCTTTCAAAAAAAAATTACAAAGCCAGTTAAAATGTCAAAACGAGCACAGTCTGAAGAGATAAAGCAAGCATCAGAAGATACTCAGCTTTGACACTGATATTGGAATTAATAGAGAATTTAAAATAACTATGAATAACATGTTTATCCCTGGTGAATATAGATGCAAAATCCTCAACAAAATATTGGAAAACCAAATACTGGCAAATGACACAGTAAAAGATCACACACCATGATCAACTGGGATTTATTCCAGGGATGCAAGGACAGTTTATCATCTACAAATCAATGTGATATACCATACTGACAAAGTAAAGGACAGGGGCACCTGAGTGGCTCAGTCATTTGGGTGTCCAACTCCTGATCTCAGCTCAGGTTTCAATCTCAAGGTTTTGAGTTCAAGTCCTGCATTGGGCTCCATGCTGTGCATGGAGCCTACTTTAAGATTAAAAAAAAGGATAAAAATCATATGATCATTCAATAAATACAGAAAAAGCATGACAAAAGTCAACATCCATTGAGGACAAAACGTCTCAACAAACTAGGCATAAAAGGAATGTATCTTAATATAATAAAGGGCATGTATGACATGTCCACAGGCAACATCATACTCAATGATGAAAAGCTGAAAAATTCCTCTAAGATTGAAACAAAGATGCCCACTCTCACTACTTTTACTCAACATATAGTGGAGGCCCTAACCAGAGCAATTATGCAAGAAAAAGGAAGAAAAAAGAAAAGTCATACAAGTCAGAAAGGAGGTAATAAAACAATCTCTATTTGCAAATAACACGATAACTATATATATATATAGAAAACCCTAAAGATGCTGCTAAAAAACTGCTAGAATAAATGCATTCTGTAAAGTTGCAAGATATTAAATCAACATAAATCAGTTGCACTTCTATACACTAACAATGGCCTATTGGGAAGAGAAATCAAGAAAACAATTCCATGTACAAGTACATCAAAAAGAATAAAATATCTAGAAATAAATTTAACCAAGGAAGGCAAGGATCTGTACACTGAAAAGTATATGACACTGATGAAAAAAAGACAAAAATAAGTGGGGAACGCCTGGGTGGCTCAGTTGGTTAAGCAACTGCCTTTGGCTCAGGTCATGGTCCCAGCATCTTGGGATCAAGTCCTGCATCGGGCTCCTTGCTCCGCGGGGAGCCTGCTCCTCTCTCTGCCTCTGCCTGCCTCTCTGCCTGCTTGTGTTCTCTCTCTGTTAAATGAATAAATAAAATCTTTAAAAAAAATAAGTGGAAAGCTATTCCAATGTCAAGAAAATGACTGCCTATGTTCTCCTCTAGGATTTTGATGGATTCCTGTATCACATTGAGGTCTTTCATCCATTTAGAGTTTATCTTTGTGTCTCCAAAGGTAAGGGAAACAAAAATGAAAATGAGCTTTTGGGACTTTATTAAGATAAAAATCTTCTGCACAGCAAAGGAAACAGTCAAGAAAACAAACAAGTAACCCACGGAATGGGAGAAGATATTTGCAAATGGCACTACAGATAAAGGGCTGGTATCCAAGATCTATAAAGAACTTCTCAAACTCAACACTCAAAAAACTAATAATCAAGTCAAGAAATGGGCAGAAGACATGAACTGACACTTCTCCAAAGAGGACATAGAAATGGTTAACAGACACACGAAAAAATGTTCATCATCATTATCCATCATGGAAATACAAATCAAAACCACACTGAGATACCACCTTACACCAGTTAGAATGGCAAAAATTGACAGGACAAGAAACAACAAATGTTGGAGAGGATGTGGAGAAAGGAGAACCCTCTTACACTGTAGGTGGGAATGAAAGTTGGTACAGCCACTTTGGAAAACAGTGTGGCAGTTCCTCAAAAAGTTAAAAATACAGTTACCCTATGACCCAGCAATTGCACTAATGGGTATTTACCCCAAAGATGCAGATGTAGTGAAAAGAAGGGCCATATGCACCCCAATGTTCATAGCAGCAACGTCTACAATAGTCAAACTGTGGAAGGAGTCGAAATACCCTTTAACAGACAAACTGATAAAGAAGATATGGTCCATATATACAATGGAATATTTCAGCCATCACAAAGGATGAATATCCAACTTTTGCATCAACATGGATGGAACTGGAGGAGATTATGCTAAGTGAAATAAGTTAAACAGAGAAAGACAATTATCATATAGTTTCACTTATTTGTGGAACATAAGGAGTAGCATGTAAGACATTAGGAGAAGGAAGGGAAAAATGAAGGGGGGGAATCAGAGGAGGAAATTAACCATGAGAGACTATGAACTCTGGGAATCAAACTGAAGGTTTTAGAGGGGAGGAGTGGAGGGATGAGTGAGCCCAGTGATAAGTATTAAGGAGGGCACATATTGCATAGAGCACTCTTATACAAAAACAATGAGTCATGGAACACAACATCAAAAACTAATGATGTACTACTGTATGGTGACGAACATAATACAAATTTTTTTTTAAAAAGATACTCATCTTCATGGATCAGAATAATTAATAACATTAAAATGCCCACACTATCCAAAGCAATCTACAGATTCAATGCAATCCCTAAAAAAAATTCTAATGGCATTTTTCACAGAAATAAAAGAAACAATCCTAAAATTTGTTTGTTTGTTTTTAAGATTTTATTTATTTTTTTGATAGAGAGAGAGACAGTGAGAAAGGGAACATAAGCAGGAGGAGTCAGAGAGGGAGATGCAGGCTTCCCGTGGAGCAGGGAGCCCAATGCAAGGTTCCATCCCAGGATCCTGGGATCATGACCTGAGCTGAAGGCAGACATTTTATGACTGAGCCACCCAAGCATCTCTGAAAATGAAAAGTGCACAGCAGTATAATATTTAGCCTCTGCCCTCAAGGTGTTGGAAAAACAATCTTTGTAGACGCAGGTGAACACACCTGAAGTATTTAGCAGATGTTAAATACTGTACAATTAAGCCATAAATTGTAGCATAGCAAATAAATACAATTAAATTCTATAAAAGTCAAAACACATATGGCCTTACCAACCACCAGGATTAAAAAATGCTACCTGGGAGTACATGGGTCGTCAGTCAGTTAAGCGTCTGCCTTGGACTCAGGTCATGATCCCAGGGTCCTGGGATCAAGTCCTGAATCGGGCTCCTTGCTCAGTGGGGAGCCTGCTTCTTGCTCTCCCTGCCTATGCTTTCTTTCCCTCCCTCCCTCTCTCTCTCTCTCTCTGACAAATAAATAAATAAAATCATTTAAAAAAATGCTACCTGATGATGAAAGCAAGCAATTGACTGAACTATCCACTTCCAAAACACAGTTACTTTGATAAATATTAAGTAGTTCTCCGAAGGCTTCTGACACCAATATGCTATTAGATAATATCCATCAAGTGATTTCATTTGAACAAGAGAAAACAGTGCTTTAGAAAGAAAGCATCTGGGGTGCCTGGGTGGCTCAGCTGCTAGGCGTCCTAGGATTGAGCCCCACCTCGGGCTCCCTGCTTGGCGGGAAGCCTGCTTTTTCCCTCTCCCACTTGCCCTGCTTGTGTTCCCTCTCTTTGTCAAATAAATAAATAAAATATTTTTAAAAAATGAAGAAAGCATTTAAAACAGGCTCCCCAAGATTATTCAGGATGTGCAAATTCCACAGTGGATTATTTCTTAAATTTTTCTCATTTTTAGTGTCTAAACCTGAGATATCAAGGTGAAAAACTTGAGAGTTCAATGCAATTTAAGTAGTACTATAATGACAGTATCACAATTGGGGATATATATATAATATATATATATACAATATATACATATAATATATACATATATACATATAATATACATATGTTGTATGTACATATAT
This sequence comes from Nasua narica, assembly GCA_028533885.1. Taxonomy (NCBI): domain Eukaryota; kingdom Metazoa; phylum Chordata; class Mammalia; order Carnivora; family Procyonidae; genus Nasua; species Nasua narica. The sequence goes on from CM052797.1 coordinate 42,066,699, forward strand.
AATATACAAATATACATATAATATATACAATATACATACAATATATATATGTATATATATATTTTACATTTTTCTATCTGCAGTCTTGCCTCCTGTTACTCTGGGATTTTTAAGAAAGACATAATCGCAAACACCTGTGTTAGTTCAATACTCTATGGAAAAGCTCCAACCTAAGGAATTTTTTAAAGTACTGTAAGCAGGATTAAAGCCTTTTAACATACGCATGGGTATAGTTAACAAATGATCTACTCTAAATATTTTCTCATTTGATGCTGACTTGAGTAATCAATAAATGTAATTTGAGCTGCTTTTCTAGGAGCTGAGTTACCCATTCTCTCCTCCTCCCTCTACCCATTAATGAATTTGCTTTCAAGATGTCTGAAGAGACGGTAGGTACATGGACTCTAGGATGTAATTTGTTCCCTTGCAAAGCTGACTCACTCTTTTGGGCCTGAATCTGTAAGCTCTGTTCTTTTAACGTCAGGTTCACACAAACCCATCACTCCAACAAGTAATAAATGAGCTGCTGAGAGTTCATCTACCACAACCTGCACTGTAGCAGATTTGGTATCTAAATTTGAAGACAACTTTCACTTGCTATTAGAGCTTTTGAGGTGGAAACCCCTAGAAATGGAATAAAATATTGCTCTAGTAAAATGCTTCTCTTGGTTTCTGAATAATCATCCTCATGACAGCTACTTGCCATGAAAATTAAAATTCATTTCCATTGTCTTCTTTGTTGAACATCTAATTAGCACACACTCTCTGACCTCATTATTCCCCATACCCATATCTAACTTTTTAGTGAAGAAATCAACTTTGGATGCCCTTTGCAAAGACACACTTCCCAAGTGCATTGAGGTGCTTAAAGAACTAAAGCTAGTAACACTATCAAAAGATATTTTTTATTTTTTACTCTAGACCAAATATACTGCATGCATTTAAAATGGTCTGTATAAAATGTGATATTTTTTGTGATTTGCTTCTTAAAGTTGTTCCATTTCTAAATTTCTCAACCTGATTTTCAACCTCAGTTGTGTTTTGCATTCACTTTTTATGGTGTTTCTTCAAAAGCTATTTATTGGCATTATAACTTTTAAGCTGCTTTTATAATTATACTATACATTCCTTCTGCAATTAATTTTCTTTCCTTCAAAATGTGTATACCAGAAGTTAAAAGTTGGTTACCATAGCATTGTACATTTACTTGCCTCTACTACTGAATATCAACTCAAATAATACTTTCTATACATTTCTCACACAGAGAAATAGCATAACATAGTTATCAAAAGGCACTAATATCCTAAGATCAAAATGACCCAAAAAATGAAGGCAGTTCTTTTTTTTCCTTTATATTCAAACCACAAATATAACTTAATAATGACTTGGAAGTGGAGAGAAAACGTAGCTTCTTTATTTCATCTAAAGCTAATGTTTTCCCGTACAACTTCCCATCCACTACTTAGGATGTGTAATGTGTAACTGAGTGTAAGCTAAACTTTTCAGAAAATGTTCAGTCTGTCAACCTTTCCTTGTTGCTATTTCTCTAACCATCTAGTTGTCTGGAGAGAGTGGGGTCATACACATCCTAGCGAACTTGAGAGAAAGAAATCCTTTGGGGATGTGCTGGATGGCACTTTTGGGTCTCTAGAGTGACGCCTATCTGTTAGGTATCCTGCCAGTCTCAGTACTAGAATTTAAGTTAGTGACTCTGTGGTCCATTCTCTTGGCTTAGCTAATACTCTCCATGATGCAGCCCCAGTGACAAAGGTACATGGCCCTTCTAGGCTAAGCCTCTTAGGCAAGCCCCTACCCACTTCTCTCCGTCATAGTAAATGCCCAAGTTTATTTGATGGTGGTGCACCTCAGGTTAGTATATGGAAACCTGCACAGTGACCTCTTCCCAGGGTCCTCAAGGGGACTTTGGTCGGAGACAGAGGGGAAGTAGGAAGAATTGCTTTGGCTTCAGTTATGTTTATTTAGATAACATGTGAGTGTAGATGTTCTGATTCTCGATATTGTGGACGCCTAAGCAACCATACCTTCAGCTCCATACTTGACTTTATTTCCCCACTTGATATTCTAGCTTGTTCTTGCTTGCCCTTAGGAAACACTCCAAGACACAGTATCTAATATTTGCCTTTGAATACCTCTCCCTTCACCAGAAAAGTCTTAAGTAAGAGGACCTGGAAATACACATAACAGATATAAAACAGAATCTCACTGATTTATAATCAGCAATGACTTCACTACAGAATAATTAAGAAGAATTTCCACCTCCACTGTTCTTCTCATAATATATACAGTAAGTCACAGGAAGCTATTTATATCACCCAGTAAGACTTAAGATTTAGGGGGAGGAGCTAGATGGTGGAGGAGTAGGAGATCTAAATTTTACCTGGTCCCAAGAATTCAGCTAGATAGTTATCAAACCACTCTGAACACCTACAAACTCAACAAGGAGACTGAAGAGAAGAATAGTAGCAATTCTATGAACAGAAAAGCAACCAATTTCTGGAAGGTAGGAAGGACATGCGGAGAAGTGAATCCAAGGCAACATTCGAGAAGATAGACTTCAGGGGGAGGGGCTGGTTCCCGGCAAGCAGTAGAGCAGCGGAGCATAAAATCGGAACTTTTAGAAGTCTGCTCCACTGAGGGACGTTAATTACTCAAGAGGCTAAACAGGGGGTGGAGCCCTCGCTGGGACACTGTGATCTCAGGACCCTCAGGGTCACAGAAAGACCAGGGATGCCTGAGTGTGGCAGAGCTCCCAGGTATCGGAGTGGGGAAGGCAGCTGCAAAGACAGAGCCTAGGGGTGGGCTCTCAGCTTGGGGTTGCCATAAACCGTGATTCCTGGCACAGTCGGGCCACTGCTGTTTGAGCAGGGACCCCACAGTGGCAGATCTGGGGAGACCTCCCCTTCATCCACTGGGAGTAGTAGTGCAGGAGCACACTACAAGAATCTGCTGGGTTTGAAGACTCCAAATGGGGCCATGTACCAGAGATAGAAATACTTTGTCACAGGCTGGGTGAGGTGGGAGTGTGGCCAGAGACCAGGGAGACAGAAGTGACTGACTGTTTTTCTCCAAGGGCTCACTGAAGAGGGGGACCCCAAGCTCTCAGCTCCTCTGGGGCAAGAGATTGGGAGGCAGTTATTTTCATTCTCGTCCTCCAAAGCAGTATAAAAAAGGTTTCAGGGAACAAAAGCTACTGAGAACAAACTCGAGCAGATTAATTAGCCTGGCCCCTAGCAAGGGTGGTGCAATTCCGGCTCTGGCAAGGACATTTGAGAATCACTGCAAGAGTCCCCTCCCGCAGAACATCAGCAAAAAAAATCATCCAGCCAAGACCAAGTTTACTGATCAATGAGAACTGCAAAACACCAATGCTATGGTAATACAGCACAAAGAATTCATGGCTTTCCCCCCATAATTCTTTAGTCTTTCAAAGTTAAATTTTTTTAATTTTTCATTTTTTCCTATTTTTTAAATTTTTCGTCTTTCCTGTCTTATTTTAACTATTTTATCTTATCAATACATTTTAATAATCATCTATAATTTTTCACCTTTATAGTCATATTCTATCCCTTGATTGTATTTAGCCTTATTTTTTGTATACATAGAAATTTCACTTTCTTTAAAATTTTGGGATACAGGTTTTTCTAACAGACCAAAATATACCTTAAATCTAGCATAAGGCTTTGTTCTAGTTTCCAGCCTGATCATATTCTCTTTTTTTTTTCCAACCATCTTATCAATTCCTTTTTTAAAATGGTTTTTAACTTTCATCTTTACAGTCATATTCCATCCTTTCATCATGTTCACCCTTATTTTTGTATATATACATAAGTTTTCTTTCTCTAAATTTTGGGAGACAGTTTTTTATAACAGACAAAAATACACCCAAAATCAAGTGTGTAGCTCCCTTCTCTTCACCACCCTAATCATATACTTTTTTTCCCCATTTCTTCTCCCCCCCCACCCCGCCCTCTACTTTCAGGTCTCTTCTGATTTGGTTAATGTATATTTTTCTGGGGTTGTTATTATCCTTTTAGCATTTCGATCTCTCATTCATTTCTTCTCTGGACAAAATGACAAGGCAGGAACACTCAACTCAAAAAAAAAAAAAAACAAGAGGCAGTACTAACTGCTAGGGACCTAATCAATATGGACATTAGTAAGATGCAGAACAAGAGTTCAGAATGATGATTATAAAGATGTTAGCTGGGCTTGAAAAAAGCATAGAATATACTAGAGAATCCCTTTCTGGGGAAATAAAATCCCTTTCTAGAGAAATAAAAGAACTAATAATCTAACCAAGTTAAAAAAAAAAGCTATTAATGAAGTGCAATAAAAAATGGAGGCTCTTACTGTTATCATAAATGAGGCAGAAGGGAGAATTACTGACAAAGAAGACCAATGGGCGAATAAGCTGAGAAAAAGAGGGATAAACAGCTACTGGATCACAAGGAGAGAATTGGAGATATAAATGAAGATATAAGATGAAACAATAGAATAACTGGGATCTCAGAAGAAAGAGAGGAGCAAATAGTATATTGGAGCAAATTATAGCAGAGAACTTCCATAATATGGTAAGGAAACAGGCATCGAAATCCTGGAGGCTCTTGGCATCCATATTCATCAGGGATATTGGTCTGAAATTCTCTTTTTTGATGGGGCCTTCACCTGATTTGGGGATCAGGGTAATGCTGGCTTCATAGAAAAAGTCTGAAAGTTTACCTTATGTTTCTATTTTTTGAAACACTTTTAGGAGAATAGGTATTTCTTCCTTGAATGTATGGTAGAATTCCCCAGGGAATCTTTCGGGTCATGGACCCTTGTTTTTTGGAAGGTTTTTGGTCACTGCTTCAATCTTGTTACTAGTTATTGGTCTATTCAGGTTCTCTTACACCAGTTAGAATGGCCAAAATCAACAAAAGAGTAAACAAAAAATGTTGGAGAGGATGTGGAGAAAGAGGAACCCTCTTACACTGTTGGTGGGAACATAAATTGGTGCAGCCACTTTGGCAAAGTGTGCAGATTCCTCAAAAAATTAAAATTAGAGCTACCCTATGACCCTGCAATTGCACTACAGGGTATTTACCCCAAAGAAGCAGATGCAGTACAATTAAGGGCCACATGTACCCCAATGTTCATAGCAGCAATGTCCACAATCGCCAAACTGTGGAAAGAACCAAGATGCCCTTCAACAGATGAATGGGTAAAAAAGATATGGTCCACATATACAATGGAATATTATGCCTCCATCAGTAAGGATGAATACTCAACTTTTGTATCAACATGGACGGGACTGGAAGAGATTATGCTGAGTGAAATAAGTAAAGCAGAGAGAATCAATTATCAAATGGTTTCACTTACGTGTAGAGTATAAGGAAAAACATGGAGAACATTGTGAGAAGGAAAGGAAGGGTGAATTGGGGGAAATCGGAGGGGGAGATGAACCATGAGAGACTGTGGACTCTGAGCAACAAACTGAAGGTTTTGAAGGGAAGGGGGGTGGGGGTTGGGCAAACCTGGTGGTGGGGATTAAGGAGGGCATGTATTGCATGGAGCACTGGGTATGGTACATGAACACTGAATCTTGGGACACTGAAAAAAATAAAAGTAATTGGAAAAAAAATCCAGGAAGCACAGAGAATCCCTCAAAATCAATAAAAATAGGTCAACACCCCGTCATCTAATAGTAAAACTTAAAAGTCTCAGAGACAAAGAGAAAATCCTGAAAGCAGCTCGGGACAAGAGGTCTGTCACCTAAAAGGGTAGAAATATTAGATTGGCAGCAGACCTATCCACAGAGTCCTGGAAGGCTAGAAAGTACTGGCATGAAATATTCAGAGCACTAAACAAGAAAAATATGCAGCCAAGAATACTATATCCAGCTAGGCTGTCATTGAATACAGAAGGAGAAATAAAAGTTTCCAGGACAAACAAAAACTAAAAGAATTTGCAAACACCAAACCAGCCCTACAAGAAATACTGAAAGGTGTCCTCTAAGCAAAGAGAGAGCCTAAAAGGAACATAGACCAGAAAGAAACAGAGACAATATACAGTTAACAGTCACCTTACAGGCAATACAATGGCACTAAATTCTTATCTGCCAATAGTTACCCTGAATGTAAATGGGCTAAATGCCCCAATCAAAAGACACAGAGTATCAGAATGGATAAAAAACCAAGACCTATAGATATGCTGTCTACAAGAAACTCATTTTAGACCCAAAGACACCTCCAGACTTAAAGTGAAGGGGTGGACAACAATTTACCATGTTAATGGACATCAAAAGAAAGCTGGAGTAGCAATTCTAATATCAGACAAACTAGATTTTAAGCCAAAGACTACAATAAGAAATGAGGAAGGATACTATATCATACTTAAAGGGACTGTCCAACAGGAAGATCTAACAATTGTAAATATTTAGGCACCTAACATGGGAGTAGCCAACTACATAAACCAATTAATAACAACATCAAAGAAACACATTGATAATAATAAAATAATAGCAGGAGACTTTAACAACCCCCCCCATTGAAATGGACAGATCATCTAAGCAAAAGATCAATAAGGAAATAAAAGATTTAAATGATACACTGAACCAGATGGACATCACAGATATATTCAGAACATTCCATCCCAAAGCAACAGAATACACATTATTCTCTAGTGCACATGGAACATTCTCCAGACTAGAACACATCCTGGGTCACAAATCAGATCTCAACCTGATTTAGATAAAAAAGATATGGTCCATATATACAATGGAAATTATGCCAGTACTAAAAGATTGGGATTATTGGCTGCATATTTTCAGACCACAATTCTCTGAAACTAGAACACAATCACAAGAGGAAAGTTGGAAAGAACTCAAATACATGGAGGCTAAAGAGCATCCTACTAAAGAATAAATGGGTCAAGAAGGAAATTAAAGAAGAATTTTAAAAATTCATGGAAACAAATGAAAATGAAAACACAACTCTTCAAAATCTTTGGAACACAGCTTGGAACACAGCAAAGGCGGTCCTGAGAGGATAGTATATAGTAATACAAGCCTTTCTCAAGAAATAAGAAAGGTCTCAAATACACAACCTAACCCTACAGCTCAAGGAACTGGAGAAAGAACAGCAAAGAAAGCATAAACCCAGCAGAAGAGAAATAATAAAGATCAAAGCAGAAATCAATGAAATAGAAACCCAAAGAACAGTAAAACAGATCAATGAAAGTAGAAGCTGGTTCTTTGAAGGAATTAATGAGATTGATAATCACCTGGCCAGGCTTATCAAAAATTAATAAAATTAATTAAATCCCAGATTAATTACATCATTAAATAAATCAATATCCAATTAATAAAATCATGAAAGAAAGAGGAGAGATCACAACCAACACCTAAGAAAAATAAACAATTATAAAAACATATTATGAGCAACTATATGCCAGCAAATTTGACAATCTGGAAGAAATGCATGCATTCCTAGAGACACATAAACTACCAAAACCAAACCAGAAAGAAATAGAAAACCTGAACAGACCCATAACCAGTAAGGAGATTGAAGTGGTAATAAAAAAAATCTCCCAACAAACAAGAGCCCAGGGCTAGATGACTTTCCAGGGGAATTCTACCAAACATTTAAAGAAGAATGGAATGGAATTAGTACCTATTCCCATGAAACTGCTCCAAAAAATAGAAATGGAAAGAAAATTTCCAAACTCATTTTATGAGGCCAGCATTACCTTCATCCCAAAACCAGACAAAGACCCTATCAAAAAGGAGAATTATAGACCACTATCCCTAATGAACATGGATGCAAAAATTCTCACCAAAATACTAGCCAATAGGATCTAACAGTACTTTAGAAGGATTATTCACCATGACCAACTGGGATTTTTTCTGGGCTGCAAAGTTGGTTCAACATCCACAAATCAATCAATGTGATACAATATATTAATAAAAGAAAGAACAAGAACCATATGATATTCTTAATAGATGCTGAAAAAGCATTTGACAAAGTACAACATCCTTTCTTGATCAAAACTCTTCACAGTGTAGGCATAGAGGGTACATTCCTCACCATCATCAAAGCCATCTATGAAAAACCCACAGCAAACATCATTCTCATTGGGGAAAAACTGAGAGCTTTCCCCCTAAGATCAGGAATACAACAGGGATGCCCACTATCCCCACTGCTCTTCAACATTGTACTAGAAGTCCTAACCTCAGCATTCAGACAACAAAAAGAAATAAAAGGCATCCAAATTGGCAAAGAAGAAGTCAAACTCTCACTCTTTGCAGATGATAGGATACTTTATGTGGAAAACCCAAAAGACTCCACTCCAAGACTGCTAGAACTCATACAGGAATTCAGTAAAGTGTCAGCATATAAAATCAATCCACAGAAATCAGTTGCATTTCTATACACCAACAGCAAGACAGAAGAAAGCGAAATTAAGGAGTCGATCCCATTTACAATTGCACCCAAAACCATAAGATACCCAGGAATAAACCTAATCAAAGAGGCAAAGAATCTGTACTCAGAAAACTACAAAGTGCTCATGAAAGAAACTGAGGAAGACACAAATAGAAAAAAGTTTCATGCTTATAGATTGGAAGATCATACATTGTGAAAATGTCTATGCTACCTAGAACAATCTACATATTTAATGCAATCCCTATCAAAATACTATTGACTTTTTTCAAAGAAATGGAATGAATAATTCTAAAATTTATGTGGAACTAGAAAAAAAAAAAACAAATAGCCAGAGGAATGTTGAAAAAGAAAACCAAAGTTGGCGGCATCACAATTCCGGGCTTCAAGCTCTATTACAAAGCTGTAATCATCAAGACAGTATGGTACTGGCACAAAACAGACACATAGATCAATGGAACAGAATAGAGAGATCAATGGAACAGAATAGAGAGCCCAGAAATGGACCCCCAACTCTATGGTCAACTAATCTTTGACAGAGCAGGAAAGAATATCCAGTGGAAAAAAGAATCTCTTCAACAAAGGGTGTTGGGAAAATTGGACAGCCACATGCAGAAGAATGAAATTGGACCGTTTCTTTACACCACACACAAAAACAGACTCAAAATGGGTAAAAGACCTCAATGTGAGACAGGAATCTGTCAAATTCCTCGAGGAGAACACAGGCAGCAACCTCTTCGACCTTAACCTCAGCAACCTCTTCCTAGAAACATTTCCAAAGGCAAGGGAAGCAAGGGTAAAAAGAACTATTGGGACTTAATCAAGATCAAAAGCGTTTGCACAGCAAAGGAAACAGTCAACAAAACCAAAAAACAACTTAAAGGATGGGAGAAGATATTTGCAAATGACATTACCATATAAAGGGCTACCTAAAATCCATAAAGAACTTATCAAACTCAACACCCAAAAAACAAATAATCCAATCAAGAAATGGGCAGTAGACATGAAAAGACATTTCTCCAAAAAAGACACACAACTGGCCAACAGACACATGAAAAAGTGCTCAACATCACTCGGCATCAGGGCAATACAAATCAAAACCACAGTGAGATACCACCTCACACCAGTCAGAATGACTAAAATTAACCAGTCAGGAAATGACAGGTGTTGGCAAGGATGCAGAGAAAGGGGAACCCTCTTACACTGTTGGTGGGAATGCAAGCTGGTACAGCCACTCTGGAAAACAGTATGGAGGTTCCTCAAAAAGTTGAAAATAGAGCTATCCTATGACCCAACAATAAATACTGGGTATTTACCCTAAAGATACAAATGTAGTGATCCGAAGGGGCACGTGCACCCAAGTGTTTATAGCAGCATTGTCCGCAATAGCCAAAATATTGAAAGAACCTAGATATCCATTAATAGATGAATGGACAGAGGATGTGGTATGTGTGTGTGTGTGTGTGTGTGTGCGCGCGTGTGTGTATATACACACACACACACACACAAATGGAATACAATGCTGCCATCAAAAAACACGAAATCTTGCTATTTGCAACAATGTGGATGGAAGTAGAGGGTATTATGCTAAGTGAAATAAGTCAATCAGAGAAAGACAATTATCATATGATGTAACTGATATGAGAAATTTGAGAAAAAGAGAGAGTATCATAGGTGAAGGGAGGGAAAAATGAAACAAGATGAAACCAGGGAGAGACAAACCATAAGAGACTCTCAACCTCAGGAAACAAACTGAGGGTTACTGGAGGGGTGGGGCTGGGAAGAATGGGGTGTCTGGGTGATGGACACTGAGAGACTATGTGCTATGGTGAGTGCTGTGTATTGTGTAAGACTGATGAATCACAGACCTGTACCTTGAAACAAATAACACATATGTTAATTTAAAAAAAAATGACTTAAGACTTAGGAGACAATGTAAGAAACAGAAAATAATTATTCTTTAGTATATTATTCTATGTGAAACATTATCTAATGTGCCTGAGAATACCTAAGAGCGGTTTCACTCATTAATATAGTATATACTGAACCAACATTTGTTTGCCGGCTTTATATTCATTACCAGAGAAGGAAAGTTTGTTCACTTCAAAGGAAACTAGAAATAGATCATAACTTAGCTTAGTTTCAATCACGTTACAAATGACTAAAGCAAATCAATGCAATCTTCCATATTACAAGTTATAAATTGATGTACATTTTCTAAACTTAAGTCAAAGTAAAAATTTACATACTGTTTAGTTAAGAATGCTGAAAAAAATAATTAAAGAAGTGATTTTTTGAAACCATCTAATTTTTTTGAACTTGAGACAAAGCTCTGTTAGCGGAATGCTTGGGCTAGGTTAGTTTTTACCCTGCCAAATTCCTGCCTAGCTTTACAAAAATGAAAAAAAGAAAAGATCCTTTGTCCAGAATACCCTCAACCCCAGTTACATTTTACTATGTGCAGCTATAACATCTTGAAGCATTTTTTTTTTATACCCAATATCTATTATTTGGAGATCCCGGGTTTGCTAAGAATGTTTTTTGTTTGTTTGTTTGTTTTTTGTTTTTTAAAGATTTTATTTATTTATTTGACAGAGAGAGAGATCACAAGCAAGCAGAGAGGCAGGCTGAGAAAGAGGGGGAAGCAGGCTCCCCATTGAGCAGAGAGCCTGATGTGGGGCTCGATCCCAGGATCCTGAGCTCAAGACCTGAGCTGAAGGCAGAAATTTTAACCCACTGAACCACCCAGGATCCCCCATCTTTTTTTTTTTT
>CM052797.1:42078408-42097850 GCA_028533885.1 Nasua narica
GAGGGAAGGCTGTCAGCTTTTCCCCATTGAGAATGATATTTGCTGTGGGCTTGTCATAGATAGACTTTATGATGTTGAGAAATGTTCCTTCTATCCCTATACTTTGAAGAGTTTTAATCAGGAACGGATGCTGAATTTTGTCAAATGCAGGATCCCCCATCTTGAAGCATCTTAGAAACAGTCTAGTCTAAACGAGCATCACCAGCAAAGCCACTGCTTCAAGTGGCTTTGGGAAACACAGTGTAGCCATTTGTCTTAAAACTCCAGCAGAAAATGAGGCAGGCATGCTTAATATCTGGCCTTTAGGACTGGATCCACCACAGGACAAGACCAAGGATCACATCTTTCTTAGGTAGCCCGCATGAAAATTCTACAGAGTGCCTCATAAAAAAGTGAAACAAATTCATCAGCAAAATATACAAAAATTTCAATTAAGGAATGTGTTTTGGGAGTAGGCTATCCTTAGATATCTAAGACTACAGAATTACTTAAATTATGGGGCAACCACGTAAGAGCTAGACAGGAGCCATTAGAGATCATGTTTCAGAATGTTAACAGACACTGGAAATACTCTTTTGTAAAATATTATATGAAAAGCAGATCATAAAAAAGTAGAATCAATTTTTGTTTTTTAAAAATATATATTCAGACTAAAAAAGACTTCAAAATGCTAACAAAGATTATCTTACAAAGTCTTTTCTTTTTCAGAACTTTTAAATTTATTATTTTGATGTGGAAAAATATTATAATGATAGAAAATCAACTAATTTTGTTAGTATAAATGTTAAACATTTATAGGGTTTAACTATATTTTCTAGTTACCTAAAAAGTAAGCAAAGCAATTTGGGATTAAGTATATTTTAGTCCATATCATACTTACTAGTCAACACAAACCCATCAGTCTGATGATCTGCAGTGCAATCAGTCACCCAATCAATCAACTAATTTGGTAAAACACCCTTAGCATGTTTTTTTATGTGATATCCAGAAGAGTTAAGATATAAGTTTTTACTTCCATTCTATTATTACAATGCTAAGCTGACATACAACTTGACATAAATTAGAAACAGGTGAACAAAATTCCATCTTTCCTTCTTATTTAGGTATCTCACAGGAGCTACTGGTTATAAAATTAAACATCACTCACTAATCCTTACTATATGAATGCAAATGTAGAGGGTTTAATATCTACTGGTTCAGGTATCTCAGTTTGTGTAATGACTACATTCCTGGTTTACACTGGTTATTTATATAGTATTTGTCTCAAAAGTTAAATGCAACACAAATTCCAAAGAATTTCCTCTTTGGATCCTTGTAGCAATTCTGTTATAATGCACCTTTTTTTTTTTCTTTTCTATTTCAAACACACCAGTTCTATTTAAGTTCTTAGACCCAATTGTAGATTTTCAAAAAAAATTATTCCACTTACTGTTTTTGAAAAGGTAAAATACTCAAGTGCTTCAATCATCAAAAAGTACAAAACAGCATACTCCCTTCCATCCATGTACCCATCTACACAGTTTCTACCCTCCTCCAACAATCACTGTTATCAATTTCTGATTTATCATTTCAGAGATTTTTAAGATGCACATACAAGCACAGTATATATTTTTCTATTTCTTATTCTGTCCACATATTACACTTTAATTCCATTTCCTTTATTTAATGATATACCCTAAAGATCTTTCCAAATCAGTATATAAAGAGCATACCCATTCCTTTTTAGTTGTATAGTATTTTTGTGAATGAATGTACCATAATTTATGAAACAGTCCCCTATTGATAGACCTCTGGGTTGCTTACAATCTTTTGACAAAGAATGCTACAGTAAATTACCTTGTAAATAATTTATTGCACAAATGGTAAGATATGTTCCTAGAGGTTAAGCTTGTGGGTCATAGGGTATGTGCATTTATAACTGTCATACCATTGCCAAACTGCCCTCCAAATAGTTGTATGAGTTTCCACTCTCACCAACAGTGTATGAAAGTGCCTGTTTCCCCACACCGTTACCAACACAATAGTTATCAAACTTTTATCTTCTGCCAAACTAGCAAAAAATGGTATCTCAATGTAGTTCTTTAAGATTTTATTTTATTTATTTGAGAGAGAGCAAATAGGAGGAGGGAGAGAGAGTGAGGGAGATAGAGAATCCCAAGCAGGCTCCATGTCCAGCACAGAGCGCAATGCAGGGCTCAACTCAACCACCCCAAGATTACAACTTAAGCCGAAATCAAGAGTTGGATGTTTAACCGACAGAGCCACTCAGACACCCTTCTAAATGTAGGTTTTGTAACAAAATATTGTTTACGGTTTTATTTGAAATAGAGAAAGAGTGAGGGAGAGACAGCATGCATGGGGGGCAGAGAGAGAGGGAGAAGCAGGCTACCCACTGAGCGAGAAGCCCAACGTGGGGCTTGATCCCAGGACCCTGGGATTATGACTTGAGCTGAAGGCAGATCCTTAACCAACTGAGCCACCCCTTAGCATAGTTTTAATAGACCTTTCTCTATTATGTGTGAGGTTGAACATCTTTACACATAGTTTAAAGGATCATTTTTGTTTCTCTTTCAGTGAAGTCTCCCATAAGTTTTTTGTTGTTGTTGCAATTAACTTTTTAGGGGCACCTGGGTGGCTCAGTGGGTTAAGCCTCTACCTTTGACTCAGTCATGATCTCAGCATCCTGGGATCAAGTCCACATCAGGCTTTCTGCTCGGTGGGGAGCCTGCTTCCTCCCCCCTCTCTCTGCCTGCCTCTCTACCTACTTGTGATCTCTCTCTCTCTCTCTCAAATAAATAAAATCTTTAAAAAAAAAGAAATTAGTTTCTTATATATTAGGGAAACTAGATTTCTGCAGTAAGAGCTTAAAATATTTTTCACAATTTGCCATCTTTCTTTTGATTTTGCATAAAATTTTTGCCACATGTAAAACATATACACATATAATATACACACACAAACACACAAACTTGAATGTACTGATCTTTTCTCTCAAGGCTCCTTAATTTTGTCATAATTTACTAAGGCTTCCTTATTCTGTGATATAAATAATTCTTTCTTGCTTTTTAATTTAATGGGCTCATTTATTCATATTAAAATTTCTATTCATTTGTATTTTTCCTGGCATACAGTGTGAAGTATGAATCCAACTTTATTTTTTCCAGACACTGCCCTGTTGTCTTCACCATTTTTTGAATAGTTCATTTTCCCCCACTGATTCTCAGTCACTTTTTCATATATTAAAATCACATATATTTTTGAAAAAAAGAAAATTTGAACAGACTGAACCAGCAAAGAAGTTGAGTCAGTAATCAAAAAACTCCCAACAAACAAAAGTCCAGGACCAGACGGCTTTCTCTACAAGCAAATTCTACAAAACACTTAAAAAACAGTTAACACTTGTTAAACTATTCCAGAAAATAGGAAAGGAAGGGAAACTTCCAAATTCATTCTATTAGGCCAGCATTACCCTGATACCAAAACCATATAAAGACACCACTAAAAAAGAGAACTACAAACCAATATCTCTAATGAACATAGATGCAAAAATTCTCAATGAAACACTAGGAAACTGAATCCAACAATACATTAAGAAAAATCATTCACCACAATCAAGTGGGATTTATTCCTGGGATGCAATGGTGGTTTGATACTTGCAAATGAATCAACATGATACACTACAACAGTAAGCAAAATGATAAGAACCATATGATCATGTCAAAAGACACAGAAAAAGCATGTGACAACGTATAACATCCATTCGTGATAAAATCTCTCAACAAAGTAGGTTTAGAGGGGACATACCTCAACATAATAAAGGCCATATAGAAAAAACCCAAAGCAAACATCATTCTTAACGGACAAAACTGAGAGATTTTCCCCAAGATCAGAAACAAGATAAGGATGTCTACTCTCACTACTTTTATTCAACATAGTACTGGAAATCCTAGCCACAGCAATCAGACAACGAAAAGAAATAAAAGGCATCCAAACTGGTAAAGAAATAAAACTTTCACTATTTGCCATGACCTGATACTCAATATAGAAAAACCTAAAGACTCCACCAAAAAACTAGTTGGACTGATAAGTGAATTCAATAAAGCTGTAGAATCCAAAAATCAATGCAAAGAAATCTGTTGTGTTTGTATATAATAATAAGCAGCTGCAGAAAGAGAAATTAAGAAAATAATCCCATTTAAAACTGCACCAAAAAGAATAAGATATCTAGGAATAAACTTAAGCAAAGAGGTGAAAGACTGTACTCTGAGAACTATAAAACACTGATGAAAAAAATTAAAGACAATACAAACAAATGGAAAGACATTCCGTGCTCATAGATTTGAAGAATAGTTAAAATGTTTGTATTGCCCAAAGCAATCTATAGATTTAATGCAATCCCTATCAAAATACAAACAGCATTTTTCATAGAACTCGAAAAAACAATCCTAATATTTGTATGGAACCATAAAAGACCCAAAACAGCCAAAGCAATCTTGAAAAAGAAAAACAAAACTGGAAGTGTCACAATTCCAGACTTCAAATTATATTACAGAGCTATAGTAATCAAAACAGTAGGGTACAGGGCCAAAAATACATATACATCAATGGAACAGAACATCTAGAAATAAAACGTACAATTACATGGTCAATTAACCTTCAGCACAGGAAGAAAGAATATGCAATGAGAAAAAGTCTCTTCAACAAGTGGTGTTGGGAAAACTGGGTAACAACATGCCAAAGAACGAAATTGGGCCATTTTCTTACACCATATACAAAAACAAACTTAAAATTGATTAAATGTGAGACCCAAAACCCTGAAAATCCTAGAAGAGAGCACATGTAGTAGTAACGTCTCTTACAATGGCCAAAGCAACATATGCTAAATTTTCCTTTCTGAGGCAAGGGAAATAAAAGCAAAAATAAACTTTTGGGACTACATAAAAATAAAAAGCTTCTGCACAGTGAAGGAAACCAGCAAAAAACCAGAAAGGCAACCTATAGAATGGGAGAAGATATTTGCAAATGACATATCCAATAAAAGGCTAGTGACCAAAATAAAGAACTGATACAACTCAACACCCCCAAACCCCAAATAATCAAATTTAAAAATGGGCAGAAGACGTGAATACATATTTCTCCAAAGAAGACATACAGGTGGGCAACAGATGGCCAAAAGACAGATGAAAAGATGCTCAACATCAACCATCATCAGGTAAATGCAAATCAAAACTATAATGAGATATCACCACACGCATGTCAGAATATCTAAAATAAAAAACTCAAGAAACAACAAGTATTGGCAAGGATGTGGAGCAAAAGGAACCCTCCTGCACTACTGGTGGGAATGCAAACTGGTATGACCACTGTGGCAAACAGTATGGAGTTTCCTCAAAAAATTAAAAATAGAGGGGCACCTGGGTGGCTCAGTGAGTTAAGCCTCTGCCTTCCGTTCAGGTCATGATCTCAGGGTCGTGGGATCAAGCCCCGCATTAAGCTCTCTGCTCAGAAGGGAGCCTGCTTCCCCCTCTTCCTCTGCCTGACTCTCTGCCTACTTGTGATCTCTTTCTCTCTGTCAAATGAATAAATAAAATCTTTTAAATAAATAAATAAATAAATAATAATAGAACCAGCCTACAATCCAATACTGCACTACTGGGTATTACCCCCAAAATACAAAAACACTAATTCAAAGGGATAAATGCACCCCTGTATTTATTGCAGCATTATTTACAATAGCCAAGATATGTAAGCAACATAACTGTCCATTCGTAGATGAATGGATAAAGATGTGGTATATATACAATGAAATATTATTCAGTCAGAAAAAAAAGAATGAAATCTTGCCATTTGCAACAACATGGATGGAGTTAGAGAGTATAATGTTAAGCGAAATAGAGAAAGAGAAAACCCATATGATATCACTCCTATGTGGAATTTAAGAAATAAAACAAGCACAGAAAAGAGAGAGGGGGGGCAAACCAAGAAAACAGACTCTTTAATTACGGAGAACAAACTGATGGGTACCAGAGGGAGGTGGGTTGGGGGGAAGGGTGAAACAGGTGATGGGGATTAAACAATACACTTATTCACAATAAGCACTGAGTCATATATAGAATTGTTGGATCACTATACTGTACACCTGAAACTAATATAACAGTGTACATTAATGGGAATTAAAATTTAAAAACAATTAAAAAAGAATGTCGTCCCTTCAAAAAATTATATATATTTTGAGATCTATTTCTGAACTTTCTATTCTATTTCATTTTTCTGACCACATGCACTAGTAACATACCAATTTAACAACTAATTCTTTACAGCATATTTTACTATATGGAACATCTAATCCCCCTAATTTTTGCTTTTTAAAAATCCCCTAGCTCTTTTTAGAAAAAATATTCCTATCTGTAGCAAGAACTTTGGTTCTGAAGAAAAAGATCTCTTTGGTATTTTTGAGGTACTATGTTAAATTTATAAATTAACTTAGAGAAGGCTGACATCTCTTTGACATTGAATCTTCCTAATCTAGAATAGGTTGCTTTTTTTCCACTTTTTTCAACTATTTTAAGTCATTCAGGAATATTTTTAAGTTTAATTCATATACAACTTTTACATTTATTACTAAATTTATTCTTAAATATTTTATCTTTTGGGTGGGATTGCAGGGGTTTTCTTTCATTTCATCTGATTGTTCTTTGTGTAAATGAAAACTATCAATTTCTGTTTATTAATTTTGCACCCGATTTTACTAAATTCTCTACTCATTTTTCAATTTTTTCCTCAAACATGTATTTTAAGTATACAAAAATATCATCTACCACTAGTGTTTGCTCCTTTGTCATTTATTTCTCCTATTCTAAGATGTTAAGGAGTAAATCTAGCCACTAGGACAATATTAAATACTCCCCACTCTACCTTAATCCTGACTTTAGTGGGAGTAAGTCTAGAGTTTCCCATTAGAAATAATGTTTGTTTTGGGTCTCAAATAAATATACTTTAAGAAACATTCTATTCTATTAAGTGTTTTCTATAAAGGATACTGTTGATTTCTTTCAAAAACCTTTTCACCATTTGTGGATATAGTATGACCTCAGATTTATCAGTATTGTGAATTATGGTAATATATTTCTAACATTAAAATGTATGTTTTCCAAATAAAACCCCACATGATTTGTCCTTTTCATTTATTTCAAGATTATGTTTGTAGATAATTTACTTAGCATTTTTACTTCTATATTCCTAAGTGAGGCTGGTCTGTAATTTTCGTTTTCGTGTGCAATTCGCATTAGGTTTTGATATCAGTTTTACACTGGCTTTAAAAATTTTTTAATTTAAATTCAATTTAGTTAACATATAGTGTATTATTAGTTTCAGGGGTAGAAGTTAGTGATTCATCAGCTGCATGTTAACACCGAGTGCTTGTTACATCAAGTGCCCTCCTTAATGCCTATCACCCAGTTACCCCATTCTTCCTACCACCTCCCCCTCCAGCAACCTTCAGTTTGTTTCCTATAGTTAAGTCTATTATTGTTTGCCTCTTTCTCTGTTTTTATCTTACTTTTTTCCCTTCCCTTATGTTCATCATTTTGTTTCTTAAATTCCACATGAGTAAAATCCTATGGTATTTGTCTTTTCTCTGACTTACTTTGATTAGTATAATACACTCTAGCTCTATCCACTTCATTGGAAATGGCAGTATTTCATAATTTTTGACCACTGAGTAGTATTCCATTGTATATACATACCATCTCTTATCCATCCATTCACCAGTTGATGGACATTTGGACTGTTTCTATAATTTGGCTATTACCAATAGCGCTATTATAAACAATGATGTGCATACCAGTTTCTGGTAAAGGCACTCTTCCTTGCTTTTATTTTTATTTATTTTTAATTTTTTTCCCCTTGCTTTTAGACAACACCACTTCACTGTGTGGCCACATGGCCTTTCCATGCATGCATACAGGAGAGTGAGTGAGTTGTCATGTCTCTTCTACTAAGGACACTAATCCTATTGGATCAGAGCCTGAACCTATGACCTCACTTAACCTTTTTTTTAAAGATATAATTGGCTTTATTAAGCAATTCATAAACTGAGCATCATCCCAGGTAGCAAGCAGAGAGCTGTCTCCCTTGATCATTTGCTTACAGGCCCTATCTCCAAATACTGTTACATTGAGGATTAAAGCTTTAACAGATGAGTTGGGATGGAGGAACACGTTCCACAACAGTCCCCTAAACACTGTCAAACCAAACCAACTATATCTATGAGATTTTAATATATTTCAATATATGCATAGTGATTCCCTATTACTTCTTTCCTTATTTAAATGTTTCACTTGTGGGTATGTTCAGTGAATTTCCATACCAGGATATAATGAAATGGGAAAACAATTCTTGTTTTAGAAGTAAGACATTTAGATCCATCAGGTGTATAATAGACAGGATGTGGTGTTGCCCTCTGCAGACATCATGACACCTTCTTTCTTAGTTTTAAGTCTGTTGAAGCCTATAAAACTGGTACAGATGGAGAACAGGAATGCTGATTAACTCCTTTTCATTGAATATAAATGTGCTCAATTGTAAGGTATTGTTCAAAAGTATCTACTGATTAGCATATGGAAATATGCATCTATCTACACCCTATAAAAACTGTATCAGTTTGCTGATACACACTCTTCACTCCCTAGTATTCCTTATGCACAGGTGGATCCCCCATCACCAAGAGAGGCTACTGATGACTTTGTATTGGTACGGGTAACAGTGCAAAACCACCCAGGATGAGGCATCCATATGCCGCTCCATCAACCAAGTCATCTCTTCAAAGAACGCTCACCTCTACTTATATGGGTTCTTTGCCTCCCTCCCATCTGTCTGTAGAGCCTGGAAGTAAACGCTGATCCTTCAGCAAATTCAGCTCTGAATAGTGAGTTTATGTGAGATATGTTGTCCCTTTGTTTGTTGCTGACAAGCGTAAAGAACCACTTTCACTGCTGGTAATAATGGTTAATTTATCACATCCAGCAGAGGCTGACCTCTGGGTGTCCCAGCCCCTCCATCACCTTCACACCTGCTCAAGCTAATTGTTAGAGCCAAGTGTAAATGAAAATCAACTGGGCTAATAATAAATGGAGCCCATTACTTGCAACAGCACATTGCTTTAGGAAGGTTTATCAAGAAACATTATAACCAGTCCTCAGTCACAGTTCCCTGTTTCATAGATGAGAAAAAACAAGCAAATAAGAGGGGATCAGCATATGAAAACAAGCACAGTGATGGGAAACACATTTGGCTTGAGCTTCCAGAGTGCTGGAAGAGCTATTCTTATACTTTACCAAAATCCACCAAAATACTCCCCGAAAAAAGATTTAAGATATTTCTTCCAGTGTTGTTGTCATCTGTTTCTACAAGCAAATGAGATCATTACTGGATATGAAGACCTTAATTAATATGCTAATCTCATTCCTCTATCAAAACCATTTTTTAAAGAGGTTATCCCTGTGGTTCCTCCAGTCACTGCCACCCGACTGCCTAAGAATAGGCCTTGCCATTCCCATCTGAAAGCACAGACCCAGCTCCCAAATTCTTAAAATAACCAGAGCCCCCATTAAAAAAATGTAAAAAAAATTTCAGAGAACTTTACTTATATGAATATATTATTGAGAAAGAGACTGTTCAGACTGTCTCAGAAAAAAAATGACAAGAAGTTCACTCTCAGTAGTTACAGTTTATAAAGTGGGAATAAGTAAGTACATAGTTTCCTATTGTGATTTGTTTTAGAAACTTACATTATTTTTCATGTATAAGCTGACTTGTTTATTACTTCTCATAAACTTACTTGTAGCTGATTAGTTAGGAAGCTACAATATCCCACAGACATAAAGAAAGCTTAAGTTTTGTTGAAGAGCCAGAGTCAGCATTTGGGGGAAATCAGGGCAGTTTTATGTTTTGGTTATGTGACTGTGAGTGTTCAGTCTAGGGATATATGCAAATGGTGGCCTCCCCTTTAATCTCTTTAATACCTGAGTATCTTCAAGAGGCAGATATGAGATTATCAGGAATTAACTGTAGTCTGAAGGTACAGACCTAAGGGAGTAAAAGAAGTCACTTCTTATTGCCAAATTGAGATTTTAACATATTCAGGGAATGTTTTAAAAGTGTTTTCATGTTGAAATATATTTATTCATTTTTAATGCATTTATAAGCAGTTGAGATCCCCCTATTAAGCCATAAATCAGAAAGATCGCTCATCTCCACCCCCTTCAGTCCTCCGGAAAATTTACTAAGAGCAGGAAATGCTGGTAACCCCATGGGTCTGAGCACATACTTCATGCAGACCTCTACCAAGTGATCACTTAGACTTACATGTCAGACCTCAAAATCAGTAATTTCAGACCAATTTGGACCAAACATAGAATCATTTCATATTATATTTGAACCAATAATTCACAGGATGTAAATAAACCCATTAATACTTGAACAAATGGCACTGATTCCCCATGATCTTGACTTCCCCTGTTAAACTTAAGATCCAGGACTGTGCAATAACAAGACCCTATCATCTGCCTTAATCTGGACATCTTCCTTACCCAGGTTTTGTGTTATCTCACGTAAAGATATACTAATCAGTGATCTCCGTGGCATCTGCCTAACCTTGAGTTTTGAGGGGACCATTCCCCATTTATTATGCACACCTACTTGCAACATGACAAGGCCAAATAGGTGAGCACATGTTACCATGAATAGAAGTTTTCACTGGTTCTAGAGGAACAAGGTATGAATTGTTCTGGGGGTGAGGAGGGTTCCATAGTCAAATAAGATTGGAAATACTGGGTTAAATATTTAGTAGGATTCCTTTCTTCAATGGACAATTTCTTAGAGCTAATAAACATTATCAGTCTTCTTTTAACTTCCATGAATATAGAATCTTTAATAGAACACCAGTAAATATCTAAAAAAAACACAAGTATTAATTAGGACAGGAGATGGGAAAATTAATTAACAACTTGACTCATACTTCTCTGGTAAGGTATAAAAACAGTGCTAGCTTAATTTAGAATCTAATATGAATGAGCTTTTGGATTTTTGATTATTCACCAATTGTTGCGATAAGCCTCTACAGCAAATAATCCCCAAATCTTGGACACTCACAACAACAAATACTTACTTCTCACCGATAGGTCTCTGAACTGGCTAGGACAGTTCTGTTTTATTTTTTGTTTTTTTTAAATATTTCATTTATTTATTTGACAGAGAGAGAGATGAGATCACAAGTCCGCAGAGAGGCAGGCAGAGAGAGAGGGAGAAGCAGGCCCCCTGCAGAGCAGAGAGCCCAAGGCGGAGCTCGATCCCAGGACCCTGAGATCATGACTTGAGCCGAAGGCAAAGGCTTTAACCCACTGGGCCACCCAGGCGCCCCACACAGTTTGGTTTTAAGCAGAGCAAATTCAGATGTGTTCCAGATGTTTCTCATTCAGGAAGCAGGCTAAAAAGCAGTGGCCACTTTAAGTATGCTTTCCTCAAGAAGCCAAAATTGCTGGCAGACATTCACCAAGCCTTTAAAGCCTCAGTTCAGCACTGGTAAGCTATCACTTTTACTATGTTCCACTGGTCAAAGCAATTTATTTATTTTTTATTTTTAAAAGATTTATTTCTTTATTTGGAGGGGGAAGGGCAAATTCTCTCTTGAGGGAGGGCAGATTCTCTCTTGAGAAGAGAGAATCTCAAGAAGACTCCCTGCTGAGTGTAGAGACCAACATGAACGGGGCGTGATCCCACAACTCTATGATCATAACCCGAGCTGAAATCAAGAGTCAGATGCTCAACAAACTAAGCCACCCAGGTGCACCTGGCCAAAGCAATTTATATGGTTAAGTCCAACATCAGTGGGGCAGGGAAGTATGTTCCACCCACAGAGAAGCCAGGCAAGGGTAAGTAAGATGGAAACAATGGTGAGAATATCTACAACACTGACCATAAATTCCTATCAAGATTTTACACGTATAGGAATTCAATCATATTTCTTTTTTCTTTAAATAATAATGTCCTAGTTAAAATCCTAACATAAAAATGATTAGACTTCACAACAGGAATATGTGCTCCATATCTATTCTTTATTCTTTCTCTTCTTTGGGACAAGTCAATATTCGGGATCTACGTAAGCTAATCCAGGGGAATTAGCATATTATGGCCAATAATATTAATAAAATAAATAATAATAATAATTTACTATGATTTAATTTAATAAATTTAACTTATAAAATTTATTTTTAATTTATAAAATTAATTCAATTAATAGTAAATTATAAAATTAATAAAAATATATACAATATAAATAATAAATATGTAAAATAAATATAAATAATATAACTTATATATTTATATAATTATAATATAAATATATATGTAATAAAATAAAATAAAATAAATAATGAAAATTAATAATACTAAAACTAATTAAATTAATAATTTATTAAACTAATTTATTAAATTTATTTAATAAATATAATTTAATATAAATAAGAATAAATAAGAATAAAATATATGGCTAATTATCTACACTCATATTCCTGGGTGTAGATCCTGAATACTGACACCATAATCAAGATTCTTAGGTAAGGGCCAAAAGAGCAAGATGGCAGATATCTCAGTCTCCTGCTCCTCATAGAGGTATCAGATAGTATCAGATCCCAGAAGTTCAGCTAGATAGTTATCAAACCATTCTAAACACCTACAAACTCAACAGGAGATAGAAGAGAAGAAGAACAGCAATTCTAAGAACAGAAAATCAACCACTTTCCGGAAGGTAGGACCTGTGGAAAAGTGAATCCAAAACGACGGGAAGATAGGACACAGGGGGAAAGGGCTGGCTCCCAGCAACCTGCAGAGCAGCAGAGCACAACATTAGAACTTTTAGAAGTCTGCTCCACTGAGGGACATCGCTCCTGAGGCTAAGTGGGGGTATTAGCACTCATGGGGACAGTGTGGTTTCAGGACCCGTGGGGTCACAGAAAGACTGGGGGTGTCTAAGGGTGGCAGAGCTCCCAGGTATCAGAGCAGGGAAGCCAATGGCAGAGACGGAGCCATACAGTGGGCTATCAGCTTGGGCTTACCACGGACCATGATCTGAGGCACAATTGGGCCACTGCTCTTCAAGCAGAGACCCCAAAAGGGGCAGCTTCGGAGAGACCCCTTCCTTCCTTGTTCAGGAGGAGCTGTGCAAGAGCACGCTGCAGGAATCTTCTGGGTTTGGAGACTCCAGATGGGGCCATGCACCAGAGAGAGAAACACTTGGTCACAGTCTGGGTGAGCCCGGGGTGCTGCTGGAGACCAGGGAGACAGGAGGGATTGACTGCTTTTCTCTGAGGACGCACTGAGGAGTGGGGCCCCAAGCTCTCAGCTCCTACGGGACAGAGATTGGGAGGCCGCCATTTTCATTCCCATCCTCCAAAGCTGTACGGAAAGCATTCAGGGAACAAAGTGTCACGAGAGTGAACCTGAGCAGATTCTTTGGCCCGGCCCATGGCAAGGGTGGTGCAATTCCGCCTCAGGCAAAAACATTTGAGAACCACAGCAATGGGCCCCTCCCCCAGAAGATCAGCAAGAATATCCGGCCAAGACCAAGTTCATCGATCAATGAAAACTGCAGACCTCCAAAGGTAGGAAAAAGCAACACATAGAATTCATGGCTTTTTTCCCCATGATCCTTTAGTCTTTCAGAGTTAAATTTTTTTAATTGTATTTTTTTCTTATTTTATTTTTCCTCTTCCCTATTTTAATGGGTTTTAACCAACATCTTATCAATATCTTTTTAAAAATCTTTTCTAATTTTCACTGTTACATTCATATTGTATCCCCTCATTGTATTTAACCTTATATTTTGTATACATATAGGGTTTCTTTTTTTCTTTAAAATTTTGGGATACAATTTCTTTTAATAGATCAAAATATACCCTAAATCTAGCACACAGCTTGGTTCTAGTCTCCAGCCTGATCACATTCTTTCCTCTTCTATTCTTTTTTTTTCTCTTTTCTCAACCAACCTCTTATCAATCCCTCTTTTAGAATCTTTTTTAATTTTAATCTTTACACTCATATTCCATCCCTTCATAGTGTTTCATACCCTTATTTTTCTATATTTATAAGTTTTTCTTTCTTTAAAATTTTGAGATGTAGTTTCCTCTAACAGACCAAAAACACCCAAAATCAGATGTGGGGCTCCGTTCTTATCACAAGTCTAATATATATTTATATATTTTTTTTTCTTTTTCTCTTTTTAATTTTAATTTTTTTCTCTTTTTCCTCCCTCCCACCTTTTTTCTTCCACCGCTGGTTTTGGTTCTCCTCAGATTTTTCTGGGGTCATTGCTACCCTTTTAATAGTTTGCTCTCTCATTCATCTATTCTTTTCTCGATAAAATGAGAAGGCAGAAAAACTCACCACCAAAAAAAGAACAAGAGGCAGTATCAACAGCTAGGGACCTAATCTTACGGACATTAGTAATATGTCAGAAATAGAGTTCAAAATGACAATTATCAAGGTGCTAGCTGGACTTGAAAAAAAGCACGGAGGATATTAGAGAATCCCTTTCTGGAGAAACAAAAGAACTAAAATCTAACCAAGTTGAAATCAAAAAGGCTATCAGTGAGGTGTAATAAAAAATGGAGGCTCTTACTGCTAGAATAAATGAGGCAGAAGAGATAATGAGTGATATAGAAGACCAAATGACTGAGAATATAGAAGCTGAGCAAAAGAGAGACAACTACTGGACCACGAGGGAAGAATTTGAGAGATAAGTGATACCATATGATGCAACAATATTAGAATTGGGATCCCAGAAGAAGAAGAAAGAGGGGGCGGAAGGTATATTGGAGAAAATTATTGTAGAACATTTCCCTAATTTGGTGAAGGGAACAAGCATCAAAATCCAGGAGGCAAGGAGAAACCCTCTCAAAATCAATAAAATTAGGTTTACACCTCATCATCTAATAGTAAAACTTACAAGTCATAGTGACCAAGAGAAAATCCTGAAAGCACCTTGGGACAAGAAGTCTGTAACATACAAAGGCAGAAATATTAGATTGGCAGCAGACCTATCCACAGAGACCTGGCAGGCCAGAAAGGACTGGCATGATATATTCAGAGCACTAAACAAGAAAAACATGCAGCCAAGAATATTATATCCAGTTAGGCTGTCGTTGAAAATAGATGGGAGAGATAAAAAGCTTCCAGGACAAACAAAAACTAAAAGAATTTGCAAACACCAAACCAGCTCTACAAGTATTGAAAAGGATTCTCTAAGCAAAGAGAGAGCCTAAAATGAACACAGACCAGAAAGGAACAGAGACAATATACAATAACAGTCACCTTACATGCAATACAATGACACTGAAATCATATCTGTCAATAGTTTCCCTGAATGTAAAGGGGATAAATGCTCCAATCAAAAGACACAAAGTATCAGAACTGATAAAAAAAAAAAATAAGACCCATCGATATGCTGTCTTCAAGAAACTCATTTTAGACCCAAAGACACCTCCAGATTTAAAGTGAGGGGGTTTACCCTCACTTTACCATGCTAATGGACATCAAAAGAAAGCTGGGGTGGCAAACTAGATTTTCATAAGAGATGAGGTAGGACACTATATTATACTTAAAGGGACTGTCCAACAAGATCTAACAATTGTTACTATCTATGCCCCTAACGTGGGAGCAGCCAATTATATAAACCAATTAATAACAAAATCAAAGAAATGCATCAACAATAATAAATAACAGTAAGGGACTTTAATACCCCCCTTACCAAAATGGACAGATCATCTAAGCAAAAGATCAACAAGGAAATAAAGGCTCTAAATGACACACTGGACCACACAGACATCACAGATACATTGAGAACATTCATCCCAAAGCAACAGAATACACATTCTTCTCTAGCGCACATGGAACATTCTCCAGAAGAGATGACATCCTGGGTCACAAATCAGGTCTCAATCAGTACCAAAAGATTGGGATCATTCCCTGAATATTTTCAGAACACAATGCCACGAAACTAGAACTCAATCACAAGAGGAAAGTTGGAAAGAACTCAAATACATGGAGGCTGAAAGAGCATACTACTCAAGAATGAATGGGTTAACCAGGAAATTAAAGAAGAATTAAAAAAATCCATGGAAACAAATGAAAATGGAAACACAACTGTTCAGAATCTTTGGGACACAGTAAAGGCGGTCCTGAGGGGAAAGTATATAGCAATACAAGCCTTTCTCAAGAAACAAGAAAGATCTCAAATACACAACCTAACCCTACACCTTAAGGAACTGGAGAAAGAACAGCAAAGAAAGCCTAAATCCAGCAGGAGAAGAGAAATAATAAAGATCAGAGCAGAAATCAATGAAATAGAAACCAAAAGAACAGTAGAACAAGTCAATGAAACTAGATGCTGGTTCTTGAAAAGAATTAATAAGGTTGATAAACCCATTGGCAGACTTATTAAAAAGAAAAGAGAAAGGACCCAAATTAATAAAATCATGACGGAAAGAGGAGAAATCACAACCAACACCAAAGAAATACAAACAATTATAAGAACATATTATGAGCAACTATACGCCAGCAAATTAAACAATCTGGAAGAAATGGATGCAATCCTAGAGACACATAAACTACCAAACTTAACCAGGAAGAAATAGAAAACCTGAACAGACCCATAACCAGTAAGGAGATTGAAGTAATCATCAAAAATCTCCCAACAAACAAGAGCCCAGGGCTAGATGGCTTCCCAGGGGAATTCTACCAAACATTTAAAGAAGAATGCCTATTCTAGTGAAATAGTTCCAAAAAAATAGAAATGAAAGGGAAACTTCCAAACTCATTTTATGAGGCCAGCATTACCTTGTCCCAAAACTAAAGACCCCATCAAAAAGAATTACAGACCAATATCCTTGATGAACACGGATGTAAAAATTCTCACCAAAATACTAGCTATTAGGATCTAACAGTACATTAGAAGGATTATTCACCATGATCAAGTGGGATTTATTCCTGGGCTGCAAGGTTGGTTCAACATCTGCAAATCAATGTGATACAATACATTGATAAAAGAAAGAACAAGAACCTATGCTTTAGGTAGCATAGACATTATCACAATAAAGATATGATACTCTCAATAGATGCTGAAAAAGCATTTGACAAAGTACAACATCCTTTCTTGATCAAAACTCTTCACAGTGTAGGCATAGAGGGTACATTCCTCAACATCATCAAAGCCATCTATGAAAAACCCACAGCAAAAAACCAAAACCAAAACCAAAAAAAACCCCACAGCAAATATGATTCTCATCAGGGGAAAGCTGAGAGCTTTTCCTCTAAGATCAGGAACACGGGAGAATGTCCACTATGTCCACTGCTATTCAACACAGTACTAGAAGACCTAGCCTCATCAATAAGACAACAAAAAGAAATAAAAGCCATCCAACTGGCAAAGAAGTCAAACTCTCACTCTTTGCAGATGATAAGATACTTCGTGTGGAAAACCCAAAAGACTCCATTCAAAGACTGCTAGAACTCATACAGGAATTCAGCCAAATGTCAGGATATAAAATTAATGCACAGAAATCAGTTGCATTTCTACACACCAACAGCAAAACATAAGAAAGAGAAATTAAGGAGTCGATTCCACTTACAATTGCACCCAAAACCATAAGATACCTAGGAATAAACCTAACCAAAGAGTCAAAGAATCTGTACTCAGAAAACTACAAAGTGCTCATGAAAGAAATTGAGGAAGACACAAAGAAATGGAAAAAAGTTCCATGTTCATGGATTGGAAGAACACATACTGTGAAAATGTCTATGCTACCTAGAGCAATCTACACATTTAATGCAATCCCTATCAAAATACCATCAATTTATTTCAAAGAAATGAAATGAATAATCCTAAAATTTATATGGAACCAGAAAAGACCACGAGCAGCCAGAGAAATGTTGAAAAAGATAAACCAGAGTATTACGTGAGCAGAGCTGAGGCAGAGGTAGTTGTGTTCCTTCCATCTTGATTCTTTCTGAGATGCTACTGGGTGAAATATGAGTGGGAATGTAAAACCAAGATCCAAATCTAAAAAAAGAAGAAATGGGGCCCCTGGGTGGCACAGTTGGTTGAGCGACTGTCTTTGGCTCGGGTCATGATCTCGGAGTCCCGGGATCGAGTCCCACATCGGGCTCCCGGCTCCATGGGGAGTCCGCTTCTCACTCTGACCTTCTCTCTCTCACTCTCTCTCTTTCCTAATAAATAAATAAATAAAATCTTTAAAAATAAAAAAAAAAAGAAGAAATGATCAAAAGTGTTCCCAGGGAATTGAAACTGTGGTTGCCGAGCACCTCAGTGATAAGCAACTGAAACAAATGGAGGCACCATCCGTGAGTCAGGATATTATACCTGATCAAGGGAAGGAAGTTGAAGGAGGACCTGTGGCTCAAGAGCATGATGTGGAAGCTGATCTCTAGGAACTGGCTGAGCCAAAGACTTGGGGTGAAGGACAATCACAGGTTTAAAAGAAGACAAGCTGAAACCATGCAAACTGTTCTTATGCTGGATATTTCACTGTTAAAACTTTTTCAATAAAGTTTTACAACTTTCAAAAAAAAAAAAGAAAAAGAAAAACCAAAGTTGGTGGCATCACAATTCCAGGATTCAAGCTCTGTTACAAAGCTGTAATCACCAAGACAGTGTGGTACTGGCACAAAAACAGACATATTGATAGGTGGAAGAGAATAGAGATCCCAGAAATGGTCAACTAATCTTCGACAAGGCAGGAAAGAATATCCAATGGAAAAAAAGTCCATCTCTTCAACAAATGGTGTTGGGAAAATTGGACAGCCACATGCAAAAGAATGAAACTGGACCATTTCCTTACACCACACACAAAAATAGACTCAAAAGGGATCTAAGACCTCAATGTGAGACAAGACTCCATCAAAATCCTGGAGGAGAACACAGGCAACAACCTCTTTGACCTCAGCTGCAGCAACTTCTTCCTACAAACATCTCCAGAGGCAAGGGAAGCAAGGGAAAAAATGAACCACTGGGACTTCATCAAGATCCTTTTGCACAGCAAAGGAAACTGTCCACAAAACTAAAAGACAACTGACAGAATGGGAGAAGATATTCACAAATGACATATCAGATAAAGGGTTGGTATCCAAAATCTATAAAGAACTTCTCAAACTCAACACTCAAAGAACAAATAATCCAATCAAGAAATGGGCAGAAGATATGAACAGACATTTCAGTAAAGAGGACATCCAAATGGCCAACAGACACATGAAAAAATGCTCAACATCACTGGGCATCAGAGAAATACAAATCAAAACCACAGTGAGATACCACCTCACACCAGTCAGAATGGCTAAAATTAGCAAGTCAGGAAATGACAGATGTTGGTGAG
>CM052797.1:42098350-42125303 GCA_028533885.1 Nasua narica
ATGGATAAAGAAGAAGTGGTGTATATATATACAATGGAATACTATGCAGCCATCAAGAGAAACGAAATCTTGCAATTGGCAACAACACGGATGGAACTAGAGGGTATTATGCTAAGAGAAATAAGTCAGTCAGAGAAAGACAATTACCACATGATCGCTCTGATATGAAGAATTTGAGAGGCATGGCAGGGGGTTATGGGGGGGTGGGGAAGAGAAATGAAATCAGATGGGATAGGGAAGGAGACAAACCATAAGAGACTCCTAAACTCACGAAACAAACTAAGGGTTGCTGGGAGGTGGGGGGGGGGGTACGGATATGGACACGGGGGAGGGTACGTGCTATGGCAAATGCTGTGAAATGTGTAAGCCTGATGATTCACAGACATGTACCCTGGGGCAAATAATACATTATATGTTAATAAAAAAATTTAAAAAAATATACGCCAGTTTGTCTACATACTTCGATAAGTATAGTAGCCAGAATTGAATATGAAAACCAAGAGATGGATTAGCTAGGGCAATGCAGACTTGTTCATTAAATCAAAATTTTCTCCTTTCCCTACTCCTACCTTCTCTTCAGGACTCAGCTGTAGTCCTGCCTTTTATATGAAATGCTTTAGGTAGAAGAGATAAATTTTGAATTCCCTGAGTGCTTCCTTTGGAAGCAAAACTAAGTTGAACTCTAAGATCCTCCACTTCCAACCATGTGTTCTTCAGCATTCTTGACCCCTCCTAAACTCAATTGCATAAGGTATACAATAGGCGGTTTTCTACTTCACTAAGTAGGGCAGAACTTGACAAGGTTAATTCATTGTCTTTCTTCTATTCTGCTCTAATCAGTGCTCAGAATATTGAACTGTTAAGCTCCAGATAAAGGGTACACCCAGAGTTATGAGACTGGGAAAGAAGTTACTGCTGTAAGAAACTGAAATTAGTAAAAGTCAACATAGGGGCACCTGGGTGGCTCAGTCAGTTAAGCATCGGCTTTTGGCTCAGGTCATGATCTTGGGATCCTGGGATGGAGCCCTGAGTTGGGCTCCTTGCTCAGTGAGGAGTCTCTTTCTCCCACTCCCTCTGCCATTCCCCCTGCTTGTGTGCTCCATTTTTGTCAAATAAAAAATATATATGTTAAAATAAATAAATGTCAACATAAATTTTGTGCACTGATCATTGATATGTCATCCTAGAATGTTACCCATAGCCAGATATGACTTGTAACATAAAACTAAAGTGCATCCCCAAGATGTTTTCTGCAATGCATCAATCCAATAACTATTGTCAGATGATCTATAAACTATAACATGTAATCTAAGAGAGTAGATCTTAAAATCTCTCAACATAAGAAAAACAAAATTTGTAATTATGTGTAGTGATAAATGTTAATTAACTAGGCATATTGTTATCTTTTTGCAAAATACACAAATATTGAATCACGTACAACTTAATACAAATTTATATCAATTATATCTCAATGAAAAGAATAAAACAATAAATGCTTCTAGTTTACAGTAAAGTTACTGTCCACAAGACTGTCCTCCAAGTCTAGATAACCAATATTGACTCCTATGACAGGCATATCCTTAGACTGAAGAAGGACAATTCATCAAGTTATTATGCAAGAACATTCATTTCTTCTACTCAAAGTTGGGGCTCATCTAGCAACTTTCTAACCTGTAATATAATCTCCTGAGTGTACAAACATAATGAAGAGTGTGCCTGGCGTGCAGAGCTGATGCCAGTCACACTCTCCCACTGTCAATTAATACATCATCACTACAGTGTGAATATCAATCTCCTGTGGAATTTGTACATGTGAACTAATTTCTCAGCCTCATCCTCTCTGGGAAAATGAATTAAGTTCTGTTCTTGAAAAGCTGAGCAACACCATCTGCACTACGAAGAGTTGCGCACTGATGCCAACTATAATATACTCTTCGATCCTATGACAACACATACATGTTGGTGCCTCCTCAAACCCATCAGAGAAAGGGACTCTGCAGCCCCTTTTTCCCACCAGACCCTCCTCTGCCCAACTTACCATCCCTGATTCCTCTAAGGGAGGAGGAGTTGCTGCTCTGGTTAGAGTCAGAAACATTTGTCAGGCCTGTAAGAAGACAGGACAGCATGACTGTCCTTAGTAGCCCAACTGATGCTCTCTTTACACTTTTCCCCCATTACCTGAACCTAGCTATTATCTTCTTCTCTTCACCTCTTCTGAGATAAGAATATAGCTGTGACTACAAAGCCAATCCAAATCCAAACTACAAACAAATCCAAACCCTTCCACTCTACTCCCACATGCTCAACTGTCATATTGGTATTAATATTCAATTTGGTGATAAGGTAGGTAGTGGCTTTTGAATGGAATAGAATACATTATTTGTCCTCAAGAAAGACTAAGCCATTTTTGTTCTTTCTAAAGAAATTCTTTAAATTCTTTCATTAAATTCTTTCTTTCTAAAATCTCTGCTGGTGGGGTAAGATATCTTTCTTTTTGCCCTACCTCCCTAAAATAATTCTGTTCATTTTTGTCTCCTGTGTACTCCAGCATTGGGTATGGTCATGGGAAAGGAATGTGTTCACTCAGGCACACTTAACAAGAAAGCATGTGAATTTTTTTTCATTCACAACAGCTAGAGTTTTAATGCATAGTTAGTAAATACTTCTCAGCAGAAGACAGTTTTATATCTTTTTCTAAGGGGTTCAAGCTAGCAGCATTTGCCACCCCACTGGATAATGAGGGGCAAGGATGAACAGGGTAAGGAATGGCTATAGTGCCTTGACTCTCCAGCTCCCCAGTATGGGCAAGGAATGAGAACACTGTTGTGTGGTCTAATGGGCCATTTGTGCTGAGGCAGGACTAGTAGTGCTAAGCCGGACTCTAAGGCAGAAAATTTTTTTTCTTCATATTTTTGCCACATTTTTACTTTAGCCCTAAAAATATATCAAATGGTTTCACCATTTGATGATAGTTTAATTTTCTCAAATAGAATGTAATCTCCCTGAAAGCACAACTGATATTCTAGGTTCTTCCTGTATCTGTTTTCTCCATAGCATCAAGTACGAAATATTTGCTAAGTGAGGCCATTTGCCTTTCACTTGGTATGGATATATTATTTACATCTTAAGCTTCTGATCTTTTCTCATGAGCCCAAATCAATCAACACATTTGGATTCTTGGTGCCAACACAAATATAAATCCAAATGCAGTATGGGTTCTGAAGTTGTGGGACAAGAGCTAATTACAAAATGATCATCTCAGTGACTCAAAGTATAGTTATTTTAATAGTTTCTAAGATTTTTTTTTAAATAAAAAATGTACATATATGGAAAAAACATAGAACCCCTAAAATTTATATGAAAACCCCAGTTTGAAAAACAGTGACTACTACACAAAATCACTCAGAGATGATGAATATAGACAGTGGATGAAGAGGGGTCAAATATTCACACCTCCAAAATACAGACATTATTTGACCTCCAAAAACCATAGTGAATTTTCATTGAGTAGAAAGAGATAGCCAGCTTGGGGAGGGACAAATGAGGACAATAAAGAAAACCTAAGTCAGACCTACTGACACTATTTCCTGGAGCCTGCTTTTTTCTTTGCTTATTAATTCTTGCCTGAGTCTCTAGTCCTGCCTCTCTCGTATAGCAGAACAGTAGTCAGAGAAAAGACTCTGGAGCTAGACTTCCTGTAAATTCCAGCTGTATATACCCACCGTGGCTTTGGAACACTAACTGGACTTCTTTGAGCCTCCCTTTCCCCATCTATAGAATGGGGATTACAACAGTTCCTTTATGTATGTGAATGGCACAGTGCTGGCACATGGTTAGCACTCTGAAAATCATCCTGGGGTCTTGATTCCTACTATCCACTCTAGTCTTGAGCCATTCTTCAGTCCTCCTTGTGAAAAGGGAAGAGGATTACTTCTCTTTCTTAGGCTAATTCATCTCTGCACTGGACTCCACCACCCTTCTCCCACCTTGGAGACTTGCTCAACTGGTTGACTCCTCCCTAATGCCAGACACACCAAATCAGTATCCTAATGTCTTCTTCCACCTTAAAATCTCTTCCCTCAACACTGTATCCCTCTCCAGCTACTCTCCTACATCTCTCCTCTTCTTCAGAGAAACCAAAAAAAAAGTGTTCTACCATTGTTCAATGGCCAACTCAAAAAAGGTGGTCTCTAATTCTACCCTTCTACTCGTTCCTCCACTTCTACAGTTGAGAGTCTGACACTGACACACACACACACGCACACACACACCACTGAAATTGCTCTCAGAAAGGCTAACAGTGCTTCCCTGATGCCAAATCTAATGGACTGTGTCACTGAAAATTATATGCCTGACATCAATGTTAGACTTTATTAAACCCTCCCTCTTCTTGAAACGTTCTGTTACCTGGGGTTTTGTGACACCACATTCCCTTTATTTTCTTCCTTCCTCTTAGAAGAGTCTTTCTTAGTCTCCTTTGAGGGAAACTTCTCTCTGCTTGTCTTTTACCACTGTTATTTTTCAGGATTTAAACCTTGGCCTTCCCATCTGTCTGCTTGCACACTGATTTCACTGCCTTCTGGAATGATGGCAATTCCTAATTGCCATCATCCTAATTTATGTCTCTAGTCTGGTTTCTTTCTTGAAATGAGATGAACACTCCTCAGCCAAATGCTTGTGTACTTCCACCTGAACTTCCTACAAACATCTCAATTCAACACATCCAAAACCGAACTCATGAATTTCCTCTCTACACCTGTTATTCCTGCTGTCTTCCCTATGCCCACATCTTACAAAACAAGACTGCATTTTTACATTTGGGAATGTGGCTTTTTGAATCCCACGCAACATATGTACATATAAATATCAAACGTTTTGGGGGGCTTACTCAAAAGTATTTGAAGTGCTATAAAAGGGCCTAAAAAAGAAAGGAATATCTTCCCCCTTCCCTCTACCTAAAAGCAGCTCTCAGCCTTTTTTTTTTTTATTACCCAAGTTTATTTAGGCAGACCTGAGGATAGGGAGGCTCTGCATCTAAAAGAAGGTGTCGGTCCTCTTGGTGGTGAAGTGTGGCTTGAGATATAAGAACTGGTGGGGCTGTAGGAACTTGATCTTGGAATCATCAAATAGTTCGACTGCTAGTCAGCAGCACTGGCTGGCTGAAATCTCCTCCACCTTCATTATCTGGATCAAGCAGGTGTGGGCAGGGTGCCATGGTCCCATGTCTTGGCAACACCAAGTGACAACGCCTGGAATTTTCAGGTCCAGGTTATATGCGGTGGGTGCTGCTGGTGGGGGGAGGAGGGTGATAGGGCAGTCAGGTGCCAAAGTTATTCATCTTCAAGGAGGATATCTTGAACTCCTGTCCACAGTAGATAATTTCCCCTGTCAGCTTGTTCAACAGAGACACAAAGTACCAGCAGTGGAACTTGGCAACAACATGATTAAGTGCAATAATTCGCACGCAACAGAGGGGAGGACTGTGGCATTTGAGGATGGGCAGGCAGGGCCCCACCATCTTGTACTCTTACAGTGTGCCCAAGGGCTTCATGGCACACTTTGTTCTCGCCACCACCCAAGAAAGGTCAGCTCCTTTTTATTGAGACCTGCCTTTTTACCTTACACTCATTCCCACTTCCCCTAATAAGGTTTCCCTGAGGCCCTGAGAACAAGTTGAAACAGAGTTCTCCTCTATGCCCTCAGAGTTCCCTATTTCAACCACCGCACTGTTAAATCCCTCAGTAATTTAGTATTCCTTACTACCAGTTAACTAAGCTTTCTTCCTCACCAGTATTTAAGCTCCTAAGAACTCTGCTTTAGTTATCTTAGTAATCCCCAGTGCCTGACATAAACAAATGTTCAATAATGTTGGCAGAATGAATGAATGGCAAATATTACTAATAAACATGAGAAGTAGAGGCCCTGCACTTTATCTCTGCTTCTAAACATGCCTCATCGTGTAACTCTGAGCAAGTCCCATCATTCCCTAAAGCAAGGTGTCCGAATCTTTCAAGGAAATCAGAACAAGAATATCACCTTCCTCACAAGGCTACTGAGACATGAAAGGAAGTCCGTATCATTTCTTAGTATGTCATAAGTTCTATGAATACTCTTTGGTGAATCTTCTGGAGGTGGATAGAAGGTGATGGAGCTGGGGAGGAAATTTACAAAGTTTTACTCGTGCGATATAAATTCAAGTTCACACATCTCTCCATTTTGAAAATGAAAACACTGTCAAGACAACATGAATAATCTAAAACATGGCTGGCTAATTATATATGTATGTACACATATATATTAATAATATATACATATATAATAACTAGAGATTAGCGGGGCACCATTGGAAAAGGGCACCTTAGTAAAGATATGGATTGAATACTTGGTGTCTTTTCAGACACTGTGGAGCATAAGCTTTCTCAGGAAGTAGGGAGAAGGACCAAAGACCCTGGGCACTATAATTTGTTTTCCTCCTGAAAAAGACTGTGATGCTGTAATAATACAAATGGAACTAAAATGGTTAAAGTCACAAAGCAGCTCAGCAGTCATTAGGGATTCAGGCTAAGGCAATGCGCAAGCACTAATACTAACTATGGTCCTTAGCCTTTGGAGTTGGTGAGATGAACCCAGCCTGCTTCTTGCAGACCAAACACTTATGCTAATTGAAGAGAAACTTTCTGGGGAAAAAAAAAAGACAGCCAAACCTAAGAGGACTGTCAACTCCAGGGTCATCAGTGAAGTGATAACCAGAAAAGAGCTGAAATCAAAGGCTGTCTCTGCCTCCCCCTGCACACTCTGTTCTGTGGGAGCCCATGGTGGTCACAGCTCCTTTAACAATATTTATAATGAAGGAACAACGTTGGAGATGTCAACCTTGATTATTCATAAAGCTTCCTCCTGCTCAGATCCACCCTGAGGCTAACAGTAAAAGTACCTGATTCCCAATTCTCAAACACAAAAGCATACAGAGCTTGAAAGAGGAGCTGACTAATAAAGTTTGCATATCCCTAAGAAAAAGAGCATACAAGGAAGAAGAAAAGGAATGGCAAGATTAAACAAAAACAGTAAGCTTGGATGGGAAATGATAAAAATTTTAAAAGCCAAGAACTTAAATCTATTTTCTTTCTCTTTTTTTTTTTTTTTTAACGTCCTTGTTCATTTACATTTCAGTATAAACCATTTGGAGAGAACAGCTGTTTCATCTCTGGAATAGAAAGCTGAGGTGCTTTGAATGCTTACTGTGGGAGCGTAATGTTGCTAAACTCTGCTCTGGAGAGAGTCTAGTGGCTTTAAACTGAGAGGAAAGGCAGAGGAAGGCCTTCATTGCTGGTTCTAATAGACAAGGAGGTGACCAAAGCAGAGGCTTTGAGGACTCACTCAGGCAGACTATGTAGGGGGAAGAGTCCAAGACGGATCCGGAGCTTACAACCAGGTTCTCCAGTCCCTTAGCTCTATCCTACTTATTCATTTGAGCACTCTTTCTCATTTACTTAGCAGTTGCCTCATTTTCAAAGTGGGAAGAATACTACTAATTTTCCTTCTAGGGTTGCTGTAAATATTTAATTAAATAGGGAGAATAAAGCCCAGAGTTGGGATTATAGCAAGTACTTAATAAATGTCACTTATTTGCTGTTATTATCAATCCTGAAGGATATGTCAAATAGAAATTAAACTGTTTGCTTTTGGATTTTGTGGTTTTAATAGAGATATGGTTTGAGCTCACAGTAATGACTAATGCTGATTATCAAATATCCTCTCTCTCTTCTCCTGGTCACATATACTAGACTAGGATTATACTTCTGGCCCTTTCTGGTTGAGTGAAGTCATGTGACCAGGTCTAGCCAATAGTTCTGAAAGGAAGTGCCATGTATTACTTTTAGGCCAGAACATTCAACTGTACGAAACCTTCCAGAGCTCTTGTCCTATGGCCATGATACTAAAAATGTTCCAAATGAGGGCACTTGGGTGGCTCAGTTGGTTGAGCAACTGCCTTTGGCTCAGGTCATGATCCCTGAGTTCCAGGATCGAGTCCCACATCTGGCTACCAGCTCCACGGGGAGTCTGTTTCTTCTTCTAACCTTCTCTCTTCTCATGCTCTCTGTCACTTTCTCTGTCTCTCTAATAAATAAATAAAATCTTTAAAAAAAATGTTCCAAATGATGACTATTCTATCAACCTGGGCTCTGAGGTCCATAAATCTCTTGATTTTTAGTTGATTTAAAATCTTTTCTCAGTTGTGGAAATCACAGGTTAGTAACTTTTCAAATATTAGTTCTGTCCCATTAGCCCTCTTGCAGGTGACCACAAAAGACTTGAAGCAACTGTCCATTATAGTTAAAAATCAAAAACCTCAAGATTCATTAATAAAAGTATCATTAATGGATATCATTAATCAATAATTATATCCATTCAGTGAAATATTACATAGTAGTTAAAATATAAAACATTGTGTAGTAGTTAAAATATTGAACCAACCATATATAAATCAACATATACAAGCCATAAAACCTAATATTGATTTGGGAAACAGTATGCATTTTTGTGAATGCTTTCATGTACATGTATACAAAAATGCTACAGATATTTAGAGGCACATGAACATGTAGTTAAAAGTATAAAAATGTGCATAAGATTTGTAAATATAAAACCAAAAGAGGTTGCTTCTGAGGGAAAAAGAGGAATTGAGCTCAGTGAGGAGTATTAACTTTAAATATAACATCATATTACTTTTTTAAATGCCAAGAAATATGAAGCACTTATCATAAAAATACTGTAATTGTGTATGTTTAAAATTTTTCATAATTTTTTAACAAATGTGTTATGACGATCATATAAAGGTAGATGACAAGGCATGTTTCTGCAAGTTCATGAACACAACTTCTTTAAAAAGATGTTATTTAGGTCCAGTCTCTACAGAGATCCAAAAATACAGTAGGTTAGACAAGACAGAAGTTTCTCTTTTGCCATCACAGATGGATCCTCTAACCGCCCCCCCCCATCAAATCTATGGAACGAGCAAGAAAATTTTAAGGAGAGTGTGCTTCATTCTTTTAATGGTACAACATGAAACTGCCATACATTTTTTCTTCCTACATCTAAGTGGCTAGAAATTTGCTTCATGACTGTATCACTATATCACTATAAGGAAATGTGAGAAATGTAGTCCCTGGCTAGGAAACCATGTGTCCACTAGCCTTCGCAGTTCTATGATTAAAGGAAGAAGAGAAGAACAGATGGATGTACCTGACCACTAGCCACCTGTGTCACAGGATGGATTACACCCAGCCACAACAGAAGTGCCAAAGGAGCATTTACAAATGGGAAATTTGTCCTTCTGTCTTTTATCAGGATCCAACCCCACAAATAGTCCCTGCTAATCTTTTTTTTTCCATAGCTTCCTAGCTCTAGTCTTACTTAGCTATACTTCATTCCCTAAGTGCAGTCTGTGAGATGGAGATTTAAAGACAGAATGACACGTATCCTGCCTTCAAAAGAAAGATACAATTTTGCTACGATGAGCATTAAAATGGCAGGAGGCATGTGGTTTAATCTGAACATTGGGGACCCCTAAGCCAATCATGGGGGCCTATGAAAACTTCCCTGTAAAGTCTCTCCAGGCTTCACAGAGAATGTGGCTCTAGAATTGAGGCTTGGAGGTTGAATAGGAAGCTGTTAGGGAGACAAATGGGGTTCTGACCACGGGGGAATAAATATGCAAAGGTAAGAGAATGAGAAACTTAATACTTTCAGGAAAACAAAGACATTCCATGTGGTTGTAAGATAATAAGGCAGTGGGTGAACGATGAAGCTGGTATGTTAGGTGAGAAGAAATCATAGTCAATCTTTCATTCACGAGAAGTTCAGATTTTATCTTGCATATACAGAGGGAGTGACTAACAAATTTTGAACAAGGAAGGAAAAGAGGTAATATTAGATTTGTTAGAAAGATGACTCTGAAACCAATGTGGAGGATGGATCAGGACAGAGAGAAAACTATTGATAGTAAAGGCAGAGGAGATAGTTCTAGGGGATGAGAAAGGAAGATGTATTTGAAGTCCCTGTAAGACACCCAATAAAAACAGCTAGTAAATAGGGTACTGAACACACTAGAAGCTTGGGAAAGAAGTTCTGGTTTCCATGACGTGCCATCCCTTTAGTTTGCAGTTTCTGGAATGGATAAAACACTTTTAAACCCCAATGGTCAATTCTGCTCCTCATTTTATGGTGGCTGTTTTACCACTCCTTGATAGGCAAGACTCCTAGTATCTTCAATCTGTGCTCGCCCTCACCCTAGTTAACTGTCCTCTTGTTAATACAGCATTGATGATGGCACAGTGCTGGGAATTCAAATCTAGTTGAATACCTTACTAATGAAGAAATGTCAATCTGAAGAGGTCTCTGGGGTGTACAACTCTGCATTTGGTCCTGTCATATTGAGCAGTTTTACCAGACAAGATGAAGGCAGGCAAGATACGTTTAACCAATTTCCAGATGACATAAAGATAGCAGAAGTAAGTCTGTGGATGTCAGGATGAGAACTTAGAGAGAACTAAATATACTAAAATCAACAAAATAACATATAATGGGGACACATGGAAAAGGCTGTGAAATAAAATTGTTCAAATAAACTACAAAAGTAAACTCATGGGGAAGTCCTGATGAAGGGATCTGCTATCCAGAATACTTAATGCTCATAAAACACCCTGGAAAACTTTATTCAAAACACAAAGACTGGGAGGGGAGGGAAAAGATGGCAGAGGAGTAGGGGATCCTATTTCAACTGGTACCCTGAATTGAGCTGGATATCTACCAGACCATTCTGAACACCCACAAAACCAGCCTGAGATGTAAGAAGATATATCTAGATCTCTACAAGAGAGTATCTCTGCGGTTGGTCTCCAGATATGAAGCGGGGAGCTGTGATTCTGCAGGCAGATATCAGAAGATGAACAGAAGGTGGAGAGAGCCTCCTGGATCCTGCTCTGTCGGAGCACAAAAGCCTCCCGTGCTGGGGTCCAGGCACAGACTCACAGATGGAGGGGTGGGGAAAGGACTTTAGGGTAGCCCCCAGACTGAAACCTCGAGCTGTGGGGCTGCACGTGTGAACTGGGAGTGGCATGCAATTTTAGAAGCACAAAGAACAGAGATGTGCCTGGACCTGGAAGCGAGGACTGGTAGTGCTGCTGTGGGGCACACAATCCAGGACGTTCTGGTTTTTAGCAGCACAGACAGAAAGGGAGATAGTGTGACATGGAGAGCTCAGTGGAAAGCAGAATGTGATCTCTCTGTTCTGAGACAGAGGTTTGGATATGGTCACTTCTGCTCTGACTCTTGGAAGAGATGTGGAAGGCCACTAGGGAAAGCCTTAAGAGAACAGAAGCCCCAAAAAACTGGTTTTCACTGAGACCATCACCCCCTTCACAGGGGGCAGGGAAACTCTGCCCAAACAAGGTTGCCTGAGTAACAGTGCAGCAGGCCCCCTGGAAGACAAGCTGGAAGAACAAGAGGCTGACAACCTTAAGGTCCCTAAAGAACAGGTACATCCTGCTTGGGTTATGATCAATAATCTGGACTCTGTACATTCCCTCAATCACCCTTCAACAGAATGGCTAAGAGGAAGAACTCCCAACATAAGAAAGATTCAGAGACTGTGACCTCTGCCACAGAACTAATGTGTATGGATATAAGCAAGATGTAGGAAACAAACTTCAGGGTAACAGTTATGAAGATAATAGCTAGGATGGAGAAAACCATTAATGGCAACATAGATTCTCTAAGGGCAGAAATGAGAGCTAATCTGGCAGAATTTAAAAATGCTATAAAAAAATGCTATCAATGAGATCTAGTCTAGATACTCTACCAGCTGGGGTAAACGAGGCAGAAGAACGAACTAGTGATCTAGAAGACAAACTGATAGAAAAGAAGGAACAGGAGGAGGCCTAGAACAACCAGCTTAAAATCCATGAAAACAGAATTAGAGAAATAAATGACACCATGAAACATTCTAATGTCAGAATTATTGGGAACCCTGAAGGGGTGGAAAGCGAGAGAGGACTAGAAGATATATTTGAGCAAATTGTAGCTGAGAACTTCCCTGATCTGGGGAATTAAACAAGCATTCATGTCCTAGAGGCAGAGAGGACCCCTCCCAAGATGAAAGAAAACAGACCAAAGCCTCAGCATGTAATTGTAAAACTTGCAAATCTTAGAACCAAGGAAACCATCTTAAGGGCAGTTAGG
Organism: Nasua narica; assembly: GCA_028533885.1. NCBI lineage: Eukaryota > Metazoa > Chordata > Mammalia > Carnivora > Procyonidae > Nasua > Nasua narica. The sequence continues at coordinate 42,110,591 of CM052797.1, forward strand.
GGGAAGAGATTCCTTATGCACAGAGAGAGGAACATCAGAATAAGGTCAGACCTGTCCACAGAGAACTAGCAAGCTAAAAAGGCCTGGCAGGACATATTCAGGGTACTAAATGAGAAGAACATGTAGCCAAGACTACTTCATCCAGCAAGGCTGTCATTCAGAATGGATGGAGAGATAAAAAGCTTCCAGGACTGGCAGAAACTGAAAGAATATGTGACCACTAAGCCAGCCCTGCAAAAAATATTAAGGGGGGTTCTATAAAAGACCCCCAAGAGCAATATAGAACAGAAATTTACAATCTATAGAAACAAGGACTTCACAGGCAACATGATGACAATAAAATCATATCTTTCAATAGTCACTCTCAATGTGAACGGCCTAAATGCTCCCATAAAATGACACGGGGTTGCAGACTGAATAAAAAGACAGGACCCATTCAATATGCTGTCCACAAGAGACTCATTTTGAACCTAAAGATACCTCCAGACTGAAAGTGAAGGGATGTAGAACCATATTTCATGCCAATGGACCTCAAAGCTGGGGCAGCAATTCTCATACCAGACAAATTAGATTTTAAGCTAAAGACTGTAGTTAGAGATACAGAAGGACACTGTATCATTCTTAAAGGGTCTATCCAACAAGAAGATCTAACAACTGTAAATATCTATGCCCCCAACATGGGAGCAGCCAACTACATAAACCAACTGTTAACCAAAACAGACATATTGATAACAATACATTAATAGTAGGAGACCTCAACACTCCACTCAGCAATAGACAGATCATTAAGCAGAAAATCAACAAAGAAACAAGAAAATCAACAAAGAAACAAACAACCTGTGTGTTGAAGGACACAGTGGACCAGATTGAACCTCATAGATATATATAGAACATTCTACCCTAAAACAACAGAATACTCATTCTTCTCTAGCACACATAGAACTTTGTCCAGAGTAGACCACATACTGGGTCACAAATCAGGTCTTAACCAATACCAAAATACTGAGATTATTCCCTACATATTCTCAGACCATAATGCTTTGAAACTGGAAATCAATCACAAGAAAAAGTTTGGAAGAAATTCAAACACCTTGCTCAAGAATGTTTGAGTCAACCAGGAAATCAAAGAAGAACTTAAACAATTCATGGAAACCAATGAGAATGAAAACAAATCGGTCCAAAACCTATAGGATATGGCAAAGTCAGTCCTAAGGGGGAAATACATAGCCAGCCAAGCCTCACTCAAAAAAATAGAAAAATCCCAAATACACAAACTACCTTTACATCGTAAAGAACTGGAGAATGAATAATCAATTAAGCTTAACCCACACACAAGAAGGGAAATAATTAAGATTAGAGCAGAAATCAATGAATTAGAAACCAGAAATACAGTAGAACACATCAACAAAACTAGAAGCTGGTTCTTTGAAAGAATTAATAAGATCAATAAGCCACAGGCTAGACATATCTAAAAGAAAAGAGAAAGGACCCAAATTAATAAAATTATGAATGAAAGGGAAGAGATCACGACTAACACCAAAGAAATAGAAACAATTATCAGAAATTATTATCAACAACTATATGCCAATAAATTAAGCAACCTGGAAGAAGTGGATGCATTCCTGGAAACCTATAAACTACCAAGACTGAAACAGGAAGAAACTGACAACCTGAATAGGCCAATAACCAGTAATGAGATTGAAGCAGTAATCAAAAACCTCCCAAAAAACCAGAGTCAAGGACCTGATGGATTCCCTGAGGAATTCTGCCAAACATTTGAAAAAGAAATAATACCTATTTTTCCTGAAGCTGTTTCAAAAAACAGCAACAGAAGGGAAACTTCCAGACTTAGTCTATGAGGCCAAATTACCTGGATCCCAAAACCAGGCAAAGACCCCATCAAAAAGGAGAATTTCAGACCAATATCCCTGATGAATATGGATGCCAAAATTCTCAACAAGATCCTAGCTAACAGGATCCAACAGTACATTAAAAGGATAACCCATCATGACCAAGTGGAATTTATCCCTGGGATGCAAGGATGGTTCAACATTCACAAATCAATCAATGTGATAGAACACATTAGTAAGAGGAGAGAGAAGAACCATATGGTCCTCTCAATTGATGGAGAAAAAGTATTTGACAAATACAGGATCCTTTCCTGATTAAAACTCTTCAGAGTATAGGGATAGAGGGAAAATTCCTCAATTTCATAAAATCCATCTATGAAAACACACAGCGAATATCATCACCAATGGCAAAAACTGAGAGCCTTTTCCTTAAGATCAGGAACATGACAAGGATGCCCACTCTTGCCACTACTGTTCAACATAGTACTGAAAGGCCTAGCAACAGCAATCAGACAACAAAAAGAAATAAAACTTATTCAAATTGGCAAAGAAGTCAAACTCTCTTCTTCACAGATGACATAATACTTTATGTGGAAAACCCAAAAGACTCCACCCCTAAATTACTAGAACTCATACAGCAATTCAGTAATGTGGCTGGATACAAAATCAATGCACAGAAATCAGCTGCTTATACACTAACAATGTAACTGTAGAAAGAGAAATTAGGGGCACCTGGGAGGCTCAGTGGGTTAAAGCCTCTGCTTCAGCTCAGGTCATGATCTCAGGGTCCTGGGATCGAGCCCCACATCAGGCTCTGTGCTCAGCAGGGAGCCTGTCTCCCCCCCTCTCTCTCTGCCTGCCTCTCTGCCTACTTGTGATCTCTCTCTCTCTTTCTCTGTCAAATAAATAAATAAAATCTTAAAAAAAAAAGAGAGAAATTAGAGAATTGATTCCATTTACAGTAACACCAAAAACTATAAGATACCTTGGAATAAACCTAACCAACAAGGTAATGGATCTATACTCTAGGAGCTACAGAATACTCATGAAAGAAACGGAAGAAGACACAAAAAGATGGAAACATATTCCATGCTCATGGATCAGAAAAATAAACATCATTAAAATGTCTATCCTGCCCAGATCGATCTATACTTTCAATGGCCATCCCGATCAAAATACCAACAGCATTTTTCAAAGTGCTGGAATAGACAATCCTAAAATTTGAATGGAAGCAAGAAAGACCCCAAAGCGCCAAGGGAATGATGAAAAAGAAAAACAAAGCTGAGGACATCACATAGCCTGACTTAAAGCTATATTACAAAGCTGTGATCACCAAGACAGCATGGTATTGGCATAAAAACAAGACATGCAGACCAAGGAACAGAATAGAGAGTCCGGAAATGGACCCTCAACTCTATGGTCAACTAATCTTTGACAAATCAGGAAAAAATGTCCAATGGAAAAAAAATCTCTTCAATAAATGGCTGGGAAAACTGGACAGCTATGTACAGAAGAATGAAACTCAACCATTCTCTTGCACCATATACAAAGATAAACTCAAAATGGGCCAAAGACCTCTATATGAAACAGGAATTCATCAAAATACTAGAGGAGAACATAGGCAGTAACTTCTTTGACATCGGCCACAACAACTTCTTTCAAGACACATCTCCAAAGGCAAGGGAAACAAAAGCAAAAATGAACTTTTGGGATTTCATCAAGATAAAAAGCTTCTGTACAGCAAGGGAAACAGTCAACAAAACTAAGAAGAAACCCACCAAATGGGAGAAGATATCTGCAAAAGACACTACAGACAAAGGGCTGATATTCAAGATCTATAAAGAACTTCTCAAACTCAACATTTAAAAAACAAACAGCCCAGTCAAAAAAAAAAATGGGCAGAAGACATGAACAGAAATTTCTCCAAAGAAGACATACAAATGGCTAACAGACACATGAAAAAATATTCATCATTAGCCATCACAGAAATTCACATCAAAACCACATTGAGATATCAGTCAGATGGCAAAAATTGACAAGAAAACAAATGTTGGAGAGGTTGTGGAGAAATGGGAACCCTCATACACTGGTGGTGGGAATGCAAGTTCGTACAGCCACTTTGGGAAACAGTGTGGTGGTTCCTCAAAAAGTTAAAAACAGAGCTACCGTATGACCCAGAAATTGCCCTACTGGGTATTTACCCCAAAGATACAGATGTAGTGAAATGAAGGGGCATGTGCACCCCAACGTTCATAGCAGCAATGTCCACAATAGCCAAACTGTGGAAAGAGCTGAGATACCCTTCAACTGACAAATGAATAAAGAAGATGTGGTCCATATACACAATGGAATAGTTCAGCCATCACAAAGGATGAATACCCAACTTTTGCATCAAAATGGATGGGACTGGGTGGAGATTATGCTAAGTGAAATAAATCACTGCTGGTGGGAACACAAGTTAGTGCAGCCACTTTGGAAAACGGTGTCGAGATTCCTGAAGAAATTAAAAATAGAACTACCCTATGACCCTGCAATTGCACTACTGGGTATTTACACCAAAAATACAGATACAGTGAAAAGAAGGGCCATATGTACCCCAATGTTCATAGCAGCAATGGCCACAATCACCAAACTATGGGAAAAGCCAAGATGTCCTTCAACAGACAAATGGATAAAGAAGATATGGTCCATATACACAATGAAATATTACATCTCCATCAGAAAGGATGGATACCCAACTTTTGCATCAACATGGACGGGACTGGAAGAGATTATGCTGAGTGAAATAAGTCAAGCAGAGAAAGTCAATTATCATATGGTTTCACCTACTTGTGGAGCATAAGGAATAACACGGAGGATATTGGGGAAAAGAAAGGAAAAATGAGTTGGGGGAAATTGGAGGGGGAGGCGAACCATGAAAGACTGTGGACTCAGAAACAAACTGAGGGTTTTGGAAGGGAGGGGATGGGGCATGGGTGAGCCTGGTGGTGGTAATAAGGGGGGCACGTATTGCATGGAGCACTGGGTGTGGTGCATAAACAATGAATCTTGGAATATTGAAAAAATAAAAGTAAAAAAAAGTCAAGCAGAGAAAATAAATTATCATATGGTTTCACTTATTTGTGGAACATAAGGAATAGCATGCAGGATATTAGGAGAAGGAAGGGAAAAATGAAGGAGGGGAAAATGAAGGTGGGGGAATCAGAGGGGGAGATGAACCATGGAGACTATGGATTCCAAGAAACAAACTGAGGGTTTTAGATGGGAAGAGGGGAATGGGTGAGCCCAGTGATGGATATTAAGGGGGGCATGTATGCATGGACACTGGGTGTTATACACAAACAATGAATCATGGAACACTACATCAAAACTAATGATGTACTGTATGGTGACTAACATAACATAAAACAAAACAAAACAAAACAAAACAAAAAACACACACAAAAACCACCATTTCCTAGTGCTCAATCAGCAAAACAAATGTGAATCCTCTTTCCTTGGAGATGGCTACACTTTCAATAAAATGGATGGTCAATAATCTTCTTAGTTATTGTTCTATTCTATAGGGACTTCCACATTTGTTTACCCTTTAGTCAAAGGATACAGAGCTACATTTCACTACAAATGTTTTTCTAGGAATGCTACTACATTATACCTCTTAATCTATGTATTTTTTAACTACTAATCAAGACGAAATACAGTTTCTAGAATATAATCTTTTTCTTAAAAGATTTTATTTGAGAGGGAAAGCGCGTGCGTGAGTGGGCGAACAAGCAGGGGCAGGGGCAGGGGCAGAGGGAGAGGAAGAAGCAGGCTCTCCACGAAGCAGGGAGCCCAACACAGAGCTCCATCCCAGGACCCTGGGATCATGATCTGAGCCAAAGGCAGATGCTTAACTGAATAAGCCACTCAGGTGCCCCTCTAGATGATAAATTGATCATCCTTATCTGTAACTCATTCACATGGCAGCCTGTACTTCTCCTTCAAAATTTAAACACCACTATAAGGCATTATTAACTTTCAATATCTGTAAGCTCCATGTCTGACTGATTCATTATTCTATCTCCAGTGCCAAATACAGAGCTGACCCTTAGTAGGGGCAAAATAAATATTTACAGAGTGAACAAATGAATGAAAAAAATAAATGATAAACACCCAGCAAGAATGATAGTGTGTTTTAGTTAACACACGATAGTGTTAAAGATCTTTGTTATCTAACTTTTTCATGGTGGGAAAATGAATTCTTTGGTCACTTAATTGTCATAAGCATTTTTATCCATATTATCAGCTGTTTCTAACCAAATAACCTATATACCTCTAGTCACCTGCAGCAAATGACTTGCATGTCAGAGAAAAGTAGCAAAAAATATGCAATATTGTCATATTCTCTCCTACACTGTAAATTCTCCTTGTATAAAACAGATATTCCAGGGGAGAAAAACATTTAGTTCCTGATTTCTTTCTCCTTTTCTCATATCTACATTCATTTTTTTTTTAGCTGGAAAAAAAATACTGTTAAAATTCCAAGCAAAAGTCCTTATACATAAAGGCATGAATAAATGACTATTTGTTATACAAGGGCTATGAACAGGAGAAAGGTGAAGAGAGAGAAGGTGAGGAGGTAATTCAGAGAATGCCAACAGAATATAGGTAAAGCTAATCACATCAATTCTCTTTGAAGCAGCTCCTGCCTGTTTTATTACAGATTCCACAGGCAGCTGGTGATTTGGCTCTGCTGTTACACTCAACTACAGCAATCAAAAATTCTCTCTGCTGAACTTTCATTGAGGATTCCACATACTGTAAGTGTGGGCCATTTTATTTCATAGTGGCCTAATTAAGGTGTTTCCTTTCACATTTGTTCTGTAAACTGTACCATAAAAAGCTACCATTTAAAAATTTTGCAATCAATTCTACTACCCTAATAGAAGCAAAATGTCATTTCGAAATTACTGTCATGCAGGAGTAATGAACGAATTGTCGGAAACCTATTTCAAAATTCATTTTATAGAAATCAATACGAGTGCTTGCCCACCTGGATATTAAAAAGGGAACTTCTCCACCAATTAGCTAAATATCATAATTTTTAAAAGGCCAAAATTTTAGCTCTCCACCACCCCATTCAATAGATCAAACAAATGGTTTCAGAAGATAACCAGTTCTTTCCTTACCAACTAACATAGGCAGTAAGAGAAGAACTGTTCTACCCTCAGGAGGATTAATCCACTAACTGAGCATCCAAAGCTTCCTGCAACATCCAACCTCAAACCAGCATCCCAGCTATTGCCATTCTTGCCCACAAACAGGGACGGATATTTTATTTCTACTGTACAATTAGTTTGGCATACCTATAATGTTTTGTTCTGTTACACATTTGGAGGTTAGGATCATCCTGTAACACGGTTTTTATTTTTTTTATTTTTTCTTTAAAGATTTTATTTATTTATTTATTAGGAAAGAGAGAGAGTGAGAGAGAGCATGAGAGGGGAGAAGGTCAGAGTGAGAAGCGGACTCCTCATGGAGCCGGGAGCCCGATGGGGGACTCGATCCCAGGACTCCGGGATCATGATCTGAGCCAAGGGCAGTTGCTTAACCAACTGAGCCACCCAGGCGCCCACGGTTTTTATTTTTTAAATTCATTTCATATTTGGGTTATTTTAATTCTTAATTTGTGGGAAAACAAAATTTTCAATAGAGTTCCAATAAAGAACTGATGTTTGGTTTCAAAATCTCTCCCTCCCTCTCCTCTTTTTTTTTCTTCTCTTAAAACATCTTCCAAAAAAGTTTTTTTTTTTAAAATTGTCTTATGTTATCAAGTAGAAACTCTATTCCCTATGCAGATAGGCAGCAAGTAAAGTAGGTAAATCTTCCTCCATTATATGAGTGCTATAGAGCAGAGTTGTCAACTGCTTCATTGTTGGGGCAGGTTTGACTATCCATACCCACTTGAGAAAGAAAAAGAATCTGAGTCTGATTTTTCTGTAAGACGTGTCAGAGAGTAATCCAAGATTAGGAAACTGTATGAACTTCTCAGTGATCACTCAGAAATAAAGTAGCACCCACAACCTGAAATGGTAGATTTTTTTCTTAAAGAAACACATTATGTGAACATTTTAAATAACCTAACAAGTACTCCAGGTGGGCTCACCAGAATTCTGACCTGTTCATTAAAAGGTATGCGTAGACATATTTAAGTTTTTTTCCCCAAATATGTTTATTTTATTTTTTCAGTGTTATAAGATTGATTGTTCATTCACCACTTATATTTAAGTTTTATGGCCACTCTGTAGAAAGAGTGGAAGACATAAAAAAGAAAAAAAAGAGGGAAATACTGACCAAATTATTTGCTTGCCAGCTTTAAAACTTGGTTTTTCCTTCTTGTGAAAGACATATATACACTTAAGGGACTCTTTCTTATGTCCCCACCTCTTCCCAGTACCTCAAAAGTAACAACCCAGGAAATAAAATATCTAAGGCACACATATTAAAATCCTCCAAATCCCTTGTTCAGCCATTTACTGATCATACAGTATTCACCACTATTAAAGATTTAACATACTTCATAACTATGGTTTCCAATCTAAATTAAAGATAAGGTGGTGCACTGAGCTGGCTCAGTTGGGAGAATATACAACTCTTGATTGCAGGGCCCATGTTGGGGGTAGAGCCTACTTAAAAATAAATAAACAAATAAAGTGAAGATAAGTTATATTGGGTTGGAAGAGGAAAGTAAGACTATAGACTCCTTTTTACATCCATGATGACCAAGACAAATGAAGGATGTCCTTTGACATTTTTAATCCCAATTCCCTAGAAGAAAAATGTGAGTATTCATAGCAGAAAACAAAGAAAGGGAAGAAAAACAGTAATTTCATCCCACAACTATTTTCATCAGCCATAAAATGGCTAGTCAGGAGGCAATCCACACTTTAACCAGTTTTGGAAACAGATGGTTCTAAATGTGACCAATTTTCCTCAACATTTAACAGCAACATCAGAAATTAAACATGTTACAGAAACCATTAGGTTCAGTCCCACTCCTGTTACCATCAGTGTTGTCTATTAGTGAAATCATATCCCATTAACATACTTATACTGATTGAAGGAGGAAGCTTGCAGGAAAGAAAAGAATTAGCTATCACTAAATATTCTAAAGCAAAGGTTAGGTTCTTCCTTTCCCAATTCAAACCAAACACCTGCTTGCTGACCACATTTCCTTTCTGACCAAGAAAGTTGGTGGATCAAGTTGAGGTTTTAAAATAAGTTTTTTGGGGCACCTGGGTGGCTCAGTGGGCTAAAGCCTCTGCCTTCAGCTCAGGTCATGATCTCAGGGTCCTGGGATCAAGCCCTGCATCGGGCTCTCTGCTCAGCGGGGAGCCTGCTTCCCCCTCTCTCTGCCTGCCTCTCTGCCTACCTGTGATCTCTTTCTCTCTGTCAAATAAATAAATAAAATCTTTAAAAGAATAAAAATAAATAAAAATAAGTTTTCTTAGCTAGAATCCTGATCCATTCCCAAAAGCTATATTTCCACCTCAGATGAATAAAATATCCCACTTGTAAATTTCTTGGTCTATTGAATAATATGAAGGCTTGAAGCAGCAGTTCCATCTCCAATTTGTCTGAACCTACAGCAAACAGTTGAGGAAGAATACAGATTTACACACGCAAAGAACTCCTCCTAGTGGCTTATTTAGCCATATTTCAAAGTAAAGACTAGACAAGTACTGATCCTTCTCAACCAGACAGTCTGGGTGAAAATCATTTCCCCAAGGCCCTTTGTTCTGATGTAGGACTTTGGATGTGACAAGAATGTGAAGCATTTGTAAAGGCTTTTTCTGAAAATCTTTTTGCTAGAGGTATGATGACCATTAATACCTCCTGCCCTTCCTTCCTGATAGAGGCATTAAAGATGCTTTATGAATAAGGAAAGATATGAATATAATGTTAGAGCCTTAAAATTTCAATCTCAAAGTGAGCAGAGGAACTAGTGTCACTAACCAATCCCAATGAGAATTCCTTCAAGAAAGGCAGAGAGATCAGACTTACCAAGAAAAAAAGAAAGGACTCAAATAAAATCACAAATGAAAGAGGATAAATAACAATCAATATCACAGAAATACAATCATAAGAGAATATTATGCAAAAACTATATGCCAACAAATTGGACAACCTAGAAGAAACGGGTAAGTTCCGAGAAACATATAAACTACCAAAAAGAATCAGGAAGAAAGAGAAAATTTGAACAGACTGAAAGTTAGCAAAGAAGTTGAATCAGTACTCAAAAAACTCCCAATAATAAAAAAGTCTAGGACCAGATGGCTTTATAGGCAAATCCTACCAAACAGTTCATATCTATTCTTCTTAAACTATATCCCAGAAAATAGAAAAGGAAAGGAAATGAGATCAGCATTACCCTGAAACCAAAACCAGATAAAGACACCACTAAAAAAGAGAACTACAGACCAATATCTCTGATGAAAATAGATGCAAAAATTCTCAACAAAACACTAGCAAATCGAATCCAACAATACGTTAAGAAAAATCATTCACTACAATCACATGGGATTTATTCCCAGGATACAAGGGTGGTTTGATATTCACGAAATCAATGTAATACACAACATCAATAAGCAAAAGGATAAGAATCATATGGCCATGTCAACAGACACAGAAAAAGCATGTAACAAAGTATAACATCCATTCATAATAAAAACCCTCAACAAAGTAGGTTTAGAGGGAATATACTTCAACATAATAAAGGCCATATATGAAAAACACACAGCAAACATCACCCTTAATGGGAAAAAACTGAGAGCCCTTCTCCTAAGGTCAGGAACAAGACAAGGATGTCCACTCTCACCACTTTTATGCAACACAGTACTGAAAAGTCCTAGCCACAGCAATCAGACAATGAAAAGAAATAAAAGGCATTCAAATTGGTAAAGAAGAAGTAAAACTTTCACTATTTGCAGATGACATGATACCCTATATAGAAAATCCAAAAGAATCCACCAAAAAACTGCTAGAACTCATCAACAAATTCAGCAAAGTGGCAGGATTCAAAATTAATGTACAGTGGGTGGAGAAAGATGGCGGAGAAATAGGAGGTTGAGATAGAGTCAGATTCCAGAAGTTTATCTAGATAGTTATCAAACCATTCTAAAAGCCAGCATACTCAACAGGAGAGAGAAGAGAGGTAGAACTGCAATTCTAGGAGCAGAAAATCGACCACTTTCCGAAAGGTAGGACGTTTGGAAAAATGAATCCAAAGCTACAGGAAGAGAGACCGCGGGGGGAGGGGCTAGCTCCCTCTGGCCACAGAGCTGCAGAACACAAAATTAGAACTTTTAGAGTCTGCTCCGCTGAGGGACATCGCTCTAGAGGCTGGGGGGGGGGGGGGGGTTAGCCCTCGTGGGAACAGTGTGGTTTCAGGACCCGTGAGGTCACAAAGGGACCGGGGGTGTCTGAGTGCAGCAGAGCTCCCAGGTATATGGGGCTGAGAGCCAGCGAAAGAGAAGGAGCCCTGCAGTGTCCTTGCAGCCTGGGCTTACCGTGGACCATGATCCGAGGCACAACCGGCCATGGCTCTTTGAGCAGGGACCCCGCAGGAGGCAGCTCCAGAGAGACCCTCACCTTCCTTCTCTGAGAGGAGCAGCAGGAATCTGCTGGGTTCGGAGCGGGGCTCCAAGTGCTCAGCATCTCTGGCCGGAGACTGGGAGGCCACCATTTGCATTCCCGGCCTCCAGGGTGGTGGAAAGCACTCAGGGAACAAAGACTCCGGAGAACAATCCTGAGCGAATTGCTTGGCCCATCCCCTAGCATGGGCAGGGCAATTCTGCCTTGGGCAAAGACATTCGAGAATCAAGGCAAAAGGCCCCTCCCCCAGAAGATCAGTGAGAATATCCAGCCAACACCAAGTTTATCAGTGAACCTGTGGAACTCCAGAGTATTTTTCTCTCTCACTCATTCTTAGCTTGATAAAATGACAAGGCGAAAAAACTCACCACAAAAAAAAAAAAAGAACAAGAGACAGTATCGACGGGCTAGAGACCTAGTTAATACAGACATTAGTAATATGTCAGAAATAGAATTCAAAAAGACAGTCATCAAGGTCCTAGCCGGGCTCGAAAAAAGCATGGAAGATATTAAAGAATCTCTTTCTGGAGAAATAAAATCCCTTTCTGGAGAAATAACAGAACTAAAATCTAACCAAGTGGAAATTAAAAAAGCTATTAATGAGGTTCAATCAAAAATGGAGGCTCTTAATGCTAGAATAAATGAGGAAGAAGAATTAGTGATATAGAAGACCAAATGACAGAGAATAAAGAAGCTGAGAAAAAGAGAGACAAACAACTATTGGACCATGAGGGGAGAATGCGAGAGATAAGTGATACCATAAGACACAACAATACTAGAATAATTGGGATCCCAGAAGAAGAAGAAGGAGAAAGGGGCAGAAGATACATTGGAAGGAATTATTCTGGAGAATTTCCCTAATCTGCCGAAGGGAACAAGCATCAAAATCCAGGAGGCACAGAGAACCCCCCTCAAAATCAATAAAAATAGGTCTACACCCCATCATCTAATAGTAAAACTTACAAGTCTTAGTGACAAAGAGAAAATCCTGAAAGCAGCTTGGGAAAAGAAGTCTATAACATACAGAAGTAGGAATGTTAAATTGGCAGGAGACCTATCCACAGAGACCTGGCAGGCCAGAAAGGACTGGCATGATATATTCAGAGCACTAAATACAAAAAATATGCAGCCAAGAATACTATATCCAGCTAGGCTGTCATTGAAAATAGATGGAGACATAAAAAGCTTCCAGGACAAACAAAAACTAAAGAAATTTGAAAACACCAAACCAGCCCTACAGGAAATATTGAAAGGGGTCCTCTAAGCAGAGAGAGACTTAAAGGAACATAGACCAGAAAGGAAGAGAGACAATATACAGTTAAAAGTCACCTTAAAGGCAATACAATGGCACTAAATTCTTATCTGCCAATAGTTACCCTGAATGTAAATGGGCTAAATGCCCCTATCAAAAGACGCAGAGTATCAGAATGGATAAAAAAACAAGACCCATCGATATGCTGTTTACAAGAAACTCATCTTAGACCCAAAGACACCTCCAGTTTTAAAGTGAGGGGGTGGAAAACAATTTACCATGCTAACAGACATCAAAATAAAGCTGGGGTGGCAATCCTTTTATCAGATAAATTAGATTTTAAGCCAAAGAATATAATAAGAGATGAGGAAGGACACTATATCATACTTAAACGGACTGTCCAACAAGAAGATCTAACAATTGTTAATATCTATGCCCCTAACGTGAGAGTAGCCAATTACATAAACCAATTATTAACAAAGTCAAAGAAATACATCAACAATAATACAATAATAGTAGGGGACTTTAATACCCCCTCATTGAAATGGACAGATCATCTAAACAAAAGATCAACAAGGAAATAAAGGCTCTAAATGAGGGACGCCTGGGTGGCTCAGTTGGTTGAGTAGCTGCCTTCGGCTCAGGTCACGATCCCGGTGTCATGGGATCGAGTCCCGCATCGGGCTCCTTGCTCGGCAGGAAGCTTGCTCCTCTCTCTCTGCCTCTGCCTGCCTCTCTGCCTGCTTGTGTTCTCTCTCTGTTAAATGAATAAATAAAATCTTTTTAAAAAAAAAAAAGGCTCTAAATGACACACTGGACCAGGCAGGCATCACAGATATATTCAGAACATTCCAACCCAAAGCAACAGAATACACATTCTTCTCTAGTGCACATGGAACATTCTCCAGAATAGATCACATCCTGGGTCACAAATCAGGTCTTAATTGGTACCAAAAGATTGGAATCATTCCCTGATTATTTTCAGATCACAATGCCATGAAACTAGAACTCAATCACAAGAGCAAAGTTGGAAAGAATTCAAATACATGGAGGCTAAAGAGCATCCTACTCAAGAATGAATGGGTTAACCAGGAAATTAAAGAAGAATTAAAAAAATCCATGGAAACAAATGAAAATGGAAACACAACTGTTCAGAATCTTTGGGACATAGTAAAGGCGGTCCTGAGAGGAAAGTATATAGCAATACAAGCCTTTCTCAAGAAACAAGAAAGATCTCAAATACACAGTCTAACCCTACACCTCAAGGAGCTGGAGAAAAAACAGCAAAGAAAGCCTAAACCCAGCAGGAGAAGAGAAATAATAAAGATCAGAGCAGAAATCAATGAAATAGAAACCAAAAGAACAGTAGAACAAATCAACGAAACTAGGAGCTGGTTCTTTCAAAGAATTAATAAAATTGATAAACACTTCCCAGACTTACCAAAAAAGAAAAGAGAAAGGACCCAAATTAATAAAATCATGAAGGAAAGAGGAGAAATCACAACACCAAAAAAATACAAACAATTATCAGAACATATTACGAGCAACTATACACCAGCAAATTAGACAATCTGGAAGAAATGGATGCATTCCTAGAGACACACAAACTACCAAAACTGAACCAGGAAGAAATGGAAAACCTGATAGACCCATAACCAGTAAGGAGACTGAAACAGTCATCAAAAATCTCCCAATAAACAAGAGCCCAGGGCCAGACGGCTTCCCAGGGGAATTCTACAAAACATTTAAAGAAGAATTAATACATATACTCCTGAAATTGTTCCAAAAAATAGAAATGGAAGGGAAAAACTTCCAAACTCATTTTATGAGGCCAGCATTACCTGCATCCCAAAACCAAAGATCCCATCAAAAAGGAGAATTACAGACCAATATCCCTGATGAACACGGATGTAAAAATTCTCACCAAAATACTAGTCAATAGGATCCAACAGTACATTAAAAGGATTATTCACCA
>CM052797.1:42125803-42150024 GCA_028533885.1 Nasua narica
TTGAGCGACTGCCTTCGGCTCAGGTCATGGTCCCGGAGTCCCGGGATCGAGTCCCACATCGGGCTCCCAGCTCCAGGGGGAGTCCGCTCACTCTGACCTGCTCTCTCTCACTCTCTCTCTTTCCTAATAAATAAATAAATAAAATCTTTAAAAAAAAAAAAAGAAATGGGCGGAAGATATGAACAGACATTTCAGTAAAGAGGACATCCAAATGGCCAACAGACACATGAAAAAATACTCAACATCACTCGCCATCAGAGAAATACAAATCAAAACCACAGTGAGAAACCACCTCACACCAGTCAGAACGGCTAAAATTAGCAAGTCAGGAAATGACAGATGTTGGCGAGGATGTGGAGAAAAGGGAACCCTCCTACACTGTTGGTGGGAATGCAAGCTAGTACAACCACTCTGGAAAGCTGTATGGAGGTTCCTCAAAATGTTGAAAATAGGGGCACCTGGGTGGCTCAGTGGGTTAAAGCCTCTGCCTTCGGCTCAGGTCATGATCTCAGGGTCCTGGGATCGAGCCCCACGTCGGGCTCTCTGCTCAGCGGGGAACCTGCCTCCCCCTCTCTCTCTGCCTGCCTCTCTGCCTACTTGTGATCTCTGTCTCTGTGTCTGCCAAATAAATAAATAAAATCTTAAAAAAAAAAATGTTGAAAATAGAGCTACCCTACGACCCAGCAATTGCACTACTGAGTATTCACTCTAAAGATACAAATGTAGTGATCCGAAGGGTCACATGCACCCGAATGTTTATAGCAGCAATGTCCACAATATCCAAACCATGGAAAGAACCTAGATGTCCATCAACAGATGAATGGATAAAGAAGAAGTGGTGTATATATATACAATGGAATACTATGCAGCCATCAAGAGAAACAAAATCTTGCCATTTGCAAGGACATGGATAGAACTAGAGGGTATTATGCTAAGTGAAATAAGTCAGTCAGAGAAGGACAATTATCACATGATCGCTCTGATATGAAGAATTTGAGAGGCAGGACAGGTCATGTGGGGGTGGAGAAGAGAAATGAAACCAAATGGGAAGGGGAAGGAGACAAACCATAAGAGACTCCTAAACTCACGAAACAAACTAAGGGTGGCTGGAAGGTAGCGGGGGTAGGGTTATGGACATTGGGGAGGGTAGGTGCTATGGCAAATGCTGTGAAATGTGTAAGCCTGATGATTCACAGACATGTACCCTGGGGCAAATATTATATTATATGTTAATAAATAAATAAATTTAAAAGGAAAAAATATTAATGTACAGAGATCTGTTGCATTCCTATATACCAATAATGAAGCAGCGGAAAGAGAAATTAAGAAGACAATCCCACTTACAATTGTGCCCAAAATAATAAAATACCCAAGAATATACTTAAGCAAAGAGGTGAAAGACTTGTACTCTCAAAAAATAAAACACTGATGAATGAAATAGAAGATAATACAAAGAAATGGAGACACTCGATGCTCACGGGTTAGAAGAACAAATATTGTTAAAATTTTTATATAATACAAGGCAATCTACATATTTAATGCAATCCCTATCAAAATACCAACAGCATTTTTCCACAGCACTAGAACAAACAATCCTAAAATTTGTATGGAGCCACAAAAGACCCTGAATAGCCAAAGCAATCTTGAAAAAGAAAAGAAAAGCTGGAGGCATCACAATTTTGGACTTTAAGTTATATTACAAAGAGACAGCAATCAAAACAGTATTATACTGGGCCAAAAACAGACACATAGATCACTGATACACAACAGAAAATCCAGAAATAAATCCACAATTATATGATTTAGTCCTTAACAAAGCAGGAAAGAATATCCAGGAGGAAAAAGTCTCTTCTGCAAATGGTGTCAGGAAAACTTGACAGCAACATGCAAAAAAATTAAACTTGACCATTTTCTTATACCACACAAAAAATAAATTCAAAATGGATTAAAAATCTAAATGTGAGACCTTAAAACATAAAAATCCTAAAAAGAGAACACAACCTCTTTGACATCAGCCAGTCTTTCTAGATATGTCTTCTGAAGCAAGATTCCCTAAGAAAATTCCCTAACAAAAGCAAAAATAAACTATTAAGGCTACATCAAAATAAAAGCTTCTTCACAGCAAAGGAAACAATCTACAAGACTAAAAGGTGACCTTCAGGATGGGAGAAGATATTTGCAAATGACATATCTAATAAAGGGTTAGTATCCAAAATACATAAAGAATTTATAAAACTCAACATCCCAAAAAACCAAATAATCCAATTAGAAAATGGGCAGAAGACATGAACAGATATTTCTTTAAAGACGACATTCAACTGATGGTTTGGGAGGGGAGGGGAGTGGGTGGTTGGGTGAGCCTGGTGGTGGATATTGAGGAGGGCACATATTGCATGGAGCACTGGGTGTGGTACATGAACAATGAATCTTGGAACACTGAAAAAATAACATGAAATTAATTGGGAAAAAAAAGAAGACATTCAAACAGCCAACAAATACATGAAAAGATGCTCAACCTCATTCATCATCAGGGAAGTGTAAATCAAAACTACAGTGAGCTATCACCTCACACATGTCAGGATGGCTAAAATAAAAAACACAAGAAATAACAGGTGTTGGCAAGGAGATTGAGAAAAAGGAACACTCATGCACTGTGGGTGCTAATGCAAACTGGTACAGACACTACAGAAAACAGTATGGAGGTTCTTTAAAAAGTTATAGTAGAACAACTTATGATCCAGTAATCACACTACTGGGTATTTACCCAAAGACAAGAACGCTAATTCAAAGGAATATATGCATCCTTGTTTACAGCAGCATTACTTACATTAACTAAGATATGGAAGCAGCTTAAGTGTCCATCGAATGATGAACGGATAAAGATGTAGTGTGTGTGTGTGTGTGTATACATATACATATACGTATACATACATGTGCACACACACACGCACACACACACTCACACAGAGAATACTATTCAGCCAGAAAAAAGAATGAAATCTTGCCATTTGCAACGACATGGATGGAGCAAGAGAGTATAATGCTATGAGAAATATGTCAGAGAAAGAGAAACACCATCACTCCTATGTAGAACTTAAGAACCAAAACAAACAAGCAAAGGGGAAAAAATAAGAGAAAGAGAGATAGGCAAACTAAGAAACAGACTCCTAACTATAGAGAACAAATTGAGGGTTACCAGAGGAGAGGTAGGTGGGGGGACAGGTTAAATATGTGATGGAGATTAAGGAGGGCACTTGTCATGATGAGCACCGGGTAATGTACAGAAGTGTTGAATCACTACATGGTATACCAGAACCTAATATAATACTGTATGTTAACTACTTGTAAAAACATACAAACACACACACACACATGAGGCAAAGAGTTAGAGACAGTCCTAAGAAGGCAGTCTGGGATATGGGAGAGGACAGGGAGTCTGGTGAACTGAAGATCTTGAGACCTGTAGTCTGAGACGATGGAGAATGAAGGGGGAATGACCAAACACTTTAAGTCATAAACAACAGAGATAGCATATACATGAGCTTGTTCACAAAATACCAGGATAGAACTGGCGAAGGTGTGTAAGCGGGGCAATTTTAACACTGCAAACACATACATTTAGGATAAAACACTGTTTTCCATAGTAAATTGGTAGGATTAATTTGCTCAACCCCCCCCATTTTTGTAATGATTAAATGGACTAATACCCGTGAAGTTCTAATGGTATAGTGACCAATACTGTACTTATTGTCATCAGCCTCAATTCCTTCTAACAAATTATAAGATCCTTAAAGACTGGGATGTTACCTCCCATTTTAAATCCCCTACAGTGCTTAGCCCAATACCCTGCATAAGGGATGTGTGTGTGCTGGAAAACATTT
Organism: Nasua narica; assembly: GCA_028533885.1. Lineage (NCBI taxonomy): Eukaryota > Metazoa > Chordata > Mammalia > Carnivora > Procyonidae > Nasua > Nasua narica. Next base: position 42,129,685 of record CM052797.1, read on the forward strand.
TAACAACCAGCTCTCCAGGGGTGGGGAACTCTGATTCATAGTGATTTCCAGTTTCCAAGGTGTAAATACTATCACTGTGGTGAATTTCAAGCAATCAAGATGATGTCACTGAAAGCAGTGTTGGGAAGAGATGCACAGTCAGTTGCTGGAGGTTATAAAGGCCACTCCAGCCCATCAATGGATGTACTTAGCAAATAATTATGGAATTGAAAATGGAGCCAAGCCTTAAGTGATTTTATACCATCGTTAGCAAAAAGCCATCACCTACAAAACAATCACCTACACTATCAACAAAAGAATCAGGTTTTTCTCCCAACTAAGAGTTTTACCTCACTACCTCTAGAGTTCACTATTACCAAGCAATTCTAAGTGCAACTTTAGCAGAAAACCTCTTCACTACAGGATAAATGCAAACTGTATGCACCAATAAAAAAAAATAAAAGAGTCATAGTATTTACTGTTGCCAATAAAATGTAAACACACCGTGGGTTAATAAACCAATAACCCTAAGTATTAAATAATATGAATCACATTAGTTCTAAAGCATTAGAATACTTATGAATTCTCAATTAATGTAATCTGTTATATTGAATATGTCTTTTTTTTTTTTTTTGGATTTTATTTATTTGACAGAGAAAGAGCACAAGTAGGCAGAAAGGCAGGGAGAGGGAGAGGGAGAAGGAGGCACCCCGCTGAGCAGGGAGCCCGTGCGCTGAGCTCAATCCCAGGACCCCAGGATCATAACCTAAGCTGAAAGCAGCCCCTTAACTGACCGTGTATAATAAAGATGTTCTTTCTTTCACATCTTTCTCTTACACAGTCTCATGGCCTTGTTAGCCTTGGCAAGTCCAGCATCAATAACTTTCCCCGCAAACCCCCCCCCCCCCCCCCCCGCCACATACACACTTAGTCAAGTCCTGTTTTAGGCCCTTCCCAAGGCAAGCTGCCTCAGCCACTTGGGTCTCCTGTGGAAGGTCACCCAGTGGTGGTTCTGTCACCTTACCATCTCTCATTGAGTACTTCCTATCCTCTTCTGATGGCAATCAGAAGCAGAACTACTCCTCTAACTGCTTTTTCAGCTTTTTAGCAAAATTAGTCTCTGAACCAAGTGAAATCTGTTTTATTTTCCTTTTCTTTCAAAATCACCCTCAGCTTTGGTTGCTTTCATCTGAGAGAAAGGACTCTTATTTTCTTTTTTCTCATCTCCATTTCAAACTGCTTAGTCTTTCAGGGTATATCTCTCTCAGCCTCCACTCATTTAACCTCTCTCAATCTGTGAATGAGTGTGTGTATATGTCCTTAGTCAGAATGCCTCCTTAGGCATGAGCTGTACTTTCAATAGAAAGCTTCTCTCAATTAATGTCTCATTAACAGTTGAACTCTTTCCTCCAAGAAAAGTCCACATACTTTGGGAAGAAACAGTCATGTTCTGCTTGCATACTATGTCTCTCTTACTTTTACTCACAACCTCTGGCCACCTCTGTTAGAACATTTTTCCCTTTCATTCCAGTTAGAATGGCCTATACCTCTCTTATCCATAAGGATGACACAGAGCTTTCTAAGTCCAACAGACGACAAACATGACTGCAAAAAATAAACTCACCAACTTAAACAAATACAATAAAACGTTCATGAACTGAGGTTCTGATCAGAGACATTCAAAAAGGACAATGTATCTTATTCCAGGTTTACTGTTCTAAAACCAAGTGACATTCATCAGTAGATAAGTCGACAAATCAGAATATCTCACCAGGAAAGCTTCTACACCCTTGCCTTTCTTAGCAGAAATAAATCCACTGTTTAATATATGTGAGACAAATTAATTCTTCTCCCTCTGGATAAGTCCTATCAAATGAGCTGTATTATAACACATATCATGCAAATGCTTTAAAAAATAGTGTCTTGTTTTTAGTCATCAAAAGCATTTTTTAATTAATGAATTCTGGAGTCTGCACCCAAGCAGAAGGCATAATGGACCAAACTTATGAAGAAGGCTTGACAAGGGAAAATCCGGGGTTTATGGAATCACATAATTTGAGAGGCTCTGCTTAAGAAAATGTAACAATAATAAAAACAAAATTAAGTACAAAAGAAAATGTTTATTTAAAAAGTTTGTGTGCAAGTGAGGAGTCCTGACATTTAAGTTCCATAAGCCTCACAGTAATCCACTTCCCAACTAGGTTTTCCTAAGAGGGAGCCCCAACCAGAGCTTTCTGCATGTTAACACATTACATAGGGAAGCCCACTTAATCATTATATCAACATTTTGAGAAAGGTACTATTTTCCGGATTATTTGTATATTTGACGAGACCGAGGCTGAAAAGTGTTGAACTACTTGACCAAGATCATTCTGCCATGGAGGACAGAGTCAGGACCCAACTCAGCAACCTATGGTTGGCCAATATACAATGTTACCTCCAAAGACCAAAATAATACTTACAAGTCTACTTCTATCATTTTTCTACATTAGTTTACTTTTATTCCACCCTAAATTCCCTAAGAGGCACAAGAGTGTTTAAAGTGAACACAAATTTGGACCTTGAAGTTACACAGCAGATACTCCATCATTAGGTTTTATATTTTTATCCCCTATTGCTCTAATTCAATCCTCCCAAACAAAATGAGCTCCTTTATCAGTCATAGCCAAATGGGTTTTGAGTGGATGAAAGTTATAGTTGCTGGCTGTGGTTCATGATTCTCCAAATCATGAAGTTCAGATCATTTCAAACGTCAAACCGGCACTTAACAGGCAACAGCTGAGAATCTGACTTGATTTTATTTTGGAGTAAAATCCTCTCCAAGCTAAGGTATTATCCTATAATTCCTCACATTACCTAGAAGTGTCATCAAAAAGAAAATAAAGATATTTTTCACATCCTTATGTAATTCAGAAACATTGGGGATGATCCTTCTAATGTGGAAAGCTCACGAATAAAGTTGCTTGCTTTCAATGGGGGCATTAACTTCCTTAGGACCCAAAGGTCTTCAGGTGTAGTAAAATAGGTAATTTAACAAATGGATACTAAAAGGCAGGAAGAGTTAAGGTACTTAACATATCTGCCACCAAATGTCATTTAAAACAGATATTAAAGCCACAAAGAACTGTGGAAGTATCAATTAAGCCCATCAAGAATGTTTACCAAATATACTGCACTTCACATATCACATACACACACACACACACATACACACATAGTGTGACTACAGCAGTAGTACTACTGTATTCCAACAAAGAAAGACCTCAAAACTAGTTTGTCAAAGACAACCCTCTTTTCAAAGCAATTTTAAAACGGCTTACTTTGTTTAACAATTAAGATCTACTTATTAAAAGCCAGTAATGGGGGGAAAAAAGAAACTGAAGGATAAAAGCATAGTCTTCCTAACTTCTGCCTGGCACTTACACTTAGAAAAATTATCCAGAGGAACTAAAAGCCCTACTCCCCCAGCTATCTCTTTTCTGTAACACCCTTTGCCAGCTTTGGTCTAGAGATATGCTCTGCGCAACAGTGTGGGCCATCAAGAAGTCTAATGAGGAAGAAACCCAGTCAAGTTCATGTAAGCTTCTTTGAACTGAATAGGCCCCAAATGCAATAGAATCTCAAGAGTCATATCCCTCTCGTAGGAGCTAAATTTAGTATGGAGGTGAATTTTGAGCCTCATAAAAAGTTATTATTTTCTTCAAGAATCCAAAAGACCTTCTTGAAGTTAAACTCTCTGAGCATGACTTATTCTTTTCCTTCACATATTTATTGAAAACCTCCCACATCCCAGATATTGGGGTAGGAGTTCTATGTAGACTATCTCTAATCTATAACTCTCTTATTTATCCTTTTGACACCAGAACCTAGTATAGTATCTAGCACACAGTAAGTGGTTCAAAAATGGAACTTACCATCATCACTTTTTTTTTTTTTAAGATTTTTATTTATTTATTAGAGAGCGAGAGACTGAGAATGAGAGGGGAGAAGGTCAGAGGGAGAAGCAGACTTCCCGCAGAGCCGGGAGTCCAATATGGGACTCGATCCCGGGACTCCGGGATCATGACCTGAGCCGAAGGCAGTTGCTTAACCAACTGAGCTACCCAGGCGCCCCATCATCACTCTTTTTAATGGTAAAAAGAGTTACAGGTGACATAAAGGTCAACATATTTTAGAGGTATGCTCCCCTAGAGCTCATGGAATCCTTAAGTTCTGCCCCGGCTGTCAACTTCCAAAGTAATGGTTTCATGGTTTAGAGAGTAGGACAGAGTGAATGACTTCATCAGGGCTTCCTCTCTCACAATTTTCCACACAAGCAACAAAAACATGTTACCATGAAGCTAAACTGAGTCAACCTGTTAATAGAAAAATTCTTGTGTTGCTCAATGGAAATCTACAGTGTGAGTTTAAGGAAAGCCTATGTATTTCATACTAATTGCTTCTAAGTTAAATTTTATTTTTTTTATTTTTATTTTTTTTTTAAGATTTTATTTATTTATTTGACGGAGAGAGAGATCACAAGTAGGCAGAGAGGCAGGCAGAGAGAGAAGGAAGCAGGCTCCTTGCTGAGCAGAGAGCCCGATGCGGGGCTCAATCCCAGGGCCCTGAGATCATGACCTGAGCCGAAGGCAGAGGCTTAACCCACTGAGCCACGCAGGCGCCCCCTAAGTTAAATTTTAAAATGAAATTTAATTAAGAGCATGATGGTTTTAACTGTAACATCTCTGAGTGACTCGTCCATGCCTCACTCTGCATTAGGCAATCTGTATTCATCAATTCACTCAGATATTACCACCTCCTCCTGTGAAATAATTGGCTTCATTTCCCACTGTACAGATAGAGAAATGAAGTCTCAGACTATGAGGAAGCCAGGGAAGATGCACAGGTAGACTAGGGAAACACGTGGCAAACTCAACAAGAAGTCCATCTTCACATAAGGCAGAGAGCTAAGTTAAGTCCTGGAAGGGGCACTGGAGTGAGGAACAGGATGGGGTATCGGTGAACTAAAAATTGGAGGGTCATCCTGGAAAGATGGAGAAGGAAAGGTGGAATAATCAAAGGCTATAAAATCCTGAAGAGTAAGGACAGCACAAACATGGGTTTGTTCACACAATGACAGACTAAAGATGGGGGTGGTGAATGAGAAAGAAAAGGATATGATAAAAATGATAGACTAGAGAAAGATCTAATGGGTTGGATGAAATCACCTAAGAGAAAATTATCAAAGAGAAAAAGACAAAAACCAAAGTCAAGATGAAGAAGTACCTAAGAAGGACACATGTCCACTAGACATTTTCACAGATTCCCTACTGAGTTTCTATCTTTATGCTAAGCCTTTTCCCATATGACCCCATTTGATTCCAATAACAACCCCTCAAGGGAGAATGATGAGTTTTTTCATAACTACTAGATGGCCATTTAAACTCCATGCTTTTGGGGCACCTGAGTGGCTCAGTCAGTTAAGTATCCATCTCTATTTTGGTTCAGGTCATACCAGGGTCACCCTTCACTGGGCTCTGTACCCAGCAGGGAGTCTACTTAGGCTTCTCTCTCTCCCTCTGCCCCCCTTCACTCCCCAACTCACCCTCCACACACACCTGCTCCTGAGCACATACTCTCAAATATATACATACATACACACATACTATGCTTATGACTGCATTCCATAAGAGTACCTAGGTTATTTTCAAATTTTCATGATGTCTCCAAATTCGTGCTCATGGTCATTGAGTCTGTTATGTTTACCTAATTCTCTATTCCCATTTCACTCTAATTGAATTTGGAATGTAATTCTGCCAATATGAACAACTCTGCTCACTCTGGTTTTTTGTTTGTTTGTTTGTTTGTTTTTAGAGGGAGGGGAGGAGTAGGGGGAGAGCAGGGGAGGAGTAGAGGGAGAAGGACAGAGAAAATCTTAAGCAGGTTCCATGCCCAGCACAAAGCCCAATATGGGGCTCTATCTCACAACCCTGGGATCACAATCTGAGCAGAAAACCAAGAGCTGGACACTTAACCAACTGAACCACCCAGGCACCCTCACCCAGACTCTTCCTTCTCCTTTCCAGTAAATGCTCTGTCTCCTCATCTGTTGTGAACTGAATGACTGTCTCTCCCAAAAGTCATATGTTAAAATCCTATCCTCCCATGTGATGGTATTAAGATGTGAGGCCTTTGGTAAGTAACTATGATTAGATGAGGTCATGAGACTAAAGCCTTTATGAATGGAATTAGTGCCCTTGTAAGAGTCATGAGAGGGCTTGCCTCCCTCTCTGTTCTCCATCATGTGAGAATAGAATGACAAGTCAGCAATCTGCAACCCAGAAGATGGTTTCACCAAAACCCAACCATGCTGGCACCTAGATCTTGGGACTTCTAGCCTCAAGAAGTGTGAGAAATAAATTTCCATTGTTTATATAAGCCACTTGGTCTAAAGTATTTTTGCTATAGCAGCCCAAGTTAAGACATCATCTTGCAGAAATCCAGGGTTTCCCCCAATAAACTCAAATCATAAGCAAAGAAAGCTATTTCTGCAGATCCAATAGCAAAGTGCAATGTGGATGAAGCCAAACGGGGCCTTCGAGAGCTAGAAAAATGAGCTGCAGGTATTTAATAAAGTGGTACTTAGCTATGATGAATAGAAAGCTCTTTACTTATAGGTGAAAAAAAATGCAGATATAAAAATTAATTGCAGATGTATAGGTTTATCCTGTCAAAAAAGAAAAACCTGAGATGTGGTTAACAACAAATCCAATCATCGACTTAATATAACTGCCAGAAAAGATAATGCGACTCAGGGCTCATTTACAGCTATTATGCTCTGCAGAACTCACCCCACAAACACCCCTTACATGAATATTGCTTTAACTTCTAGAGCTTTGTCTAGAACAAGAAGCTATAACTTGCTCAAGGCAGTGGCAAGAAACTCAAGCCCAGTCATGTGAGGAATGATTCAATTCAATGGGAATATTTAGCTTAAATATGGGAAAGGGAGCTAGGGGTCAAGAAGTGACAATAGTTGTTTTCAATTATGCAAAGGGATTCCATGTGGAGGGATTGGTTTGTGTTATAAACTTCAAGAAGCAGAACAAGAACCAATAGGAGCAAGAATAAAACCAGTTATCTTTTACTGTGTTCTTTCTCTGTGCAGATGCTACGGTAAATACATTATATTCATTACCTCATTTATTTGTCACAACAATCCTGATATTAATGAGTTGTAGTTACCAAGAAATTATTTAAAGCTAACACTAAAAAGAGTTTTTAAAAATTAGAATAATCCAGAAGTGAAATTAAACTGGACTGGACGAACTCAAGTGTCCTACCACCGGATATGACCAATCATATGCTAGAAAACCCTAAATGAGAGGATGTTGTTGAGAGAATTTAAGTATAAGATGGTTAATTGAGTTAAATTCTACTTCAAGTCCCTTCTAGGACTTGCTGGAATAAAAAAGAAGATTCAAACAAGAAAGGCTAACAGGTGCTCTCGAATGACTAAAACAGAGGAACATGAACAAACTAGGAAGAAAAATCTAAATTATTTCAGGGAAAATGAGATACTACTAATAGAAATCAAGATATATTTAATAACAAATTCTCATCTCTATGGGATGAGTTCTTTCTGGTCCCTTCTAACGGCAAAGGTTACGGGGCAAATGAGCCCTTGGGGAATGTGTATCCACCAGGTTTTGTGGAAAAATTTCAGGTGAGGTTCTGCCTTCTCTGGATCCCCTCAGGACTTCACAGCTCCCAGATTCTTGAATCCAGAAGAAGGGAAGCCTCCAAAGTCCCAGGGTTTCTAATCACTTCAAGCTGATATCCCTCTCACTGTTGTAATGATTAAAAATGTGTGTATGTCAAAATGGCCTCAGTTAAGCTAGAAGGGAATAGCTGTGTGTACTCTGAATAAACTTGGGGCAGTCCCAAAACCTACCCACAGCAAAGAAAACTTTGGGAAAATGAATAAATCAGAGCTCAAAAATAGTAGTGGCAGTATCTTGTATATTTAGGACAAAACCTATGAGGTCATTAAATTTTAGAAAACCATCTCCAATGCCCATCTTTGTGCTTTTTTTTTGTTTGGTTTGTTTGTTTGTTTGTTTGTTTGTTTGTTTGTTTGTTTGTTTTGGCGTGCTCTTTGCAACAACTGGATGTCTTTCCTTAAGATGTGTTTCCTACAAGAAAGGGAAAAAGAAGAGAAGGAAGGGAACATGAGAAAGTAGAGTCGAATATGGAGGGGAAGGAGAAGGGAGAACAGGAAAGAAAAAATATTCACAGACAGATGCAAAGGATGGGGTTGCATCCCCTTAAAGATAAGAAGGGGCTAATGGAATGATTATATCTGAACCATGGAATGTGAGAGCCAGTTGCACATCAAGTGCCTCAAAAGTAAGTGGAAGACACATAAGTCAAGCACCATCAAACACTGCTTCCTGACTCTAATCTCAGAAACAAGAGAAAGAGGGAGTTAATATCAAAAGTTAACTACAAGAACCCTCTAAGACCAAATTTTTTCCCAACTACTACGGCAGCACATCAGTTACCACCTCTTCACCAAGAAATGCACTCTCCTGGACTGTAGTTTGTCCTAGCAAATAGTTTGTCCTGCCAAATAGGGCAGAATTCCTATTTGCCAAGTGATGTTTCTAAAATAAACCCTTGCTCTTGTGCAGCAACAAGAGGGGTATGGAAATTCAACACAATCAAGAATCCTCTCAAAGCAGTTTTTCTGAATTCCCTTGCATAAAGCAGGTTTTCCCCTCCACTTAAACCACAACAATTTGTTTTACTTTGATAGGTCTTCCTAAATAATGGTTTCATCATTAAACATCTGGCTTCTTCCTAGCAGATTAGGCCTCCAATGAGGAAAGTGTGTTTATAATTCTAATTTGAAACACAGCACATTAATATGCTGATTCTCATAATGTTTGCCTTAACCTGTTTGGAGAAATTATGACTACAAATATCTTGTACACAACACCTCTAACTACCAGCTTGTACAAACAACATAAGAGCCGGAGTGCCTCATCCAGACGATTGGAACCACTTCAGAGGCGATCATGATTAGTGCTTTGGCTGGAAGCCATATTTTACACATAAACTCAGCATCTGTCTCAGAGATGCTGTCCCAGGCTAATAGACCCACCTCCACTGTTACTAATAACCACATTCAAGAGAGCCAGATGGTCTGCCGGGCAGAGCTCTGCCTTTTCCTGAGCTAGGCACACTGGAGGGAGGGAGCCCAAGCAAGCTCCAAGTCATATTTCCTCAGGCTCCAGGTTCCTACAATGCTGTGTGCAAACAGGCAGCACTAAAAAAGAATGTAAATGAGGGTGCTATTCATTATTTACAGCTGGCACCTTGCCATCCCCTCCTCCTCTGGGCGATGCCTGCCTGTAGGAACAGGAGAAGCATCTGACGAGAACAGGGCAACCCTGGAGGCATGGAGCCATTGCGAAGCAGTTTCTTTTCTTCTGCTAAGGAACCTGCCGGCTCAGCATTTCTGGCCCACAGAACAGCTGAGCTTTACACTTCCTTCCTAACAAAGCAAAGGAGTACTTAGGCTTCAATGTTTATACTGAGGGTGTTTATTTACAATCTAACCTAAAAAAGCAGAATTGCTGTTCTAGTCTCATTCCTAGCCAACATCCTTTGCCCCATGCCTGGGCTCAAGGAAAGAGGGGAAAAGATGACCAGTCTACATAATGGAGATTTACAAGCAAGTTCTAGACTAAACTGGCTAGAAGTTGCATCAAGAGAATGGCTCCTTTCTTTTGGGTGAGTGCCTATAATTCTTATGATGTAATACTTAAATATTTCAGCTTATTAAATATTAATTAAATATTAAGTATTACATCATCTTTCACTGATTTGAAGCAAGAAAACTAAAGATCTCTGACCAGGGAAGTACCTAGTGTAGTCTGAAGGTCTGGAAGTTAACAAGTCGAACTGTCCACACCTGTAAGGGTAAAGGACCCCTTTCTTCTGCTTTCTCACTCCATCCCTCAAGGTCTGTTCCCAATGTGTGGTGCAAATGGGCAGCAGCAGCTTGTCCAAAGCAAAGATGCACACGTTATACTCAATTGGGACCCTTTCCTGACACCAGTTATTTCTTCTGGCTGCTTTCTCTTTTCCTTTGTTCCCATGGATCCAGCCACCACCTTCATCTATAGGCAAACATGTTCCTAGGCTTTTGAGTGAAACCCAGTATGCCAGCTAAATGTGACTTCTTACTCCTATAAATCTGTGAAAGACCACAAACTTCCCTTCAAGCAATGATGGTTGTACCTTTCTTTTTGTTTTCCTCAATTTATACTAATAATTTCTTCTTACAATAGGCACAGCATTAGGTTGAACTTCAAAATCAAACAGCATGCGGGATATGTGGAATTCTGCCTGTATCCAGCATATCTGGTCTTCCTTAGTGGGTTTCACCATTTCAGGGCACACACTGATATTCCTTATATGTCTTATATAAATTTCATCTATGACTCAAATAGTGCTATATTTTGTGATAGGTCTATAAAAATGAAATGTTACTCTCTGGCCTATGGTCAATGCCTCCTGGAATCTCCTAGGCCACAATCAGACTACTTCATACTCTCAAACCATTAAGGTTCTGACTGAATTAACTCACTCACAAATAAATGGGAACCAGAAGATGCCTAAGTTATAAAATCCAACTTCTCAGTATACACTGGATGGAATATATCAAATCTGGGATGAATATTTATGGCTTACACCTACAATCAGTTAAGTCAAAAGGCAATTCTATCCTGGGAACAAAGAAATCACACTCACAAAACATGGGCAAATAGCATATGGCAGTTAGGATGGCTGTCTTCAGAAAAATGTTCACAAATCATTCTTCTTCAGGTCACTGATTGGTTTGCTACTGACTGGACAAGGAGACTCAGAAATAGATGGCTGGCTCCTAACATGACCCAGTGGCTATGTGGGACCCACTGGCTTTATGGCCATGACTTCCCCCAGGATAGATAGCCCACTATACTCTGCATTTTGCCTGGATGCATGAACACATTATTAAAATCATTACCAACCCAGCCAACCTTCCAAATTTAAAACAACGGTGGACACAATCCACGTAGCACCCACCTTTATTCCCTCTTTAGAACTGGAAGATGTTGCGTGGCACATGCAAGCTCTTAATAAGTACGCAAAGCCCTAAATGACACTCAAAATAGCATTTCCCTATTAAATACCAAAGTAATACAAACATGTAAATCAGTGTTGCAATATAGAATGACATTAGATGTTTTAACTGTTCTAGAAGATAGAACATGTGCTATCATGAAAATAGAATGCTGGGTATACATTCCAGATTACCACAGAAATATTTCTGGGTTTCTAACTGATATCAACACTCAAGCTCATGCTCTGAAAGACCACTTCCTTTCTTTCACTGAGTGGTTAAACTCCTGGGTAGGAAGGGGATTCGTCAACTATCAAAGGACTCTTATATGGCCTTCTTTTTCTTCTTGTTATTCTAAACATGTTTTGTTCTTTTCTTCTATGCTTCTGTCTGGAGTAGAGACTCTTTCACTGCCATAACTTCAAGCCAACCAACGATCCTCTCTACTCAAGGAGATTTCCATGTGTCATCAACTCTAGGCATAGCTGCCTCAGTTTTCCATAAGTCCTATTAAATTCCCAACTGACCAATGTTGATCCACAGGTAGGGACATCTTTATACCCTTCATTTAGCATGAAGCAGTTATAGAGGATAAGACCTTCCACCATCAGCAACCTTAAAGATTTAAAAAGAATTGTTCAAGGGGCAATGCAGAGGACGCTTTTAGGCAACTCCCTACTTGAACAGTGGAAACCTGAGTAAGGTAGAAGGGCTCACATTGTCCCCCAACCCCCTGGCTGAATACAAACATGCCCATTAGGTGACCCACCTCAAAATATCCAGAAACCCTAGCTGACCAATGGGTTACTTATACCCGGAATGGGTACCAAAAAAGGAAAATTCCATGTTCTCATATGAGATTCTCATACCTCCTCAGCTTTCCCCTTTCACTACAGCCCCCCAATCACTGTCTTGTGGCAGATATTCTCTTCTTTGCTGTCTTGCCATTGATCTCTTGTGATATATTCAATAAACTTTTGTCTCCTTTAAATAAAAAATCTGAAGCAGGGGCGCCTGGATGGCTCAGTCCATAAGCATCTGCTTTCAGCTCAGGTTATGGTCCCAGGGTCCTGGGATTGAACCCTGGATTGGGCCCGCTGTTCAGCAGGAAACTGGCTTCTCCCTCTCCGACTCCCCCTGCTTGTGCTCCCTCTCTTGCTGTCTCTGTTAAAAAAAAAAATCTTTAAAAAAGTAAAAATTTAAATTTAAAAAAACCTGAGGTGAATACCAGAAAAGCCAAAAAGATATTCAGACTAGACTCTAAAGAAGAAGAAAAATTGAGACAGCATTAACAGTAATCATATGAAAAAAGTCAGCATGTAGTTTAGGAAAATAATTAGTTTTTTATGGTTTTCTTACATTATGATGTCATACACATTTGTTTGTTTGTTTGTTTGTTTATTTTAGGGGACAAGGAGAGATAAAAGAGGGGGAGAGGAAGAAGGAGAGAAAGAATCCCAAGCAGGCTCCACACCCAGCATGGAGTCCCATGTGAGGCTCCATCTCATGACCCAGAGAAAACCTTTTCTTTTTTTTTAATTTTAAGGCTGGCTGGCTTTCTTTCTTTCTTTCTTTCTCTCTCTCTCTCTCTTTCTTTCTTTGACAGAGAAAGTGAGAGAGAGAACACAAGCAGGTGGAGTGGGAGAAGGAGATGCAGGCTTCCTAATGAGCATGGAGCCTAATGCCGGGCTCAATCTCAGGACCCTGGATCATGAACTGAGCCAAAGTCAGATGCTTAATGACTGAGCCACCCAGGCACCCCGTAATACACATTTATTGTATAGCATTTAAAGCAATAGTTCTTTAAAAAAAAAAAAAAAAAAGACTTATTTGAGAATCAGAGGAACCTCACAGCTTAAGGGACCCCATCCATGAGGGTCTATAGTAAACACTGGTCATTCATTTTGGCTGCCAGTATCTAAGTCTTCTTACTATGCTTGGGAAACTCCATACAGGGTGAGTCAGAGCATACTCCACCACAAGATATGGTCACCTTTCCAGATTTTTTTGTGGCTCTGGCACAGAAATAGGTCAAACTTTGCTAATAAGATACATCTGGCCTAGACCCAGAATTAGAAGCTTAGTAACCCAAAGAACTAGGAATGGCCCAGAATCCACATGGTCAGAGTGTCAGTAGCAGTGTTCTCAATGATCAGCTCTGCAGCCTCACTGGAGGTACAGTTTCTGGCTGCATAGCCAGCTCCAAACCTCTTCTTGGTCCTTATCCAGTATTCTTTTAATAGATTCCTTTCTGGTTTAAAAGAAGCAGAGTTAGTTTCTGAAGCTAGCACCTAAGAACCCAAACTGATAATTCAGACACCCCATGCTAGAAACCTCTGGCTTAGATGCAAAATATATAATTCCAAAATTTTTTTAAAAAGTAATTTTCTATAGCTCCCCAGGGGAATTCTACCAAATATCTAAAGAAGAAATAATACCTATTCTACTGAATCTGTTCCAAAAAATAGAAACAGAAGGAAAACTTCCCAACTCCTTCTATGAGGCCAGGATTACCCTGATCCCAAAACCAAAGACCCATCAAAAAAGAGAATTACAGGGCGCCTGGGTGGCTCAGTTGATTGAGCGACTGCCTTCGGCTTAGGTCATGATCCCGGAGTCCCCGGATCGGGTCCCATATCGGACTCCCGGCTCTGCCGGAAGTCTGCTTCTCCCTCTGACCTTCTCCCCTCTCATTCTCAGTCTCTCTCTCTCTAATAAATAAATAAAATCTTAAAAAAAAAAAAAAGAGAATTACAGACCAATGTCCCTGAGAAACATGGATGCCAAAGTACTCAACAAAATACTAGGAAATAGGATCCAATAGTACATTAAGAGGATTATTCACCACATTCAAGTGGGCTTTATGCCTGGGATGCAAAGTTGGCTCAACACTCACAAATCAATCAATGTGATAGAACACATCAATAAGAGACAAGAAACATATCATCATCTTAATTGATACAGAAATAATTGTCTCACTTGAAATAATACAACATCTGTTTCTGTTTAAAACTCTTCAGAGTATAGGAATAGAGGGAACATTCCTCACTATCATAAAAATCATCCATAAAAAGCCCACAGTGAATATCATTATCAATGGGGAAAAGCTGAGAGCCTTTCCCTTAAGATCAGGAACAGGACAAGGATGCCTACTCTCACCACTATTGTTCAACATAGTGCTAGAAGTCCTAGCCTCAGCAATCAGACAACAAAAAGAAATAAAAGGCATCCAAATTGGCAAAGAAGAAGTCAAACTCTCCCTCTCCGCACATGACATGATACTTCATGTGGAAAACCCAAAAGACTCCACCCACAAATTGCTAGAACTCATACAGCAATTCAGTAATGTAGCAGGATACAAAATCAATGCACAGAAATCAGTTGCTTTCTTATACACTAACAATGTAACTGTAGAAAGAGAAATTAAGGAATCAATTCTATTCACAATAGCAACAAAAGCCATAAGATATCTAGGAATAGGGCGCCTGGGTGGCTCAGTTGGTTGAGCAACTGCCTTTGGCTCAGGTCATGATCCTGGAGTTCGGGGATCAAGTCCTGCATCGGGCTCCCAACTCCGAGGGAAGTCTACTTCTCCCATTGACCTTCTCTCCTCTCATGCTCTCACTTTCTCTCTCTCACTCTAAAATCTTAAAAAAAAAAAAAGATACCTAGGAATAAACCCAACCAAAGAGATAAAGGAACTATACTCTAGAAACTACAGAATACTTACGAAAGAAACCGAGAAAGACACAAAAAGATGGAAACACATTTTATCCTCATGGATCAGAAGAATAAATATTGTTAAAATGTCTATCCTGACCAGAGCAATTTACACTTCCAATGCTATCCCTATTAAAATACCATTGGCATTTTTCAAAAAGTTGGAACAAACAATCCTAAAATTTGTATGGAACCAGAAAAGACCCCAAATTGTCAAGGGAATGATGAAAAACAAAACAAACAAACAAACAAAAAAGCTGGAGACATCCCGTAGCTTGACTTCAAGCTATATTACAAAGTTGTGATTGCCAACACAGCATAGTAGTAGCACAAAAACACACATAGACCAATGGAACAGAATAGAGAGTCCAGAAATGGATCCTCAACTCTATGGTCAACTAATCTTTGACAAATCAGGAAAAAATATCCAATGGAAAAAAGTCTTTTCAATAAGTGGTACTGGGAAAACTAGAAAGCCACACACAGAAGTATGAAACTGGACCACTCCCTTAGACCATACACAAAGATAAACTCAAAATGAATGAAAGATCCTAATGTGAGACAGGAATCCATCAGAATCCTTGAGAAGAACATAGGAGCAACCTCTTCAACATCAGCCACAGTAACTTCTTTCAAGACACATCTCTAAAGGCAAATGTACTGCATGGAGCACTGGGTGTGGTGCATGAACAATCAATCTTGTAACACTGAAAAATTAAAATAAACAAATTTGGGGAGAAAAAAAATTAATAAATAAAGGCAAATGAAACAAAAGGAAAAATGAACTTTTGAGACTTCATCAAGATAAAAAGCTTCTGCACAGCAAAGGAAACTGTCAACAAAACTAAGAGGCAGCCTACGAAATGGGAGAAGATATTTGCAAATAACATTACAGATAAAGGGCTGGTAGTCAAGATCTATAAAAAACTTCTCAAACTCAACCAACAAAAAACAAATAACCCAGTCAAAAAATGGGCAGAAGACATGAACAGACATTCTTCCAAAGAAGACACAGAAATTGTTAACAGACACATGAAAAAATTCTCAACATCCCTAGCCATCAGGGAAATACAAATCAAAACCACAGTGAGATACCACC
Source organism: Nasua narica (assembly GCA_028533885.1). Taxonomy (NCBI): domain Eukaryota; kingdom Metazoa; phylum Chordata; class Mammalia; order Carnivora; family Procyonidae; genus Nasua; species Nasua narica. Next base: position 42,145,635 of record CM052797.1, read on the forward strand.
TTACACCATGAGAATGGCAAAAATTAACAAAAGGGGAAAAACAAGTGTTGGAGAGGATGTGGAGAAAGGGAAACCCTCTTCAACTGTTGGTGGAAAGGCAAGCTAGTACAGCCACTCTGGAAAACAGTATGGACGTCTCTCAAGAGGTTAAAAATAGAGCTATCCTACGACTCAGCAACTGCACTACTAGGTATTTATCCCAAAGATATAGCTGTAGTGAAAAGATGAGTCACATGCACCCCAATGTTCATAGCAGCAACATCCACAATAGCCAAACTGTGGAAGGAGCCAAAATGCCCTTCAGCAGATGAATGGATAAGGGAGATGTGGTACATATATACAATGGAGTATTATTCAGCCATCAGAAATGATGAATACCCACCATTTCCATCAACATGGTCAGAACTGGAGGGGATTATGCTAAGCGAAGTAAATCAAGCAGAGAAAGACAATTATCATATGGTTTCACTCATATGTGGAACATAAGCAATAGCACAGGGACCATAGCGGAAGGGAGGGAAATCTAAAGTGGGAGAAATCAGAGAGGGAAATGAACCATGGACTATGGACCCCGGGAAATAAACTGAAGGTTTCAGAAGAGAGGGGGTGTGGGGGAAGGAGGTAACAAGGTAATGGATATTAAGGAGGGTACGTATTGTGATGAGCACTGGGTGTTAAACCAACTAATGAATCACTGAACGCTACACTAAAAACTAATGATGGAAAACTAATGATAACAGTGGGTAACTGAACATAATAAAAAAAGTAATTTTCTAAAATTTACATACTGATTTTCTAGAAAATTTAGGCAAAAATTTAAGAGATTAATTTAGTAAAACTTTTCCTCGACATTAAAATGAAGAGTTGGGGTGCCTGGGTGGCTCAGTGGGTTAAAGCCTCTGCCTTCGGCTCAGGTCATGATCTCAGGGTTCTGGGATCGAGCCCCGCATCGGGCTCTCTGCTCAGCAGGGAGCCTGCTTCCTCCTCTCTCTCTCTGCCTGCCTCTCTGCCTACTTGTAATCTCTCTATATATATCAAATAAATAAATAAATCTTAAAAAAAAAAAAATGAAGAGTTTATCTAGACTCACAAGTCAATAATATGAAGTTTCCCTCTGTGGCAGGAAACCTTTGGGAAAGTTATAAATGTATACTGGGGGTATTACTGGTCATTTTCTTCAATTATAAAAAATATATAGGCTTGATTAATTGCTACTGGTGTTCCTAAGGCCTAGCACCATAAGGCTTGCAGAATCTTATCCAAAATGATAAGAGACAAATACAGGGAAATGAAATGTTTACCTCTTCCTCTGTCTAAAGAAATTATGCATGCTTGCTACTTAATATTTCTATTTTGTAAAAAAAAATATATTAAAAAAATAAAGTCCAACTCTCTGTACCTCAAAATAGACAAAAATGGGAATGGATGTCATCAATGCCAATTAAATAAGAGGAAGTATAAGTCTAGAGGTAATGCATAGAATCTGGATATAAAGGAGTCTTTTCTTTGGTCCACTCCTTCTATGACAAATTTCAATTGCTCAACTTTTAAGCCAAGAGAAATCTTTTCAGCATAAGCTTGAAAAAATAGGAGTTAGGTGGTTATTACCTATTGAGCAAAAAAAAGGGGGGGGGAACTTTTGGGGTACCTGGGTGGTTCAGCCAGTTAAGCATTCAACTCCTGATTTCAGCTCAGGTCATGATCTCAAAGTCTTGGGATCAAGCCCCGCATCAGGCTCCATGCTCAGGGGAGTCTGCATAAGATTCTCCCTCTCCCTCCCTCTGCCCCTTTCTTCACCCATCACCTGCTCACACTCACTCTCTTTCCCTCACAAAAAAATAAAGGACCTTTTATTGTCAAGATTTTCTTTTGATTGATTTCTGTTCTTAAGGTTTTGAATGTTCTATTTTCTGCCTTAGATGTATGAGCCAATATGGAGAAAAGGGATATTTGCATAGCCTCAAACTATCCTCCAAAATATTTATTAATCATTTTGGTGGTGTTAATATATACCCACAAATTCTTTACTCCTCACTCCAGGAAGCAGAGGGTTTTTGTTTGTTTGTTTGTTTGTTAAGATTTTATTTATTTGACAGAGAGAGAGAGAGAGAGAGAGCACGCACAAGCAGGGTGAGGGGCAGAGGGAGAGGGAGAAACAAGCTCCCCGCTGAGCAGGGAGTCTCAGCAGGGAGCCTGATGCAGAGCTCCATCCCAGGACCCTGAGATCATGACCTGAGGTGAAGGCAGATGCTTAACCAACCTAGCCACCCAGGTACCCCAGGAAGGAAAGTTTAATTCTCCTCTCCTTGAGTGTGGGCTGGACTTAGTGACCTGCATCTACTGATTAGAATATGATAAGGAGAGTTGTAATTTTACAGGGGAGAAACCTGGCAGACACCACCTTAAATAAATGATCAAGGTAGCATCACTAATGGTAAGTCATCTAATAGCATCGACCCCTTACTTGATGTGATAAGGATAACTTCACTTCTGTGTTCTTCCCCAAAATCCATAATCCAGGCTAATCATGAGAAAATATCAGACAAACCCAAATTGAGGGACATTCTACAAAAAAACCTAAATGGTACTCTTCAAAAAGGCCAACATCATGAAAAAAAAAGGGGGGGGGGGAGAATGAGAAACTGTCATAGATTGAAAGGGACAGGACAACTATATACAAATGGCATTCTAAACTGTGTGCTGGATAGGAAATGAACATTAGTGGAAAAACCAGTGATACAGTGTAGGCATAGAGGGTACATTCCTCAACATCATCAAAGCCATCTATGAAAAACCCACAGCGAATATCATTCTCAATGGGGAAAAGCTCTCAGCTGAGATCAGGAACACGGCAGGGATGCCCACTATCCCCACTGCTCTTCAACATTGTACTAGAAGTCCTAGCCTCAGCAATCAGACAATAAAAAGAAATAAAAGGCATCCAAATTGGCAAAGAAGAAGTCAAACTCAGTCACTCTTTGCAGATGATAGAATACTTTATGTGGAAAACCCAAAAGACTCCACTCCAAGACTGCTAGAACTCATACAGGAATTCATTAAAGTGTCAGGACATAAAATTCATGCACAGAAATCAGATGCATTTCTATACACCAACAGCAAGACAGAAGAAAGAGAAAATAAGGAGTCGATCCCATTTACAATTTCACCCAAAACCATAAGATACCTAGGAATAAACCTAACCAAAGAGGCAAAGAATCTGTACTCAGAAAACTACAAAGTGCTCATGAAAGAAATTGAGGAAGACACAAAGAAATGGGAAAAAGTTCCATGCTCATGGATTGGAAGAACACATATTGTGAAAATGTCTACGTTACCTAGAGCAATCTACACATTTAAGGCAATCCCTATCAAAATACCATCAATTTATTTCAAAGAAATGGAACAAATAATCCTAAAATTTATCTGGAACCAGAAAAGACCACGAGTAGCCAGAGGAATGTTGAAAAAGAAAACCAAAGTCGGCGGCATCACAATTCCAGACTTCAAGCTCTATTACAAAGTTATAATCATCAAGACAATGTGGTACTGGCACAAAAATAGACACATAGATCAATGGAACAGAATAGAGAGCCCAGAAATGGAACCTCAACTCTATGGTCAACTAATCTTCGACAAAGCGGGAAAGAATATTCAATGGAAAAAAGACAGTCTCTTCAACAAATGGTGTTGAGAAAACTGGACAGCCACATGCAAAAGAATGAAACTGGACCATTTCCTTACACCACACACAAAAATAGACTCAAAATGGATCAAAGACCTCAATGTGAGACAGGAATCCATCAAAATCCTGAAGGAGAACACAGGAAGCAACCTCTTTGACCTCAGCCGCAGCAACTTCTTCCTACAAACATCGCCAAAGGCAAGGGGAGCAAGGGGAAAAATGAACCATTGGGTCTTCATCAAGATCAAAAGCTTTTGCACAGCAAAGGAAATTGTCCACAAAACCAAAAGACAACTGACAGAATGGAAGACGATATTTATAAATGGCATACCAGATAAGGAATTTGTATCCAAAATCTATAAAGAACTTCTCAAACTCAACAACCAAAGAACAAATAACCTAATCATGAAATAGGCAGAAGACATGAACAGACATTTCTGCAAAGAGGACATCCAAACTTCCAACAGACACATGAAAAAGTGTTCAACATCACTCGGCATCAGAGAAATACAAATCAAAACCACAGTGAGATACCACCTCACACCAGTCAGAATGACTAAAATGAGCAAGTCAGGAAATTACAGATGTTGGCAAGGATGCGGAGAAAGGGGAACCCTCCTACACTGTTGGTGGGAATGCAAGCTGATACAACCACTCTGGAAAATAGTATGGAGGTTCCTCAACAAGTTGAAAACAGAGCTATCCTAC
>CM052797.1:42150524-42166860 GCA_028533885.1 Nasua narica
ATGCATCATTGCACTGCTCTGCTCATTCTAGGAGTTTAGGGCAGGATTGACAGTCCCAAGTGAGACTGGAGAGGGACAGCAGGCAGGAGACTCCATAAAGGCAAGGAAAGTGGGAACAAGGGAAAAAGGGAATCTGGAGAGATTTGAGGTCAACCAATGATATTTAGCAAATTGTTGGATGTTGAGGTGAGGAAGAGGGAGGGGTTTTCTTCCACGGAGGGGAAATAAAAGGAGAGCGATGATGAGTCCATGTTAGTGTCTAATGGCTCACTTGGCACTGAAGTTCTGTGAAAGCAGCCATCTGATGTTCATTAGCCTACACCCAAGTAGAGAGAAGGAAAATTCAAGGAGAAAACACTGGCTGATCTGTTTCTTTATGTACAGTGAGGAAGAGACAGAATTTCATACAATATGGAGTTCTTAGATTATCTCTGGTTTTAGGTGTCTATGTCATCCTTGATCCCTGGGTCCACCAGAGAGTAGGGTAGCAAATCACAGAGGGATGGCATACATCTCATCAACACCAAAAGAGAAGTGGGTCTCTCACTGGGTACTAACAATGTGGGTTTTTTCCATAAAGCTGTAAAATTATATAGACCAAATTATGGTCCTGATTTCATGTGTGTTTAATAAATCCAAAAATGGAAATAATTCTCTAAGCACTTGGAATGAGTAAATCCTTAAGTTAAGCTTTGATGGGCAATATCAACTTAGTGTCTGCAATGCAGCTGTTATCCGTTCACTCAACTCCATCCTCCGAAAAACTTCTCTGTGAAAACCTAAAGCATCTCATCCCTATTGCAAGGACTCTGAATGGCTATCCAAGCCCCTAGGTTCTTTTTTTGGTGAGACAATGGATGGAAAGAAAGACACTGGCTGCTGCATAGGTACAGGACAGTCAAAAGGGATGAAGTAAGCAGGTGCTGAAATGGTATGTAAGGCTCAAAGATATAGAGCTTCCATTCTCCCCCCTGTCATCAGGACAACACAACTGGAATTAGACCTATCTTCATTTCATTCCTTGATATTTAACATTTTAGCTGTATAAATAATTTGGGGTGTAGAAAAACATATCAAGATCTTGGTAAACATTTGCATACATTCTAAACACTGGCAACTGATAAAAAGAACCATGAGAAGGAACAGCTATAGTGAGTGCACTAAAGTAAAATTATTTTCCCTGAGCCCCATATGTTTCAATTTATCCAAAATGCGTTCCAGAAGTGGAGTGCAGGAGGACTGAGGAACTTGGAGGGAGGAAGGGAAATTCTAATAATGAAGTTCTTGAGTGCTTTACACACTTGCGTACACATATTCATTTCCTCACACTGTTGGAATATGTGGGCACCTACAAGGTGTAATTATTTTTAACATGGCATTCCCCACACAACACCACCCCCCAGTCTACTTCAAAACATTTACTGCTCTGCAAATTGTGACAGCACTATCCCCTCCATTGTTTTTACCTGTTTGGTTTTGGTTTGAAATCTTTAATGCTCTACAGTGCAGATGTATCATGAGGCAACATTCCAACAGTCCCCTACTAGGAGGTAGGGAAAGTATGAAACAAGCATCAGAGAATAAACCAAATAACTCTGATCCACTGCCTAGGTATATATATGGGGGGGGGGGTCACCCCTCAACACAGTACTGCTTTTACCAAAGCATTAAGTTATGCCTTTTAATCATCACATCAAACCTCTGTTATTGTATTATTCCTGTTTCACAGATCAAGAACTAAGCTCAAAGGTGGTTAAATCAAAAACATGGCCAATATCACACAGCAAGTAAGAAGCATGACTCAAACTCAGATAGTCCATGGGCATGGCAGCGACGAAAGCCACCAGGTTTCATACCTTGGGAGGTGGAGTTTCACACCCATGGAGAACAGAGAAAGGTGCAAAGAAGTAAATCAGGACAGTGGGGGCAGAGGAGAATTACAGTGTACAAGGAAACATTTTTATTTAATCTAAACAATGGGTAGCAATGCAGAAGAACACTGGGAGTTGGAGGATTAACTCAGATGAGGTCTTCCAAGCCAGCAGTAGCAACTTAAAGGGCCAGACTCTCCTGATAATAGGGTATACAAGGAGCCATTTGTTTGCAAAACTAAATAGCACATGGGGACAGATCTGAGCCAACTAGTTTCTTGACTCGATACTAAAGCTTCAGAGCTCAAAGATAAACAGAATCAATAAACCTTCCAAAACTTGCTTTCTTCGGGGTAAGTAGTAGAATACTCAATCAGGATTTTGAAGATTGGGTTCAAATTCCTGTTCAAGTGTCACCGAATGTGTTTTTTCAGGCCAAATAGCTAAATGTCTCTGAGAACCAAATGTGGCAAAAGAAAAAAAAATGTTTTTAAAGCACCGGACTTCAGAAAACTGGTCCAAATAACTCAGCCACAGCTGAGCCTTTTTAATGGGATCATAAAGCCTACCTCACAGAGCTGCTAGCAATGGGGTAACAGGTGCAAAAGCACCAGGATAACTACAAAGGCTACATAAAATGATAGCACATGCCTCCCCCAGAAAATGGGGGGATGGAACGAGTCCTTCTTGGTCACTCTAGTCAAGACCCTTTAGTGATGATCCTTTGATTACTCCTGTGGAATATCTACTAGGTAACAACCCTGGACTAGCTTCATGGGTGTTCAATCTGTGCAGCCACACAGAGCCCTGCACTTAGAAGGGATTAATAGGATTCACAATTAAAGGGAATTAGCATTGGGCCCCTAGGTGGCGCAGTTGGTTGAGTGACTGCCTTCAGCTCAGGTCATGGTCCCGGAGTCCCGGGATCGAGTCCCACATCGGGCTCCCAGCTCCATGGGGAGTCCGCTTCTCACTCTGACCTGCTCTATCTCTCTCTCTCTCTTTCCTAATAAATAAATAAATAAATAAAATCTTTAAAAAAAAGAGGGAATTGGCATTAATGTCCTGCTTTCACTGTCTTCAAATTCTTAACTTTTGAACAAAGAGCTCTACATTTTCATTTTGCACTGAATCCTACAAATTAAATCACAGTTCTGATGCATGGCACTGTGCCTGGCATGCAAGACGCAGCAATAAAACAGATCGGCACCCTCAAGAAGCTCCAAGCAAGTATATTACTTTAGAAGCAAATCCTCCAAAACAAAATAAAAAACACTTAAGATAATAACTTGCATACTTTATTCCTCACCCCAACCTTAGATTGATTAATTAGCTAATTAGTCTAAAAATTAAAGCAGTTATTTATCCTCAGGGCAGGCCCTGTCTTGCTTGCAGATGAAACCCACACCTACCCCTATAGACTCACCTGGCCCCCCTCTTCTGAGGTGAGAAGATATTTTCCTTGGGTTCTTACAGTTTCTTGAGGCACATCTATCCAGCTATGCCATGGACAACTGAGTGCCTAAATCAGTGGTTCTTAAAGTGTGTCCCTAGCCCAACAGTATCAGCATCACCTGGGAGCTTGTTAGAGATGCAAATTCTCAAGCCCCACTCCAGACCCAGTGAATCAGAAACTCGGGGTGGCACTCAGAAATCCGGGTTTTAACAAGTTCGTCAGGTGATTCTGGTGTATGGGCTAAAGTTTGGGAACAACTGGCTTAGATAATCAAATAGAATCAAACTTGTTTGATATCTTTTATTTTATTTTGTTTTGGCAAGGGAAAGTCTGTTAGGAAATTGATGGGGTTGGGTTCTCCCAGCATCCACTTCTCTACCACAATCAATAGCAATTCCCAAAGATCTGTATCTCTTTGTGTATTTGCTGCAAAATTCAATTTAATTCACACACTTTGTTTTTGCCTGTTCATTCAAGACACAATGCAACCTAGAGTCCCTTGTGAACAAACATCCCATTTGCACATGTCAAGTATCTGATTCATTTAGACTTATCCCAATGGCTTAATGTCTACAACAGAAGCCTCTATGATATTCTTCACCTAAACAGCTGAGTTAATGCCCTTAGACAAAGGGGGCCTGGTGTTTGGGTGAGCTCCCAAGAGCCTGACAGCCACAAAGAGAAGCTTGCTGAATGCACACATAAAAAGAGAAGAGATAGGAGGCAGAGACTCTGATCTTTATGACCTTCTGATTATTCTATCAGTTAGTTAAAGCATAAATCCATCCACCAACCTAACAAAATACTATTTTACTTCCTTTTACTCCATATTTTATCTTTTATGGCCAATAAAACATAAAAACCTTACAAAGGTTATGTCCTCATCAATTTTTTGCAGTAAACGACAATAAATTAAGTGGAGGTTACTGCAGGAGTAACATAGGCGTCAGCTTGAAACTTTCTGGAAAAACAATCCTCCCCTCCCACCACTGGCATTCACAGCTGCTAGTCAAAGACTTCATTAAAATTAAAGCCCATTTTTAATGGTATTGCTATTGTATTTCTTTAAGTAGTCTACATCTAGCCTTTTCTCTTGTTTCTTGAAAATCTGCTATGGGGATAGTAAAACAGCAAATAAAAAGGAATGTAAAAACATGAAAACTTAATATTTGTCAGGTATGAGAAAGAAAAGCTACATTCTGCTGAATCACTTCAAGTCCAACGTCCTGCAGTTCTCATTTGATAAAGTCTCCCAAACCTCCATAACACTAAATAGTTCCCAGATACATAAACTCAAATTTCTTTTTTGTTTACATAAAAGTCATTCAACCAATATTTGTCAAAAGTTCCATTACATGAGTTAGTATTATGCACTTACAACACTACCTGAACCACAGTAAGGGCTCAACAAGTATTCAATATTATTCTTGTTCATTTATATGCTATAACATGATATTATATACTAGGCACATACAATGACAAGCAAAGCAGATGTGGCCCTCCTGCTCCCATGAAGCTCATAGGCTAGTGGCAGAGACAGAAAAATCAATCAGATAATCACACAAGTAAATATAAACAATTATAATGAAGATACACCCCTTTTGGGGTGGGATACTAAGAAAAGCCCAGAGTACTTTTATATCATTATATGATTTTGAAACCTCTTGGATATATAATTTGGATCAAATCATGACCCTTTCCCAAATGTTTTTCAAGATCCTTCTGCATTACTATGCAAATTCCAAATGTAAAGCAGCCGAAAAAATTTCTAAACAAGTATTTGTATTTCATTACTATGCTACTCAATTCCAGAAATGTTTCCCCAATTTTACAGATAAGAACCTATTTTTTTATACTGTTAACATTTCCAAATATAGAAACTGGAATATCTCAAGAAACAAGCCACACGCATTCAACGAATTTTCTATGAATTTTCTCAGGACTTCATAAACTAAAATTGATTCATAATTAATTTACAAGCCAAATTAAAGCTAGGGTTTACCTTTAAGCATGCAAACTACCTTCTTAAACTTTGACTATTTCTAACTAACATGAATTACTTTATTAAAAATAGTTTTTATTCTCCTTTTAAGCTATAAAATAGGCTTTCTGGTGACTTCACTAAGAACCAAGAGCAAGAAAGAAAATATATAACTACAGAATGTGGAAACCATTCTCAAATACAATCTGTTTATGAAGAGAACTGGGGAAATTCAAAAAGTCCCACAGACGTCTCCACGGGCAGAATCACAATGAAGTGTGTTAGAGCAGTAGAAAAGCCCATTCTTCCAGTTTCTTTATACCACAGAAGGAGGTGGGCTCTGGGTTCACAGTCCCATGTGTGGATTCCAGCTCTACCTCTCTGTGTCTGACCTTGGGGCAAGTTGCTCAACCTTTTTCAGTTTCAGTCTCTTCCTCTTCCTAAGGAAGCATAGGATTAGATCAAAGATTGTTTGCAAATGTTTCTTAGCATAATGCTGAAACAATGTGAGCACTAGTTAGTTCAAACCTCTCAAAACTCTGCTGGCTAATGAGGTAAGACCTAAAGTTGTAAGTAGTATAATGAAACAAACAAACTAGGACCTGGAAACCCAGTTTCCACTACCTGAGAACTTCCATTTGACCACAACAGCTGCCTCTTAGGACTCCTCACTGGAGCAGAGGGTAGTTACTCCTGGACATTTCATCTGAACCTTTAGGGGTCTCTACAGACTGACCACCTCACACGTTCAGCCCTAGCCCACACCACACAGAACAATTTATTACCAGAGTAGAAACTGCAGCTAAACCAACAGGTCAGGCAGAACTTTGCCCTCCATAGCTATCTCATCAGGCACATTACCTATATGCAACAGCAATCAATTCCAGTGTGCTAAGAACTTTAAGCCACTCATGGAAAAAAAAATCTTTACACAGTTATCTGTTCATTCATCTATTTAAAACACTTGTTAACTGCATGCTGAGTGCCAAGTTCCATGATAGGACCTAGACACAAGGATGCCAGAGACTCAGTATCTGTCATCAAAGGTGTTTACAGTCCTGGAGGAGAAAGATGTTTAATAGAAAATTTCAATATAATGTAGTCAGTGTAGTGAAAGTTGCATACAAGATCTTAAAATGTTTTTCCTTTTAGGAATGTAGCTTGGGAAGTGAAATATCCAACATTTTCAAAGAGGTTTTATTTATTTGACAGAGAGAACACATGTGAGAGTGGCAGAAGGGGCAGAAGGAGAGGGAGAGAATCTCTAGCAGACTCTGCACTGAGTAGAGTCTAATGTTGGGCTCAATCTTACAACCCCACATGACCTGAGCTGAAACCAAGAGTTGGATGCCTGACTGAGCCATCCAGGTACCCCAAAATATTCAACATTTATTTTATTTTACTTTTTAAAATATTCAACATTTAAAGAAAAAATATCCTTCTAAAATAATAACTATATTACCACCTTTGATTAGCTAATTAATGCATTAATTGTAAAAAAAACCCCATAAAATGAAGATAAACAAAAAGAAACATACAACCTATAATAATACCATCTGAAGAAACTACTGTTAACATTTAAGTTTCATGGCCTTCAGGATTTTAAATTAAAATACCTATTTCTAAACAGGATATGAGACCATTTTATACAGAGTATAGAAACCTGAGTTCTGTTTACTTATCAACAAATACATATAAATGTATTTCTAAAGTATTACATGCAACTCTAATTTATCATTTTAAGTGAGTGTATAGTATTTTTTTTAAGATTTTATTTATTTATTTATTTATTTGAGAGAGAGAGAGAGAGAGAGAGAGAGAGAGAGAGAGAGAGAGCATGAGGCAGGGGAGAGTCAGAGGGGAAGCAGATTCCCTACCAGGCAGGGAGCCCAATTTGGGACTTGATCTTGGGACTCCAGGATCATGACCTGAGCCAAAGGCAGTCACTTAGCCCACTGAGCCACCTAGGTGCCCAACTGTATAATATTTCATTATAGGTTTCGTTATTTCCATAACTATTCTCTACCATTAGATATTAAGCTGCGTATAGGGGTTTTTTTTGAGTTATTAACATTATGACATTCTTATTCACACAGCTTTTTAAATTAGTCCAATTATTTCTCCAGAATAATTTCCTAGAAAGTTAAATTGTTGGATCAGGCGGGTATGTACATTTTTTTTTAAAGATTTTATTTATTTATTTGGCAGAGAGAGAGATCACAAGTAGGCAGAGAGGCAGGCAGAGAGAGATGGGGAAGCAGGCTCCCTGCCGAGCAGAGAGCCCAAGGCAGGGCTCTATCCCAGGACCCCGGGATCATGACCTGAGCCGAAGGCAGAGGCTTTAACCTGCTGAGCCACCCAGGCGCCCCAGTATGTACATTTTTTAAGACTTATTTATTTGAGAGAGGAGCATGTGAACGGGGGGAGGAGCAGAGGAAAAGGGAGAGAAATCCTGAAGCAAACTCTTGGTTGAGTGCAGAGCCTGACATGGGCTCAATTCCAGGTCTCTGAGATCATGACCTGAGCCTAATCAAGAGCTGGACACTCAACTGATTGAGTCACCCAGGTATGCACATTTTTAAAAGACTTTCATACCTATTACCAAACTGCCCACCAGAAAAAAGTTGTACCATTTAATACATCCATTTCCCCCAATCTTCACCTTCACTGTACAGCATCACTTTTTTATTCTTTGCATTTTTAAATTTTAATGTACTCACCTCAGCTAAAAATGCTGCTTACAACAGTGTCTTTTAGAAGTCATTATGACACTTGCTGAAATTAGACTACTTTGAGCTGTGCAATCATTTTAGTTGTGTTTGGGCATCAGTGCTTCTCAAACTCTACCATGCAAAGAAATTACCTGCATATCTTGTTGAAATGCAGATTCTAATTCCACAGGTCTAAAAGAGACTGAGATACTCATTTCTAACAAACACCAGGTGATGCCAATGCTGCTGGTCCATTAACTAGACTTTGAGGAACAAGGAACATAATTCTCTTATTTTGAGGACCCTCCTGGTCCCAGAAAGACACCGCTGTTTCCCCAGAAGCTTCCTCCTCAAAAGTGCCCTGCAGAAGTAAAATTATTCTACCACTAACTATTTAACATTGTCTTGAACAATTGAGCTTCAAAGGGCCTCAGTTTAACCCATGTGAGAAATGAAAAGCTTGGAGCAGCCGGCCTTTAAGTTCCCTCCCATCTTCAATATTGAAGGAAGTTCTCCTCTGCCCACATATAACTAAGTGCATCCTATAATCCTTCTCACTAGGATAATTTTGAATATCTTATTCCTTTCATGCCAAAGGATTGCACTTAAAAGTGAGGTCAAGAGAAGAGGTTATCTTCAAGTAGCTAGTGACTTTCACTACTGCAACCCAAGGAAAAAAAGCATCCCTGGAAAGAGGACATTCTTCTCCAACTGACCTTTCTCCTGGTAGTGCCTGGTCATAACCAAATATATATCTTCTCTTTCCCAAAAAGAATAGATTTAACAAGAACTTAAGGTTAATTTTCCCATTAAAGGAAGAAAGAATGGAATCTGGAAGGAGATTGACAGAAATACTGCATCTGTAAATACCCTGCCAAAGAGCCTCCAGAAGTTAGCTCTTGAGAAGTTCCACTGTCCTCGACAATATTTCACTTGTAATGGCTACTCCCTTCTGTTGTTTTTCTCCAACACTGAAAGGTGGGCAGAAGCAGAACATAATCCTTGATGCCTTAGCTGACTGAAGTGGTTATCTAAATAAAATAAGATAGAATCTATAGACATAGTTTCTTCTTTGCCAATAATAGGAAAATGCTGTGCCTCTAGTCCTATAGGAATATCAACTATGCATTATCTACCTTAACAGGAGGCAGATTTTAATGCCCTCTAGTTCAATTAAGCTACTGAATAAGACCACAAAAATGAGTGCTTAACTCAATTTTCTATTACTGAAGGATGGGCCAAAATGATTTATTTTTACTAACTGCCCTTTTCCCCTCAAACAACTTTTTCTCCTGCTTCTTTCCATTTGGTGGCAAGGAGTTTAATTTGTTCACTAATTTTTTTTCTCACTTTAATTTCCTTTAGCTTCCTTTAAATAACTTCCTAGATTTGTTTTTGTGTCTTTTTGACCACTAAAAAAGATACCAAACTCTTTTGCTTTTTTCTTACATGAATTGAGTCCTATCATACTTCTCAGTGTCTCCCACAAAGTTGGGAGGCTTCTGTTTCTTTAATTAGGCTTGAATTGGGCATGCTGATCAACTCTAATCAAGGATATCAGCCAACTTTCCAGAACCTAAAATATAATAAACAAAAATAAATCAGCTGGCATCTTCCACTTTTAATATTTATGCTGCTGGTCATTCCCCTGGACCCCTTTCCATTTTGCAAGCCCTGAACCCCTTGTTTTGAGCTGTTTTAAATCTCTTGCTCTCCTATTTCAAGATGGAGCTCTGGCAAGAACACATTTCTCTGAAGAGCTGCTGTTCTAATACCTCCCCATCACTTTGCAGCTTGTCAGCAGGACCCAAGCAACAAAAAGATCAATAAGACAACAAATCCCACCTTATTAGGTCCTATTTGATCTTAAACCCACACCATTCAAGCTTTCAGCTACTTAATTCTGGCTCCAGACAAGAGGAGCAGAATTTTCTTATGAAAATAAATTAAACAAGCACACAGAAGAAAGAGAAAGTGGATGTGCAACTACTAAAATGTGCAAGAGCCTTCAATGTGGTCAGCAAGCTAAGCAAAGGGCAACAGTTTCTTTTCATCTTTCATCTTCTGTTCTCTACTCTCCATGCTCCCTGCAACAAGACAAGTATCTTTCTTTCAAGAAGTATTTTTAAGGTACTACTTTTCAATTAGGGATGGCTTTATTTCTTTTGTATGCTGGGGTTTTGTTTTTCACAATGAAATTATAATGCATACTAAAGATGGCAAACACAAGTCCTAGGAGTCGCCTTGCTACGATCCATCAGTTACAATAATAGCAAGATGAATATATTGTCAGGAACCTGTACGTAGCATTTCATTGATCCCATTCCCTTCCCCAAGAAAGGCACCACCAGGGATTACATTATTATTCAAGCTTCCTGGACTCACCACTCCAAATGCACATTTCAACTACAACTCAAAGGAAAACTTATAAAAAGTGATAGGAAATAGACCTTCTACAAACTTAAAAAAAATTAACCTATTTAGACTTTAATTCCATCCTATATACTCATAAATAGACCAGATTTCAGGAAATAAAGACTAATCCTATAGTAATAACACGAAGCTCAATTTTTATTCCATAGATCATTAATATTGCTTTAAAAATCACAAGAAATCTCTAGGACTTCTTAAGCTCTGTAATGCATTTCCATACACCAATTCAAGAAACCTCATTAATTTATGTGGTCTTTTTGCAGTACATCTGAGGCACACAAATATTTGGATTTTTTACCTTAGGTCAGAGTTTAGGAAAAAATTAACTTATTTTCAGAAAGGACTTATGAATGTGGAAAAATTGTTTGACAGTAGCTTGGTTTAGTTATCTAATTTTCAAATAGGCTACACAGAATATAAAAAGTAAAAATTCAAAGAAAAACAGAGAAAGATTTTATATAAATGGTGAGGGATTTTTTTAAGAAAGAAAAGAATCTTAGTACATCCTTAACATTATTCCTATAACCTAGTTTCAATATTCCAATAGAATGTAAGATGGAAGAGCTTTGATTTGGGAGGGAAAAAAATCCTTTGAACATTGATTGACATGTGATTTATGCAATTATTTTCCCTAGACTTCACTGCCTATGCTCTACTCTCCAATCACTGGATTGACTGAGATGCTGTTTCCATTGAGCTGGGTTTACAATTATCCTTAAACAAGTGGAACTTCAAAGTCTGCTCAATAGGTATTTTCTGTTCTTCATTAGAACTCATAAATGTATAACCTGAACATAAACAAGTCACTCCACCTAATTAAATGGAATCTCTTCATCTCTATTAAAAATTTAGAAGTGCTGCTTAAGTATAAACATGTCATTTGAAAAGGGGGAGGAGGGAGAATCTTGTAATATCTGTGAATAACCATCTGAATCTCCTTTAGGCAAGGCCATATGAATAACAACATACATGCCCATAAATTTTTCTAATTATTTTATTATCAGTAAAGATTGCTTACATGTAAAGGATATTCATTGTTGGCAATAATGCTCTCAAGTATTATCTGTCCACCAGGGAAATGCAGTTCAGGTACTTTAATTTACTTCAAAGACTATCACATAGCCTTTCCCCTACTTTCTTTCTCTACTATCTGTATTCTGGGAGAGGTAACACAGCACTTTCTCTGATCGTTGTATCTACATTGGAAAATGGATTTGTTTGGTTGTTAATTTTTTTTTTATTCAAAAATCTAGACTCCAAGGGCGCCTGGGTGGCTCAGTTGGTTGAGCAACTGCCTTCGGCTCAGGTCATGATCCCGGAGTCCCGGGATCGAGTCCCATATCGGACTCCCGGCTCTGCGGGAAGTCTGCTTCTCCCTCTGACCTTCTCCCCTCTCATTCTCAGTCTCTCTCTCTCTCTCTAATAAATAAATAAAAAATCTTTAAAAAAAAAAAATCTAGACTCCAAATTCTTAAGAAGATAATCCATAAAAGATCTAGTTTGGAAATGGAAATGTTCCTAAAGTGTTTTTTAATTTGTGTTGTTTGGTCTCTTGTTAAAGACACTTTACTGTTTTTAAACTCTTTTATCCCCTTCTTGGAAATTGATGGAGAAATTTTAAAGCCTCACCAGCTAAGCAAGTAGTTAACTTATGCTCAGGGTTCACTTTCCAAGCTCTCAACACTCTTAAAAAAATCTCTTTTCATAAAGTTTGAAACAATATTTGTGACACTGAGCTTTATGTCACAAGACTAGCCAGAAATTGTAGCATGTAAATGTTTGAGGAGACCTATGTAGCGCTTTTGAGCTGCGAGGTGTTTTGTTAGAGCGCTCTCTTGTGGTAAAATGCCGTCACCACGATTTCTGTTCCACGTTTTTTTAAAGGGCACATTTAGCAATCCATAGCAGAAAATCCATAATTTCAATGAAAGTAAGATGCAATGTAGGGTTGAACTTTCTAGTATCTTATTGTATTTTGGACCCTCCTCTTCCCCCAGAAAATGTTAAAGTGCATTCACTTAAGTAAACAGGAATGTAGGAGAGTTCTTAAATTATGAAAACTCTTAAAATATATACACAGTTAAACACAAATGCAAAGCAATGTTCCTTAGTAAGTGGTGAACAGAGGAAGTCTTCATGAAATGACACCCATCCCAAATGTCCTTCAGCTGGCCATGGAAGTGATGGTTTCTTTCCCTAGATTCAACACCACTGTCAGATACTGACGGCATAAGGTTGATACAGTAGTTGCAGGCTAGGTGGATATCACCCATCACTGCTTGAGATGTCTTAAAATGCTGTGATGCCAAGTAATTGAAGTGAGTTTGGCTTTTCTCTGATATCTCATCATATAAGGGCTATAGGAATTCAAAGTGAGGAGAACTATAATTATGGAGTAATTATATTCAAGTATTTATATAATTTGTTACTATGTAAAATATAAACTATTTCCATGGTTTCAGAATATCTCCATAGAAGCTTCACTAAAAATAACTATCTTTGTGATAAATCCCATCCTTAATCAGGAAAACTGGGTTTGAATGAAATGAGACCTTCTCTTTGATACATCAAATTTCAGGCATTGGGGGTGCCTGGGTGGCTCAGTGGGTTAAAGCCTCTGCCTTCAGCTCAGGTCATGATCTCAGGGTTCTGGGATCAATCCCCGCATTGGGCTCTCTGCTCAGCAAGGAGCCTGCTTCCTCCTCTCTCTCTGCCTGCCTCTCTCCCTACTTGTGATCTCACTCTCTCTCACTCTCTGTCAAATAAATAAATAAAATCTTTAAAAAAAAAAAAAAATTTCAGGCATTGAAGAGACCCTGGGGAATATACATTTCAAAGTTGTCATTTCACAGATTAAAAAAAAAAATCCCAGGGGCGCCTGGGTGGCTCAGTTGTTAAACAACTGCCTTCGGCTCAGGTCATGATCCTGGAGTCTCGGGATCGAGGCCCGCATAGGGCTCCCTCCTCAGTGGGGAGTCTGCTTCTCCATCTGACCTCTCCCTCTCTCTCATTCTCTCTCTCTCAAGTAAATAAATAAAATCTTTAAAAAAAAAAAAAGAATCTGATACCAGATTTGTTTGGAAAAAAAAAAAAATCCCAGTGAGGTGTAGGGATTTTCCCAAGGTCTCATGGTAAAAAACAGTAAATCTGGAATTAGAAGGGAGTCTCTCAGCAATAAGTAGCATGACCTGTCCTTCTTGGCTCCATCTTGCCAAAGAGCTTCCCAGCATCCAATTCCCTAGCTTGGCTTGAAGTCCACCATCTGACTCAGTGATTCATGAACTGCTACTAAAACTTCTGTCCTATTACTAAGTGGTCTGTCCTGGTTCTTTTCTCATACGGATAAATAAATAACAACCATCCCCTTTAAGACAAGACTAGCACCAACTGAAAATCACAACCAAACTCAATATAATGCTGAATATAAAACATCCTCCCTGGGAATTTCTGAAATTCCCATTCCATGTGCGTTCGGGTACTAGGCGGCTTTTCAGCCAACCTACTTATACAAAATGGAATTAGAGTATGTAAAGGAACGGATAATATGCCTTTTTTTTTTAATTATTATAAATGCCAATGTTAGTACCCCTCCATGACTAACTTTATAGGTTATTAGGAAGTACCTTTTAGTCATTTATGAAAATAAAAGTCCACAGAATGATTCAATAGAGGTAAAAGAACTAAGAAAGGTCTTTAATCAGTTGCCTTCAGCTGATACATTACATACTGATGCGTTCTTACACAGACTGGTTCTCTAGGGTTGATGGACTTCCACCAAAATCTGATGTAATTGTGGAAGTAACAGAGATGCCCACAAGATGGCACTCTTCTTCATTTTTAATTCATCACAAGCAAAATAATAAATGTATGTCTAATTTTCACACAATCTCTAAATAAACGGGATTATGAAATATGTACCTAATTTCATATGCTATCCTATTTAATGTAACATACATCACAGTTATAAAAATCTGCTCCCCACTTCCCTGAGGATGAGGCATGTGATGATGGAGAGCTTCTATCTGGTTCTCCCCAAGACTGGGAAAAGGATCTTGATGGTGCTCTTAAAGAATGCAAAGCTTTGCAAGAGAGGTTGTGTTTGTGCATGTGTATGTGTGCACTCAACAAACATGCACGTATATGTAGGTACTGCATAATTCTATATTTTTCCTAAGAGATGCTTATCTCAAAAGTATGTTAATTAAATCCTATCCATCTTAAGAGTTTTTTATCTTCAAGGACAAAATAGAGGCTCTCCAACCACTACCTCTTCCTCTACAAACTCCCCTCCCAAAGGGACTTTACTGTCTCTGACACACACTGACAGCAATTCCTCTCTTGTGCATTGAAATAACAAAGTCTTTGTAGTTATCTTCAGCAGGCAGCAGACAGCATCTGATTTGACAGGAAGATAGGTGAAAAGAAAACAGCATAGGGAGGTTACAAGAAGACTTCAGTTACTGGGCCAGAGTTTTCAAAGCCTACTTCCACAGCACTCTAGTTTCCCAAATTGGACAGAAATATTTTTCATATATATATATATATATATATATATATATATATATATGTTGGCTTTCCAACAAATGGTACTAGAACAACTGAATGTCCATATACAAAAAAAAAAAAAAAAGATGAATCTGGCATGGACATTACACCCTGCACAAAAATTAACGTACAATGGATCACAGGCCTAAATGTGAAATGGAAAAAATGTAAAAACTTCTTGAGGAAAACATAAGAGAAAAATCTACATGACCTTGGGTTTGGTAATGAGTTTTTATAAACAACATCAATAGCATAGTCTATGAAAGAAAAAATTGGTAAGTTGGACTATACTAACATTAAAACTTCTGCTCTGTGAAAACTTCTTCATTAAAATTAAAACTACTCTGTTAAGAAAACGAAAAGATAATCCTGGGAGACTGGAAAGAAAATGAGAAGACAGGGGCGCCTGGGTGGCTCAGTGGGTTAAAGCCTCTGCCTTCGGCTCAGGTCATGATCTCAGGGTCCTGGGATCAAGGCCCACATTGGGCTCTCTGCTCAGTGGGGAGCCTGCTTCCCCCTCCTCTCTGTCTGCCTCTCAGCCTACTTGTGATCTCTCTCCTCTCTGTCAAATACATAAAAACATCTTAAAAAAAAAGAAAGAAAGAAAATGAGACGATAGACTGAAAGAAAACATTTGCAGTATAACCAAATGTTGCAATATATCCAAAATATGAAAGAACCCTAAAAGCCAACAATTTAAAAAAAAAAAAAAAAAGACAGACTAAAAAGCAGGCAAATATCTGAACAGACACCTCACCGAAGAAAATATACAGATGGCAAACAAGCATAGAAAATGTGCTCAACATCATTTGTCATTAGGGAACCACAAGTAAAAAACAAGATACCACTACACAACTATTACAATGACTATATCCAAAAAACTGACAATATCAAATGCTGGCAAAGATACAGAGCAAAAGAAACACTCATTACTGATGGAAATACAAAATGGTGCAGCCATTCTGAAAGGTAGCTTGACTGTTTCCTACAAAATTAAACAGTCTCACCATATGACTCAGCAAATATACTCCTAGGTATTTATCCAAATGAGCTGAAACTTATATACCCGCAAAAGTCTGCACAGATTGGAAGCAACCAATATGTCCTTTTTAACAAGTAAATGGATAAACAAACTGTGGTTCATCCCAGACGATGGAATATTACCCAGTGGTAAAAAGAAACAGTCATCTAATGAGATCCAATCCAATCTAAATAGTCTAACAGCTAGAGTTGTGGAGACAGAGGATAGAATTAGTGATCTAGAGGATCAAATGGTTGAGATGGAAGGTCAAGAGGAGAGCTGGAACAAACTGCTCAAGAATCATGAGAACAGACTTAG
>CM052797.1:42167360-42259758 GCA_028533885.1 Nasua narica
AATGGGTGAGCCTGGTGGTGGGTATCGAGAAGGGCACATACTGCATGGAGCACTGGGTGTGGTGCATGAACAATCAATCTTGTAACACTGAAAAATTAAAATAAACAAATTTGGGGAGAAAAAAAAAAGAAACAGCCATCAAGACATGAAAAGACATGGGTAATTCTTAAATGCATATTGTTAAATGAAAGAAATCAGCCTGAAAAAGCTACCTAGTGTATGATTCCAATTATACGACATTCTGGAAAGGCAAAACTATAAACCTAGTAAACAGATCAGTGGTTGCCAGGAGTTAGGAAAGTGAAGTTGAACAAATGAAGTACAGTGAATTCTGGGAGTGTTGAAACTATTTTCTGTGTTACTGTAAACAAGATGAAAATTAGAAAAAAAATTACTTAGGAGGACAGAAGATCCTAGAATGGAGTACAAAATGTGACAAACCACCCAACTATATTACAAATGTGTGAACCTCATTGAAGGGGGTGGGGGAAATGGTACTGACTCAAGCAACTTTGGAAAGAAGTAGAATCTATAACACTAAAGTAAAAAGGAACTGCACACAGCACTGTACTCTAGTTGATAATGCTATTTTCCTTGGAGATTTGGATTAAAGATTCTAATATTGCTATAACTATACTAGAATTGAACAATTAAGTAAATGGTAAATGGCAGGAACCAGATTTCGCACTGTTGGAGTGAGCATTTATAGATAAACAAAGGAAGGAAGTTAGAATAATCCATGTAGCAAAAAATTAGAGTTGGAGATACTAATATGAACTCATGTTTAGTTTAATGTAGATACAGATGGTTACATATAGAAAAATGTATAGATGTGTATATATACAAGTTAGTATACACACATATATTTCCTTGCTCTTTTAGCTGAGAGGACCTAGAAGCAATGACATCCCAAAAGCAATGAGCACACTTAATGCCCTTATCTTGGTTTCTAATACCAATTCTCCAGTGAAGAAAACGAGGGCTTCTTAGAGAAATGGGAGATTCAAGGACTGGAGCAGGAAATATATGAGATGATCCTGAAGCATCCAGTAGTGCCAGAGAGTAAGAAAGTGCTCCAAAATATTCTAACTTAATGTACCACAGGGACACAGGAGCCAGCTGAAAGACCTCCCAGTAGCCAAAGCTAAAACAATTTGAGCAATAAAATAAAGCCGTATTTGATTATAACCCAAAGTATGAAATAAATATCCATGACTCCATACCGACATAAATTAATGACTATATAGTAATAAGAATAAATAAATAAGGAAAAGAGAAAAATCCACTGTGACAAATTCCAAATTACTTTGTAGATACTCTATCCTCAAAGAGGTGGTGCATAACTCCCAACTCTTTAAGAGAACACCATGGAAACAGGAGAAAAGAATAAGTTTACAGGGGAGAAATATGACAAACACTACCTTAGCTAGGTGATCAACATTAACATCAACAGTGATAAGTCATGTTGATAGGATGAATCTTGATATAAGATGATGAAAATAGCATTTTACCTCTGCAGTCTTCCTCCAAAAATATATTATCCCAACCTAATCATGAGAAAAACATCAGACAAGTTCCAAGTAAGGGACATTCTACAAAATTTCTGACAAGTAATCCCCACAACTGTCAAGGTAACCAAAAACAAAAAAGTCTAAGAAACTGCCACAGGACTACTAAATGTAGTGTAATATCCTAGATGGGAACCTGGGACAGAAAAAGGACATAAGGGGAAAAATGAGGAAATTTGAATAAGCCATGGATTTTAATTAATAATAATATATCAATGTTATTTATTTATTATAACAAACATATCATTCTAATATAAGTTGTTAATAAAAAGACAAACTGGGTATAGAGAATATAGGTACCCTGCACTATTTTCACAATAATTCTGTAAATCTAAAACTGTTCTAAAATCAAAAGTTTAGGTTTAAAAAAGGTTGAGTCTTTTCCATTCACACATACACACAATTAATGGATAAACTTTTCTTCCATTTTTATTAAAATTCTGGTGCAGAGGCAGCAGAGTGAGCTAATGACGAACAAAGGTGTTCGAATAAGATATTTGGACTCTGTCTCTCACTAGCTGTACAACTTTGAGAAAGTTGTTTAACCTCTCTGACCCTCATCTCTCTCAGTCAAATGGACTGAGAGCATGCCATAAAAATTAGGCATGTCATAAAAATTAAATGTTATAATCTATATCAAGCACTTAACACAGTGCCTGGCATAGAATAATTTCAAGAAAATAATGCTCTTATTAGCTAGCTACTGTGGATTGATTGGCAAAATAAAGGTCCTGGTAGCAAATAGATTTATGTAAAAAAAAAAAAAAACCTCAGAATGTACAAAATACCTACATCAAGTCCTTTATTGTGGATGAGAGAATAAATTCTTAATCTCAACCTATCAAACACCAACATCAATTCCAGAAAAAAAAAAAAACTATTCAAACAGCTATTTGCTCCATGTTCAAGCCATATATTCTGACTAACAGAAAGTCTTTCTGGTGAGAGATTTGGAGGGTTCTTCTCTAATTTCCTCAATATGACTCTTATCCTCATACAGATGGGTTTTAGTTCCCAGCATCTCTCATCCCGAAAAACGTGCCCTCTCTTCTCTTCACCTTGCACTTTTGCCTTCTTTTGCTCTACCTTTTCTTCTACTCCTTCACTTCTTTCTCTCTCCTCAAAACCCCTCCATATCCCTCCTCTGATATACATGGAGCAAGTACCCTCTGCTCCATGTACAAGTCCAGAGAATAGAGAAAATGGAGAGGACTAAAAGGCAATCAAATCCTATATTCGGAAAAAGTTAACTTCCACCAGCAAACCTTCTTACATGTTACTAAGCTAACAGGGAAGTCCTCTACAAGCCTCCTTCTACAACCTAGCCTCAGTAAGAGCCAGCTCCTGGAAAGGAGGTGAGGACAGGTACAAGAAGGACCATCACTGTAGATGTCATTTCCTAGAACCTGTACACATATAATTATAGAATTTTCAATCAAGAAAACTGCTCCCAGATTATATAACACATGAAGATAGATCATTATTCTGTGATGTCCTCAGAAGTGACTCATAGGGACTTGGCCACAAGAACAAGCCTGAGAGGTACCTCCTAAAATTAAGACTCACCATGTTGGTTTAACATGTCCATGCAGAATAGAAAACACATTCTGATGACTTCCTGGCCTTTTCCATGTTTTCTGATCTTGTGGGACCAAAACTCCCCAGAATCTAGGCAACTTGTTATTTCCTACAGCTTTTACTACCATTATTTAATTGCAGTCATTGTCACATGGTTCCAGAAAATAAACCCTTAATTCCACCCCCTAAAGGAACTGGTCTAGTCTTTGACAAAGGCAATGGGAAAAAAGACAGTCTCTTCAACAAATGGTGTTGGGAAAACTGGATGGCAACATGCAAAAGAATGAAACTGGACCACTTTCTTACACCATACGCAAAAATAAACTTAAAATGGATTAAAGACCTAAATGTGAGACCTGAAACCAATAAATAAAATAAAAATAAAAATAAATTTAAGTAAACAAATAAATAAAATTTAAAAATAAAATAAAATAAATAAAATAAAAATCCCAGAAGAGAGCACAGGCAGTACTTTCTTGGATATCAACCTTAGCAACATTTCTCTAGATGTCTCCTGAAGAAAGGGAAACAAAAGCAAAAATACACTACTGGGACTACATCAAAATTAAAAGCTCTGCACAGCCAAAAAAAAAAAAAAATCAATAAAACTAAATACTACTAAGTGAGAGAAGGTATTTGCAAATGACATATCCGATAAAGGGTTACTTTCCAGATATAAAGAACTGCTACAATTCAACACACACATACACACATGCACACAATCCAATTAAACACGGGCAGAAGACATGAACAGACATTTTTCAAAAGACAAACAGATGGCCAACAGACACATGAAAAGATGCTCAACATCACTTATCATCAGGGAAACAAAAATTCAAACCAAAATGAGATATCGTCTCACACCTGTCAGAACAGGTAAATGAAAAACACCAAAAACAAGTGTTGGCAAGGATGTGGAGAAAGAGGAACCAAATTGCACTGCTGATGGGAATGCAAATTGGTACAGCCACTGTGGAAGACAGCATGGAGTTTCCTCAAAAAATTAAAAATAGCATTACCATATGATTCAGTAATTCCACTACTGGGTATTTACCCAAAGAGTACAAAACACTAATTCAAAAAGATACATGTAGCCCTATGTTTACTGCAGTATTATTTACAAGAGCCAAGATATGGAAGGAACCTAACTGTGCCTCCACAGATGAATGGATATAGAAGAGGTGGTGTGTGTGTGTGTGTGTGTGTGTGTGTGTATACACACATGCACTCAGTCATAAAAAAGAATACAACCTTGCCATTTGGAACAACATAGATGGATCCAGAGGGTATTATGGTACGTGAAATAAGTCAGAGGAAAGACAACTACCATATTATTCACTCATATTTTACTCAATTTAAGAAACAAAAATGGACAAAGAAAAAAGAGACAAAACAAAAAAGACTCTTAACTCATGAGAACAAACTGGCGGTTGCCAGAGAAGAGGTGGATGTGAAATGGGTAACATAGGTGAAGGAGATTAAGAGTACGCTTATCTTGATGAGCAATAAATAATGCATAGCATTGTTGAATCACTATATTGTACCACCCGACACTAACATAATATTGTATGCTAACTATACTGGAATTAAATTTTTAAAAAAAGAAAGAAAAATCAATCTGTGTTAGGTCATCAAGTTAAGTGATTTTCATAAACAGAAGAGACTGGTTATCACAAAACATTATTTCCCTCTCATTATCAGTTTACATATATTCACCAACTTGATATGATCCGAAGCTGATGGAAAATGTAAAGGAAAAAAAAAAGTTGGGGGGGGGGTATCCTGTCTCACTGCCAAGAATATGAATGATGTTAGCTATACAATAAATTCAAGGACATCCATACTGAGATCCAACACTGCGTTTCCCAGATGGGCTTGTATAGTCAGTCAGGTCTTGTAATGTTTACAGACAGGAAGGACTTAAGTAGGAGGCATATCCCAAGCTAACTATATGACAAGAGAAAAAGCCAAGAGAACCATGGAGGCTAAATTCCCAAATGGAAACAGGCCACAGTAGGGGGACAAGCCACATGGGACCCCTGAAACCCTAGTCCACTGCCCTGTGCAAATGCCACACAGTGGAAAAATCTCTCTCGGGACTCTGAAGGACAACTCTCTAATAATACTGTACGGTATTATTTACTTATATATCCTCTGCCTGATTATATATGAAATTAATTTATTTGATTAAATACTTCCACTATACAAGGGTAATTCACATTACCTGAATTATCTTATTTAATCATCACAACCTTATGAGGTAAATAGTAATATTCCTGTGGGGCGGGGAGGCAGACCTATTGGGCACTGTGGGAAGACTCCCGGGAAAGAATTCAGCTTATGTGAACTCCCAGGCTCACAATGAGGTACAAGGGAAACAGACCTGTGCTGGGGATGAGCCAATCATCCTAACTGCCCCATGGCCGCCTCACCAGGGACTTGCTGCCTCCAGGCACACTGCGCAACCATGGGCACCCTCACACCTGGATTCTTGAAGTGGGGAGAAGAGGTGCCCTCAAAACCTGTGATATCTAAGTCGGAGTTCAATTATAAAACACACCAGAAGTATACTAATGATCCATCTTAACTGGCCCTGCCAGTTAAATGCCTTACTCCCATTTAGTTTACGGTTATGCTGCATGTTTTGTTACGCTCATACCTCATTCCAGACTCCCGGCCTGGCTTCCAGAGCAGCGGCGGGCGGCGACGCACAGGGCGGGAAAGTCCCGGTGGGCGGCGGCGGCCCCACGGTTCGCCCTCCTGACGCCCTCCAGATGCCCTCCTGGCACCCTGGCCGCAGGCACCTGAGCACCTCGTGGCGCTGGAGGGGTGCCCAGCTGGCCTCAGCTATCCGGAACGTGTGCTTCTCGGTCCCCCGCTAACCTCCCCTTGGCACAATGGCGGCCAGCGGCGCAGAGCCTGCGCGCTACGTGCTGCCCCACGTGGCGTCAGGAAGACGGCGCCTGCGCAGTGGCTCGACGCTGCTCAAGGACCGCTCCACGTGCAACCTGCTCAGCTCCCCATCACCTGCTGGCTCACGGGCGTACTTCCCCAAAGGGGTGTATGACACTTTCTACTCAGAATGTCCTGAGTGTCGCGTGGGTGTAAAACCCATTTCACCAGAGAACGCTCAGCAGCCAGCGTGTAAAACCAGTGCTAGGCATCAGCTGTGGCCAACTGATGACCAGGGCAGCCAGCTGAAAAGCTTACTGCCCTTTACCTTGGAAATGCCCACGGTGTATCCAAGCACCAGTTGCTCGCCCACCTGCACATCACCGCCCTGCCGAATGTCTCATGGTGAACATCCAAGGCCTGCATGACCCACCTGCACAATAAATGTATCCCTGTAGAAGACAGCCATGTGGCTGACATTAGCTCCCACTTTTAGGATGCAATGGACCTCACAGACCATGTTGGTGAAACAGGAGGCAGAATCCAGGTCCCCTGTGTGGTTGCGATCTCCCCTTCAGTTACCATCTGTGTAACTTACCTCATGAAGATCTAGCCCAACTTTGGCTTCATGGGCCAGCAACGCCTGCAGTATGAATCTGAGATCCTACCTTCCATGCCCACCCCACAGGCTCCCTCGAGCCAAGAAGAGGCAGCCAACTCTTCATTTACAGTCCACTGGCAGATGCTGACACTGAGCCCTAATGTGCAGGATTCCTACTGCACTTTCCTTCCTTAAGTCCTAGTAACAGTGCCCACCAACTGGATGGTCCCAGAGCTCCTCCAAGCTCCATGGCCACAGCCACATCCTGCTAAAACTGGAATAGGGGAAATAGCCCAACACAACTGTGATTTTGTTTTTTAAATTCATGGACATTTCATATCTGTGCAGTACTGAAGAGCTCACTCTCTCATGCTGCTCCACTGGGATAGTGAGTGGTCACCAGGCTTGCAAGGGACTTCAGACTGAGCTCAGGGATAGGTTCTTGGGGTACAAGGAAGGCCAAGCCATTAGAGGAGAGCACAGCCTGAGCTGACTACTATACTTCCAGACCCCCTGTCCTCTCAGGACTGCCCTAGTCCTAGTACCTCAAAGTTCGATTTTTCATTTCAAGAGTTAAGGCAATAAAACCTGCAGCAATGTGGGAGAAAGGGCTTACTAGACCAGGAGAAAAAGCAGTTTCAAAGCGTTTCAAAGCCAATTTCATTTCTAAGGAAGCACAATTTCCACCTTTTTTAAAAAAAAAAACTTTGGCAGTCTTGGTAGCTGTCTCTGTTGCTTCAGGGCATAAGCTGATCACCATCAAATCAGCAAAGTAACCCTCTAGGGTTTGTAGGGATATGAGATGTATGCTGATTTGAACTCTTAGTTTTTCAAACTCCCTCTTGGGTCCAAAAGAAGAAGTTGGTTCAAGTAGCAAAATGTTGACATTTCTGGGTTTCCCTTTCAATGTGTGTTCTTCCCTGAGTTTGGATTTTGATTATTATTTGTATTTTTTCATTGCACCTCTCCTCAAAGCATGCCAGTTGAAAAGAATTCTTCGGACCATAGACCAAAAATAACCCTTTAAGGTGGTGACAGAGGGTGCCAGGAGAAAAAGGGTACCTATTGTCTGGGTGAGTGGCATTGAAACAGTCGCTCCCCTAGCTTGCTTTCCCTATATATGCTTGTCTCATCTTTCATGATGCTTGTTTTCTTCCCTGCCCCTGGAGATTGTCTTCAAGCTGTTGACTTCTGGTATTTACAGATTTTACAATGTGGTACTACTTCCTTTTTGTCTATAGGTTAGTTCTCCAGGGGGAAAAAGCAGTGATTTCCTAAAATCCATACTAATGTGAAGAAAAGCAGTACATTACTGGTTGTCATTGTTTATAGTGCAAAATGAAAAGAGTAAAAGAAAAAAAAAACCCTCACATCCCACATTCCCATTCTTTAAGAGCCACATTCTCTTTCAAAAAAATGATAAATGGCTCTAAAGTCTGCTAAGAAATTAATTGGAAGCACCCAATTAATATGTTTGCATGGAGACAATGTCTTAATGCAAAGACTAATGTTAAGGGAGGAATTTCTAACAGAGGAGCAGGTGGAGGATGGGCGAAGAGAGGAAAAAGTAATTATCTGATCTCTGAACTTGTGTAGCATGTTTTTTGTGCCAAACAAACAGATTGTGCTACCATCTCTGAATTTATCACTGCTTGGCTGGTTATTCATAGTAAGGCAAACCAAGCAAGAGACCATGGAATATGTTCTAAGTAGAGGCAAACAGTTAAGTGTGACAATGGAAACAGACAGTAGTGCTCAGATAAAGGGAATATTCCAATTGCTGGGCAGAGCTCATCCTTCAAGAATGGCTGCCCTGTTATGTGGAAATTCATCAAGGAACTGAGCAAGTAGGACTGGGATTGGAAGGAATGGTTCCAGGATATAGTGAGAAGGATCATGTAAACCCAGAGCTTAGGGTAGCTGGGAGATGAGGTCAGTTAACCGGAGTCAGAAGACAAATTATAACAATCTCAGCCCCTACGCTGGGCCAGGGTTACCAGAGTTGGGCACAGTGCTGGGGACACAGCATGAGCCCCAGGAATAGCTTACTCCTTCCCAGAGCAGTACAGAGGCCACCAGATTCCCAGGAGCAGTCAGAGACACAACTGGTTAAATATTCCATGCTCAGGCAAGCATAGTAGGTCTGACACCAGGGATTAGCTAGGCCTGAATTTCCACGTAGCATGAAGGCTGGGAACAAGACTGACATACCTTATCTGACTCTGTATTTGTTAATATTAGAGATCAGATATTGACTACATGGAAACTTCATATTAAAAGAACTGGCAGTTATCACACTGATAAGCTTAAAAGGTTTAGTTCTACATCTTCCTTTTTTTAAATCTATGCTCTGAAATCACTTTCTGTTGTTTCTTTGTTTTTCTAGCAACCTGGAATATGATATCCAGGGCAATTTTTCTCCCCTTTTTATGACTCTATTAGGATCCTGTTAATCTTACTTATTTACAAAATTGAGCTAACCTAAGCTCTTCAAAGCACAGAGTTAGGTCTAAATTATACAGCTCTGAGGTGTTAGGAATACTTACTATGATTTATCTGGAATATATCTTATAGATCATAAAATCCCAGGAAGGAAAGAAGGAAGAGAAGGAGGGAGAAAGGGAGAAAGAAAGAGAGAAGTCAGAAATTAAAAAAGATTCCCTTTCAGCAATTCACCATGGGACCTGAGCTGTTTTGGTAATTGAGGAAAGACGTGGATAAAATCAGGTCAGGATCGGAAGATTTTTTTTTTTTTTAAAGATTTTATTTATTCATTTAACAGAGAGAGAACACAAGCAGGCAGAGAGAGAGGCAGAGAGAGGAGCAGGCTCCCTGCGGAGCAAGGAGCCCGATGCGGGACTCGATCCCAGGACGCCGGGATCATGACCTGAGGCAAAGGCAGTTACTTAACCAACTGCGCCACCCAGGCGTCCCTTTTTTAAAAGTTTTTTTTTTTTTTTAAGATTTTTTATTTATTCATTTAACAGAGAGAGAACACAAGCAGGCAGAGAGGCAGGCAGAGGCGGAGAGAGAAGCAGGCTCCCTGTGGAGCAAGGAGCCCGACGCAGGACTCGATCCCAAGACACTGGGATCACGACCCAAGCCAAAGGCAGTTGCTCAACCAACTGAGCCACCCAGGCATCCCAGGATCGGAAGATTTTAACTTTAACTTTGGGCGGGGTGTCATTCCCTATTCACCACACACAGTCACCAAGACATTCCCAGAGATAACCAACACTGTTGTGGACAGTTTTCAATCCCCCATCAGAGCTTCGGACACTCTTATGCACTGTGTGGGGGCCAGAAACCATCCCTATCACCTGAACGCTGTCTCGCTCAGTCTCTGGAGAGCCAGCTGGCCCAGAGATAGGATATTTGCTTCTTCCTTTCACCCAGAACCATCACCCAGAACAATCCAGGCCTACATCCTCTTGTACTAGACTTTGAAAAATCAAAAGCACTCCACTCTTTCAGCAAAGAAAGCCTGATTTTCACTGCTTAAAGCCCAGCCCTTCCTCTTGAGAAGAAGGAAAAATTGCCCCTCTTTCCTGATTTGCTTACTGCCAAGGAAAGAAGAGCTAATTCTCAAACAGGTCATCCTGCCAAAATGTTAACAATGATTGGTTGTGGTTGAAGTTGATTTTCTTCTTTATGCTTTCCTTTATTTTCCAGCTTTCTACAATTATTATATATTCCTCTTGCACACCGAAAAACAACAAAAAAGAACGACCCTACCACCACCACCACCACCACCACCACCCCACAAATAAATCCTGATTTGAGGATTGCCTCTCCCAGAAACCTCCCAGGTGTTTCATCCGGGGGAGGGGGGTTAGCTACTATGGACCCCCAAGCACATCGCCTTACCTTCCTCAATCTCAGCCCTTTCATTCTACATGGTCAGAGTTGCATTGTTCTTCTTTATATCTCCAGTGTTTCATTCAGTCACCAGCACATGGTAGGTATATCTGTTAATTAATAATTACTTAAAACTTACTAATCTGTTAATTAGTAAGTCACCGAGTGAGTTAGTGACTGAAGTCCCATATTGCCTGCTAAACTCTAGACTTTAAAAATCTTTCTAGTCATGGGGTGCCTAGGTAGCTACTTGGGATTCTCTCCCTCTCCCTCTGCCCCTCCCTGTTCACTTGTGCTTGCACGCTCTTTCTCTAAAAGAAAAATAAATAAATCTTCTAAAAAAAACTCTTTCTAGTCATACATGAGTTCATATCTACTAGAACCAAGGTGATCAGAGTGCCTGGGTGGCTCACTCGGTTAAGTGTCTACCTTCAGCTCAGGTCATGATCCCAAGGTCCTCGGATTGAGCCCTGCATTGGGCACCCTACCTAGCGGTGAGCCTGCTTCTCCCTCTCCTGCTCCCCCTGCTTGAGCTCTCTCTCTGTCAAATAAATAAATAACACCTTAAAAAAAAATTCAAGGTGATCCATAAAGACCAAGTTCGTTCTCCTAAACTCAAGAATCCACGGTAAAATTTGAAACCTGGCAAACTCTCTGACATAAAAACCTAAAACTTGTTCAAAACATTTCTTAATTCCTGATCCAAACTCCTTCCTAATTCTTTTTAGAAAATGCTTGCAAGTATAATAGCCTTGGGCTATAATGGGTTATAGCTAGGAAAGTTCCAGTTTGTCATCACCTGTTGTTTAAAAGTAACGGCCACCCCCACAGCCAGGTTCCATTGACATACTATATCTTTTCTGGTTTATTTCTTCTTCTTTTTCTTAAATATTTATTTATTTGTGAGATAGAATGAGAGAGAAAGCATGAGCCAGGTGGTGGGGGAGGGGCAGAGGGAGAGGGAGAGGGAGAAGCAGATTCCTTGCTGAGCAGGGAGCCTGACGTGGGGCTCGATCCCAGGACCCTGAGATCATGACCTGAGCTGACGTCAGACGCTTAACCGACTGAGCCACCGAGGCACCCCTGGTTTATTTCTTCTTAAAAGAAAACAGATTGTTCAACTACAGATCAGCAAGGAGAAGGGGGAGGGCTGGTGATTTTCTAAATACTTGGCTCATTTCTTCACTGTGATTTTAGGAGTCCAAGAAAGCCCTCTTGTACTCAACCACCTCTCATTCCTATAATAGGCAAACAAAACTTTCATTCCAAGGTAAGGCTGATCCTATAAACACATCCAGGAAAGGGACATGGGTTAACGGTCTTACCAAAGCTTAAACAGTATCCCATAGACCCTGAAGGAGGGAGAGGCCCTGCAGAGACCAGGAAGGGAAGTTTGGAAAACTTAAGTCCATCTTGACCAGTTCCATTTTGGCCCAGAGCTTGCAGAGCTCTTAGACCGGGCACAGGCAATAAAGGTTGGAATTGTTGGGTTTGGATTTCACCTAAATAAAGTGGCTTCTGGTTTACTCTCCCCTTGTGTTCTACTGTGGAGAGCAAGACTGAGCAGCCTGATTAGGGACGCATAGTTGGGAACAGCACAAATGCAAAAGACGACTTGCAAAGGGGGAAAGTGTGCTTTTCTGTTTTAGGAAACCTGCTGACGTAGGGAATGCTTCTGTTTTTCTGCAGAAATGCTGCCTTCAGTGGACAAAATTCAGCCACAATCAAGCTAATTGAATGCACAAATGTAATATTTTTCCAGGGCACCTCCAATTTAATGCTTGATGAAATCGTGTCTTTCGCATATATTTACAAAAGCTTTTCTTCATCCAGAAATGTCTGTTAAAATTGCTTATAGATGCTGAGATAGCAAATCACTCTTTTAATGTAATGAGATAAGTCATCTCTATAAACTTTGCTTGCTCAAATGTACTCGCATAAAAGAAATCAGGCTACAGGCTTTTTTCAATAAATAGAATGAACAACTAGAACTTGATGGCTATAGCATGTTCTGCCTCATTGCTAAGGGATGTTTAAAATTGCTCCCTCTCTCTCCCGAAGCAGAGTTTTCATTTTGGTAGTTGATGGAAAAAGGAGGTCAAATAAACTGATGTGGGTAAGAAGCCAAAGCCGTTTGTCAAAACATGGGGAGAGGCCGGAGATTGGAGTCATTTAAAGACTAAAAATTGATTTAAAAGAGTTCTGTCCTCAAATCATTTTTCTTGCTAAATGTAGCCACTTTGTGAGCCAGGTTTTCCCGGCTTTAGCTATCTTTACTAATAATTTACACTAGAGGAACTTCACATGCTGGGAAGATTCATATGCATAGCCGTTTGTGTATAGCCAAGTAAAACATATCCAAAGATCAAGAGTCTATAGAAAAATCGAGGCCTTCAGAGGTTTAGCCAACTGTTTCCAAGTAAAATGTGTCTTTAATCTGGAAGCCAACTCTGTGACAAAAGACCTAATAGGCCAACTCACACACGCCTGGGGTCACCATATAGGGCTGTAATACATATAGGGCTACTCAGGTTGTACACTGTACAATTGAAAAGAAGTTACCATTCACATAGGCTACAATGTGAAGGGTGCCATCTGGAGTTGTACAGTATGTTAGTCCTACCACACAGGCCAGGAGGAAAAAATCATCCTCTTGTTCACGGTTATATTTCAATAAGTTTCCATGGCTATATGCATTGGCTTTAATTCCTCAAGAATAAAATCAAAGTTCTAATTATCAGCTGACAAAATGTTAAAGCCTGCCTGGTGCCCTTTTTTTTCTCTTTACAAGGTACAATTGTTTGGGAGTCTATTCAAATCTCCAGATGGTTATTTATTTCAAGAAATGGTCTGGACAGCTTCACTGAGGACAGACTGGAATCCAGAAAAACAGGAGACCAAAGTCTAAGTGTCCTTTCTGTCAGTTTTGGATAACATGAGACAATCATTGCTCCATACAGGGGAGAGACAGCGGGAAGCCTTTGGAACAGTTCTCCCAGAGCCCTTCTGGTGCCAGTCTGCCTTTTGGATTTTCCTTCATGCCTGCTGGAGGGTCCAACGATCCGGACCAGTGGCCAGGGTGCCATAGGCATGGTGGGAGCACAAGCCTCCCCACATTCTGGCTATACAGCCTTGTCTTCTCCTATCATCTTCCCTTTGCAGCCTGAAACAAACTTTATGATGGGAAGAAACAAAGCCCAAATACTTCCTGATATGAAACATTACTCCAGACAGCCTCTGCCCAGCCCTATCAATTTCAAGTTCAATACCATCATTTAGGATTAAACATAAAGATCCTGCTTCTTACGCAGTTCCTTGAACTCTGTCCCAAGCACAAAGAAAAGCATGTTTTGGGATTTGAGCGTCAGTTTGAATATGCATAGGAGGATACACTTGAGAAAACATTATTTTTGCCTAACACACTTTTTAAATAATAGCTTAGTGGACTTATAGGCACATCATGGGGCACTCAAGAGCCATGCTCCATCTGAGTTTCTACCCACAGTTTGCCAAAGTCAAAACAGCAAATCATTCAGCCCACGGATATACTTGGTTTGGTCAACACAGTGTCATTTTAGTTGAATCTGAATGCTTCAGGTGGGGCAGCCGGCCTTCATTCCTCCAGCCCCACACCCCGGGCCCCCATTCTGTCCAACTAGCCATTTTACACATTTATTTCCATTACCTGCTTACTCCCTGCAGACTACTGAGTGTGCCCTAAGTCAGCCAGGTTCAGGAATGAGCAGTTGATACAGCATCCTCTGACCAGGAGGAAATACAGTTGAAGGGTTTGGAGATAGTCATCAAGTCCCTCTGCCTCCGGCCCTACATCCTGCTTAGGGGAAGAACATGTGTAAGCAAACTGTGCACACTGTACTGGGCTAGCAGCCTATGGACAGCATCTTTACATTACCAACAGTGATACGCTAATACACAACATGTCTACTGCAGTCTCTTCCCGGAAGAACAGACTGGCTGGGAGGTGTGGGAGACAGAATTCTTTCTGTAAATAGTCTCGGTGCCTATAGTGCCAGTAGTGTGAACCACCTATTCCATCATCGGAACCACAAGAATCTGGTGCAGAGCTTCCTCCTTGCTGTAAAAACTTCACCTTAGATTTTCGGACATAGCAAAAATGCTTTCTTCTCCTCTGGGTCATCTTTCTCAATCCTCACAAAAGTAATCACTTTCTTCTCTGTGGCCCCAATCCACTTTTGGTACACCTCCTTATGTAGCCTGACTCACCGACAGGCGTGTCCTTGAGGTTGGGGCAGAACATTGTTTCTCTAAGGCTTATAGATAGCTTATATATATATATATATAAGTATATATATATATATATTTGCAATATTTGCTAGAACCCACCATGCCACCCCACTCCTCTTCCCAGTTTGAGGTCACCACTGATGCTGATTTTCACCCAATTTACCTGTAGAAAGATGAGCAGATGGGAGTTTTCCCCCACAGGTACTATCCTCCCCGGGGCACGAAGAGCTGTGCAAGAGAACTTCCTGGTTTAACGGCAATGTTCTGTGCCTGTGCTGTCCAACACACTGGCCGTTAACCACATGTGGATGTCGAGCATTTGAAATGTGGAGAGTGTGACTGAGGAACTGAATTTTTAATTTTATTTCATTTACATTAATTTAAATATAAAGACCCACATCTGGAGAGTGGCTATCATATTAGACAGCTGAGTTCTAGAGCTTTATTCCTCCAGAGGACAGCTTTACCAGCTGAACAATACCAGCCCTTACGCATGTTTAATTTTTTTTATTTTTTTAAGCTTGTTTGATTTTTAAACAATTAAGTCAAAAGCAAGGTCAACAAAGTACTTGTTTATAAAGTAAAAATTCAGTTTATTCATCTGTTTATGACACAGTACACAAGAGGCAAAGTGTTTCACATCATAAATTTCACTTCCAACTCCTTGGAATGTTCATTTCTTTGGCTAAAAGGAGAGACTAGACATGAGAGGCAGGCAATGCTTAGGCGACTGAAATAAGGATGGGAGGGGGCAATACTAATGCCATCCCTGCGGGGACAGGCACAAGGGGACTGTTAGTCACAAGCTATTTTCTAGAAGTGTTAGCTGGAAACAAAGGAGCACCACTCCTGGATGCTCAGCTGTCGTGGGCCTCAGTCATCCCCACCACACAGGTACAGCAGCGCTTTCTGGTAGTCGCCCTTCGTGTCTTGCTACAAATGGCCAAGGAGAAAAAAGAAATTCAGTATCCGAAACAAAGACCCCAACTCTGCCAGTAGCATAGAAGCAGGTTCAATGCACACAGAGCCTCCCCTACGAGTAGCAAAGAGAAGGCTCTGCAGGACCTGCCTAGCCACAAGACCTAAGCCATCATCAGCAGGCCCTCAGGGAGTCTGCCCCAGGGGAGAGACCTTCGAGTGACATGACCACAACAGAGAAGGTGAGTACTAGGGATCCACATAGCAAGGAATCAGGCCCACACAAGCCGGCCTGCTCTTCCTGCAGTGAGGTCCTGCAAGCACCACCACTTTTCTCTCGGCCCCTAATGCTTCCAGAGAAAATGAGGGCCTCTTCTGCCTCACAATGCTGTTTCCGGGATTCTTAAGGTCATGTAGGAATAAGCTGGTGAAGTGAGGAAATGCGTGCCCTAAAAAACCTAGGTATACCAAACCCACCTGAGAATTCATCCTGGGTAACCACTGACATGCCTTTGAGATTTTCAAGGTCTTTTAGAAAGGGGGGCTGCAATGCCTGTCTAAAATACCTCGCTGGGGGCCACTGTGAGCAGCCCCTCCTTGCATTCGAAGGCTCCATCTCTCCAAAACAGAGACTAAATTGATTGGCGAGATGGAAGTTCTGAGTAATTAAACATTGCCAGGCCTGTCACAGAGGACTTTGAAAAAACGGAAATAGTCGACCTTTTAACAATAGAAGGCTGAGGGGCCAACCCCCGCCCCTGTTCCACCCTGACAAAAATCTGCATAAAACTTCTGATGCCCCCAAAACTTAAATACTAACAAGCTGTTGACTAGAAGCTTTACCAATAACATTAACAGTTGATTACCACATACTTTGTATGTTATATGTATTATATACTATATTTTACAATAAAGTAAGCAGGATAAAAGGAAGTATTATTAAGATCAGAAGGGAAATACATTTATAGTACTACACTGTATTTATAAAAAAAAATCATTAAGTTAATCAGTGCAGTTCAAACCTCTGTTGTTTAAGGGTGAACTGCATAATAAAACTTAAAATTGATCTAAAATTTAATTGATCTCAGGCTCTTTAGGATGTCAGTAAGTCTTACAGGATCACTGTCATGAACACCAATTATCACTATAGAATAGCAGATGTGGGAAGTATAAAATCTTTGCCTGTCTCTATAAGATTCTAGGACAAACCACAAATGGCACTTTCAAAATAAACCCCTGGTATCTGAGGACTAGCACCTCTTCCCAATGAGTTAGAAAACCACCACGCTTGTCATCATTCTGATAGGCGTCCCAGCCCAGGGAGGCAGGGCCTTCTGGATGGCCTGGCAGGGCCAAAACATCACTATAGGGCTTACCTGAATGTAGTAATACAGGGACTTGCCGTACTTTCTCTTGAATTCAGACCTAATTTTCAACATGTCCACTTCACTGCGAGAGACCATGATTCTAATCAGGACTTTATCACGAGTCCCCTTGCCCTGAAAGTCAAGTTGATGTTCCAAGTTACAATTCACTGACAATGTTAATCTAGTAAAGTTTTCTTACCTGTGGAACTCATCCGAGTTCTTGATACTGCCTTCTAAGAAGCTGCAAAGGTAACAGTGAAACTATTTCTTTAAGAAAAATGATCATATTGGGGCGCCTCAGTTGGTTGAGCGTCTGACTCTTGATTTCAGCTGATGTCATGAGCTCAGGGTCATAAGACTGAACCCTGCGTCGGGCTCCACACTGGGCATGAAGCCTGCTTGAGATTCTCTCTCCCTCTTCCTCTGCCCCTCCCTCGTTCCCTCTCTAAAAAACTTAAAAATAAAAAATAAATTAAAAGAAAAAAAGAAAAATGAGCATCTTGGAATTCCAAACACACTGGGATGAAATCAGCACAAAGCCCCACTATGCTCACCCAATAAACTTGTACGAGCCCTAACTATGGCACGGCTCAGTTTAAGAAGTGTGCAAGTTTCCATAAACAGATCCTGCCTCTCCAGGCTTAAAGAATACATGCCACTTTGTGCCATTTCGAATGGTATAAACAGTAAAGACCACTGAGTTTACTCTCAAGAAGCATCAAGGAACAGGTCCTATCTGACACAGAATCTGAGGAAGATAGGGGAGGGAGATGGGAGTGGACAAGGGGTGATCCAGGAAGGGACAGGAAGCCGGAAATCACAAGGGACATTTGAGGCATAGAAAATGGAACGGGATTGTGGGAAGAGACAGCCCATTCAAGAGGTAGCTGTAGGGCTGCCTTCAGAGTCAGACAGACCCAAGTTCCAATGTGGCTTTATGTAACATCAGGCTAGTTGAAGCTTTCTGAGCTCCAGTCTCCCAATCTATAAAGAAAATAACACAAGCCACATGGGCTTTTTGGTAATGATTTCAGATGAAGCCCAATGTCTAGGGCATGGTGGTTGCTTGGTAATCTCTCCTTTCCTTGCCTGTCTTTACTCTGGGATAATGGAAGGCACTCCCTGAGAAATCTAAGCAGGAATCAGACATGATTACCATCTGGTATTTTATTTTCTACCTGCACACAAACACATGTTTAAGTAGCTGGGAGACAGAGAAGAAAGACTGACTTGTGGTCTTCCCACTTGTCAAATACGACCACAGCTGACCAGTACCTTCCTGTGCCTGGACAGTGGGGGCCCTTCCACCATCCACCAGTCAAGGAGAATTGGTTTGGGCATGAGAGAAGAAAAGCCTAGTGTATAAACATGGACCTCTCAGCTGACTGCCCTTACCTTCATGGAGTCATACAGTCGGTCAGCAAAATACAGAGGCTTATTCTGAATGCACTGGACTGTGGAGAGAAGAAAAGGGATCAGCTGCTCCCTTCCTTACCAGTGAGGGGTGAGGCCTGGACTCTGGGGCACAAACAAGATGACCTAACAGGGGCGCCTGGGTGGCTCAGTCGTTAAGCGCCTGCCTTCGACTCAGGTCATGATTCCAGGGTCCTGGGATCGAGCCCCGCATCGGGCTCCCCACTCTGTGGGAAGCCTGCTTCCCCTTCTTCTCCTTCCCCTGCTTGTGACCCCTCTCTCGCTGTCAAATAAATAAATAAAATCTTTAAAAAAAAAAAAAAAAAGATGACCTAACATAACAGGAATGGGCTGCAAAATGGGAAAAACTAAGGGAAAACCAGGGATCCTCTGAAACTCAGCTCCACCGTCATTTTAAATGTGGGGTATCTGAGGGCTGCAAAAACCAATGTAGAAATTTGAGTTTTCCCAACAGAGCCCTTTTTCTTGTCATCTTTTTCTTCCTGGGAAATTCCTCACTCTACCAGCTTTAAGCCCTCCTTAGTTTCATATCTTAAATTTATACAGTGAAGGTTATACAACTACCCAAATCAGGTAAAGGAGCCACCTGTCCCAAACGCACTTGAATGAACAGGATGGCCACTGGTCACTTCCACTGTGGCACAGTTTCCTGAAAGCTGATGTCCACCAGGGATGGGCCAGGGTAAGGGAAGGGGCACACTTGCTCACCCAGGTTTAGGAAAGCATTTTCCAGGTCTCCTTTGACCTCCTTCTTGATGCTCTCCAGCATGTCATAAGGGCTGTAGCTCTTGTACCTATCAAATACTGAGGAAAAACAAAAAGTAATTACTATAACAGAGCCACTAATCAAAGCTGTCAGCGATCATGGTTATGCACCATGGTAAAAATAAATAAAAAAATGAAGATGATCATAGCATCTTAGAGCGTTAGGGGCTGTCATGGTGGACTGGAGCTGACATGGCACTGGCTGGCTTGGGACAGCTGTACCAGGCACCTGTCCTGAATGGCACTGCCTGGGCCACATATTTTGCCCATCTTTAACTCTGAGTGGAACCTATTCTATTTGGAAGCAATAAGAAACAGTACATAGAGCCCAGGCAAGTCATTACTTCAACAAATATGGCAAGATAAAATGATCCTGGACAAGAAGGAGCAGCTAAAGCATCAAATGTGGAAAATACATAGGAGAAAGAAGGATCCAAAATAAAAGAGAAGGGTAAATGGATTTGGTGATGGAAAATGGATGAGACTATGGGGTGCAAAGTAGAGAGTGAACTTTGTTCTGGCAGACCCATGCCCCAAGCAGGCTGTGCTGAGAGGACCATCTGTAGGCTTGCAGTCCTCTTCAGTATAGAACCCACCTTTCTGGAGGTGACACACACTCCGCTCGGTCATGATGCTGATCCACTTGGGCACATCAGTTCCTTTCCTCTTCACTCCAGCATCATAGAGATCCTGAAAGCACAACCAAGAAAGCTGACTACACAATCCAGGCTAAGGTCATAAAAAATGTCATGCCAAAAACCTCAAAATCCATACACTGAAAATGCCAAATAAGAAAGGATGATTGCACTGACGACACAGGGAAATATTTTGTATATAAGTCAAAAGTCTTAATTAAGAGCAGTCTTCCTTAGGCACAAACACAGCATGAGACTAGATTGTTTGTGAAGTGTGTGCTGTACACATCTACTCCCATGAATGCCAAAGGAAGAATCAAGAGTTTCTACTCCTATACAAAAGGACAAGCAAAGGCCCATTAGCACATTCAGCCCTCCTTCCTTTTGTACTTTTGAGAGCAAATAAGCTAATGGTTGTCTGTTGAAGACAGCTACAGATCAGGTACCCACACCCACGTTTCTTAGAAACTCAGGAAGTCTCGTTTTTAGTTTCTGGAAAATTTAGGAGCTACGAGTAATGTTAAGAATGGCAAGGAGGGAGGGAGAAAGACTTATACAGTATAAGATACTCGGTCAGTGACCACCCACTATCTAGGAGTTGTAAAACCTAACTGATATTAGTTTATTTAAAACCCTTCTCTACCTCCTGCTAAAGGTGCTGTGTGAAACATATTGAATTTTATATTATTTTTTAAAGATTTTATTTATTTACTGAGTGAGAGTGGGAAGGGGGATGGAACAGAAGGAGAAGGAGAGACAGACTCTCAAGCAGGCTCTGTGCCAATCGCGGAGCCCAACGTGTGGCTTGGTCTCACGATCTGAGATCATGTCCTGGGCTGAAACCAAGAGTTGAACGCTTAACTCACTGAGCCACCCAGGTCCCTTGAAACATACTAATTTTTTTTTTTTTAAAGATTTTCCATACAGAGAGACAGATCACAAGTAGGCAGAGAGGCAGGCAGAGGCAGAGAGAGGAGCAGGCTCCCTGCGGAGCAAGGAGCCCGATGCGGGACTTGATCCCAAGATGCTGGGATCATGATCTGAGCCAAAGGCAGCTGCCCAACCAACTGAGCCACCCAGGCGAACTGAAACATACTAAATTTTAAAACTAAAATGAATTTAAATAATTTTGTTCTGAAGTTCTTATAAAAATGCTTTGAGATAGTTGTTGACTATCTGGGAAAGACATGTAGTTCATAGTGGTCTGAATTAGCTTAACGAATAGTTCTTAGTGATTATGGGACTAGAACCAGCAGAAGTGCTATTCAACCAGAAATGTAGAGTATCCGTTACTCTCCCCCTGTTCCCCCACCACAAAGGGCATATTGCTTCTTCTTCCACTCTGCCATGTCGTTTATTGGTGTTTATTTGTAGCAAATGCACACGAATGCATACAGCCTTATCTCACCCTGCAGAATCTGGTACTTCCATACAAGTAAAGCCTAAATAAGCACATATGAGTCAGGTATTGGTCCTGTAACTAACAACAGCATCAAGAGGGTATATCATAAAATAACTATTATTCCCAGAATGTAAAAATGAAGCCCATAAATTCTTTGACATTTCTCCCTTCCAAAAGTGGCACCTGTTTCCTTTTGAACTGATTATAGGCTACACATAGTGACTCACTTCTAACGAAGAGTATGACAGAAATGACACTGTGAGGGGTGCCTGGGTGGCTCAGTCAGTTAAGGGTCTGCCTTTGACTAAGGTCATGGTCCCAGGGTTCTGGGATTGAATCCCACATCGGGCTGCCCGCTCAGCAGGGAGCCTGCTTCTCCCTTTCCCTCTGCCTGTGGCTCCCCCTGCTTGTGCTCTCTTTCTCTGTCAAATAAATAAAATCTTTAAAAAAAAAAAAGAAGAAGAAGAAGAGTGACACTGTGACTCCTGAAATTAGGTGATACAAGCATTTGGCTTCCTCCTTGCTTTCTCTCTTGGATCACTCACTCAGAGGAAAGCCAGCTGCCATGTTACAAGGACGCTCAAGCAAGCCCTTAGAGAGGCCCAGGCAGAGAAATACTAGGCCTCCTTCCAACAGTCACATGGCTGGGTGATCTTGAAACTGACCTTCTTGATGCTGTCAGGCTCTCAGAATATGCAGCCCTGGTCAATATTTTGGCCCCAGTCTCATAAAAGGCCTGAGCTAGAACCACCCAGCTAAGCCATTCCCCACAAAACTGAGAGATGTAAGTGTTGTTGTTTTAAGCCACTAAGTTTGGAGGTAAATGGTTACACAGGATCGATAACTACTGTACAGACTATATAGAGACTTGCTAGAAAACAGAAACTCAAGAAAGAACCTTGGCACTTACCCGGGCATCTTGGTCAATCAGTTCATAATCAATGACAGAGCCATCCTCTGCTCTTCTACCCTACCGAAGAAAACAAAAGAACACCAAATAGGTTTCTTTGTATATTTTAATGTTGAAAATTTTATTTTCCCTCCAACTCATGAAAACCATTACTCAATCTATGGAACACAGAAATTTAAAATTTTCTTCACTTTCAAGTCTAGACAAGACCAAGGGTTAGTAAATAACTGAGGCAGTGAATTGGGGGTGGGGGGCTGTGCCTCACCATCATCAACCTCCTCCTGGGACAAGCACTTTCTAGAATTCCCTCTACCTCCAAAAAAAGCACTAATGATATTTAGTCCCTTCCCTGAGAGAGCTTACCATCCATATGGAAAAATAAGCATGGAACAAAAGGTAAAACAACACAGTGACCCATGGCTTATGCAGACATAAAATGCAGAAGAGAGAGATCTGTCAGTATAGTCAGCAAAGTCTGTGGACAACGGGGTAGGGTTGAGGTGAACACTGAGGCCTGAATCAATGAGGCTAGTAAAGAGGAAGAGGAGGAAGCCATTCCCCCTGGGAGAAACGGTACTGGGGAGGCTGAGTACGCCACAGCACAGCTAGAGCAGAAGGTAAGCAGGAAGGAATCCTTAAAGGAAGATGAAGTGAGGGAGGGGCAGGGTCTAGGTAAGTTTTCAAGGCAATAAGAGGTCAGATTTAGTAGCAGAAATGGGTTTTGATCAAGGGAGTGAATTGGTGAAAGTGGACTCCCGAAAGCTGGGTGGTTGGTGGGACACAGGGCGAGGGGCTGCTAGAGAGGGCTGTTCTGATTTGTTACAGTAACGGATATGTGAGTGGGCAGAAGGCAGCATACCAATCAATCATTTGTCATGGAGGTTCCTGGAGAAAATAATTTCTCATCCCTCCTCTGGCACAC
This sequence comes from Nasua narica, assembly GCA_028533885.1. Lineage (NCBI taxonomy): Eukaryota > Metazoa > Chordata > Mammalia > Carnivora > Procyonidae > Nasua > Nasua narica. The sequence continues at coordinate 42,190,477 of CM052797.1, forward strand.
AGGCCTTAAATTTGCATACTGGTCAGGACTTGGGACTCAGGAGGGCAATGCCTTTCATCCATGTTTCTGTGTTAGCATTAGCAAACAAAGACCCCCTCGCCGGGCAAAGGACTTCCTGGGCAAACTCTCTTATAAGAAGTGAGAGCAGAGAGAAGAAAGAAAAACAACAGATTCACTTCCCACTGAGTCCTACATGGCCAGTGACGGAGGCAAAGTGACCTTCCCCAGGTCATGCAGTGAGGGCTGGCACATAATCCAGGCCAGGATTTGAGGGCTGCCTATTCCTCCTCTGGCCTCCAAGTCCACTTGACCATGCGGTTTCCCAGGATAAGAAATCCTATTATACAAAAATGGCAACTCCGCAGTGACAGTGCAAACCTCCTGTCAGAAATGCAGCTGGAGTTTCTGATGCAGGCACAGAGGATTGAGTTAATTTGTTCCCAGGTATAAAATGAGGTACGGGACTTGCCTTGGGAGAAAACAGGGACAAAGAAATAAACCGGAAACCAACCTTCGCAAGGGCAACCATCAGCTTGCGGAAGTCACCAGATGTGTCAGAAATGATGTCCTTCTCCAGATCAGTCTTGTACACTTGGAAAACAACACATCTGGTTTTATGCTTCCTGCCTGTGCAGCCAGCCAGCCACCCCAACCACCCCCGCTGCACTAAGTCTCTGAGAAGCAGAAACAGCTGTGGCAGCGTGGACGTGTCCACCCAAATGAGGGCAGATGGTCCATGATTTATTTTATGATTTTTAGCTTCATAAAATCAGAGCCAAATGTTATTATCAGTGACAGGCGATAGAGCTGGATCAAATCAGGCATCCTCGAGCTCACCTTTGATCAGTGACCTCTTTTGTGGCTAAAATACTGTTTCCCAAACTTCTTGACTATAAAAACTCACTTTTTCTGACTCTTGGTTTCAGCTCAGGGCCTGATCACAGGGTTGTGAGATCAAGCCCTGAGCCAGGCTCCGTGCTCAGCAAGGAGTCATGAGATTCTCTCTCCCTCTCCCTCTGCCCCTCCCACTTGTGCTCTCTCTCTCTCTGAAATAAATAAATAAATCTTTAAAAAAATAATAAAAAAAAATAAAAACTCACTTTCAAAATGAAAAAATTTGGAAGGTTACACAAACACACACAGACACACACACACCAATTGTGCTTTGCTATCCACTGAATGAGAAAATGCACAATGGCAAAACTAGTAAGAATTAGAGTACTTTTGAACAAATCTGTATTTTATTATTCAAAATAGCTTCTACAGTGAAACCTAGTAACAGATACACATGTAAGCCGCATCACTGATTTTACCCATAGCCTCCTCTACTGCTTGGTGTACACAGAACCACATGCCTCTTGCAGTAATTATCCACAATCCAGAGTTGGGAACTTCTTAAGCAGAGAGTGGGAAGCACCCAGTGCATTAAATCCAAGTACGTGCTTTCTACTCCTCCCATCAGACCCTTTAAAAAAAAATTTTTTTTTTGGTTTTCTCTCCTTCCCCTCCTGCCTATTCTTTTATAGAAGTTATAGTGGGATGTAAATACCAACACAGGCCACAAGAAGGTGGAGGGACTTGGATCATGGCAAACCCCTGGATGGTCCAGACAGCACTTCTGCATAGGTAATCCAGGCATCCTGTCCCCAACACTAGCCCAGGGAGCCATGATGAGTTTACAGAAATTGGGCTGAGAAGCTGTATCAAAGAACTAGGGCTACTCACTTTCCTTGTAGACTCTGTTAATTTCCTGAAGCTCTTGGTTGGTCCTTGAGCAGATGATCTCAATGAGGGAATCCTCATCAGTCCCCAGTCCCTGTGAACCAGGCAAGAGACATCAACAGGGAAAGTCCTCTTGGCCATTAGCCTATTTCTCTGATCTCAATCAGGTAAACTGCAAACTTGGATTGGATTAGTTAGCAAGCTCCTTTCTTTTTTTTTTTTTTTTTTTTTAGCAAGCTCCTTTCTATATTCCTACTAAGGGGAATCTGTCCTGTGTTCCTCAGCATAACATCATGTTATCTTCTATTTCTTAAAAAACTGCTTCACGAGACGAAAGCATGGTGATGAAAGCAAAAAAGATGGTATAAGTGATACGTCTGAGCTCAATTATATCAATGTAGTTGCCTTTTGGTAAGGGTTTACAAAATGAGTAACTTTTTCTTATTATTTTTTCTTTATTTTTCAAATCATTTTAATAGATGGGACAAATTTCTTTACTAAACAATTCTGTTCAGTAATATAAAATAAAGGAATAGAGAGAGTTTGTTGTCGTCATTTGCAGCCAGCATCACTGGAATGGAATAAGTCTCTTACCAGGGAAAGGGACAGATAAGATAAAATTTTTAGCTTCACTGCTTTGAAATGTAAAACTGGGTTAATGTTAAAAATTTCATTCTTGTACTTTCATTTTTGCTTGATTACTATGCACTCTTCAGGCATTTTAGGGAAGCAAAAGGAAATAATGAAGTGTCAAATAAATCCAGACACCAACACTTTATTAAGGAATAAGAATTTGATGGGTGATATATTCAAATTTAATATATATACTTTTGAACATGCCATGTAGCTTGAAAGGACTCAATGAAACATGTATTTCAAAGCTGGCTTCATGATCAAAGTCAAGATTTAATAATCAGGATTTTCTAATACTTCTCTTTCCGAATATGGAAATATTACTTTGAACTAAGTAGAATTACAACTGTTTAAAATGTAAATCAATTATAAGGTGTTAATATAATAAGAAACTTACTTATCCACATGAAAAGTGTGTCAGCTATTAATTAAACTTATTAGAGTTTATACACCCCTGAAAAGCAGTTTGTATAATATAAGCTAAACCTCAGGTTAATGGTTAATTTTGAATTTCGTTCTTAATCTAATCTATGAGCCAATGCCTCTTCCAGAGTTTTTAAGCCATGATATGTAGAGGTTCTAGCACAGCCAAACTTTCTTCCTACCTGAGCAAAAGGTCTACACAACATTCTATACACATGTTAGAGAGTGACTACTGAGTGTCTTCAAATATGTTAGGGGCAGGTTTTCAATCTCAAGATGATAGAAATATAGTCTAAAAATGACACTGCATTGAAGAAATGCTATAACCTGACACTGTTGAAATGTAAAACACGTGTGGCAATATAAGATGTTTTCTTCCACTGCTGACATACCAGTGTTAACATCTGATAATTCTAAAAGTATTTTTATTTCTGTATTCAGAGGTGACCTTGGTAATTTCCAAAACTTGGCCCATGCTTCCCACAGATTGTCCACAGTTCCTAACAAGGGCAACTTCTACCATAACATATGGTCAATACTGCCACTGGTATTGCCAGAAGTCAAAACAGATTTTTTTCTTTTTTTTTTGAAAAGCGTAGTTCAGTTAACGTCACTTCAAGCTTTATGGATTTCAGAAGGGTACTCAACTGTGATAGCTAATGGAAGAGCTGGCACAAGGTCAAAGATTTAGTAGTCAAAGCACCTTTCATTAGGCCCAGTTACAGAGATTACAGTGGTGCATGACAGCTCGAGCAGGTCCATTTCAAGTCACTAATACCGAGTAATAGATACTAGTAAAATTGCACACATCACAACTAAATAGATTTTTGACGAAAGTTGACGAAACTGATCTGAAGTGATGATGGTCACAAGAAACCTAGGGCAGGCCAACTCATCCATGGCTCCAGAAAACTCAAGATCTGGTTTTTAGGAGTGTCCTTTTTATCAAGCAGAATCATTAAATGTTGGTGACATTTTGTCATTCGTCATTCTACCTTTACTGTAATATAGCCTACTTAGGAAACTCAGAGCCAGTCTGCTCAAATAAACTGAGCACAGCTTGGGCTAGACTGGAGAACAGTCTTTAAAAAAAGGAAGAAAGAGATTCCCTAACAAATCTTGCAGCAGCCCTGAGCTATCAAGTCCTGGGTGACGGAAATGCCTGGTATGTGAAGCTGCCTCACTCTTGAGGTGCTCTCTGGGGAAATAGATGATATGAACCATGACATCAGCTCTGGTGACAGGCTTATAGCTTGGTCTCTTCATAATTCAGAAAAAGGACCATCACAGAAAATGCACTTGGACTCTGAATAAAAAATGAAAACCACGGTTTTCCCCCCTACTCGAGACTTTACCCAGTTTTATCAGCAGAGGGCAGTATCAGATTATTCAAAGTGTTCTAAGCACATACTATAGAAGAGGCTATGTTTTGCTGGAAAATGCATTTATGCTTATGTCTCTATCACATTTATATAATACTTGATGTTTTAGGTACACACAGAATTCAGGGAGTTTCTAACCTAGAATTACTACCATCTAATGTGTCCTAAATTCCAAATAACTTTGCAAAAACAAAAAACGAACAAAAGAGATCATCTGTGCTATAATACTTTGAACAAAACACAGGTACTAATTACAACCTGAAACCACTCTTTATAAGTACTGTAATGTCCTGATTTGCCTGAATTTGAATTAAACAATGGGACTGACAGGAGTAGGTCAGAAGAACAAACACCCGAGAGAACGTGGGCAAAATTTGCAAGCTTCACTTCACAAAAGCTATGAGTTTTACTTTTGCCTTAATATCACAACAAATCTTTTTTTAAGGAGGAAGTGTAATCAAGGAAGTAGTTTTTCCAAATGGTATTCCAATTGCCCAGGTGCCAAGCAGTAGCAGCTGGATAACTGACTTCCCAGCATCATGAAATTTCTTTACAGTCTTAAAAAGAGTAATTGAAATATTTTTGGTACAAATCCTGAGACTTATAGCTTCAGTTCATTAGAAAAAAAAATGGTTCCAAATGAGAATTCAACAAAACTGAAAATCACCTAATTATACCCAGAGAGCTGTAATTCACAAATATTAATGGCGGATTTGACAGAGATTGCATCTCACACATGTTTACCTTCATGGAGGCTTTCAGCTCAGAAGCGTCATACTGAGCAGGTGTTTTCAATAGACCCAAAATCACGGTCTCCAGGTGGCCGGACAAGGCTGACTTCAGTGCTGATGCAAGTTCCTTCAGAAAAATGGGCAAAGAACATGGAAAATGTGGTTGGTAACCAATATTTCCTTTAAAACTGGTGAATAAAACAAAAGCGGGATGTGTTTGTAAAACAGATTACGATTCCTTGACCTCTCTGGGATCTCAGACCTGTCTCAACTGTATTCCCTTCAACAGACTCCGATGTCAGAAACCACAAGATCAGCCTTTGCTCTAACAAAAATCCCTTAATATCCAAGCTGATTGAGCCATATTCTCTTAGTCATTACAAAGAAACCAGGGCAGTATGCAATTCCTCGAAAAGCTAGGAGTGTGAGGGCGCTTGATAACACATTTGCAAGTGATACCTCTCATGGAAGATAGTGCACTTTCCAAGTGCACTTTCCAAGGTCAGGGCCTCTGCTAAGAAGGTGGTTAGAGTAAAAGATGCTGGAGCTGCATCAGAGGTGGCTCCTAAAAGTCTCCGGAGGAACCAGAGCCCCATCATGGGTGGAAGTTGGATCATGAAGCTTTCCTATGCACAACGCTTCATCTCAGACTGAGAGAACATATATCTGTCCACATCAAATGGGGACAGCTGACAGAGACGATGGGAGACTGAAGTCCCGCATTCACCCCCTTGGCTTCCCTGCTCTGTACTATTTTTTAAGGTTTCCAATGTCACAATGGAGACTGTTACGTCAGAGGTCTGAGTTCAACCTCTATGTTTGCAGACAAATCCCCCAACGCAATGTGTCTTTTTACAGCCACTTAAACTGGCGCTTAAACTTCCTACACATCATGAGTACTGAGTGATGCCTGAATTCTTCCATTGCAATTACTTTCCTTTCTTTTCATGTTTTCCTTCCTATTCTCTTCCTTCTTTCTCTCCTGCTTGACCGCAGCACCCCAGGGCATCTATAATGGTTAGCCCCTGGAAGTATATGCAGGTGCCAGGTGATGTGCAGTCTGGGAGAATCTTCTCAAATCATTCCTAGGTGGTGAGAACTGAGATGGGTCTTGGAAATCACCTGGCCCATGTCTTCCACCACCTACTCTCTTCTGATTCCCGGTGTCCTAGTAACACACAGCACTGAGAAAAGCAACACCTTGAAAAGCAACTTGACTTGAAAAGCAACACCTTCCAATTATAGCACCAATTTTCCAATTTGGAAATTTGAGGTTAGAACATTCCAAACTTAGCCTACCCTTGACACCCCTCTACCCATTCTCTGTTCAAACCTCAAATAGCATTTGGACACCTACTGACGTCTTCCACGTCTGTTATAAACTCCTACTGGCGTTCAACTTCCTGCCTCTCATAATGTCTAGGACCAGGCTTTGCATGTAACAGAAACCCCAGAAATGTTTGATTCCCTATATGGAGAAATCTGGCATCTGACTGAATGTGAAAAAAACAGAAGATCAATCCTCTTCCTCAGTTCCTCTCCACTTTTATTAGCTTTGCCTATGCTGTTCAAGGCTCATGACAGAGGCAGCCTCAGTCCATACTCCAACATACTAATACAGGGCTTTTTCCTTGATTATGCAAACAACTCATTCAAAACACTAATGTTCTGCTTCCAAAATCTCCTTCAGAAATGATCTCAAGTAATTTATGTATCTTTCTATACATGATGACAATTTTCCTTAGCCCAAGACTGAAACATCAAGAATCAGTAGGACAGGGGAGCCTGGGTAACTCAGTTGATTAAGCATTGGACTCTTGACTTTGGCTCAGGTCATGATCTCAGGGTCATGAGATTGTGCCCCATGTCAGGCTCTGTGTGTGCTAGGCGTGGAGCCTGCTTATGATTCTCTCTTTCCCTCTCCCTCTGCCCCTCTCCCACCCACTCTCTCCCTTTCTTAAGAAGAAGAAGAAGAAAAAGAAGAAGAAAAAGAAAAAGAAGAATCATCATCATCATCAGTAGGACAATAAGCTGTCCCCAACACATACAAAGCCTGTGTGGTCAATAAACCCTATCATGATTCTGGTAGTATCTTCCATCCAACAGAGTATGCAAGGGCTTTGTTCTCCACCTATCTAATTTGAAATCAAGATCCAGACTTCTGCATTTCTGTGTACATATATGTGTACACACCTAAGTGTTCAAGCACCCCACTCTATAAGTGACAAATGAAGAAGCAACTATAGGCACACTATCCAAAGAAGTGACCCTTCTGCTCCAACTGGAACTCAGCCCTACCAGGTCCCAGATCCCTTTAGAAACTAAACTGGAGAAATAAAACACTCCCCTCTATGCCTCACTATAAAAGATTATATAAGTCTAGTTGGAAAAAGAATTTTAATGCACGTAAGATGATAGAAGCCAGATTCTTCCCTATTTATGTCCTTTCTAACAGTTTGACTAGGTGGGGGTGGGAGCCATAGCAGGGCTTGACCTGCAACTCTCGGAACCCTGGTGGTTATGTCGACCCCAAGAAAAGAAATGTCTTTTCTAGAATCTTTCCAGCTCACCTCCACTGTGGCTACAAGTGAAAGCCGTTAAGTCAAACAGAAGCTGCAGGAAGCCACGCTTACTGCACTGTCCAAGAATAAATCAAAAGCTTTTAATAGTGAGAAGTTAAAAATAAAGCATCCCATCCTTAAAAATAAAATTTCCTAACACTGCAACAAAATAAAGGATGAACAAATGCTGGGTTGTTCCTTAACCACTAGTGCACAAGCAAGGGAAAAAGCTCACAAAGACTCTTTAAATAGTGGGAGCATGGCATGTTGAAGATAGCCCTAGTAGACCAAATGAACTACTAACTAAATAAGCCCATTTTCAGCAAAGCTCTTAAGAATTCAAGTCTATTTTTTTAAGAGTGAGGAAAACCTATCAGGATCAATGCTAACTAAAGGCTAGTGTCCCAACATTAAATTAGAAACATCTTATCAAGAGCTAGCAGAAGTCATAATGATGAAATGAGTTGCTACATATAGAGAACTACATGCCTGGCACAAAGCAAGCATTCTAGAAAGGATACCTGCTATTATTGATGTTCCCAGTCCCTTCTAACTTTATGTTCCCAGCAGTGCTCCCTCCACACCCTCTGGTTGGAGGAGGGCATGGTCTTTATGGATGAGCTCCAAGCACTCCAGGGATCATGAGTATGAGTTATGACTCTTAGACCGATGTAAGAGGAAAACCTTGGATACCCTAGAAGGCTCTTGCCAGGACAAGCCAGAATCCATAAAAAGAAAAAGCAATGGCTAAGGAAATGAAATTCAACAAGGAATGCCCTCCACCCCTGAAATTGCTTGTACCTTTTTGGTCCTTCTCTGGTAGGCGAAGGCAATATCCTGTCTCTGTTCATTGCTGCGGTTGGTCAAAATGTTGACAATGGTGACCTCATCCACACCTACAGAAATATAAGTTGGAAGTAGTTATCACCCATGTGCTCTAGTCCTTTGGGCTTACACTGAGGGTTTTAAGCAGTTTTTCAAATTGCAATTTATGTACTGTTTTCCAAACCAATACGCCAGGACATCACAGGTTGTCCTTCTTATCGGTACCCTTCACCAAATGTGTTTACCCAATTTTTATCCTAACAGCTGTAAACATCAAACCTAAATGGACCTTTTGAATGTCTGCATTTAAAAAAACTATTTTATTCATAAACTGGTTTCTGTAATCAACTGTAGGAGGTGTGTTTGTGGGGCTTTGGCAGCCAGATGGGACAACAAAGATTTAGGGGGATTTTAAATGAAGGTTCCCAAATTGCCATTTAACTGGGGATTTAATAGACAGTAACTGCGAACTGAATTAATAGAGACAATTATTTATATTTATTGCAGGATTACGGCTATATAAGCAGCTAGGTATAATTTCTATAATTATAGAAACTGTCATGACAAATGAGTCAGATTTAATATGGCAGTTGTATTTTAATAGCATAATTGATTAATACAATCATACTTATTGAAGACTAAATTGTTTTTTAAGGAAAATAAATGTTCCACTGCTTTTAATCTTCAATAGGCAATTTTAATAATCAATTTTATAACTTTATTAAAAAGAGTAAGTGTTTTAATCTAAATTAAATCTAAATTGGGAGTTTTGAAGTGCCATCAAAATATTTTAGTACCTATTTTAATTGGAACATGTGTATTTACAAAGATAAGCAATGCCTTCTTGTATCTGAAAGTTTCCAATTTTGTATCAGAAATACTCCTAAAATGTCATTTAACTGAAGAAAGCCTGATTTTAAGAATTCAGAGAGTGAAAGGTCTCCCTCCCGACCATTTATAAACTTTGTTTAATAAAAGGAAGAGTCTTTGCCATAACTTGATAGGTAATTCTTAGGTGAGGGAGAGAGGAGCTAAGCCCACAAGGTCACATGTGAATGGCAAAGAGCTTGGCCTAAAGGAAATCAGAGGAGTGCCCAAGCAACAGAAATGTCAGAACTGTAATGCTTTGAGGCAGAGGCAATGAGCAAACTGATAGACAAGGCACCCTCAACTCTCAAACATGTTAGATCAATATGCACAAAGTTAGATTTTCTGGGTATAAAAATAAGTAACATTTATTTTTGTATTTATATACTCATTTCAGAGTGAGTTCACACGTGTACGTTAATCACTTAAGTGCAGCATCTATAACTTCAGCTCCAATTTTTAGAGTACGAATGTCAACAGAGAATTACAATTGCTATATATGAGACTCAGTTGCAAAGATGCTCATTTCAGCATTATATATAGTATCAAAAAATAAAGGGGAAAAAAAAAAACTATGTCCAATAAGAGTCTGACTAAATAAATGTTCTTCTGTCCCAATAATAAGATACTACAGTCATTTTAAATGAGGGCATAAAATATTAATTGACATGGAAAAATGTTCATGATGTACTGTTAAGTAAAAAAAAAAAACAAACAAGTGGCAAAGCAATATATACAGTATAACCCAATTTTTGTAAAATACATGTGCATGTACAAGCAAATCTCAAGAGGCCTTTATACCAAAATTTTAATAGTGATCACATGAGTAGTAAGATTATGGACACAGTAAAGTTTTCTTTCTTTCGATTATATATACTTTCAAAGTGCACCATAATGCCATAAAAAGGGTTCTTTACATATACTGTGAATGACATGTAGCCATGGATCCGGAATCAACTAATGACCTCACCTTGAGAGAATCCCAGCATGGTTCTAAATACTTTAATTAGAATAAAACACAATATGCATAATCACTACAACATCTATGTATTTCTCTTGGTTTCTGAAACATCCTAAGACAGATTACTTTGTTATTCTTCGCAACTACCCAGTAAGGATAGGCGTTCTTCTTCCTAGTTTATAGATGGAGAAGCTGAAGTTTGAGAAACTGCAACTATTACGTGTGTAAACATGGGCTTGTTTGGATCTCAGTTTCTACATCTGCACAAGTAAGGCACTTGAACAATGACCTCCAGTTCTGCCTCCATGAAACACTAACAGATACAATCCTGTAGGCCTACCCCCACACGTGTTTTCTCTCATTCTCTTAAATATTCTATGGCTCTAACTTCATGTTAGGAAAACCATTGCTTATACATGTGTTTTTGCTTCACACTTAACTTTCTTCCTTAAGGGGTGCTTGGTGGCTCGGTCACTTAAGCATCTGCCTTTGGCTTAGGTCATGATTTCAGGGTCCTGGGATGGAGCCCAGCATCAGGCTCCCTGCTCAGTGGGGAGCCTCCTTTTCCCTCTCCTTCTGCCCCTCCCCCTTGCTCATGTTTTTTTTTCTCTCTCTCTATCCTTCAAATAAATAAATAAAATTCTTAAAAAAAATTTTTTTTCGGGCGCCTGGGTGGCTCAGTTGGTTGAGCAACTGCCTTCGGCTCAGGTCATGATCCCGGAGTCCCGGGATCAAGTCCCATATCGGACTCCCAGCTCTGCGGGAAGTCTGCTTCTCCCTCTGACCTTCTCCCCTCTCATTCTCAGTCTCTAGCTCTCTAATAAATAAATAAAAAAAAATATTTTTTTCTTCCTCAAATCTGAAAATGCTAGAGAACAACAAAATCAATCATATCCTCAAACCTCAACTCTAGTATTTTCTGAAAGCAATTTTGGAGCTGCTGACCTGAACACATACCAACACACTGACCCACAAAAATTATTCTCCCTTGGAAACAAACACAAAGTTTATGTTTGTGCCAAAATGTGGTCATAAGCCCACCTGAGTTAGAACCACATGAAGCACTTATTAAACGCACAGTCCCTTGGGCCACACCTGAGATCTACTGATTAAAGGCTCCTTAGAACTTTGGACCAAGCAAGCAGAATTTCAACCAGCTCTCTGGTCACATTTTATTAAGAATCACCAATAGAGATGGATAAGCATGAGGAATGCAAAGATCTTTAGAAATCTGCTTACACAGAAGACTTTTAAGTCACGTTACTAACTGCTTCTATGAGGGACAGAATCACCTACAATTTCTGGGCCAGAAATGTTTACTTTTGTCCAAGTAAACCAGGTAAGAAAAAAACACCTGACCAGTTCATTGCACTAACTGCAGTGTAGTCCCATGCTCTTATAGTCTGTGAGACAGCCTTTTGCCTTTCTGTTCACAGCAACTAAGCGTCCGGCCAAAAGAGTCAGAATTCAATCCAATTATTGGAAATCCCTGTAAAGAGCCAGAGTGGTTAACCTGACTCTCATGTAGATGACAGCAACTATGATAGTCTGAGGGAATCTAAACGTATTTTACTTAAATTATTTACCAAGCAAACAGCCTGCTGAGATGTAGCATCCAACATGCTGGGACCCCTTTGCATGAACAATTGGATCCATTACACAAATGCTAATGCCAGCAACTACAAAGGCACAGGAGCTTTCTCTGCAACTGGAGGCCCCCTCCCCCTTCTAAGAATCTCACACAAGCTATTTCTCTCATACCAAGGTCTGCAAATTTTGAAGGGAACTAGGAAGGGGGGGGGGGAATCATGGACCCCTGGATCAACTGCCTAGTCAAAGCCACTTAAGGCATGTCCTGTGCCAAAACACCAGAATACACATTTCTGCCAGTGGGATTTAATCATCTTATCTTCAGAACACTGCTGCTTCCTCTCAACCTGCTATCATAATTGGTGAGGCAGTTTATTCCTGTGGAAAATAGCTCAGTACAGGTTGAAGCCACAAAGGTCATCCAGTTACTCACCACTTCTGCCCAGGATGAGGCCAGAAGGATGAGGACTGAGCACTCAGCCACCTATGTCAGCACAGTCGTCATCAACAAGGCACAGCAAGAGCCAGGACACCGGGAAAGCTTTATATTTAAAGACTTTAACATAGGTGCAGATGCCCAGGAGATGAGGCTCTGGCCCTCTGGATTTCCACATTCAGATTTCTTATGTTCAGTGCATAAGGAAGCATCTGCTGGGCAGAAGGGGCCTAAGAGCTAAAAGAAACTGGGTGGACAGGGCAAGAGCATAAAGAAAAAAAGCAACAAACCTGAATAATGTCCCTTTTCCCATCCCGTTCCTCTTGTGGTTCATGTGGAAAGTCAAGGTAATCTAAGCAAAGGCTCACAATGCAAATAGTGATGTGGGTAGGGGACCCTACAGAATGTGGGTGAGAACACAGTAAGTTTTGTGTTCCAGGAAGATTTTTTAAAATTTCTTTTCAAAACGGACAGAAGTTAAAATTTTTGAGATTGTAAGGAATGAAGACACAAATTTATTTGGCTCCTGATGGGAAACAACACAGAAAATTTCCTAAGTATTCGTTCCTTTCATGAAAATGGCCAGCAAAGTTTATCAGCCAACTACAAAAATGTTTCCAACAACACTCTTTGGCTAGGGCCTCCGAAAGGTCAGACCCTGCTCTGAATGCCAGTCAACATGAGGCAGTCACCGCGCTGCTTAGGTAGAACACTTTTAAGTCACTTCTACCTATTGCTCCTGTAAGATGCAGGGTCGACTACAATTTGAGGGAAAGAAATGCTCGCTTTGTCCAAATAACCCAGGTAAGAAGTAACGCCTGACGAGCTCACTGAACACTGACACCTCTGCCAAGTGATACCACAGGGAGGCGCTGCTGACAGCAGGGCTCAGCAGAAAACTCTGGGGTTACAGGTCTCTTAAACCATCCACTGTATTTTTCAAACATAAAGAACACTTGCAGTCTAACATAATGGTCAGCTCCAAAATCACAAAAATCAGCCTCCTGGAGTTTCCTCCTCTCTGTGGGTGGAAACCCCAAGTCAGCTCCACATCTGGCATTCCATGGAAAATGTGTCTTTATTGTCCATGGCAAGGAACCAAGAGGCCATTCTGAACAGGATGCTGACTCACATCTGCCAAGACACACTGACTGCACAAAGAAAATGGATTTCATTTTGTCTGATGAAGGCTCAGGAGGCCTTCAGGGCGTGGCTGACTGGTTAAAAAAAAAAAAGATTCCTTATCTAGATGATGGGAAAAAACATGCCTTAGCTTAGATTACTGTGGGTATGGGTTATCAAACTTCAGAAGAAATCATCTCTGTAACACGAAGTTCAGCGGCAGGCCACAGAGAGGAGATCCATGGAAGTGGACATGTGGACATATTTTGTTTATTATAATAGCATCAGCCACTCACTTGAACACCTACTATGTGCCAGGCATTTATTAAGTGTTTCACGAAATTCTACCATGTAATTTTCACCACATCCATAAGAGGCGGGGGTTACTGTCTTCCTCATTTTTACCCACGAGGAAACAAATGCTCATAGAAGGCAGGGACGTGCCCAAGGTCACACAAGCAAGTCACTTGCAGAGCTGGGACTCAAACCAGGATTCAAAACCTGGGCTCCCTGCATTGGGCTATCCCACCTCCTGTTATAGAAAAGTATCTAAAATTTAAAAATAAGGCAAGAGGAAGACAGAGTGGCTGACAGGGCCTCTCACTGTGGCTAAGAGGGCCATCCAAGACTGTCTCCAGGGTGTGCTCTCACTCAACTTGCTACTTAACTACTGTTAGGGACAAGTTCTATGGGGTTACAAGTAACTTGGAGATTATGGTCTAAAGGTTATGGCTTCAGCGCCCTGTAGGATATTAAGGGTCTTGCCAGCAATCTTATCCCAACGCTCTTCCCTCAGTGCCTATTAACACCCAGTCTTTCAAATGTCCCTTGAACTAGTCTTATCTCCTTTGAGTTAAATAAATGTTTGACGTGTTCATCCCATATCTCTATGAGTCATGCTGGTAACTTTGAAATTATACTTTGATACTTCTTCATACCACACTCTTCCAAATAGTTCCTAAAAAGGATCTGGGACAGAAACGTGTCCATATGTTTATAAAACTGGACTTACTATTTAATACATACAAACGTACACACATTTAATAATCTGCAGATAATGATTTGCCACCCACTAATAGTGCATGGCCACTGAAGAGATATCCCAACTGAGGTTTTTTCAACAGAAAGAGCTAGAAATTCTTCCAGGGATAGCCATTAATAACATGGTAAGAGGGGGCAGCCCCTCCCAACAAAGTTAATATGCCGACAAGCCATCTGTCTACTGGAAGTGACTTTAGGGACAGAGAGGCACACACACAGTTGCCCAAAATATCCTTCCCACCATCAGCCACAGTGCTGTCTGGCCTAGAATTCCTGTTCTTGGGAGTCACTCTTTGGGATCACTCAGCAGCTGTGAGACTCTCTGTGTCCAGAGGGTCCCACCAGGAGCTGGACTATCACGTGGGGGGCAGGTCTAAAGGGAGGCATCTAGATCAGTGGCAGCAACCGATGCTTCAGAAACGATGTGGGGCTCAGAACTGTACTATCTGGGCACATTAGTTACCTCCCTGTGCCTCAGTTTCTCACTCTGTAAAAAAGATTATAAGAACATTTAGGGGGATGCAGAAAGGATGGACCCAGTTAATGACTTGGAACATGTCTTCTACCTTCTCCACACTCAGCTTCTCTGTTGCAAGCCTGGCTCTTGGTTGCATTCAGTTTTGGGTCAATGAAAGTAGAAGGCAATGGGGGCTTGGGGAATACTTCCGCCATTAGTACACATTAGATTACTAGCCCAGTTTCAAGAAAACCTGTGGCAGTTGCCTGAGAGATGAGCGAGAAAACAAGCACTGGATGGGGTAGGAGGCTGGAGAGCCCAGCACCTCTGCCAAGACTGGCACAGTGCGGCTGTGGTCCTGACTCACACAAAGTGTGGTTTAGCTAAGTGCCTGAAAAGAACATTTGTCCCCCAAATCAAATTTCTTCTATTTCCATTCTGCTCTGATCTCACCTCTGCTGAGTCCCTTAGAAAGGATTTCAGTGCCCTCTATTTGGCAACCTGATTGTATTGCTTCAATAATCTAGAACCCTGTCTGCCTTCCATGCATAATTATAGTTCTGAAATATTCCATAGGACCAGCAGGAAAACACAAAGTAGGCCAGCATCCAAAATTTGAACCAAATCAAATTGTAAATGAAGGCTGATATGCAAAATGCAAGCAACGTTTTGTGCCCAGCTACTTTATTAGCCTCATGAGACAAAAAATTTTAAAGTCTGAACAGATGCAAGAGGAACCAACATCCCCACCCTTAACCCAATTGATAGTGAAGAAGTTACCATTTATTGCCTGAGCACTGCTGACACCATAAGTACCTGGTTACTACACCCAATGTCCCTGGGTGGCAGCGATTGTCGGATTTCTTCAGGGGAAAGAGGTACCAGTTTTTACAAAAAAAGAAGGAGCTGAGAGGCAGGCAATAAAAGCTAATGCCTACCATTAGAAAGGCACCAGGGACTCCTTCACCCATGTTTTATAGACTTCTTGGTTCAGGTTCAGCATCTATACTCCAGATAGACAAAGATCATTTTGAAGAAAATCTGAAAATCTGTGCTCAGAGCAAAGGTGGCCATGACTCAGCACTGGTCCCTCTTTGTTCCCAGCAGTGCTGTAAGATGAAAACTCAGTCGAAAGTAAACTTGATCACAAAGGCAAAGGCCTCGGTGAAAAGGTTCCCTTCCTCCTATTCCCATACAGGAGGATGGAAAGGTCTGGGCTGCCTTTCTCACAAGAACACTGTCCCTCAGACTTAAGGGTTCTGGTAGGTTTGGGCCTCCCCCCACACCTCTCTTAGGAGAGAAGCCTCCTTTCTGAGCCAATATGCCTCCCGGCATCTTCAAGAGAATACATTCCTAATTGCTGTCTCAGCTGAATGAATATTCCTCCAGGTGTGCAGGTGAAACCAAAAATACATATCCTGGCCTGCTTTCCACTGGCATGGGATGGTCGTATTTTTGGCCATGCTGGAAAACATGGTTCCATTTTAAAAGTGTAAGAAAAAAATAAGTGCAAAAACTTGCTGCAGTTATGCTTCTCTCTTGTGCTTGTAAGAAGGGGGGAAAAATCACCCGCTTTTGCATCCCTTCCGGAGAACACAAATACTGCTAAAATCAAAACTGGCAATAATAATAGGGCAACTCATTTCCCTCCCCTTCTAGAAAGAGAGAGAGAGACCAAAGCTGTACCAGTCTATTGGCACTTACACTAACTCTGGGGTTGTGCTGCTTCTAATTACAATCTATTTTATGTAGTCTGGATTCATCCTTTTCTAATTTAGCTGACTTTCCTTTCTAGTTATTTGGACCCATATGGTAAACCATTCACAGCTGTGTTGTACACTCCGCAGTATATATTTAACCCAAGGCCAATCTAGACCAAGAGACTCCTACAGATTTAAGTCTCAGAAACCTCTTGTTAATTAAGCAATATTACTACTTTTGCGTGGTTTTATTCAGTTTCTAACTAGACATAAATTAAGGTAAGTAATTGCATAGTCTACCTCCAGCCAGAGTATACACAAAACAACCATGCATTCAATTTAGGTAACATACTCAAGGAATACAGAGATTCCTTCAAACTAAAAACAAAGCAGACTTGTGAGCGTGAGCTAAATTCATTTTGTGAAAACAGATCAAAGCTCACTAGGGGACTGTTATCCTTTCTGGCTACTGTCCAGATTCTGGAACTGTCCTCTGCGGCCTCATCTCACCAGCCACGTGTCCCCCTTCTCTGCACTCACCTTGTGTGGTCTGGGATCTGTGTATATTTGACTACTATTTAAATATAAGTTAAATATTTACTTTTTCACACAGTCTCAGGGGCTGTGTAAATAAGATTAAATAAGTTTAATGAAATAAAATCCTTGCCCTCAAGGAACTCACATTCTGGTGGGAGAAACAAATCCATACATAAATAACTACAACAAAATATGACAAGAGCTGTAAATTACTCACATGAAGTCTCTGAGACACAGACCAAGGAATAATTGATTCTGTCTCTTCCTGAGAGAAAGTGTGGAGAAAGGTTGGGCATGGGCTACTCCGAGACGTCAGTGGGAAGCGCCTGGGCGTTTGTTAGAAGTGGGCTAATACTCCCACGAGATGGGGGCTGCAGACTCCTGTCAGAGTAAAGATTCCAAATAGCCTGGAGATGAAGCTAGAGAAAGACTCTGCAGTGGATGAAGGAAGGAGACCCACGAAGAGGACAGAAGCCATGCAGCCCAGGTGAGAGAGGACCGGGCTAAGGGGAAGGAGTGTGGAGTAACTGCTTCCCATCCTTATGACCAGTCCAGATCTCACCCAGCTCAGTCCCTCTTTCTAATCCCCCCGCACCAGGCCTGTTCCAGTTTATTATCCTTTGTTTCACAGTAAGGGAAGGACCCTTCAGACTTGCTTCCAGCTCTCCTTCCTGAGAGCACTCCGACCAAAGAGAAGTCCTTGGTCAGTCAGACAGAGCAGGTAATGCCCCGAGAGCTCTGTACTTGGCACACACTTGCCCATTACTGGGCTACTCTACCTAGGAGGGGGAGGCCCAGGGAGTCATCTTTCCATGATCTTTGGCCTTTGTTTATATCTGTATTCGAGGTTTACCCTTCGTTTTCTTTGATGTCAAGGCAACAGCAATTATGGAGCATTGTGTTCTTCCCGTAAAGGGCTTGAGGCAGGAGTGGGGTGAAGGTCTGGCACAAGCTTCTTAATTACACTGAAGGTAGAAGAAATTTTAAACGGGAGGCTAAAATATTAATTAGCTCATTTTTAAAAGTGGTATGAGTTATTGACAAGAGACAAAGGGATGTTATTTTCCCAACAACTGACTTTATTTTTGTTTGCAATTAAATTTATTGCCTTCCATTTGTGAAGTTGATACATGTCGTCAAAGAAAATTTGGAAAACACAGAATACACTGAAAGCACAAGAAAGGAAAAGAATCAGTTCTACAACTGACAACTTTAAGGTGAATGCATGTTAAAACAAGCATTCCAAAATTGTGATATCCTGCAACTTCGTGAACACACTAAAAAATTGCATTGTACATTTCATATAGGTGAATTGTATGTACGTGACCTATATTTCAATAAAAATTGTTCATAAATTTTATTTTTCACATTTCATATTCTACAGTTATTCTATGTAACACAGAGGGAGTTACCAGAACCTAGTAAGTCATTCGCCAACTAGCTGGGTTTTTCACTACCACAACCAATGTGGATACTAACATCTTTGGTATGCTGAGCTCTATATGAATATCATTTTCTTTCTCCTCAATAGTTTCCTAGAAGGATTTAAGGTTCCCAAACACACTGATAATCCAGAAATTATTTTATAAGCCTAAAAGAATTAATTCAAGAAAATTCAGTTACTTTCCACAATTACTAGGCACCAAAAATAAGTAAGTGGTCCTAAAAAATAAGTGACTCACAGAAGTCACTAGGCATTAAGTCTGAAGAGAAGACAGGGGACCTACAGCTGGGCCACAAATATGATATGTATCTGAGATCAATAGAATCACAACTGCAAAATATTTTTCATGTCTGAAAATAACTTATGGCAAAGGAAAAAAGTCCAGTCTTCAACAGGTGGGTGGCACAATATCGAGGAGACCCAGAACACAGGTCTGGGGCTGGACAAAGTTGTCCAAACCCCAATTTGAACAAAGGCCAAGAGACCTGGAGCATGTTAATCCTAAACTGTGTTACTCATAAATTGCAGAGGATATAACACTACATCAGGATGAATCTAAAGTTCACCTAAGAAGAACATTCCTGAAGTGCCTCGTACAATGCTTTCCTATAATAAGCACTCAATTAATAATGGCAACCAGGATCATGGTGATGTCAGCTGCTTTTGACCAAACTGGAATGCAGGAATCCAAATCTAACCCCTCCAGACGTCTCTGTTTAGAAACTACAATATTTTCTGACTAACTCAGAAAGGGCCTGAAGGCATTTTTATTACCCTGGGAGTTTCAGCTGTGACCAGAGCTCATTTGTGCAATCTTTACATTCCAGGTTGCTTAAAAGCTTTCTCATGGCAAGGACAAAAGCAGCCTTTGTCTCAAGCTTGTAAAAGGCACCATCTCTGTCGGATAAGTTAACTGTGAAGGGACTTAAGTGTGTTTGTTAACTGTGAGGGGAGTTAAGTGTGTTTCTGCAGGGGCTGTTAGGAAACCCCAGGAATGTAAGCACACCCAGATAGTGAGCTTAGGTTATTTTTAGGAAAGTGGATCATGGCATGTGCATGTAGGCGCCCGTGTGTGTGCGTGCGTGTGTGTGTGTGTGTGTGTGTGTGTGTGTGTGTGTCTGTGTTGAGATAACACATTTTGAGCACTGTCTATATGGCACGCACCACTTCATACTTGCCAACTGTGTGAGGTGGAACTTTGATGAGCCCCACTTTGTATGTGGAAACTGAAGCTGAAGGAAGTTAAGTGTTTTTCCAGAGTCAGACAGCTAGTAAATGGGTGGCAGAGCCAAGATGTGAGGAGCCACGATTGCACAATCTCTCATCCACTACACCCCAGCTCCACCAAAGAGAATGAGCTGTGGTAAAATAAGCCTGCACGTTTCAGTCTCATTTTCTGATTAGTGACTTCTTGACTTCCAAACCTGGCCTTTGACAAGTATGGTCATTTGAAAGCATCAAAAAGAGAAGACTTTTGAACAAAAGTCTAATTTGGATGCCTCCTTATTCTCCCTCCAGCTGTCCAGGCAGTCATTCTGGGAGGTAACCTGTGTCCCCAGGGAACTGTAAGGCTGCTTTAGGACAATGCAAATCCTTGTGTCCCGTCAGAGCCATAGGACATAAAGGAATTTTCTCCTTTCCGTCCTACCTCTGGAAACAAAGTCACCAGTTTCTCCAAGGGGTTTAGGAAGATGAAACAATTCTGAGAGTGAAAAGGGGCACAATCAGTAAATAATGCAGAGGTAAGTAAGCCAGGACATGTGATAACCCTCGTTTTGGGTTCCTAGGTCATCCTGGTTGAGGTTCCCAGTCTGTCAGTCACCCGTATGTGAATTGTACAAGTGTCAGTAAGTTAAAACACTGGACTTCCCAGAACAAACTGCCCATGGCTCTTCAGCAGAGATATGAATCAGCAACTGCTCTGGCTGCTGGGTCATGTCCACATCTCAATCTAGCCTCCCAGTGAAAGGAAGTACTTTGTCCAAAAGGGGAAAGAGTGTGGTGAATCACAAGCATCACCACAATTATCGGAACGTCCGGGGATTCGGGGGATGGGGCCATCCCAGAGACACATGTTTCATTAACATAAGCCAAAGAGTCTGAACAGTGACTTTTACAGACACAGAAAATAGCACAATGATGACCTGAACAAGTTCTTACTCAACCCCACTCAATTAAATGCTTTATCTGCTTTATTTCGAAGGGAAGCTCTTATGCCTTCTGGCCCTCTCTTACTCATCCTGGAACTCGAGGAAATACACTCATTCTGACAGCTCTTCTAATTCACGTTCAGGTCTAAGGAGTAGTGTGATGAGTAGAGTTAAAAAAAAAAAGTCTGAGTTTTTTATTCATTAGATCTATAAGCAAAGCAGTACAATTTTTCCCAGCCTTTTTCCAACAAATGTATTAAAATTCAGGGGAATTCAGGACAAAAGAGGCCAGTTTGCGATCATCATGACTAATCTCTTCCTTATAGAAGAGGCACTGAGGCCTCAAAGTGAAAGCCCAAAACACACACGCAGGGAATCAGGCCTCCTGCTCTCAGCTGAGGCCTGTTTCCCTGTTACTAGACTCCTTGGTTAAAATACTTTCTCATGTTTTAAGTCTTCTCTCCAAAGAGAGGAAGGTAGAGGAAGGGAAAAAGGAAAGGAGGAAGTAAGGGAGGGAAGGAGGGCTGGGGTGAGATGGGAAAGGTTTAGATCCACTCCATTAAAGCTCAAGGAAAATTTCAAATGACCAGTAAACAGATTTGAGGGAGAACGAAGAGACAATTAAAAACGCCTCAGTCATTGTCAGCCTGACAAGAGGACAAATGTCACCTACCTTTGGTCTTGATGGCCGTTTCAATGTTCAGAGCATCACGCTCAGCATCAAAATTGGTGTAGGCTTTGACCGACCCATATGCACTTGGGGGCGTGGAGTGCTGAGGTTAAAAGACAAACATACTCAAATCATACATATTTAAAATCCTCCTGCTGAAATATCCTGAAATAGATTTCTTCTATTGTTTCTTTAAACAATCAAATCATTTGTAGACTATGTAACTGGGTAAGTATTAATGTGTCATCACAACAGAGAATAAGAAACTTCATTGTTTCTAATGAGAATTCATCTTCAAAAGCTCAGCTAGTTTAGAAAACGCTGTCTGTATTTTCACTTATCCTACTTCCAGTGCAAGTTCAAAAGCAGACAACTCAAAGCTGGGCACTGAAAACCACCATTTATCTGGGAAGACTCTGAAAAGCATTAAACTGAGCTGGCAACAATTTGAAACAAGCTGAAAATGTGGAAAGGCCTGAATGACAAGTGTGTTTAGCCAAGTTTTTGCTACAGGCATCTGAATTTCCACTGGACCTGTATCGCTGAGCTCACAGTTCTTCAAAATGCAAATATGAAATGCTGGCCTGCTTGTTTCTGACTATCAGATAAGTGAAGGAAGCCGGGCTACCAAGGTGGTCAGGCCTCCTGGCCCACATCCTCTTTGTGTTCTCTAAGTTCCTGCTCCCGGCACTCTCCTCTGTTCCCTCTCCTCTGTTGTCTTTAACACTATGCTTTTAACCCTATTCCTATCACTCTTCCTTTTTCTTAAAAAAAAATTCTTTTTCTTATGCCCTTTTAAACCATACTCTCCTCCTTTTCAAACCTCATTACCCTACCTGATCTGATGGACCCACTTCCATCCCACTCCACCCCAGACTGAGGTAAGGGGATTGGTATGCATCTGTATCAGTTCTTCTATCCGAAGTATTAACTTCCCTCCTTTCTTGAGAGCTCTTACACCTTCCCTCCACCCTGCTACTCAATCCCAAAGCAAAGGGAAAGCAAAAGATGGACAATGTGGTTTAGATTGTCAGTGGAACCATCCACCTTCAACCTGAAGACTCATCCATCCCCACGACCTCTCCCAAGTACATAATGCGTATCGTAATGTGATGACTTTGCCTTAGTTCAGTTTCTGGGGAGAGTCAGAGCCTGAGATGCCCTGACTTACCTCTCCACCCACGACAACACATCATGAGGCATCCCAGCACCTATTTCATTTGGTTTTAATAGGAGTGCGGTTATATACAGGTAAGAAACTAAGATGCCATCCTCTCGAATGTTTACCAGGGCAAGCCAGAAATCTAAGTGGAGGACTGAACAGAGTATTTCAAAATGTACTTGTAACCATCTTGGCAAATATAGTGAATCCAATTAACATTTATACCTCTGAAGCACAGTGGTTTATTAAAGTATTCTCTGTCTAATTTTACTAAACTTTCCAGTAAGGTTAAAAATGGAGATGAAACATACATTCAGGAAAAGGTAAGGACAACGGCTATTCTGAAATACTGTATTTGTTATGGTGGCCACAAAATGTGGATGGAAATCTAAGAAAAACATTTCCCTATTTATTAACAATGCTATCAATTATTTACAAAGGCAGGCAGTCTGGTCATTGAGTCATATCACATACGGCTTCATTTCCTAGGCGCTATGTCAACTTACTCCAAAAATAACAGTGAGTAGGGAAACTTTTGCATATCTTTAATAAAACTTCTAGAAACAAAACTAAATGGCAAATGAACCTATTATCCATAGAACCCACCTGTCTGAAAATCAAATTACTAAGGAAAAGTGATTTTTTCTTCCTCTGAAACATGGCGGGGAAATATGACATTTTCTATTGCATTTCCATCTCTCCACAGAGAGATGCATTATACTAAAGTAACTTCAAAGGCCACACAAAAAGCCCTTTTCTGAAATCTGATACTAAAAAGAATCTAATTATCAGATTCATTAAGAAAAAAAATTGTTTAGCTCTTGGACTTGTCTGAACCTCAACATGCAGCTCTTAAGTGTTGCCAACAACACTGTGCATGAGTACCACAAGGAAAGATTAAAAATAGACAGGCTCTATACTCCATAGGACCTGTGTTTGCATAGATGTCATCTATTCGAACATTCAATGGCAAGTACCAGAGAGAATACAGCAGTACCACCTAATCCAAACTGCTGTCAAGTGCCTTGATGTATTTCAATTTCAGTGAGAGCATATTTTGAAGTACCTGCAAGATATGCCTACAAACCAGGGTTACTGCTAAGTTTTTATAAAAGCCACTTCTGCCAGGATGACCTGAAAGATGTATGGCATTATTAAATATTTTTACATATTCATAATTTATATTCTACTTGATTCTAAAAGTATTTGCAGTGACCTGCAATTTCACATATAGTTTAAAAAAATTTTAACTGTAAAATGAAGCAGATGCATCAGAATTTCCAGGTCCACATACCTCCTGTGAAAGACAATTAGATATAATTCTGAGCTCTCTGACAGCCAAAGCAAAAAAGGAAACATGATGAATTAGAATACTTATTTAGCTAAAAAACAAAAGCACACACACAACTATCCTAGGTTTTCTGGATTAAAGATTTCCCGGATGTTCAAGTAAAACAAGAACAACAAACATTGTAAGTCCTTGTCTAGAATAACTTCATGGACACTATAAGAAGTCCAAAACACAAGGATCATTTTTGATATGGCTGTAGCTTATGCTAATCATTAGTAAAATGCCAGGGTATGACATTAACACTCAAGTATCATCATGGCAGTTACTACCACTGACACACTAAGTTTGTAGCAGGATAAAATTCCAGCCACCCCAGTGTCACTAATGCCTGTCCAATTTTAAGGTGATACCAAAAAAGTTTCTAGTGCCATACCATTTCTGTCAAATTGAACTACTGGAAACAGTAAAAGCAATGGTGAAGAAAAGGGGAATGAAGAGGGGAATGATTGTCTAAATTTGTCCTCGTTGTCCTTAGATGTATAAGGAAAGAGAGTAGTTATCCAGCGTTATCCAGAGAGATGTCTAATTTGCAAAAATTACACAAAGTGAAAATGATATACTTACATCACCCTCCAAGCTGAGCTTGCAGAGAATTTCATGAACAGTAGACATTTTAAAGGAAGCTGGAAGAAAAAAGTACAACAAAAAGTATTTATGAAGAGGCTTTCCTTTCCCCTGAAGTGCAGTGGTTCATTATACTAACCTCTATTTCTTGGATCATTTCATCTGAGGATATTAGAGTAATTTTTGCAAATAGATGCAGTTCCTATCTTATGACTGGGCAAATTAAAGCAGGGAGATGGTCTGCCTTAGGTTTCAGATGGACTACAGAAGTAGCCAGTTGGGGCGCCTGGTTGGCTCAGTAGGTTAAGCGTCTGCCTTTTGGCTCAGGTCACGATCCTGGGGTCCTGGGATTGAGTCCTGCATCGGGCTCCCTGACCAGCAGGAGTCTGCTCCTACCTCTCCCTATGTCCTCCCCCACTCATGCTCTCTCTCATTCTCTCTCTCTCTCAAGTAGATAAATAAAATCTTAGGTTAAAAAAAACAAAAGAAGAAGTAGACAGTCTTTCTCGTGCTCTATGTAAACAGAATCAGGGTAGATGTGATTTGCTAATACAAAAACAGTATGCTCTCCAAGGCTCGTGCAACTTGTTTGAACAGGATAAAACTGAGTCTTCCACTTCTCATAAAATGTGATAAGCTTGCTGTACCTGGGTGGCTCAGTCTTTCGTTAAGCATCTGCCTTTGTCCTTTTCCGGCTCCCTTCTCAGCAGGAAGCCTGCTCCTCCCTCTCACAATCCCCCTTTCTTGTGTTCCCTCTCTCATTGCCTCTCTCTCAAATAAATAAATAAAATCTTAAAAAAAAAAAAAAAAGGGATAAGCTTGTCCAACCAGGCACTGCTTCTCTGTTTCTCACCAGTAATTTACCCTATTGAAAAGGACCTGAAATCAATAGCATTTGCATGCTGGCCCATTCTTAAATAGAACCTTTATTATCATCCATGATTTTCTTAGCTCACCAATGCTTAGAAAATATGCAACTATTTATTAAAAAGACCATGGGACAGATGTTCTGACATTAACTCATTCCAGAAAAGACCGATCCCTTGTATTTAAGATTCAAAAGGGCTAAAATGAAGTCATCTTCCAGTTAATACACTTAATTGGGCAGTGACACTAGAGCCTGATGAATTGGCTTTCCAGCTTTGCAATCACACAGTTCTCGGAATTGATACACCAACCTCTGCCAGTGAAGGGTGCCCGAGCAGCAGGAAATTTATCTCAACTGAGACAAGATAGGTCATTCAGCAGCATCATTCCCAAAAGAAGGAAAATAGAGCAGAGCTGTAACCTGAAACAGTGGAATCGACATCTGAATTGTAATAATTCCTGCTTTGGTCTCTTTGCTTAATATTCTTTGATCAAGAAAACTGTGTCCATGCAAATCCAGCTTTCCATTCTCCCAACAGTTTGCATGGTGTAAATATTTTCATAAAACTAGCTTGGAGGGAGTATTTGACACAGACATTTGCTAACTTATCACAACACTGTGCACTAAGCAGATTCCAGGCTCTGTGTCAGGTGGAGGTGCGGGGATGTAAGAAGATTCGCCTTTATTTGTGCTTATGGACATATTTCTGCAAGATTTTCATCCTGCGCTCTCTCTCCTAAGCTACCCCTCTCTCTTCTTAATGATCACAGAATAGCTTTTTGGTTGTTTTTTTTTTTTTTAAAGATTTTATTTATTTGGCAGAGAGAGAAACAGTGAGAGAGAGAACACAAGCAGGGGGAGTGGCAGAGGAAGAAGCAGGCTCCCCACCCAGCAAGGAGCCCAATGCGATGCAGGGCAGGGCTCGATCCTAGAGTGGGATCATGACCTGAGCCAAAGGCAGACACTTAATGACTAGCAGCCACCCAGGCACCCCTCAAAGAATAGTTTTAAGCAAAGCAAAAAGAAAATCAAAGCTATTCCAATTACCCCCACTCTCACAGGTCTCAGACACCCCCTACCCCCAAATATGTTCCACCGCTGGGATATAATCCTGATTGTAAAAGGTCTTGCTCTATAAATAAACTGGTATATCCAGACAATGGAATCCAGACAATGGAATATTATTCAGAACTGAAAAGAAATGAGCCATCAAGCCATGAACAGACATGGAAGAATCTTAAATGCATATTACTGGTGAAAGAAGCCAGTCTGAAGGGCTACATACTACATACATAGTATGATTCCAACTATATGACATTCTGGTTAAAATGTAATGTAAAATGCAAGGCAAGACCATGGAGACAGTAAAAAGATCAGTGGTTGCCAGGAATTAGAGGGAAAGGAGGAAGGGATGAGGAGGTGGAGCACAGAGGATTTTTAGGGCCATGAAACTACTATGAATGATACTATAATGGTGGATACATGCCATTATACATTTGTCAAAATCCACAGAATGTACAGCACTAAGAGTGAACCCTGATGTGAACTATGAGTTTGAATGATAGTGATGTGTCCACATAGGTTCATCGGTTGTAGCAAATACCCACTCTGGCATGGGAGACCATGCATCTCTGTAACTGGACTTCCAAATGCTCGATAGACATTATCGAGCATTTGAAAGGTGTGCTGTCCAAACTGAGATATGCTGTAATGTAAACTACACACTGGGTTCTTAAGACTAAGCATGAGAAGAACAATAGAAAACTCTCTGTTTTTTTATACTGATTGTATCTTGTACTTATGATATGCTGGGTTTATTGGGTTAAACAAAATACATTGTTTAACTTTAATTTCACCTGTTTCTTTTCCTTTTTTTAATGGGGCTACTAGAAAATTCACAATTGCACATGCAGCTCTCATTCTATTTCTGTTGGTTTAGAGTACTGGTCTAGAGGATCCTCTAGTGCCACAGTCCAATCCTAGTCCAAAAACGTTTGCTGTAGCCTGGTCATGTGAAAATTAAGTTTGAGATTTCTTGTCAGGACAGACAAGTTTCAGTCTGCCTTGACAGAAAAAGCAAGAAATCTCCTACTTATACTTGGGCCAAGAAATATTCCACGGGGTCTCGTCAGTATCCATCAGCCTGAGAATCACCAAAGTGGAGATGAATTCTGTAGGATACTAACTACCCAATCCTGACTTTGACCATCACCACTGAGCCTCATCAGAATTGCAGTAGGTCTGCACAAGGAATAAACTGCTGTTATCTGCCTTACAGAATCCTAGTCCCCACTGTAAACAGCTAAGAAATAAAACTGCCAAAACAAAAGGAAAACCCCAAAGAGAGGATCAGTAAGTCAGATTTGCAAACAGAATTGTTTCTGCTCACAAAGAAATGTGGATTAAAAGTCCACTTCATTCTTAAATCAGGTGCCTCACACAGGTTCTGCTGTTTAGGGAATCTCGACCACAGAGGCACAGTACGTTTTTATCGTATAGTTCTTTCAAGCTGCCTTTCCAGCCCTGAGCACTGGCTTTGCAGACAGCTGCCTAAGCTTTTCTCACATGAGACCCTCGTTACCGTACAAGCCAAAGACAATCTGATTGATATACACTCTCCATTCCTGTTAATTCTTCTCCCACAGCCACAACACACTGAGGAGAGACAGAAAATAGGGGTTTTTAAAGGCCCCCCAAATCTTTCTTTGTTTTATCCTCCACAGTTGTGCTGTTCTTTCAACACATCAATCCCACATGTAACTATCAATTAAATTCCTACATGTCATCTCATCAAATGGTTCAAAACTCATCCTTCAATAGCCTTCTCTTATTCCAGCTCAGGCCAGCCCTCAAAGACTGGCACAGAAACCCAGCCTCAGTGCCTTCTCTTATCCCCCTGCAAAAGTGGCCTGAGCCCCATAGTTACTTGCTTCTCCCTAAAGGCTGTATTCCTTTCATCCACAGTGCCCTGATCCCTGCTTCCTCCCCCATCTCCTTACCTTCACCTCTCCTCTTAGTAAAGGCAACTGTGCCTACTCCTGAAGTCACCACTACTCTGGCCTCTGCTCATGGGGTGGCTGTAGCTGCCATCCCACATGCTCTTTCACACCTTCTAATGCCAAAAGCACTTTCTGATACCACCAGACTTCTTTGCAGAGCACACTGTACTAAGTTCCCACATGTACCAAGTATTCAAATGGCAAATGTCTAAGTACAATTCAAAGCAGCAGTATATTTTACCTCACCTCCCTCACAATGTCCTGGTCTCCCACAAATTTAAGAGGGCCTTTGCATACTCCAGGTGCTAAGTAAACTTTTAGAAACAAGTTGGCATTTGGCATAATAAACATTTATATTTGTATTATTTATAACCATTCTGAAGGAAAAGTAAAAATGTTACAATAACCACAAAAGAAACTCCATGAAGCTTGCTATAACTCTGTGCAAGTTCTTTGGTATCCAATAAATATTTCCAATTTCATGCAAGCTTAATGTCAAACACATTTTCACCTTACAAATAGAATTCAGCCCTTGTTTCTTCATTACATCCGATCCCCTGGCAATGCAGTCATTTTGTGGAGGACTAGTTAGTCTCTAGAAGAAACAGTAGCCTTTGCCACTCATCACTTTTGTTAAAATATTAGCTTAACATAGTACGTTTGATTAATGAGAACACGTCAGTGCAGTGCTACCCTTAAAAGCAGGAAAAGAAAGTCTTGGTAGGGCTACAAACACTGGTAACCGTCAAATAATCAATCAACAAACCCCTGACTAGCCCCCACTCTTGGCCTGCAGACACACACAAAATGGTGAAATCCAGACTCCAGCCCCACAGGGCTTTCCATCTCTCTTTTCATGTTGCCCCAGTGAGGGACACCTGAGGCCTTAGCCCAGATTACAGTTAATGAGAATTGAGGCAGGGCCAGAATCTGGGTCGTCTGACTTTAAGGTCTTCACCCTGGCAGCTTTACCACATGGTTCTGCCTTCCAAAGATGAAGACTC
The DNA here is from genome assembly GCA_028533885.1 of Nasua narica. Taxonomy (NCBI): domain Eukaryota; kingdom Metazoa; phylum Chordata; class Mammalia; order Carnivora; family Procyonidae; genus Nasua; species Nasua narica. The sequence continues at coordinate 42,219,677 of CM052797.1, forward strand.
AGAAAGATAAAAGTAGTATTAGTGAGATCAACTGAGAGATCAACGGTAAGGTACCAACAGGTCTGAGAAGAGCAATTACTCTGGAAGGTTCCAGTCAGATAAATGGAGCAAAGACGGGGTTCGAGAAAGAATGGAGGAGAGCATCTGTCCGTGGGTGGTGGGAGAGCCAAGAGGACAAGTTTAAAACAAGCTGTGTCTACTGTAGTACTCTGTGGGGGGCCTAACATACTGATTTCTAAATGGTGCAAATTTAAGTGGGGCCATGGAAATACGGGAAAGCCAGGAAGCCAAAGTTCTCCTATATTCATCTAATCCGTTCACCACATTTGCTCTGCAGGCTAAATTTTCTTACTAAAAGCAGAAGCTTTGACTTAGTTTACCTAGTGCTTTGAGAATAAAATGAAGTCTGTGAGCCATGTGACGATTCCACTCCCACTGACTCCTCGTCACAGTGTAAAATTCCTAAAGTGTGTTAAAAGCAGAACCACCACTCCTTTCCTGGCAGAGTTCTCACAGAACGTGAAAACGGCAGTCTGCATCCCTCTTTCCAGCACTTCGACCTCACCCAGATCTCCAACTGGTTTCAACTTGTAAAAAGGAGGGGGAAAAGTCAGCAAATTCAATGTTGATGAGTAGTATCTGCATACATTAGTACCTCCCATTCCCAGGGAAGCGCTGGCTAACAAGACAAGATCATTAAAACAGCTCTTTATTGGGTAGTTTTTTGGGGTTTTGTGCGGTTTTTTTTTCTTTAAGAAAACAACTAGAGGGGAGCCTGGGTGGCTCAGTTGGTTAAGCGGCTACCTTCCACTCAGATCATAGATGCTGGGGTCTTGGGATCAAGCCCCACATCTGGCTCTGAGCACAGCAGGGAGATTTCTTCCTCTCTCTCTCTCTCTCTCTCTCTCTCTCTCAAAAAATAAGTAAATCTTAAAAAAAGAAAGAAAAAGAAAAGAACTAGAGAGATATAGAGAGACTTAGTGAAAGAGCCACACCCACTTCAAACTGGTTTGAAATAAGTCACCACTGTAGTGAGAATGGACTCACTCAAGCTGGCAGGCACCAACCACCCCCAATCCCAGCCACGAAGGGAACAGTTTTCTCCTCTGGCCTTGAAAATACTAATGAATGAACACTTCGACGCCTGACTGGAAAAGCCCTTGGAGTGTAAAGCTAGACATTAATGAAATCTGTGCAGCTGTTGAAAAACAATCGTTTACATTTAACATAAGGACTGTCTTAAAGATACTTAAGGGTTTGTGCTTTTTTTTTAAACTCTACCTATTCTTTTTTGTATTTTTTTTTAAGGTTCGGGATAGGATATAATTCCATTCTTTTTTTTTTTTTTTTTAAGATTTCATTTATTTATTTGACAGAGAGAGAGAGATCACAAGTAGGCAGAGAGAGAGGCGGGAAGCAGGCTCCCCGCTGAGCGGAGAGCCCAATGCGGGGCTCTATCCCAGGACCCTGAGATCATGACCTGAGCTAAAGGCAGAGGCTTTAACCCACTGAGCCACCCAGGCGCCCCTATTCTTCTTGTATTTTATTGTTTCACTTCAAACATGTGGTAGTAAAAACAGTACAAGGGAAACAGATTTAACTTCTCCCCGAAAAAGGAAAGTAAAACAAAATTTGCAAAAAAGAGTTGAAACAAACAAAGCAAACCCAAAAGTCAACACTTTGCAAACAGCATAAACAAGTTCTACTGAAATGAATTAAGAACCAGCTCCAGAAAACCCAAATATTAATTCACACAAACCAACAAAAACATGTTGCACCGGGCTGGTCTGCACAGCCAAATCTGAAATCTGAGCACAAACCAGCAGTTTTGTGGACACACCCACTTTACAGTTTCAACGTGGTGTTGATGTGTTACCACAAAACACAGCCCTAACAACCATGATGAATCAATCAGGAACTGGATGATACAAACAAGGATTTTTAAAGTGAAAATGTATGGGGGTGGCAGCAGGGAGGGTTGGGTTTCCCCACCAAAACCTTCCCTGTGCAGAGTTCCTGGTCTATAGGACCAGACTGGAATTTTAAACCCAAAGGGGGTAAAAATTGCACGAGTGGGGTTGGGAGTGGAATTCATAATGCACTGTGTCTATTCCTCACCCCCCCCAAAGCATTTTTTATTCAACAGAACATTCCTGAAAACATGTCCTTTTCTCCCGGGGTTTATGGTCTTGATCACTGCCTGAGTCACAGGGCCAAGTCATCCTGCAGAAACCCTGGAACCGTGCCCAGCGGCCTTGATCAAACTGAGCAGGATGGACACAACAGCACTTGCTCTGGCTTGTCCCTCTTGCTACCTGATCTGAATCAGTATGTGTTTGTTTGCTCCCTACAGACCTACGTGGCAACCTCTTGTTCTCAGAGGTTCTCCGTCAGTCCCTGGTCATGGGTTTGGAGTGGGTGGAAAGAGACTGGCAGGAAGAATGAAGTCAGTTGGCATGGGACACTTTCAGGGTTGGGAAATCAAGGTCTTCGAGCTATAGCGCAATGTCAATGTTTGATGGCCCACTTACTGTGTTTCTTTTTTTTTTTTCTAAAGATTTTATTTATTTTTTAGAGAAAGAGAGAGAGTGAGAGAGAGCCTGAGAAGGGAGAAGGTCAGAGCAAGAAGCGGACTCCCCGTGAAGCTGGGAGCCCGATGTGGGACTCGATCTTGGGACTCCGGGATCATGACCTGAGCCGGAGGCAGTTGCTTAACCAACTGAGCCACCCAGGCGCCCCCACTTACTGTGTTTCTAATGGAGACCTGGTGTCTACAGAAAAAGCCTAAACTGGGCACTTGGGTGGCTGAGTCGGTTAAGCAACTGCCTTTGGCTCAGGTCATGATCCCAGAGTCCTGGGATCGAGCCCTGCATCGGGCTCCCTGCTCAGCAGAGAGCCTGCTTCTCCTTCTCCTCCTTGCTCGCGTTCTATCTGTCTCTTTCTCTCAAATAAATAAATAAGTAATCTTAAAAAAAAAAAAAAAAGGAGAAAAGAAAAAGCCTAAACTGAAGCCTTTAAGATCTCCAACACTTTGGGGGCGCTTGGGTGGCTCAGTCCATTAAGTGTCTACCTTAGGCTCAGGTCATGATCCCAGAGTCTTGGGAAGGAGTCCTGCAATGGGCTCCCTGCTGGGGGTGGGGGGGGCGGCCGGGCTGCTTCTCCCTCTTTCTCTTGCTCTGTGTTTTCTATCTGTCAAATAAATAAATAAAATCTTAAAAAAAATATCTCCCACACTTTGGACTTTACCGGGATTTCTATAAATATCTCCTACACAGCCCCCTCCACCAAGTGCACATATGCACACATACACTGCAGTGACACTGGGGTGGTAATTCCTCTCTAAATATACTCAACACAGCTCGACCACCTCTAAGCCCAGGTTTTCTGGAAACATGCAATCTTGAACAGCTGACACCTTCATAAGACTTCAGGATACAAAAATACTATACTTTTTTTCCCCCACACCTCTCCCTGTTCTGTGTTCCTGTCTCGGTGTGTCTATGAAATATCAAAAATGAGTATATAAAGACGGTCTTCCATTTTATCTGCCTGTAGGGTTTCCGTCACATCCACTTCTGTTTCCTTATAGGTCAGAGCGCAGTGCCTACCAAATAGTAGGTGCTCAGTGGCATTTATGGATGGTTTACACACATGGGGTCTTTCCATATCATTATGGCTTCTTTCTTGAACGCACTCTTCCTCTATTTTCTTTCTCTCCCTCAGAATGAACATCCTAAATGCAGTTCCAGTTGCATACATTCTGAGCTGGATGCTCAAGCTGCCAGCTTCCTTGCAAATCTTCGCAAAGCCTGGCAGGTCACTTCTAGGGCAGCCTCATCCTCATCGTGAAAGACAGCCCACTCCCACCCCAGCACCCCACATCTGTATTTCCAGGGCCCTCCGGGTCCTAGCTCTGTCACCTGGACAACGTGCAAATGTAACCTACATCTCCTATGACACTTGGAATGAAGGAAGGAAGACAAAGGAGGAAGAACTTGCAAGCGGCCTTGGGACTCCAATTTCCTCTGAGCTATGAGTATGTACACTGGGTGTGGCAGAGGGACAAAGAGCAAGGACTCCAGGACACAGCCACCCCCCTGATTCATAACTTTCCACACGAACCGAACCTGGGATTAGAACTTGGACTACTTGGATGTACTGACTTCTCTCTGACAAGACTGAGTATAGATGTCTTCAAGCTTCAGGGTGTATCTTAGAAGGGAGATTCAGAGCTAATCTTAGTTTGGAACCACCCAAAACAAGCCTGGGCATCTCCTGACCCCTACTGCTGACCTGCTTCCCAACAAAGTACACAGAGACTGCCTCTCGCAACAGAAGGAAAAGCATGCCAGTGAAGGGGTAGAAAGAATTTTTTAAAAGAACTGGAATTTCCTGATGTAGCCTCTAACTAGAATGGGTGTGGCACCAGGGGAAAATGTGGATTCCCATGTGAAAAAAAAAAAAGGAGCATTCCATTTCTATTTAATTCTCACAATCAAATCCGAAAGGCAAGTTAAGTCATAATAATTTTAAGAAACACTACCACAGGGCAGGCTAAATATGACACTCAGGTTTGTGGATCAGCTAAATTAAAGGGGAAATGAGCCCTTACCAAGTTTGGAAACTAAAATATTAATTTAGAAAAAAATGTAAAGTTCAAAATCCAATTACTATCTATATAATTCACTTACTTGGTCTACTGTTTTTTTCTCTCCCCAGCAGACTTCAAGTCTTAAGAGCAGGTTTTTGGTTCTTTTTTTTTTTTTTTTTTTTTCCAGTTTTTCAGTCTGTTTTGTTCACTCTTGCATACCCAGTACTTTTATCTGCGAGTAGAACCTGATAGATGCTTGATAAATCTTGTGGAATGAATAGATGTTCAAAGCAACCTAGTAGAGACTGGGACTCCTCCTCGGGACAGGGCCACTCTCCATTAAAAAATGCTTCAGCAGGCTCACAGCCCTGAACGAGGCTCATGAGTGTGTCTGTGCAAGATTCTAGGCCCAACGGTGTAGGAAGAACCTATAGCCCCCAAAATCAATAGCAATTATAGAAGGATACCTACCTTGCCAGGAAAACTACTTAAATCAGAAATGAGTCAGGAAACTAATGGTCACGACAGCCAGCCTAATGTCAGTCAATACAGTACTTTAATAGCTCAAAGACACAAGATGTTAAATACTGAGATGCAATCCAAGAAAAAACATCTAATCAAAGCCAGTGAGTAAGCAGTATTTCCTGGGCATTTGCCATAGGCAATCCATTTGGCACTACGGGAAATTACAAAATCTAGGAGGTCTCCAAACCATAAGCCCTTAACTAAAGAAATGCACATTGATGGTCACACCCTTGCACTACAGATGTGATGATAGATATTTTCTGAGAAACCCTTGAAGTTTTTAGATAGTCGATAGACTTGGAAGAATGGAGGGAAGTGCTAAGCAGGGATGTCTCAAAACCACTGGCCAGTGGACTACTCTCTGGAGTCTGCCTCTCTTAATCTGGCCTCATCTGAAATCTTCCTTCATTCACAATGCCTGAATGTTATAATTATGTGGCTCCTTAATTCCATGGCCTCTCATTTCACAGAGCACAGATCCATTTAGGTTAACAAGGTTTTCTTGGTTTTTAAGTAATACAACTCTTTTGAGTTGCTAAGGATTTTGGGACCACCAACCATTCCTAACTTAATGAATATTGATTCAATTTGCTAGTCTCTAGCTGGGTGTAAGTAGACTGAAATGGGGAGAAGGGATGGCAGCAGAAATGATAAGCCTAATGGCTTTTATAGCATGTCAGAGAAGAAGGATGCTAAGGACACAGGAGGAAGCTGGAAAAAATAAAGTGGGGGGAGGGGCAAAGATATAATTTTCCAAATAATCAGGGCCAATCTCAAAACCAAGGAAAGTTCCAGAATAATATTTCAGTGATTTGTTCTTCCTACCCACATACCCTCATCCCTTATTCTCCCACCTTTCCTCCCCACCACCAAATTAAGCATGTACTATCAGTACAGTTCTTAGATACAGTGCACCTTAAGTAGCTTTCTGGGCTAACCTGGGAACCTAAACACTTTTATAATATTGTTTCAGTGAGAAGGTACATTCTGCATTCCACACCACCAAGTTCCAGACCAGTACAGTAGTACATATTTCTGGACAGAATCCAATAGTACAGTCAGTCTGAGCTGCAGGCCCAGGCCCCTGGACTCTAGGATCTTAGGTAAAGACCCAGTGTGCACCCATGAGGCCACTGCTCTTTCACAGATTCAGAATACTCCCAGCTTAAAAAGGGCAACTCTTAACATACAAGTGACCATTTGCATTGGTAGGGCACCTAGTGATTTCATTGTGCTATACATATTTATTTTTGAATAAACATGTTTTTTTAAATCTACCACAATAACTGTGTAAGTGGAGGTAAGAATGGGCATCCTTAGGCCACTTTCACAGGTAAGGAAATTGGTGTTCTCCTCCTACCTTCTCAACAGCCAGTTGATAGAATCCAGCCTTCCACAACAAGGGCCCGAGACCCGCCTCAGAGATCTGGGGGGGGGGGGGGGCGGCACGCCCTTTTCTGTACCGTCCTCTGACTCACTACAGCATCACCAGGAATAACAGTCTATGACAACCCTCTTCCTCCCCTCCCCCCAAACCTGGGGGACACTTCCTTCCTGAGGCAAAAATGGTCAACCAAGTGGGAAACTCTCCAGATAACCCTGAAATCAGAGGTCGTTCTCCTACAAGATAATCTAGACAAAGGAGAATGAGCTGAGGTTTTTTCCTTTTGTTTTTACTGGGCAGAGACAGTAGCAGCCTCTACAAACTCCCACCTCTCAGCCTCCCCCCACTGCTTCCCTCAAGCAGGTCGGTACAAGTTCCACAAATGCGGTTTTTTGTGGTTTTGGTTTTTTTTTTTTTTTCAAATAAAGTAATTTAAAACCAAGGGAGGTTACTTTCTAGATGGCCGTTAAGCTTTTATTCAACGCTTTTGTTCAACATGAAGAAAATGTCCCTAAAGACTGTTCAGCCTGGGACCCAAGGCTACCAGAGCAGCCACACCCTACCCACGCCGGCGCGGCTGGAATGTGGGGCCTCCCTCCGTTCCCCTCCGGCGCCCCTATCCGAGCTTCCTGGGAACACTTCGGGGGGGATGCCCAACTCTGCTCCCTCTGCCTTGCAACCCTAACGCCAGAGCACAATCAGTCCCCCTCACTCCTACCCAGACCACCTTGCTACTGCGCTGCTCTCCGCAGAAGCCCTGTGCGGACCGTCCTTCCAGCCCCCTTCCCTGGACGGCCTCTGGACTCCTGTGACCCAAGACTCTTTGCAAGGCCATTTTTCTCTTTTCCCCGCTGCTCCCCGCCCCGCTAGCGCGGCGGCCCCCGGGCCATAGCGGGAGGGCGGGGCGCACCCCGCTTACCTGGGCCGGGCGCCGAGAGCTGTGAGCGTCCCCAGTTGTAGAGCAGAGCTGGCTGCCCTGGGTGGGGCTTTTATAGCCGCCACATCCTCACTGTGCAAGGGAGGCCCGCCCCGCCCCGCCTCCCCTTGCCAGCTCCCACCCCGAGTCAGGGTGACTCACCCTCCCTGGCCCGCCCGCCTACTGGGGCGGCCTCGCCCTGGAACGTTCAGAGCTCAGAGCCGCTACAAGCAGGAGCGGCCCCCACGCCCTCAGCCCAGCCCTCCATTAAAGCACTGCCAAGGCTTCCTTGAGGCCCATTAGCGGCCTCGTTTCTTCCACCCTTCCTCCTTTTACTTTTTTAGCGCCACGTCGAGTTCTCAGCCCTGACTTAGGTTAATAAATTAGCAAGACTTTAGTAGATGAGGAGCTTGGTTAAGTCACTTTTTTTTTAGGCGTCAATGCAATGGGAGAAAGAACTGTTCCAGGAAACATAAATCGAGATTCCCCTGAGCAGAGGCCGTTGGCATCCAGCTGCAGCTCCAGCTCCCAGTTACCCTCTACAAACATATTAGCTTAACCTCTGACCAGCAGTTCCCGGGAGGAGAGAGGGGCGGGCGATCCGCTGGGTCCTGTCCTACAAAGACTGGTTCGCCCGGGGTTTACAGCAGGCAGCCAGGGCCCAAGCCAGGTTTGGGATGAGAGGAACGGGTGGGGAGGCCAAAGCCAGGCTCCAAGATCCCACCCCCCTCCTGCTCTGGGAGGAGCCCGTTTTTCCACAGCGCGGTCCTCTCAGCTTCTCTCCACTCCGCCTGCACCCGGGCTCAGCACCCTGCGCGTCTGGCAGCGCGGCGCGTCCTCGTGGCAGGCCATCCGGGGCTGGGTGGGGCCGGTGGCTTTGAGACTCGAGTTCCAACAAAGAAGTTACCTCCCTTCCTTCTTTCATAACTGCCACTCTTTCGCAGCCTCTGCCAGCTCCCTCCGCTTGGTTTTGCTCAGTTTCTAGCTTTTCTCCCCTTCTCTGTTTCCACGAACCACAGTGGCAACATGTAAGCAAACAAGTTTATGTGTGTGACTGCTCGGATACTGTACTCAAAATTCAAACTAGCAGGAGTGTTTGGCTAAGAATCCTGAAGACCTCTCCCTGCACCTCTGAATTCCTTCCTTTCACACATTTCAGGGAGCTCCTCTCTGACTCCTGATGTTTATGTGTTTTAATCTTCCCCCTATCTTCAGGTCTATTTTTACTTTGTAGTTGAGCATCATTTCACTTCAGGGAACAATAAAATTAAAGGAAAGCCAAAAGACATTGTTAGCCATGCTCATGGTCACCTAGCCAGTTAGCCACAAAGGGGAGAGGGGTGTCTCTGGACGCTCGGTTCATTCACTTGTAATGATACATAATGGACCCTATCAGAAGAACACCTAGAAAATAAACCAACTCTTTTGATACAATTTCTAATTTACATTTTTAAAAAAGATTTAAAGTAATGTCTACACCCAACATGGGCTCAAACTCACAACCCTGAGATCAAGGGGGGCTGGCTCCACTGATTGAGCTAGCCAGGAGCCCCCTGGTTTACATTTATAGCTCAATTTAGGCTGAAAGCCTTCAGGCAGAAATCGTGTTTATCTGCCTACTCGTCTGAACATTTTGGAACAGAAAGGGAACATAGCCTGACTATAATGGTGGACAGGCTTCTGCCTCCCTTCTATTCTTTTCAGGGCAGGGTGCACAGCCTCCTACTCCTACTTGTGTGTAGTGGGCCCTCTACAGAGACAAGATTCAATCCAAATCACATGCATTACATAAAACTCACCAAGTCTCCAAAAGAATGTTTTTGTTTTTGTTTTTTTATCTTGGGACTCTAGCAAATTCAGACATACAGATCAGTGAAACAGCCAGTTTGCTTCAAGTTCCAGAACTTTACACTGATGTTATAAAAATGAAGCTATTAGAAGTCATGGTTTGCTATCTGAAGAATGTGGGGCCAATTCTGCCAGTATAAAAGAGCTCTTTAATCTCTTTGTGCAAAGATTCTCTTTTTCTTTTCTTTTCCTCCCATAGCTGGGGAGAATGTTTGGATCGCAGATTATGTCTACTCTTCTGCATACTGTCCTCTAAAGCCTCTATTTTATTCACACTTTGTCTGCCATATCTGTATAATAGTATCTAATAGTAACTAGCTAGCAATGATAGGCACTCACAAAAATTACAGAATAATAGAATCATTCACAGAGTAATAGAATGTTAGAGCAGAGAGAGGTCTTCAGACTAACTTGTCTAATCCTTAATTTTTATAGATAAAGAAGCTGGAACCCAACTAAAGTCTTCTGCCCAGTCCAGAGATTAAATAATGCACTAAGGTTACTTGTTGCAATGTATCAAGTTACTACCAAAACTTAGTGGTTAAAACATACATAACCGTTTATTTGCTCATGATTTTGCAATCCAGACAGGATTCAGTGGGGATAGCCTGACTGTTCCACATGATGTTGGGTGGGGCAGCCCAAATGGTGTTGGAGGATCAGAAGGGGTTTAACCCATTGTGTCCTGACTCAGCGGGGCTGCTAGAATGTCTGAGAGCAGGCTAGGCCTCTCTGTCCTTTGGTCTCTCATCCTCAAGATGGGAGGAATAGCCGTCATCTCTACACCAGAGTAGTAATGGTGTGGCTCTTCAAGAAGAAAAGCTGAAGCTACCAGGTCTCTTAATTTGTAGGTTATACAAAAATAGCAACAGGCTGGATTGACATTATGGGTCATAGTTTGCTGATCCTTGCTTCAAGTCTGATCAGGTTTGGGCTTTGCCCTCTGGCCTCTTCACTACACTGTCTGAAATACCTCCTTTTCCTTAAGAATGGCCCATATTTAAAAAAAAAAAAAAAAAAAAAAGAATGGCCCATATTTTGTAGCTGAGTAGCTCTCTCAATCTGCTTCATGCAGTATAAACCCAAAGGTTCAGAAACTTTTCATTTTGTCCGGTTTCTGGGTCCAACAAAACTGTCAATTCTTTCATTAACACAATTATTTTTTTAAAAAGATACAATTATCTTTAAAACTATGTGGATTTTCTATAACTCTTATTGAGGTTTATTCTATGCTCCAAAAATTTATAACCAATACAATTTTCTCAAAAACATTATGGGTTTTCTGTAAATCTTAATGAAGTTTAACTCCATGCTCCAAAATTCACATATAAGTGGGGCGCCTGGGTGGCTCAGTGGGTTAAAGCCTCTGCCTTTGGCTCAGGTCATGATCTCAGGGTCCTGGGATCGAGCCCCACGTTGGGCTCTCTGCTCAGCAAGGAGCCTGCTTCCCTCTCTCTCTCTGCCTGCCTCTCTGTCTACTTGTGATCTCTGTCAAGTGAATAAATAAATCTTTAAAAACAAAAGAAAACAAAATTCACATGTATTATTCTTTCTAAAAACAGACCTCTCCACTTTGTGCTTATCAGACTAGAAGAATGCACTTAAGATTCCTAGAAGACCTGAGATGGTCTTCAAAAAAATGTATTCATTGATTTTATGGAGAGAGAGAAAGAGAGAGAGACACCAAACAGAAGTGGGGGGAGGGGAGAGGAGCAGAGGGAGAGGGAAAAAAAGAATCTCTAGCAGACTCCCCACTGAAGCTGGAGACCAACGTTGGGCTGGATCTCTCAACCCATAAGATCACTACCCCAGCTGAAATCAAGAGTCGACTCCTAACTGTCCACGCCACCCTGGTGCCCCTCTGTGAAATCTTTAAAATAAAAAAAAAGGTTTTGTGGCCACACACTATTTGAGCTTTATCCTGAGGCCATTTCTCACTTTGTAATCTTTTACAGGCTAGCAATTTCTGCTTGAAAGCCAAACATCTTTCTTTTCTTTTCTCCTATTATACTTTGTCATAAGCAGCTAAAAGAAGACCATTAGCATTTTCAGGATTCTGCCTAGAAATCTCCTTGGCTAGATTCAGAGATAACTGGGCATATTTTCGATCATTCATGTTACCACAGGCAATGGTAATGTTAATTAAACATTCTGCTAATACATAACATAGGCTGCCATTTCTCCAACCTCCTACTGCAATTTCCTCACCACCCTTTCAACCTCCACTAACTGTCTATTCTTTGTTACTGCCTGCCAGTAAGGTCAATGTCATATATTTTAGGCTTTTGTTACAGCAATACTCTACATCCGGGTACTAATTTGTTTCAGTTACTATTGTTAGGAAATAAACTACCTCCAAATCTTAGAGGCATAAAACAACAACAACCATTTGTTCATGATTCTGCAAAGGGCAGAGTTCACTGGGTCAGTTCATCTGTGGTCTATTTAGCATTGGCTAGGGAGACCCAAAGAGAGTCTGGAAGATCCAAAAGGTCCTCTTTGCAGCAAGGTAGTTGATAATTTTCAGGAATGAAAGTGGAAGCTGCCAGGCCCACAACACTTCCTCTGTATTCCACTGGTCAAAGCAAGTCATTTAATCTAGATTTAAGAGAAGGGGAAAAAGATTCCACCTCTTCATAAAGGAAGTGACATGTAGTGACATGGATGGAAGGAATTGTTGGCAACCACTTGTGTAGACAAACTACCATAACTCTTAGACCAATAAATGGTAGACCTGAGGCTAGAATATATTTTTCTGCCTTTCAATTCACTGCTTTTTCCATCACATTGTTTTTTTCACATACCACCACTGATTCGGTAAGACACAGGCTGGTCCCAAGTCCTCTACATTATATGGTTTAGACTCTCTCTACCCATATAGCTGTTCTATCTTTGAGCCTTGTTATATACAACCAGTATATAACAATGTCTGGTATTTGAAGATTTGGCCAGAAAAGGAAAAAGAATGATTTGTAAAATCCAACATTCAAATAATAGGAGTTCTAGAAAGAAAAAATAGGCAAAAACTAAGGGGAAAAAATCATCAAGAAATAACTGAACACAATTTTCTAGAATTGATGGCAGTGAGTTTTTAGACTGAAAAAGCCACAATAAATAGAACCAACCAACCAACCAACCAGCCAACCAACCAACCAAACCTGAGGCACATCACCATGAAATTTCAGAACACTTGATGCAAACAGGGAGAAGTTCCTAAGAGATTCGAGAGATTTTAAAAGGGCATACATGGAGGGTAAGAAATAAGAATGGCATTATACTCAACACTCAGATCTTAGTTTCTAAATACCATTCTCTAGTAAATGAAACAGTTCTTCTAGGAGAAAGGACTGGTTTCAGAAATGGGAGAGAGAATACATGGTGGACTTTGTGCTAAACAACTTTATCAAAAAGACACAAAGCAAATTAGAAGGAGCCTCTCCTGGTTAAAATTTGGGATAATCTGAGTATCACATTGAATAAAGATAGAAACTGATTGCATTACATTGAATTGTCTAAACTGGTAGCTTAAAAAAACACACAAAAGATGGGATAAGGGCACGTCTGGGTGGCTCAGTCAGTTAAGCATCTACCTTTGGCTCAGGTTATGATCCCAGGGTCCTGGGATCAAGTCCCACGTGGAGCTTCTTGCTCAGTGGGGAGTCTGCTTTTCCCTCAGTCTGCTGCTTGTGCTTGCGTGCTCTATGACCAAAAAAAAAAAAAAAGTAGGATAAGGAAAGCTCTTATTTACAGAGGAATGCCAATTTATAAATATATCAGGAAAAAAACAAAAGTCACTATTTTGCAACTAGAATTCCATGCCCAATCCAAACTATAAATCAAGGATAAATACTAATAAAAATTTTTCAAATATGCTATTTATGCTCATGTACACTATGTTAGTTTCCTAGGGCTGCCATAACAAATTACCACAATCCTCATGACTTAAAACAACAAAAGTGTATGCTCTTACAATTCGAGAGGCAAGAAGTACGAAATCAATGTATCAGCAAGGCCGTACTCCCTCTGGAGGCTTTAAGAAAAAACCCTTCCTTGTTCCTTCCAGTCTCTGGTGGCTGTCAATATTCCTTGTGGCTGCATCACTCCAATCTTTTCCCATCTTCACGTGGCCTTCTTCTCTGTTTCTGGGCCTTCTCCTATTGTCTCTTATAAGAACACTTGTCATTGACCTCAGCCATAGTGTCTTTTTATTAGACATGTCGCTAGAGGCAAGGGAAACAAAAGCAAAAATGAACTACTGAGATTTCATCAAGATAAAAAGCTTCTGCACAGCCAAAGAAACCATCAATCAAACTAAAGGGCAAGGTATGGAAAGGGAGAAGATATGTGCAAATGACATATCTGATAAAAGATTAGTATCCAAAATCTATAAAGAACTTATCAAACTCAACACCCAAAAACCAATTAATCCAGTTAAGAAATGGGAGAAGACAAAAATAGACACTTTTCCAAAGAAGACATCCAGATGTCTAACAGACACATGAAAAGATGTTCAACATCACTCATCATCAGGGAAATACAAATCAAAAGCACGGTAAGATACCATCACACCTGTCAGAATGGGTAAAATTAACAACACAAGAAACAACACGTGTTGGCGAGGATGCAGAGAAAGGGGAACCCTCTTACACTGTTGGTGGGAATGCAGACTGGTGCAGCTGCTCTGGAAAACAGTATGGAGGTTCCTTAAAGAGTTAAAAATAGAACTACCATATGACCTAGTAATTGCACTAGTAGGTATTTACCCAAAGAATTAAAAAATACAAATTTAAAGGGTTACATGCACCCCAATATTTATAGCAGCAATGTTCACAATAGCCAAAACTATGGAGTGAGCCCAAATGTCCATTGACTGATGAATCGAATAAGAAAATGTGGTATTGGGGCGCCTGGGTGGCCCAGTGAGTTAAAGCCTCTGCCTTCGGCTCAGGTCATGATCTCGGGGTCCTGGGATCGAGCCCCGCATCAGGCCCTCTGCTCGGCAGGGAGCCTGCTTCCCCCTCTCTCTGCCTGCCTCTCTGCCTACTTGTGATCTCTCTCTCTCTCTCTCTCTCTCTCTGTGTCAAATAAATAAATAAAATCTTTGAAAAAAAAAAGAAAAGAAAAAGAAAATGTGGCGTGTGTATATATATATACACATACACACACACACAATGGAATATTATTTAATCATCAAAAAGAATGAAATCCTGCCATTTGCAACATCATTGATGGAGCTAGAGTGTATTATGCTAAGTGAAATAAGTCAGTCAGAGAAAGAAAAATACCATATGATCTTATTCCTATATGGAATTTGAGAGAGAAAACATATGAACATATGGGAAGGGGGAAAAGAAAAAAAAGGAGAGAGGAGAAACAAGTCATACGGGTCTCTTAATGACAGAGAACAAACTCAGGATTGGTGGAAGGTGGTAGGTAGGGGAGGAGCTAGATGGGTGATGGGGATTAAAGAGGACACTTCACGGGATGCCTGGGTGGCTCAGTTGGTTGGGCAGCTGCCTTCGGCTCAGGTCATGGTCCCAGCATCCTGGGATCGAGTCCCGCATCAGGCTCGGCAGGGAGGCTGCTCCTCTCTCTGCCTCTACCTGTCTCTCTGCCTGCTTGTGTTCTCTCTCTGTTAAATAAATAAATAAATAAATCTTTAAAAAAAAAAAAAAAGAGGACACTTCACAAGCTGATCACTGGGTGTTGTAAGTGATGGATCACTGCATTCCACTCCAGAAACCAATATTGAACTGTATATCAACTAACAAAATTTAAATAAAAATAAATAAATAAAATGGAATAAAAGTAAATGAATCTGTGTAGAATATCATCAAAATAAAAATTACAGGAAAACTACTGAATATTTCTAACGCTGCAGAGGAATTTAGATTTTGAATACTGTGAACATGTGATATACTCAGGTAACTAGATAAAGGAATTTATGCTAGGGACACATGTATGCAGACTCTGTCGCTACTGACAGGATACAAATATTCCTCCCCACTCTGTAAGAGGACATTAGCAAACAGCAAGCAGTATGGAGCCTGTTTTGTAACCCAAGAGACCAGCGGTATGGCAGGATCCTATGGGAGGACATCAAGAAGTTGGGAGAGAGCTAAGTGAGGTTCTAAGGGAGGGGCAAAGGACACCAGGACTTGTTAAAAAGTCCAAAGGACAAGAGCAGACTCTGGATGGGAGATGAAGCCAAGGTTCGGCAGCCGAAACAACACAGAAGCAAACAGAAGGGAAGCAAGGAGTGTGGCAGACAGGCTGCGGGTGGGACTGAGGTGGCATCTGCTTCTCTCTGTGGCCCAACGACATGCAATAATTGAGGGTCAGGCTTGCTTGACATGAAGAGCAGCCACTGATGGTAAATCCTCTGTGCCACTTCTTCAAACAACAACACAAAAGAGAAGGAGGAGGAGGAGAGGAAGACGACAGAGGAGAGCACTATGAGGGAGGACACTGGGCTACTGTGATACAGAGAGAAATGGATTGAGAGGCCTACCGTCCTGAACCGGGCATATCTGTAAATCTCCTACCACCCCCATCCTAGTTTCTGCATCTGGGAACTACACGTTAGCCCAGATCTGCAAGTTCTTTGCTAGCTCTTACATTTGTAAGGTCTTGCTAAACAGAGTTTCAAATTCTTTAAGACTCCGTTAGAACAATCTTTGGAAGATTCATAATCCAACTTTATTACTCAGGCAGTAAAATTTTAGTTCAACTCCTTAAAACTTTGGCATCTGGTGCTCCTGGGGTCCTTGAAAAGAATTCCTGATTGTGTTCTAATACTGTAGAGCTGAGGATGCTGTTAGAAGCAAAAGGCGAACAGATGGGTGAGCTCTAAGCACTGCTAGTTGCAGTTTTTTCTTTTCTCTTTTTAAATGAGAGGTTAGTCTTCCCCAAATCCCAAGGCTCCACTCCCTAATTTGGAGATGAACCAGATGATTTCACTGGTCTTTCCCTTCTCTGGTTTCTATGATTCATCAGCTGTAGCAACTAGGGTGGGGTAAAGAAAACAATTCTAATATTCAGGTTAAGTTGTAGCTCAAAAGGAAGGAATCTAAGAAAAACTATTAAGAGTGTAAGAGAATGAAAAAATATAGAACTCATAATACTCCTAACTCAGAAAGTATTCCCAGGAGGTGTCACTACATCCAGTGCCCCAATCTCGCCTCTTTAAATATCACTTACATGAACATTTTTGTTCATCAAATGTTTTACACATCTTTTTCTATGAAATTGGTAAAATGCTTACTGTAGTACAGATAAATGCCAAGTTGGTTTTGATCACCCATGTCTCTGACAAAACTGCTAGTATCTAACTATAAAAATCAAGGAACTCTCAAGACAAATGAACTCGATTTAACAAACACTGAGTATTCACCATATGCCAGGCACTAGGGCAGGACTGTACAGCAGATGCCTAATAGGAAAAACATGGTAACTCCGACCTCAAGGTCTAGTAGAGGTAAATAAATTCAACAAATGTATCAGAAACGAAATCAAAGTGCAGGGGAACCCAATAAGAGAGTGACTAATTCTGTCAAGGGAAGTTAAGCATTAGAGAAAGGAAGTAAGATATTCTGTCTTGGCCAAGGCATTCAGTTACTCATAGCTATTTGAAGTGATTGTGAAACCATAGGAGAGGAAATGTAACATACATCAATGTATTCTATATCTGAGGACAGCGTCAGTGTAGAGGTGTGACTGTTGTGGTTTTTTGTTTTTTATTTTATTTTATTTTAAGATTTTTTATTTATTTATTAGAGAGAGAGAGAGAGACTAAGAATGAGAGGGGAGAAGGTCAGAGGGAGAAGCAGACTTCCCGCAGAGCCGGGAGTCCGATATGGGACTCGATCCCGGGACTCTGGGATCATGACCTGAGCCGAAGGCAGTCGCCCAACCAACTGAGCCACCCAGGCGCCCTTGTTTTTTATTTTTAAACAAACCATTCCAGTATAAAAAAGGTAAAGAGGAATAGTCGCTGGAGAAGATATATTATTTGGTTAAGGCTACTCATGTGAAAACTTGAGAATAGTTTTAGAACTCCTCTACTTATTTCCCTCCGAGCCTAAGGCAAATCTTGGTCATCTGAGAGGAGTTTTAAGCAACTGCTAAAGGTCATTCCAAGCCAAGGCTCATGACTAAGTGGGCAGAGGATAGTAGGAGTTTCAACTGGGGTCAAAAATACATGAAGCCATGAATAGGACCTCATTTGATTACATTGTTTGATGGAATCAACAGTATTGATTTTCTGGTTTTAAGGAAGTGATCATTTTCATATGATGTCTGAAGTAAATATCTATTAGTCCAATAAACTTTTTGGTGATACTTTGGTGATTTAGTATTTAAGATACTAAATATTCAAAATCATGTAATATAATTTAAAGGTACTTTTTTTGGTGAAAATATCCAAAAGTAGAGTGAGCTGAAATGAAATTTTCAAGAATGACATATCTACAGATGAAGTGTTTACACATCAAAAAGAGTTTCAAAAACCAATACTCCATGGCCAAGGAAATAGCCAACCAAGTTGGTTATAGTTTCCCATGAATGACATCAGCATCATGTAGGTCTCTATCAAAATGGATTAATACCATCAGTCCCTTTTCAGAGCCAGTGGCATTGTTGAGTATTCTGGATAGGTGGAACAAACTTAGACATGGCCCCACACAGCGGGAGAGGAAAAAAGAAAAGGCACAGAGTTAGTGGATGCAGAGTGTGTCTAGAGACCCTTGCCAGCTACTCCTCACAAAGGCTGACCACTCTCCTGGAGTGACAATTACTCTTCCTTCATAAACAGAAATCCTTTCTCAGAATCATTAACATTGCTTTTGTTAATCTCTTAACAAATTAGTCTGTTACTAAGTTATGCACATAATAAAATTACCTACCCTACCCTGTATTGTGAGAAAAAAATACATGAAGCCTTTATACCCTTTTCAGATGTCAAACTGAAAAGGAATGAGGGGCAAGAGGCGTGACCTGAGACCCACATGGGCTGGCAATGCTGGTCTACATATTTCGTTTTAACTGGGTAAGCCAATTTTCCCATTCAAAGCTATAGTATTCATTTTAAACTTCTAAACATTAACGTAATTATCATACAAACATTAAAATATTCTGGGGAGGAGCTCACGGCATGACTTACTTTGACCCTCAAATCTCTGAAGAGAGGCAACTTAGTTTTCAGTTTGGGCTTCTGGGCTCAGCTACTTAGTACTTTTTATTTTTCCTTCTTATACTCCAGAGTCCAAGTTTTAAAAGGTTAGGAAAGAGACCAACTAGGTAAAAGTGACATTTAAAGAGTTAACTATCTTTTTTTAAGTGACTTACTTGAGACGATACCAACTTTTTTTTCCAGATTCAGAGTGTGCTTCCAAATGATATAATTAGAGTTTAGTTCCCTAAAGAATAATTTTTGCAAAAGAACCCTTACTCCATTTAACTCTGGGCTGTGGAGGGAGGAGAGGCACCCGAACCAGCTTGCATGAAGGCCTGCAGTACTGATCACCCCATTTCTGACCTGTCCAACTCCAGCAGATTAACGATCGGCACCTTCTATCTCACACATGTGACAGGCATTATTTGGTAGTGCAAGAACAGAAGTGACAGCTGGCCAAGTAAGATGGATCACTTTGGTTTAGATTGAAAAATAGCCTAACCTGATCTCCCTGCTTTCAGACTTCCCTAGTTTCCATTCTGCCCTCCAATCCAGCCTACATACTATATATTGTCATGGTTTCCATTATGTAAGTTTAACCGTGTTGCCCATCTCTACTGTTACTCCCCCCATTAACAAGTTTCTCCTCACTGTCCACCTCAAGACAATGCCACAGGCTCTAAGTCAATCACAGCTTTTTAGTTCTCCCCAGCCCACTGTGCCCAGAGGCACACTGCTCATGTGTTAGCCACACCAATGACCTGCCCTTCAACATACTATGTATGGTTGCACCTCTGAACACTGACTATGCTTTGTCCCTGAGCTTGAAATTTCACTTCCAGTCTGGCAAATTCCTTTCAAGTTTTAGCTCAGATGAGGTTACTCACTGATTTGATCTGACAATACCTCACATTTACACAGGGACTTGCAGTTTAAAAAGAATTTTTATATCCATTATTTACTGGAAAGCCACTAGAGCCTATAGAGTATGCTAGCAAGGTATACATATCTGGATTTCACAGATGAAAAGACTGAAGAGCAAAGAGGGGAGAGATACGGTCCTAGCAAATGGAGAGACTCTAACTCCGTACTCCCCACTTTCCACCCTCTACCCAACCCCATGCCTCTTACATTAAACTCTAAATCTGGGCTGCCTACTTCTGAGACTCAACTTCTCATACTTCTCTCCAAGTTGTAGCAGACAGTCTTAACATTCTAAAGACTTCCCAACTGCTGGATGTGAATTAACTCTAGCACAGGCTCCTGGGAGCCAGAAGATTTGGCTGACAGCAAACTCAGCTCTCCCTTATATGCAAAATGGCATTTTGGCCTTAGGCACTTGGTAAGTTACCCAGTCCTTGCTCCTTAAGAGTAAAAGTTTTCAGGCACTAGAGTGTAGCATTAAAAAAGAGCCAAACTGAATTAGGGACTGACCCACCACTTTATTAGCCTCCCAACATGCACACATGTACAGAGACATTCAAGCCTCATGTACTGTGATTTCAGTTTCCCTCACTCTCTTCCTGAACTCAGAAGAACTCATTGTGCAATTCTACGAGATTGCATTTTGGAATTGGACAGAGATCACTTCCAGCTGCCCATTGTGGCACTTGGGAAACTATAATCTGTATCACTTTTCGTGGGACAGAGGGCAGACATTATACTCGTAAACTGTATTCTATTATTTATTTTTCACATTAGTAAAACTGATGTTTGCATATTGTTATGATCCATGACTAAATAGTTAAATATAAAACACAAACTCTGTAAAATACATTCTATATCTTAGTCGTCTAGAAATGTTAACTTTAAACAGACTGCAATCACTTGATCATTTATCCTGGACTCATTTCTCACTTTGGGCTGAAAACTTCAGGAGGAAATTTAAATAATATCTCATGGAGAAAAATGCAGTCAATAAGGCTGTCTCTGGACACAATATCCTCTATTTATTTGGAGTCTATCTAACAGGTTAAACCAAAAAACCCTAAACATTTATTTCCAGAGCCTAAGTTGGGCAGAGTTTTGTTGAAAGACCAACTTGAAAAACTGTGGATGACTACGTTTACTTGGCATTGGAGAATATTACCTGCAGATGATGAGACCTCAAAAGTTGTTTGAAAGAAAAGGCGCTTTTTTTTTTTTTTTTGCCACACCAGAAAGAATAACAGGTTTGTCCGGACAAGTTTTGGCTGCCAGGTAGAATGTTTTCAAGAGGTTTTGAAATATGGCATCTTTCAGACTGTTTAATCTGAATTTGTACATCCTTTTTTGTTCTAAAATGAAATAGAGTAACAATGGGTGAGTCAGACAGTAATATATCACCTAAGTAACATGCTTTTCTTGGTGTATAGCAAGAAATACACATTGTTGATTTGTCTCATTACTGGGGATACTAATTTTAATCATTAAGATAGTTTCTGCCAGATTTCTTCTGGATTAAGTAAACAAATAAGTATGTTATACCTAATAATAACTATCTTCTAGGGAGATTCTTTAATAAGACTATGTGAATATTACTGGGTGACGAGGTGGCTCAGTCCATTAAGCATTTGCCTTTAGCTCAGGTCATGATTCCAGGACCCCGGGATTAAGTCCTATATCAAGGCTCCCTGCTCAGTAGGGAGTCTGCTTCTCCCTCTCCCCCTCCCCCCTGCTCATGCTCTCTCTCTCTCAAATAAATAAAATCTTGAAAAATAAACGCTATATGAATATTCCTATTTGCCATCAAATTTTCATCTACCATACTTAGCATCCTTTGAGGATTCTCAGCTAAGTAATTCTCTCTATAATGGTTGTAAGTTGATTTTTCTAATTCCATCATTCCCTCTGGATTTATTGGTTGGCAATCTACTGTAGAATATTTCTACTGTCCCCATTTATTTATTCGTTTATGCCAGCATAAGCTTGTAGATTACTTTAGATTATTAGCTTGTAGATTATTTTACTTAAATCATTATAATGTTACTATCATTCTTTCATGCTCAAATTCTCCCAGGCCTAAGAATTCCTTTAAGCTAGTTTTTATGTTCTTTTAACATGAATCCATCACTCTTTGAGCACTTTCTTGCTTTCTGGTGTAAGACAATGTTCCATATTTTCCTTGCCCTAGTCTTGAAATAGTATCTCCAAGGAACACTGATTTTAGTGAAAAATGGAATTTAGAAACCAAGATCTGGGTGCTAGGTGTGCGCATTGCTATGTGAGTGTTACTGCTTCTATGCTCTATCAGCAGAATTGGGAAATATGTATGCATATGTACACATACAGGTGTATCTGGTTCTCCATCTCTCTCTATATATATTAAGTACAACAAATTCACTCTGATACTTCCAATTCCAATCTAATACCATGGGGTTTATTCTTACCTTCTTCTTTCTCATTATTCTCAGTGTCTTTATTTGCTCAGTGAATCTGGTATGTAACCAAACTTCCTGCCCATTGGCCTCAGCAAAGAGGAAGTAGAGGAAAGAAAAGGTCAGTGTGGTCCCAGACATACCAGGCCCAATTTTCTGGTTTATCAGCCCAAAGGTGGGACCCAACCTTCCTATTTCTCTTCTCTAAGTTGTAGACCCACATTTTCAGTTACAAGATTCCATAGGACATCATCACCTTAACTGTACTTCTGACATTTGGTTGAAAACAACTAGTAGTCTTTTTATACCATCTATATTCTTCCCCTAATATTTTCATTTAAGTCAGTGGCAGCACTCAGGCTAAAAATTTCAGTTGTCTTTAGAACCTCTACTTCATAATTCCACACACACAAGCTACTTCATGTGCCATGAACTTTAGTTCTTTGTATTCTCAACACTTAGTGCCTATAACCTATTTGTGACTCCATGTTACATGAGGCAAACATTCATCGGGGGATAGCATCAAATCTCACAGCTGCTAACTAAATGGCTTTCCAATCTACACCTTTTCCATCCACCTTCTATTTGTAGAGTTACCAACTCCTTGCCATGTCTTTCCTCTCTCTAAATAATTCTTTATATTGCAAGTTTCCTAAAATTGATATCATTTTGTTCGAAAAGCCTTCAATGTCTCCTCACTGCTTTTAGAATCAAATCAAACTATTTGGGAATAATAATCAATACCTTCCACTATCAAGCTCTAACTTATCTGTTCAACTTCATCTCCCATTATCTTCTTTTACCCCATGCTTGTTACAAGAGTATAGTTGCTATTTTTGAAAATCAGCACTTTTCATAGGACTTTCCCTTATGCTGTAATGCTCCTCCTCCTTTTTGTCCCTATTAGTATTTTACTTGTCTTTCAGAACAAGCTTAAAGGTCATTTTTACCATGAGCTTCTCTTATTTCTAAGCACCCCCTTTTCTTACTCCTATGCACCATTGTGCCACTTAAATTCTGCTCTGTATTTATAGCTAACTGCACATATCCATCTCTCCAACTAGACTAGAGAATACCCTTAAGACGGAAAACAATCTTATTTATCTTCACATCCCAAGAAATTGGCATAATGTACTACCCAGACATGTTCAAAAAAGCATTATCAATTCATTTCCAAGTTTTGCAGATCAAGTGGCAATGAAGAATTTCATTGTTTCCACTTCCCCTTCTCCTCAGTCCTTAATGTTTATAAGTCTGATTTCCATACTAGTCACTTTCATGAAACTTCTAAAGGTGATAATAAATCCAAACACATATAGCTTTATGAGCAAAAGCATGCAGGGAGGGTCTAGAATGGCTAATCTGTGTATTGGTAAAACCTGCCTGGAGAGGGTATTTATTGTGTTAATGCAGTGCTTGGAAGAGAGGTGAAACCCACGGAATGAGTGTGGCATTGCTTTGCTGCACTGTGACTCTTAAGATTAACATGCACTTACTCTCCTGTGCTATACATTTTTGGGCAAGCCAAACCTAGGGCAGGGAGTATAGAAAAGATTTCCTCCTTTTCCTCTCCAAGAAATGCATACTCTTAAGAAAAGGGAAGGAGGAATTCAACCCACTAATCACAGACTCTTAAGGTTTCTTCACTTTCAAAACAGCAATTAATTCATACTGTGGCTTTTCCTCCTATTCCTTAGAGAATTAACCAGAATATACCATGCATGTACAGCAATAAAACACAACACTTTTGAAGCTCCTTGCTTGATCACTTTCTAACAGTTCATATATTAAAAGCAAACATGTATGCCAAAGCAATAGTACATTATGCCTGTGCTGTGTGAATCTTTTTGATTTTGAGGCAATCTCAAAGTCCCATCCTAGAAATAGACAGCTGAGCCTCAACTCCTTCAGTAAGATTTACCTGGAAGATCAGACTCAATCCCCAGATAGATGCTTTTTTTGTCTGCTCCTACATACCTTGGTTAAGTATGGACATTACCCAAGGGAAACATGGCAAGAGTGGAAGGATCAATGAAATACATCTTTATTCCTACATCTCAATGAGAAACTTAATAAATCTTGATATCAAATACTCCCACAGTTTGATTAAAAAGTACCACATACCTATAACACACAGCAACATCTTAATATGTGTTATCAGTCAGAAACTCCAGATTTAGTATGTTCATAATAAAATATTAAAGTGTTTCTTCCCACTCTACCCTAAACCCATGCTTTCTTGTAATGTATCTAAAATGTTTAGTGTCCAAAGCTACAATCCAAGTAGAAATAAAAGAAACGGGTTAACTTCCTTCGCAGTTGCAAATTATTGTGAAATTATTAATTAGTGAAATTATTTCCAAGTTTTGTTGCTCTAAATAGTGAAATTATTTCCAAGTTTTGTTGCTCAATTGTCAATGAAGAATTTCATTGTTTCCACCTCACCCTCTACTCACTCCTTAATTTCATTCTTTCTACCTCACCTTCTACTCACTCCTTAATGTTTATAAAACTGACTTCCATATGGCCACTTAAATGAAACTTCTTTTAGTGAAGTTATATGGTTTCCTCTGGGGCTCCATTCATGATCCTTCTCTCATTCTATGAATTTCTGCTGTGTTATCCTTTCCATTTCTCTCAATCACCACAGACATACCAATACCAACAATTCCCAAATCTGTACTGATGAAATCGAGCTTCTCTTCTGAGTTCAAAACTCAAATTATCGGGGCGCCTGGGTGGCTGAGTGGGTTCAATCCTCTGCCTTCGGCTCGGGTCGTGATCTCGGGGTCCTGGGATCGAGCCCCATGTTGGGCTCTCTGCTCAGCAAGGAGCCTGCTTCCTCCTCTCTCTCCGCCTGTCTCTCTGCCTACTTGTGATCTCTGTCAAATAAATAAATAAAACCTTTAAAAAAAACCCTCAAATTATCAACCACCTCTATTAGATTCAGCATATCGGTAATAAGACATTAAACAGAGTGTCCTTTCTTTTCGCTCTACCCTAAATCCAATTCTTCTTCTATGTTCTTAAAATGTTCATGGCATTTGTGGTAGTTAAAAAACTACCTTTCTTTACTCCTTTCAAGAGATGGGGCTTGAGTGTGCACTTACTAACATATCTAATGAGGAAAATACGGCAGAAGGGACAGTATTTGACCTTCAAGACGAAAAGACATTGTGGTTTTCTCTTGGTTCTTTCTCTTAAATAACTCACTTTGGGGTAAGCCAGCTGCTAGGTCTTGAGGATACTCAAGCAGACTCATGAGTAAGTATGTGCAGTGAGGATAAATCTTTCAACCAACAATCAGTGAAAGACCGGCTCGACCCTTTTGAAAGTAGATGCTCCAGCCGGTTAAACCTTGAGATGAATGCAGCCCCAGTCAACAGGTTGACTGTAACCTTGTGAAAGACCCTGAGCCAGAGACACCCAGCTAAGCTGCATCTTCTGACCCAGAGAAACTCCAAGATAATAAATGTTTGTTGTTTTTACTTAATTTGGGGGTAATTTATTATGTAGCAATATATAAGCAATATCACATCCAAACCTAGAATCCAAGGAACAATATGGTGAAAGGAAATAAACATTTTTTTTTTTTAAAGATTTTACTTATTTGAGAGAGAGAACAAGGCGGGGGGGTGGTGCTAGGGGCAGAGGGAGAGGGTGAAGCAGACTCCCTACTGAGCCAGGAGCCTGATGCAGAGCTAGATATCAGGATCCTGGGATCATGACCTGAGCCAAAGGCAGACCCTTAACCAACTGGGCTTTCTAGACACCCAGGAAATGAACATTTTAACTTAACTCTTTCCACTCTATCTACACTCATCCTCTTACTTTCCCAATGAGTAACACCACCATTTACCCAGAATCTGAAATGAAAAATTGGGATTTCTTTAGAAGCCTTATTTAACACTTCCTACCAACTGTTTCACTAAGTTATTTTTTTTCCTCCTGTTACTTGAGCCCATCCCTCTTATTGCTTTAATTCCAGGCCTTTACAATTTTTCAATTATTGTAACACAGCTTTCCAACTTTTCTCCTTCCCTACAGTCTTTCCCAGTTCTATTTCATTCTTTAGATTAATGCTCACAAGAAGTTCTTCAAAGGCCTATCTGATCGTGTTATTTATTTTTTTATAATTTAAATTCACTACTTGCTCCCGCATTGCACAGGACAACATTCAAATGTCACAGCATGGCATGTCTGTCCCTGTTCTATAGCGTTTCCTCTCAAAACCAAGTTAGAGCCTACAATGTGTCCCTCTTTCAACTTTGCATATGCTTCTTACTTTCTATGTAGATCTTTCATTCTTTCCTTATAACTCCTGCACACTATGAAAAGACTCACCTCATGCTTCATCTCAACTTTCCTTAATTATCAGGTTCAGGTTATATGGCTTTCTTGTATTACTTTATTAGAGCACTTACCCATAGATCAGTATTCTGTTCTCCACTAGAATGTGAGCTCCTGGAAAAAATAAAATCTATCCCTGATATCTAGACATTCATTTATTCATACAACCAACTTAGATTTATTAAGCAACTACAAGACAGAAATACCAGGTTAGGTGTTTGTTACATAACTGTTAACAAAACAAATATATTCCTGCCTTTATAATTTATACCTATTATAATATAATCAAGAAGAAAGTAAGTCAAATACACAAATACTGTGATATGTGAAAAAAGAATATTATAAGAGTAAAAATGGGGACCCACTTTAGATTGTACATCAAACAAATGCAAACATTTATTGAACTAAATGTTTTCCAAGAGGTATGTATAAATTATACCTTCACCAAAGGTATAAGTGGACCAGGTCCATCACATCCTTGCCAATACTGACTCTGCTTAACACAGGGCTGCCACAAACCTTCAATTTGTAAGAAATGTAGTATCTGCAAAGTACAACAAAGCAAAGTGCAATAAAATGAGGTATGCCTGTACTAAAAATCAAGGAAAAAAACAAAGACATGATCAAATACAAGTTATAAAAGAGGCTTGATTAAGCACAAGTAAAAAACTAAGACTAGATTTATATATATATATTATCAGGGTTACTGAAATATATGGCTAAGATAATTTCAAAATAATTACTTGCAAGACTACACATTTTACTAAATAAAAAGTAGTATTAAAAATCAAAAGCCAAGGGGTGCCTGGGAGGCTCAGTGGGTTAAAGCCTCTGCCTTAGGCTCAGGTCATGATCTCGGGGTCCTGGGATCAAGCCCTGCATCGGACTCTCTGCTCAGCAGGGAGCCTGCTTCCCCCTCTCTCTCTGTCTGCCTGCCTCTCTGCCTACTTGTGATCTCTCTCTGTCAAATAAATAAATAAAATCTTTAAAAAAAAATCAAAAGTCAAGTCTTTCTGGGATTCAGAAGTCTAAAGAAATCACTGTCTAGTTTTTTTTGTTTTAAAGATTTTATTTATTTGACAGAGAGAGAGAGATCACAAGTAGGCAGAGGGGGGGGGAAGCAGGCTCCCTGCTGAGCAGAGAGCCCGATGCAGGGCTCAATCCCAGGACCCCGAGATCATGACCTGAGCCTAAGGCAGAGGCTTTAACCCACTGAGCCACCCAGGCGCCCCTCTGTCTAGCTTTTTTAAAAGAGCAAATTCCAAGGGAATCACTGCCTCTCCCGTGGTTCACTGCCAAATGATTCACAACTAAAATATTTCTGGGATATGGGAATATGGGACAAAGTTAAAAAAAAAAAAAAAGGTCATGTCCAATAAAAAAAGGTTCAATTTTAAAAAGGGACTGGCACGAGGGGGAAATTATGTATTAAAATATATAAAATAGTTTTAATAATTATTCATTAATTTAAAAATATTGTATAATGGACTAAAATAATTGAAAACAAAACTTGGTAGTTGAAGATAAAAATATTCAACTGTTAGTGATAATAGTTGAGAAGATTCCTTGGATTAGTTTCTTATATTAATACAAAACACATTAAAAAATTCCAAAAACAGAAGTTACTACTTTGGATAACAAAACTTGTATTTTATAAATGCACATATTTCTGAAACTTTTAATCCACATTAAAGAACAAAGACACAAAAATTAAGTAAGTTCATTCCTTCTTTTTTTTTTTTTTTTAAAGTCCATTCCTTCTTAAGTCCAAATTGCTTACAGCAACATCAGGTGATAACTTTTCCAAATTGATCTATGTGGTCCTAGGAAATTTAATCAGTATAGATAGTATAGATGAGAAAAAATAACATGTTTTATTACACATTAACCTTTTCAGTTGAAATAATGAGATTTTTCTGGAAAACATTCTCATCTCTGCTTTCAGTAGCATAGTTCAACACTCGGTTGAAATTTGTGCCAAGAGGTAGAGGGATCTATCCCTAAACCTATAACACCACAGAAGGTTTGTTTTTTTTTTTTAAAAACAAACTGATGGTTGGCCAACAAGAAACTGTTAACTTGTGACTTTTCAGAAGCATGGACTTTTTTATTTTTAATCTTAATTTTTGGCTTGTGCAATAGCATTTCATCAAGTTTTTAAAGATAACTTTATTAACTTGCAACAATCGTCATTTTAAAATAGTATATAAAAACTGTCACAACGGGTCAGAAGCAAGATTCATATTGGCTCAAAATTATCTCTGACAGTGGCAAGATTCAACTTTTCGAGCCAATCTCGACTGACTGGTGATATAATTCAAATTATTAACATAACACACAATGATAAATACTGCTCTTAAAAAAAGCAAATTATTTTCCTATTTACAGTTTTTGGAAAAGGTCTACTATAAAAATATTTCTCTGCTCTATGTTTCCCTGCCATGATAATGTTGAAATATATCTAGATTCTCCTCAAACATTAAGCGTTAACAGTATAACATTACATTTTAGCTGAAACATTCCTTCACGTAGCCAATATATTTTTTCAAGGCACTCTAAGAACTCTCAAGGACACTAAAATAAAAATGTTCATCTTGTCCACTGACTGATCTTCTAGGCATATTTCCCCTCAAACTTTTCTAAATTGAACACTGTTACAACTAGTTTTTCTTCATTTTCCATGGTAGAGTCCTTAAGTTATTTTTCTTTTACTTGGAGCTTCTCCTTCATTTTCAACTTGCTGAGCAGGCAGACTTTTGGTTTCCATGGAAACTGGATTCCTGCGGCTGCGTGTAGGCATTCTTGTTCCACCAACCTAAGAGATGAAGCGAAGAATGGTTTAACATGTTTACAAAATATTTATATACAGTCAACTCTGCTCTGTATTATTTATATATGTACTAATTACCTTGCAACTCATCTTTTATATGTTTTTTTATCTCCAGCTACCTGGCTGCTTCTAAACAAACTTTAATCTGACACAGTTTAAGGTACTAAACTTTCAAATACACAAATACACACAGACTACAGAAATGAGAATGTATATTCTTAGGACACAATCCCTTGCTAACTGTAGTCCTGCTGAAGATGAGATCTGGAAATTCTGTCATCTCCTTGGCCACTGAGAGTGCATAGTTTTTAAAAGGGGTAATGGAGAAAGTCAGCCTTTGGAGAGAAGGGCGAAAGCTGTACAGCCTGAAACCACTTGCCCAGAACCTGTCCATTTCTGCCTCTATTTTCCCTGGCCACCTTGCACCCTTTGTTTCTTTACATCCTGTCCACTGAATTACAGACCTGATGGTGATGGCTGATATTGTTACTCCAAACAGACTCAGATTTCCTAATATATCAGACATATTATTAGCATTGTTCCAAGGGGCTACTGGCTCACTAAGAATGAATCAGACTCCAGCTTCCCTAACCAGTATGTCATCTCTTCAGGGGCATTTTTTGTTTTTGTTTGTTTGGGGGCCCAGGGGCCCCATTTTTTAGTTTATAATCAGGTGACTAGAAGGGAAAATGTCCAGGTGGGATTTGAGTGTGCCAGTGTATTTGTCTGATGAACTTTCCTAACACACTGATTAGAAAAGAGCTGTGGGGCGCCTGGGTGGCCCAGTGGGTTAAACCCCGGCCTTCGGCTCAGGTCATGATCCCAGGGTCCTGGGATCGAGCCCTGCATCGGGCTCTCTGCTCAGCAGGGAGCCTGCTTCTTCCTCTCCCTCTGCCTGCCTCTCTGCCTACTTGTGATCTCTCTCTCTCTCTGTCACATAAATAAATAAAATCTTTAAAAAAAAAAAAGAAAGAAAGAAAAGAAAAGAGCTGTGATTTTGATTATCTATAGTACTACTGCCCACTCAGCTGGTATTTACCATAAGATTATACTGACCACCCTGATTGTATCTATTTTATTGCTGAGGAAAGCATTTTAAAGCTTCCATTGTAAGATTCTGTGTGTGTGTGTGTGTGTGTGTAAAATGAATGTTTATTATAGAAGTCATAGAAGGAGAAAAGGGATGGGCACAGAGCCTTTGCAAAAGGACTGGAAGTGGAAGAAGCCAAGAGTAGCATAGGAAACAAATGGGATTCTCCTATTAATCTCTTCTCCCTGAAGCAGGAGGCAGACACAGACTCTACTGGGGTGTCTCTTAGGGTTAGTACCTAAGGCACTACACAAAGATGAGAAATGAGTTCAAGTGGACAGACACTAAAAGATTGTTAACAGAGGCAGACACATGTTATATGAGTTTTGTTTTTTTAAAAGATTTTATTTATTTATTTGACGGAGAGAGAGAGAGAGACAGAGAGAGAGGGAACACAAGCAAGGGGAGTGGGAGAGGGAGAACCAGGATTCCTGTTGAGCAGGGAGCCCAATGTGGGGCTCGATCCCAGGACCCTGGGATCATGACTTAAGCTAAAGGCAGACAGATACTTAACCACTGAGCCACCCAGGAAATGAGTTTTTACACCATGAAATATGTGGATGATTTTTGTTTCATATAGGGTCTTACTTCCTCAGGTTTCCTGAAGCTTCAGTCTTTTCCTACTGCTGCTAAGGCTAGAAACCCTATCTGTGTTTACCCTAACTGGACCAGAAAGTCCCATTCCCATGGCCTACCTAGGAGGAAGTAAGAGAAGAATGTTGGGTAATTCTCTCACCAAACATAGGGCTAGATTGTAGGGAGTTATGTAAGAAATCAACAAAAATTTTCAAGGGCTTAAAAACATACCAAACCAAATATTATCTACCTGTTTACTCTACCTAACAGCTGGGTCTTACATAATTTCACTAAGGATTTGTCCCTGGCACTGAATGTGTGAAGTGTCTTAAAAAATACAAATCAGCAACTGCTCAGTGGCATACATATAATTGAATTCTTTAATTTTGTATTTATGTGGCCAAATCCTGAACATATGGCATTTTATCAAAGTATGAAACCAAAAAGAAGTCAGTCATCCCCATACAGAATTATATGTCACAGGTAATAGACTATAATCCAAATTTCTTTTTTTAAATTATTTTAAAGATTTTTATTTATTTGACAGAGAGAGAGGGAGAAAAAGGGAGTGAAAGAGAGCACAAGCAGGGGGAGCAGCAGGTAGAGGGAGAAGCAGGCTCCTGGCTGAGCAGGGAGCCAGATGTAGGACTCGATCCCAGGACCCTGGGATCATGACCTGAGCCAAAGGCAGACACTTAACCAACTGAGTAACCTAGGCACCCTACAGAATTTCTGAATTAAAAAGAAATCATTATCTTAGAAAGGACATAAATCTTTCTTTCTTTTTTTTTTTAGGACATAAATCTTTCAAAAGTAGTTTTCAATTATTATATTTAAGATAGTGAAAAAACTTTGCCTTAATAAGTTAATAAAAATCACTACTCAAATGAAACTTAAACTGGAAATAACTCACCAGAACAGTAGATAAGATGGTTTAAAATATTAACAACTTCATCCACTCTTTCATTTGTAGCAACTAGTTAACCACATTTATATATTCTCATGGCCAAAGTTATCTAAGAATGTGCAAGGAGTTTTCATTTCTAAAAAGAGCCTCCCAAACAGTAACATTAGGATAAAGAACTGAAAAACATAAATAACTTCATTCAATGTAAATTATTTTAAAAGTCCTCAATATTTGCATTTCAGCTATTTCTAAAAGGACTTGAAAACATTTATGGATTAATAATAATACAGAAAGAAAAAAAGAACAAAAGATATCCAGAGGATACACAACTGACAGATGTTCTGGGACACACATAATGAGAAGATTATGGAAGCCAGACAATAATTTTGACTCCAAGATTTTTGGCAGCACAGAAGGAAAATACACCCAGTTTTTATTTCCTGAACACTAAGATTCATTTGTATAGAACAAAACTTTTCCTACAGCTAAACCCAAAATGGAATATCTTACAAGATATAAAGAATGAGTGACATGGTGAAGAGTATCTCTAGCCATGGTTTTACAAAAGTTTCAGACAGGGAAAAACCATTCAACTGGTATTTCTGGAAAGGATTCTATAAAGAGAGTAATGTTAATTATAACTCAATAAATACTGAATTATATAATACTTAGCAAACAATTTAGTCCTTATTGTACATTTAATAAGGGACTGCATTCACTAATTACTAACACTTACTTTTTAATTTTTCTATATCCTACTTATCAATTTTTAATTGTATCATCATAATTTTATTTTAAGTATTTTTCTGCAAATTGCCTCAAATATTTAATGAAACGAAACAGTACATATAAGTAAGAGTCACAAAAAAATATTACTTTGCTTTTCACAAGAACACAGGGATTCAACTCTGTGGATACATAACTCAGGCTCCCACTGGGAGCCTATTCTAAAGCTAATAGAATTTTCTTTAGTTGACTTATAAACATTACAAAAACAGAAACTTCCACCGACAATGACTGGACTCAGTAAAGCATACAACTTTATCCATCCTTCTTATGGATACAGTTTTAGATGATGATGTGATTAAGGTGGACATGAAGTTGAAATATTGTATTGTCAATGGCATAGATGAATAATTAACAACCCAATGGAACATTTAATTGCAAAAAAGATCTTACCTTTTGTTGCGGTGTAGGGCCTAGTGATTTAGGCGGAAAAGTACAAGGTATTCTTCCATGATGGACATGATATGGCAATAACAGACTGGGATCTAAAGGGACCCAGGGAACTGACAGACTGGAAGGCACACCAGGAAGGCCGCAATGTGTTTTATGCAAATTGTAGGCTGTCCTAGTAACTTTTCCATCAGAGGTCTTATAGATCAGGAGTGAAGAATCTTCTGCTGCATGAGACAACAAGTAGGAACCCTCCTGCAAGCTAAATCATATAAGGAAATTTCAACTCACCGGCTCATGGTGTCAATTTCAACAGTATTTTCTTATCATGATCTATTAGCAAAATTGAAAACAATTATGGAATGGAATACCACCTCTAAAAATATTTTATGACCAAACAAGATTTCAGAAGTCTTATTTTTAATAATTTTCATGATTTTTAGACAACTCATTTTAATTGCTTTTTCAAAGTTCAAGACACATAATTACTTTCTTTTTATTGTTATATCAGTCAATTTCTAAATATTCAACAATTTAATGGGAAACAAATAGTCTGCTAATTCTCTAATCCATGTATAACATATACTGAAAAGCATTTCATGAGTGTACATACACAGTATTCCTATACACATTTTAATTCATTCAACAAACATAGCTCTTGCTTTGTATCCAGTAATAGAGATTAAGAGATATAAAAGGGAATATGGCACATTCACTACACTTAGGTTAAAATAAAGTAAAAGGAAAAAATGGAACAATCACAATACAAGATGCTATGAGAATAATAGTAACAATAGCAGCTAATAGGTATTGAATGTTTATCATGAGCTAACTACTATTATACTGCTTATAATCCATTTTATTATTTAATCCTCCACAAATCTTCAAGGCATAATATTAATAATTCACCCCATATTACAGGTAAATAGATATCAGAGATACTAAACAATTTGCCCAAAGTTCTAAGTATAGGGGTTAGCTATTAATCCAAGTACTTCAATCTACGGGCCATACCCTTAATCATGATCCTCTACTGTTACAATAATCACTTCTGTAAAATATCAAATCTACGTTTTCCTTTTCTCTATAGAAAGGTTTAAGGAATTCAAGGAATTCAGTGTATCAACATAAAGAGCTAAAAGGATAGAATTAATATTTCATGCTTTCTTAGGATTTTACAATCCTCTAGCTCAAAGGTGCTAAGGAGAACCTCAGTTCTTTCCCTTATCATTTAAAATAAGGATTAATCACACTTTAGTTATACCCATCTGCCTATAAGCCTGGTAAGTTACATTTCCATTAATTTTTTTTAAGCAGAAAAGTAATAGGTGTTGACAAAGGCGGTTCAGAGAATTATTCTTACCCTCTGGAGAACTTTCTTTTTGAAACAATCATTTTCATATAAGGAAATGAGTAATAATTGATTGGTAGTAGGAATAAATAACATTTCAAAGATTGAGCTTTTATTGATGAAAATCATTATTTTAATTACCGTCACTAAAAATAAAGAAAGCTCTGGTTGATGGAGAATTCATGGAGGAGAAACTTCAAGGAAGAGTATTTCAGAAGTGCCATACAGTGCAAAGTACATCGATAGATACTAACTATGGTTGGCAGAATAACGATCTTCCAAAGATGCCTAGATCCTAAACCCTAGAACCTGTAAATATGTTACATCATAAGGCAAAGGGATTAAGATGGAATTCCTAACCTGCTGATTTTAAAATGCTAAGATTTTCCTGGATTATCTTAGTGGGCCCACTATAATCATAAGAGTCCCTCAGTGTAGATGAGGGAACTATGAAAGGAGTTAGAACAATGTGATGTGAGGACTCAACTTACTTTTGAAACTTTGAAAAAGAGGGCCACAAGCCAAGGAATGCAGGTGGCCTCTAGACTTTACAGAAGTCAAGGAAAGAGACCATACCCAGAGCCTACAGAAAAAAAAAAATTCAGTCCCACTGACACACTTATTTCAAAACAGAAGACCTGTTACACTTACAGAATTGAAAGATAACAAATTTGTGTTGTTTTAAAACACCATTTTATAGTAATTTGCTTTAGTTGCAGTAGAAAATAAACACACAAGCTAAGCTATCGATAATAAGATCTCAAAAAGCACTTGACAAATTTCATGTATATGTACTGCGCTTCACATGAAGAACATGATATACAACATGATATACATGTTATATCACATGAAGAACATGAAAAATAGAATTTCTGCCGCAGAATCACAGAACTGAAAAGTCCCTAGGAAATCACTGAACTCAACATCATCATTTTATAAATAAGGAAACTAACATCTTGTTGCATCACAAGTAGGAGAGTTAGAACTTTGAGATTTTTCACTTTTATTTCAGACTCTTGTTTTCTTTTTTTAAAGATTTATTTATCCATTTGACAGAGAGAGGGAGAGATCACAAGTAGGCAGAGGCAGGCAGAGAGAGAGAGGGGAAAGCAGGCTCCCTGCTGAGCTGAGAGCAAGATGTGGGGCTCGATTCCAGGACCCTGAGATCATGATCTGAGCCGAAGCCAGAGGCATCCTTGAACCTCAGAGGAATCCAGTGAACCACCCAGGCACCCTTAAATTGTTTTCTAGTTTATCTTTTGGTAAGGGCATAATAGAAGGAGTACAAAAGTTCACATAATAAAACAGTTTGATAAATCACCAGGTGGAGAATCCATATTCTAAGACTTCTCAAGGACTTAATGATTTTGAACACTAGCTCTATGTTGCTTCCTTATCCTGAAAATGTAAGCAATATAGCTATGCAAGGATCCATAATGGCCCCCAGGATATGCACATCCTAATCTCCAGAACTTTTGAATGTTACCTTTAATTGCCTTCCAAATGTGATTAAGGTACAATGTGATGAAGGAAGAAGAAATTTGAGTGATACACTTTGAAGATGGAGAGAGGTCACAAGTCAAGGGATACAGCTTAGCCACTAAAAGGTGAAAATCAGGACAAGGAAATGGGTGCTCCCTTAGAGTCTCCAAAAAGAATCAGCCCTGGTGACGTAAATTTCATCCAGTGAAAATGATTTCGTATTTCTGACCTCCAAAACTGTAAAAGAATAAGTTTGTGCTGTTTTACACCAGTAAGTTTGTGATAATTTGTTACAGTGGCAATTGGAAACCAATACAACAGAGCCTTAAAGAAAAATGCTTAATTGTAAGCAAGCCAGATACTATCATATTATCTTATTTTATATTTTCACACTTTCAACCTTGACAAAATAGAATAAATCTTGCATTTCTGGGATTCATTCTATGACCCCTAATAGCATATATTCAAATTTTCTATGAATTTTCACCCAAGAAATCACATACATCAATGCAGAAGGTCAAAAAAAACTTACCTACTCAATTTCTTTAGAATGTGTTGGAGGATGTTAAATAAACTTGAAATCCTATTAAACAGAAGAAATTCTTATAAAATTAAATGACAAAAAAAGTCTTAACAATTATAGCTCCTCCGAAAGAGAAGTACCCTAACAAAAAAATATGAAATATAGAAAACACAGAATACCAAAATCATTTGATAATTGTTTACTTAATTTTTGCCATTTCTTGATTTCTCTTCAAAATCATAAAGTACTTGACCTGTGTAAATCAGAGCAGTTGTAAAGAAATCACTATTTTATATTCAAATTATAAACTTTAAAAAATGTTCAAGAAGTCTTTAGCAGAACTGCAATCTGCAAAGGAGTTTGCCTTTTAGAGATCGTTGTGAATCAGCTTCCAAAGAAACTGAGAGGTATTTTAAATGTGTGATACCCAGAGAAGCTACTGACTGGTGGCAGGATAGTCAAAGGGAAATGAAATATATTTTTTTTAGTATCTATTCTACCCGAAATTCATTCCCCCTATGATTTATTCAAAAATAGGTTTCATTGGGAAAGGTGGGGCAGGCAGTGAGTAATGCACAGAAAAGCTTTTATATTCAAAGAAAAAGTTACTCTACAAAGGAGGCAGTCATTAAAATAGAAGTGGATATTTTTAAGAACAAGCAGAGAATTCAAGATTGAACCTGAGACCCTTCAAAAATTGTATCAAGCCCCAAAACTAGAACTATGCAAGTAGTCTAAGGACAATTTCTTGTCCTAATGATGAATCAAACTTAATAACTGCCAGCCACGGTAGCTCAGCTGTGTGCTCTGAAGCAAGTCACTCTAAGTCCCAGTTTTCCCCACACATAATATAGGGATAATACTCCCACTAGTCTTTTCATAGAAAGCTGTGAGATATAAATTAGAAAATGTTTGTATATTATTTTCCTTTGCATTTAGGTATTTGGAGTCCTGTATAGTAATATGTGGCACTGGAGAAACTTTTAGAAGTTAGGATGTCTAAATGAATGTATATAATCCTTAGAGCTAAGAGTCTATATGACTGTCCTATTCTATCCCATCCCTGAAAAGGAGTGCTCCCATACACCTCCCAGATGGCGGGCTACTACTCTTGTTCTAGCCTCCTTTGTGTGAAGTAGAAAGACTGGTATCACTTGTATTTGATTTAATTTGAAAATGGATATGATTAATATAGATGGATCACAAACTGGGCTAGGGAAAGCCTCAGTGTATAAAAAGATTAAAAGTCTTGAAAATAAATGATTTAACTTAACAAATATTTATAAATAAACAAAAATTAGGGATTATATTAACAAGTTTTAAAAATCCCACCACAAAGTAAACTTTCTTACTTGAGTGCTGAAAGTTTTTCTTTTAATTCTTCTGAGGTAATTTCTTCTAATAGAAAAAGTTTTGAAGTAAATGCATCAATATGCCCTAAAATAAAATATCAAACTTAAAAAGAACAATTGCAGTATTTGGGGGAAAAAAGGTTATATAGTCTTCTTAAAGATGTTTTTAAAAACTTGTAACAATCTGAAAGGAACTTTACATTCTAAAAAGAGAATTATACATTTTATTAAGTTTATTAAGTAAAGCTATATTTTACTTGTTTTTCTAAAAGATTTTAATTTATTTGAGAGAAAGAGTGAGCAGGGGTAGGGGCAGAGAGAGGAGAGAGAAAATTTCAAGCAGACTTTGTGCTGAGCGCAGGCCCTGACACAAGGCTCAATTTCACAACCCTGAGATCATGACCTAGCTGAAACCAAGAGTCACATGCTCAAACGACTGAGCCACCCAGGTACTCCAAAACTCTATTTTGAAATGACACAAAAGTATTAGTTTCAAAATATTTGCTGAATATGGAGAAGTTTACACATGGGCTCATCAAAAAATAATCTCTAGGAGCGCCTCGGTGGCTCAATGGGTTAAAGCCTCTGCCTTCGGCTCAGGTCATGAACTCAGGGTCCTGGGATCGAGTCCCGCATCGGGGCTCTCCACTCATCGGGGAGCCTGCTTCCCCCTCTCTCTCTGCCTGACTCTCTGCCTAATTGTGATCTCTTTCAAATAAATAAATAAAATCTTCAAAAAAAAAGAAATATACCAACGAAAAATGATATAAAAGACAGCCCGACATTAAATGTTATATAATCAAGTCAATATAAAAACTAGAGTTAAAAACAATTAGTATGACAAGAGTGTTAACACTCACCAATGCTGAAAATAAGACCATGTTTTTATTTTTGAACTTTCAATATTTAGTTATCAAACCACATTACCTGGGAACTTGATGTTAACCACTGGGACAAAAAACAATGTGCATATCTCATTTTCATATAAAGCCCCCTTTCATTTGCTTTCACCCCATAAAAAGAAATAGAAACATTTTTACCAGATGCTTTTCCTTAAAACAACAAATCTATTTTTCCCACGCCTACTTGTTATTTCTTATGCCAAGTTTTAGTTTCACCTCAACATTTCTAACACTCATTATACAGTGACGTTTCTAATAACAAAGACATATTTTAATGCTTTAATAACTGTAGAAAGGGAATATTAAATACAATAAAACATATTTAGACATTTACTAAATATGCCTTTAAGGAGATTAACAAGTCTTAGCTTTTTAAAGAAATCTCAATAAAAATATGTATTATAGTATATGTCAAATATGATCAGCCAAAAATAACTATACAGAGAATGCCATACTAAATGCTATGAGGCCTACTTCCTCAAGGAGTTAACAATTCTCTCAGTATTGCAGCATTTTCACCTGGGGGCCTCAAATGACTCATGTGTGTGTCGAGATATTTATCTCCCCGGTCCTTGGGGCAGCTGAGCAAGGCTTGGGATAGAAAGTTTCCTAGAGGGTGCCTGGGTGGCTCAGTTGTTAAACAACTGCCTTCGGCTCAGGTCATGATCCTGGACTCCCTGGATCAAGTCCCGCATCGGGCTCCCTCCTCAGTGGGGAGTCTGCTTCTCCGTCTGACCTCTTCCTATCTCTCATTCTCTCTCTCAAATAAATAAAATCTTAAAAAAAAAAAAAAAGTTTCCTGGACACTGCCCTTTAGCCATAAGCAATCTCTTTTGTATATCACAGTGTGCTATACACGCATTTTTTGTGAGTCAGGTTGGAAAACACTGCTTTACCGAGTACAAATAAAGCCTTTCTATAACACAACTTTTTTTTAAATATTTTACTTATTTATTTGACAGAGAGAGAGAGATCATAAGTAGGCAGAGAGGGGGAAGCAGGCTCCCTGCTGAGCAGAGAGCCTGATGCAGGGCTCGCTCCCAGGACCCTGAGATCATGTCCCGAGCCGAAGGCAGAGGCTAAAGCCCACTGAGCCACCCAGGTGCCTCAAGCTTTATATAATACAATTAAAGGCTTTATAAACATACATCTAATCATAATACACACATATATAAATATACATATATATGTATAAACAGGTAGTTCTTGCTTTGCATGCAGTAGGGGATGATAAAAATAATCATACAAGCTGAAACCATGTAAGCGATTTTAATGATCAATACGAAAAATTACAATTGTTCCTTAACCTTTAAAACTTTTTGTCAAGGAACACCTAGGTGGCTCAGTGAGTTAAGTGTCCAACTCTTGATTTCAGCTCAGGTCATGATCTCATAGATCATAAGGTCAAGCCCCACATCAGGCTCTGCACTCAGTGGAGAGTCTGCGATTCTCTCTCTCCCTTTCCCTCTGCTACTCCCCCCACTTGTGCATGTGTGTGCGCTCTCTCTCTCTCTCAAATAAATAAATGAATCTTAATTTTTTTGGGGGGGGTTGAGCACCTGGAAAGCACATTTAAGCCTCCAACTCTTGGTTTTGGCTCAGGTCCTGATCTCAGTGTTGTGAGATAGAGCCCCTGTTGGGTTCTGCACTCAGGAGTCTGCTTAAGACTCTTTCTCCTCGGGGCGCCTGGGTGGCTCAGTGGGTTAAGGCCTCTGCCTTCAGCTCAGGTCATGATCTCAGGGTCCTGGGAT
>CM052797.1:42260258-42295959 GCA_028533885.1 Nasua narica
TTCTTTGCTGTGCTTTAATCATTGCGGGCCAACTCTTTGATTATCCACTTTTATAAAATTACATGAGTTTATTACTGGGAGACAAGGATGGAACACAAACACACATTTTGTTTTTTGTGTATGAACGCAGTAACAGGTGCACAGTGACCACTGACAAAGTTTGGAAAATGGGACATGACTGGTCATGATGTGCATCTATTATTTATGTAGTGATATGTGGACTGAAGAGTCAGCAGTGAAGTCTGTACTTTACCATATTAGTCATAGTCAATACACTGTAGTAACTGAAACTCAGAACTGTGCAAAAGCAAGGCCTGCTTTATGTCAACTATATAGAACTGATATATATTAAAGGATTAGAAGGCAGAGAAAGAAGTTGTGATAAGATTCCTATGGGAATTTTCTTTCTTTTTTTTTTGAGATTTTATTTATTTATTTGCTAGAGAGAGAGATCATGCAAGCACACAAGTAGAGGAAGCAGCAGGCAGAGGCAGAGAGAGAAGCAGGCTCCCCACTGAGCAGGGAGCCCGATGTAGGGCTCAATCCCAGGACCCTGGGATCGTGACCTGAGCTGAAGGCAGCAACTTAATGACTGAGCCACCCAGGTGCTCCACTGTGGGAATTTTCTTTAAGGGGTATCTCTTAATGTTTTTACGGGACCTGAGGATAAAAAGAGTACTACAATTAAGGGGAAGAGAACATGTTCATAGTAAAGTGAAGCAGATAAACATTAACAACAAAAAAAGTACATTTATTCTCAGTGAAAAAAAGTGAAAGTGAAAAAGAGACTATGAGCTACAAAAGTGGTTCTCAAGATGCAGTCCCTAGACTGCAGCATCAGCAGCATCTGAGAATATGCTAGAAATGGTAAGTTTGGGGTCCTGATCTAGACCTATTGAATCAGACACTGTAGGGTGAGAGCCAGCACTCTACTCTAACAAGCCCCACAAGTGATAATGATGAACCACAATGTTTCAGAATTACTGAACTCGTGTCCTACAAACCAACAGGCTCTTCAGTTAAAGAAAGTAATTGAGATCTTCTATCACTTTATCTTGTAAGATATGTTTTATCTAAATCGCTCAATTGGATCTAATGTACTGACCCCAAATTTGATTTTTGAGGAGAAATTATCTTAAATTTCCTTGAAATCTTGAGATCATAGACTGGACAGGGAAAAAATGACAACAAAATGCTTAAGTTAAATGGAGGAGTGCCTAGCATTGGTTGAGAGGAAAACTCAGGCCACAGCTGGGGAAGGACTATGATGCAAGAGTGCATGGGAAAGAGATTATAAGCACTTGGAATGTTTCTGGTCAAGACTTTAAGAATCCTATTTCTAAACAGTAAAGTCATTTGTTTTAATTTACACTGATTAATACTGTCACACACAAAATGCTTCTCTTTTGTTATATCTGACACCTCCCCGCCCCTCCCTCAATTCTTCCCTGGCCCTTTTTAATTTTATGGCTAAGTTATTGACACTTAAAAACTGTGACTCAGGGACACCTGGGTGGCTCAGTGGGTTAAAGTCTCTGCCTTCGGCTCAGGTCATGATCTCAGGGTCCTGGGATCGAGCCCCGCATCAGGCTCTCTGCTCAGCGGGGACCCTGCTTCCTTCTCTCTCTCTGCCTGCCTCTTGTGATCTCTCTTGTGATCTCTCTCTGTCAAATAATCACTTAAAAAATTAAAAAATAATAACTATGACTTAATTCTGCCACTGATAAACTCTGTATCTATGAAAAGGTTACTTAATTATTCTGAAATTTACTTTGCTCTATTGCTTATAGCAGTGGTCTACACAGATTAAAAATAGCACTTAACACAGACCAAATTTTTTTGAAAAATGCAAATAATATACAATGTATGGTTATGTATGCTTTCTTGTTTTGAGAAATCTTGGTTTAAAACTGTGTAATACAACTCTTTGAAGGATGGATTCAAAGTTCAGATCATTTTGCTACAAGTTTTAGTGGCTGCCATAGCTAAAAAAGATACAATGATACAAAGATCCACATGCAATAAATGCGTTATTGCTGAGCTTACTAGAATGACACGATTGTTTTTAATATCATATACCAATAATACAAAGGTTTTTCTCTAAATTCTACTAGTAAAAGGCCATCTTCCCTGATGTTAGCCAGTTTTGCTTACAAACTGTTAAGACAGAGGCTACACTCCTACCCTTGAGGCTCTCTGGAAGATATATATCTTCATATATATATTATATATAATATATATATTCATATATTCATTCATTCATTTATTTTTATGCCTGTAATGCCTTTATTTGAATCCAGTGTGTAGATTTTATTTATTTATTTGACAGAGAGAGACACAGCAAGAGAGGGAACACAAGCAGGAAGAGTGGAAGAGGGAGAAACAGGCTTTCTGCTGAGCAGGGAGCCAAAGTGGGGCTTGATTCCAGGATCCCAATCATGGGATCATGACTGGAACCGAAGGCAGACGCTTAACGACTGAGCCACCCAGGCGCCCCTCTCTGGAAGATTTTAAAAGAGATTTTTTTTTTCTAATCTCATTCCAAGTTTTTAAAGTATATAGATGTACAAGTTTTTTGGGGTTTTTTATTTGTTTAAAATAGTGGCATCTTTCATTTTTGGCAACAAAATCACACTTATCAGA
Source organism: Nasua narica (assembly GCA_028533885.1). Classification (NCBI taxonomy): domain Eukaryota; kingdom Metazoa; phylum Chordata; class Mammalia; order Carnivora; family Procyonidae; genus Nasua; species Nasua narica. The sequence goes on from CM052797.1 coordinate 42,262,902, forward strand.
CCCAAGGATGATATATGGCACAACTCTTTGGCCATTCATATGGAAGGGATTAAGCACACTGTTTCCCTAGAGGTGTGCTATGTGGAGATAATGAAGATTTTCTCATATATGTGGCAGGACTGTATGACAACATAAAGAGAATATCACTTATCAATCCATATACTTAATATGAGTAATGTTTGTTATTTGGAGAAAAAATAAGTTAGTTATAATATTTTTTTCCTACATCCCAGTGGTTTATCTTATGCACACCCTGGGACAGTAAAAAGAATAAAATATATAAATTCAATGGTTTGTTTTCCACAATTTCTATTCTCCTTGACTTTTACTGTTCCTTCAACCGATTATCAAAGAAAACCTAACTTATTCTAAACATAATTGAGTATCTCCGTGTGTCAAATACTGTTCTAGGACCTTGGGATATTGACAGGAAACAAGAAACACAAAGACAGGCAATAGATATTATAAAGTTATTAAAGTATATAATTTGTTAGTGGCAACCAGGAAAAGGGTTTGGATATACATTTGTGTGGGTAAAGGGTAAAGAAGCCAACAACTAGAAGAAGAAAGAAACCCAGAGTTGTGAGCCTGGCCCTTGGGGTTGCTTTTCTCTGGAAAAAGCAACAAAAGGCTAAGAAATGGACCAGGGCTTTCAACAGTCTCACACGATCAGAAGAACAAAAACTGGATTTCAGGATCTATTAACGAACTGAACACCTAAGCTCTGAGTTGGGACCTTGTGTAACAAGGGGTCCCCTGGGTTTGGTGATTCTCTAAAAGAGCTCATAGGATTCAGCATACAGTTGTATTCATGGCTAAGAATTACTACAGCAAAAGGATACAAAGCAAAAAAATAAAAATAAAGAGTAAAAGGAAAAGATGTATGGAGTAAAGTCCAAAGGAAACCAGGTAAAATCTCTGAGTCCTGAGTTTCTGTCTGGAATGATGAAAAGGTTTTGGAAGTAGATAGTGGTGATAGCTGCACAACAACTCTGTGAATCTACTTAATATCAAATTGTACTAAAAATGTATGCTGAATTGTACATTAAAATGGTTAAAATGCTAAATTCTGTTATTTTAAATATGTATATCTTACCACAATTAAAAAAAAGTCCCTTCCCACAGAAGTCATGTAAGATGCAATTAATTCTTCTAGCAACAGTTTTTTTGTATATTGGAAAAGTTTATTAGAAACTTAGCACTCGAGGTGCCTGGGTGGCTCAGTGTGTTAAAGCCTCTGTCTTTGGCTCAGGTCATGATCTCGGGGTCCTCGGATCGAGCCCCGCATTGGGCTCTCTGCTCAGAGGCGAGCTTGCTTCCTCCTCTCTCTTTGCCTGCCTCTGCCTACTTGTGATCTCTCTTTCTGTGTCAAATAAATAAATAAATAATTTTTAAAAAGAAATTTAGCACTCAAGTTTTTTACTGGAGGCTCATTATGTAGGTGTCTTCCTCCTAGCAAATACCAAAGACTCTCAAAAGGAAAGCAGATGTTCAGAATAAACCACATTTTTGTATGGTGTAGGTACTATGAGGCACCCTTATCAGCTAAAGAAAGTCTTATATCAGTGCAGGGAACAGTTCAAGAGTCAAGTTCCCAGATACCAGTTAAGAGCCAGCTTTGCAAATAGGTCTTTTCAATGATTGGCAGTGTCAGTCTGGCTACATCAACTCTTATCTGCACAGACCCTAAATAGCAGCACACTAGCATTAAGTGGGAAACAGACTAGTCTCTCTAGGGTCCAAAGTTAAGCTTCAAATTATCTAAATCCCTGTAATGGAATTAAGGTGAATCGAAAGTAATCTTGTATAGAAAAAGACAACATTTTAACTTTCTCATTATCTCCACAATTTTTCATATATAGTAGCTGGCCCTTGTTAAAGAACATCTTGGCATATGGTGAAATAACATTTTAAAAGAAAAAAGAAAGAAACATGTTATGAGATGAACTGCGTCCCCTGCAAAAGATATGCTGAAGCCCTTAATCCACAGTACCTCAGAACATGACCTTCCTTGGAAATAGGATCATAGCAAACATAATTAAAGATTAAGATGAGGTCATACTGGAGCAGGGTGGGCCCTTAACCCAATATGATTGGTGTCCTTCTAAGAGGAGAGAGACATACAGGAAGAAGATGCCACATCATGAGAGAAACAGAGATGACGATGATCCATCTACAAGCCAAAGATGCCAAAAATTGCTGGCAGATACCAGAAGATACAAAAGGCAATGAAGGATTCTCTCCTATGGGCTTCAGAGGGAACATGGCCCGGTGACACATTAATTTTGTATTTCTAGCCTCTAGAACTGTGAAACAAGAGATTTCTGTTCTTGGGGCGCCTGGGTAGCTTAGTTGGTTAAGCGGCTGCCTTCAGCTCAGGTCATGATCCCAAGGTCCTAGGATCGAGCCCCGCATCAGGCTCCCCGCTCAGCGGATAGCCTGCTTCTCTCTCTCCCTCTGTCTGCCGCTCTGCCTACTTGTGCTCTCTCTGTCTCTCTCTCTCTCTCTCTGTCAAATAAATAAATAAATAAATAAAATCTTAAAAAAATAATAATAATAAAAGAAATTTCTGTTCTTTTAAGCCACTTAGTTTGTGGTACTTCGTTACAGCGGCCCTATGAAATGAATACACAAAAGATAATAGAAAAGACACACTGGAAATATCTAGATAACAGAGGTACTAGACACAGACTTTAAAAGAGTTCTGCCTAAAATCCTAAAGGAAAGATTTGAGAATTTCTGTCAAAAACTCTAATCTATAAAAAAGAACTAAATGCACAATCTAGAACTGAAGAATACAATAATTGAAATTAGGGACTCAAGTCATGGGTTAAATAGGGTATTAGAGACAGGTGAAGAGGGAATTAATGAACTAGAAAAAAATATAAAAAATGATACATGAAGAGTCAAAGAAAAGGTAAAAAGAATGTAAAGGACATTAGGGTTACAGTAAGAAATACCATAATGCAATGAAAATCCCAGAGAAGAAAAAGAGAGAACAAGGTAGAAGTGATATTTAGTGACATAATTACTTAGAATTCTCCAAAATTGTTAGAAGTCATCAAGTTACATACTCAAGGAACAATATAAACCCCAAAAGAAATATTTACAAAGAAAACCTAATGTAAGTTTACATTGAGAAAAATTGCTGAAAAGCAGAGAGAAAGATAAAATTTTAAATCTGCAAAGAGATGTATTACTGTCAAAGGAGCCAAAAAAAAAAAAAAGACAGCTGACTTTTCAACAGAAACAAAGAAGCCAGAAGACGCTGAAATATCTATCCTTCAAGAATAAAGGCAAAATAGGGACACCTGGGTGGCTCAGTGGGTTAAAGCCTCTGCCTTCAGTTCAGGTCATGATCTCAGGGTCCTGGGATCAAGCCCCGCATCAGGCTCTCTGCTCAGCAGGGATCTCTGACTGTCAAGTTAAAAAAAAAAAAAAAAAAAAAAACTTTAAAAAAAAATATACAAAATCAGTATCTAAATAAATTTTATATTTTAGAAACGAATCTTAAGAAAACAGAATGCCACAAATACCATTTATAATAGTTTAAAAATATCAAATACCACAAAATATACCTAACGAAAGATGTATAAGATCTCTACATAGAAAATCCTAAAATACTAAGAGAAATTAAAGATATTAATAAAGGAATATATAAAGTTCACAAATTAGAGGATGTTATCGTGAAGCTATCAATGAGCTTCACACTGAAGTCAATAGTTCCACATTGGCTGCACATTGAATCAATGCACTTGCTAACAAAAATCCCAATCTTGTTGTTGATAGAAACTGACAAGCTGATTCCAAAATTTGTAAACACAAAGGGCCAAGAACAGCCAAGAAACTCCTGAAGAAAAATAAGTTGACAAGATTCACTTTACAAAAGAATGGAATATTTTTTATATTCCATATAATTTTATATTCTATATAAAAATTATAAAATTATATAATTTTAATTAGCTAGAGAACCTCGAAAAACTAATTACTCCAGCTAGAGTAAATAAAACAGGTACTGCCTCAAGGATAAATTAGAATCACATACATGATTGATAGCACAAGTAGCACTGAAAAGCAGCAGAGAAAGGCTGGTCTTTTCAATAAACAGTGCCCACAATTGAAAATAAAATCTTGGTAGTCCATGTAAAATTAAGTACCTTACAAACTGTGTATCAAAAAATAAGGGCTAGAAAAAAATAAAAATTCTAGAAGATAAAATAGGAGAGTATCTTCATGATCTTACTGGGGGGAAGTTTTTAACATAGGACAAAGAAAGCATGAATCAGAAAGGAAATGACTAATAAACTGTTAAGTTCAAAAGATACCACTAAGAGACTGAAAAGGTAAATTACAGAGTGGGAGAAAAATATTTGTAAAATTTAAAACCAACAAAGAAATACCAAACAAACAAAAACCTGACCATAGGGGCCACCTGCACAGCTCAGTCAGTGAAGTGTCCTACCCTTGCTCTCAGCTCAGGTCTGGATCTCAGGGTTTTGAGTTCAAATCCCATGTTGGCTCCAGGCCAGGTATGGAGCCTACTTAAAACACCAAAAAACACACACAAAACCCCTGATAATAGGAAAATGAACAAGAGGTTCAAATAGGCAATTCACAAAATTGAGTATCCAAATGATTAATCACATAAGGAGTGCCCAATTGCATAAACCACCAAAGACAGACAAAGTAAAACAGTAATATTAATATTAATAATACCCACCCACCAGCATGGCTAACGTTAAGCAGACTGGTAAGGCCAAGTGTGGGTAAGGATGTGAAGAAACTGAAACCATCACATATTGCTATTATAAATGTAAATTGGTTTAATTGCTTTGGAAAACTTTCTGAAATTATTTACCAAATTTGAGTGTATACCTAAAATATGACCCAGTAATTCCACTCCTCAGTATATGCCCAAACAGCAATATGTGTGCAGTATACTAACAGGCATTCACAAGAATTTTCAGTTGCATTAAAATAAAAACAATCTAAACAGATTCCTAAAGTTAAATGGATAGGGGGTGCCTGGGTGGTTCAGTTGGTTAAGTGTCTGCCTTCAGATCAGGTCATGATTTGGGGATCCTGGGACAGAGCCTCTGGTTGGGGGGGGGGGTGTCCCTGCTCAGCAGGGAGTCTGCTTCTCCCTCTCCTTCTGCTCCTCCTCCCCTCTGCTTGTGCTCTCTCTCTTTCAAAAAAATAAATAGATAGATAGATAAATAATAATAATAAAGAAATCCTTTCTTAACTCTTTAACATAAAGATGATTTTCCATATTTTCACCTAATTATAGGTTAATAGCTTTTTCCTCAGTACAAAAATATAATAAATATTACTTCATTGTCTTGTGGTATCTATTTTCATCAAGAAGTCGTCTACTTCGGGGGCAATATATCAGGTAATAATTATAATTTAAAAAGATCTGTATATATAGTCCTTGAAGAAAATATTACTATATTCATTATGTATAGGTGAAAAAGCTCAAGCCTAGAGGGGGTTAAATGAGTCTATCCAAGGTAAAAGAATTATAAAATATATAGTAATCATATATATATCATCTGACTTCCACATTCAGCATGATTTTCACTATTCCATTATAATGGAAAAAGCACAGGCTGTGGAATCAGAAAAGATATGGATACTCTTGAGCAACAAACTTAGAGAATCTTAGTTTTTTCCTCTATAGAACAAAGATAAACAATCACCTATTTTACACAATAGTGAGGATTAGCAACAATGGATATATAGTCACTGGCCCACATCACACACTTCATAAATGAGTTAGAAATACTGTTATAGAGCACTTGAGTGCCTTAGTTGGTTAAGTGTCTGACTCTTAATTTCAGCTCAGGTTATAATCTCAATGAGGTAATGAGATTGAGCCCTGTGTCAGGCTCTACACCCAGCAGAGTCTGTTTAAGATTCTCTCTCTCTCCCTCTCTCTTTCCCTCTGTCCCTCTCCTTGTGTGTTCTCTTGCCCTCTCTCTCTAAAAAAAAGAAAAAACAAAACAAAAAACAGAAATATTGTTCTATTATTTTATATACATCCAACACCCATATATACACATACACACATATTTAATAGTTTCTAAGGATAATTTTGGAACATTTCAAGTGCATCATATAACTTGGTTTCTGATTGGTAGATACATAATGAACCCAATGGCAAAAAAAAAAAATTCTCCACAATATTCGTAAGCTGTACCTTGCAAGGTTGGGAGGAGGAGAAGTTGGAAGGAAAGGATGCTGAGAGGAGGAGTGTAATACGGAGAGGAAAACTGACGTATTAGAGAGGCTCAAAGAATAGAATATTTGAAAAGAAATACATTACTGCTTTTAAGGATATACCATAACTCATATCTATCTAGCAACTCATAATTTCCAATTCAGTCTGTTATTTGGATGGCAGAGGGCAGTAATAAATACTTCTGAAGTGAGATATCCTAAGTACTTTATACTCATATTTTTTAACTCTTAACCATCTGTAGACTGGCACTCTTCTTAAAACCAAAACCATTAAGTCTACATTTTGTTAGGTATAAAGGCAGAGATAGTGGGGATGGACTGAGATATATGGGAAGAATTAAAAAGTATGGGATGAGGCATTCCATTGGGAGGTAGCAGTATCAGTAACAACTAGCAAATAATCCTTCATATGAAATATGTTAACTGTATGTGAACCCAGATAAGACAAATCAAATCGCTAACCATTCCCCAAAAAAACAGCAAAAGAAAAATTGAAAAATTTTAAATGTCATAATTTTAAGAAAATTGCAAAACATGTTCATACCACTAGTTTAAAAAAAAAACTATTCAGAAAACACTTCTATAGTTTTAGCTTATTATCCTGTGAAATAAAATAAGTATTTCAAAAATAAAACAATGATGTTGACATCAAAAACAACTAAACAAGATGAATAAAGAGGGAAATGAAAATATCTGATCTCACTAGTCTCACTCCACCATCTAACTGTAGTAGGAATGGTGCGCTTTTTTTTTTTAAAGATTTTATTTATTTATTTGACAAAGAGAGATCAGAAGTAGGCAGAGAGGCAGGCAGAGAGAGAGGAGGAAGCAGGGTCCCCACCGAGCAGAAGCCTGATGAGGGGCTCGATCCCAGGACCCTGAGATCATGACCTGAGCTGAAGTCAGAGGCTTTAACCCACTGAGCCACCCAGGTGTCCCGGAATGGTGCTTTAATAGAAATGTTAACACAATAAGAGAACTGCAGAAAGTACAGAATGGAAGTATTTATAATTGATTAATAGTATATATTTACAATGGCATTAAAAGTGAGATCAAGTCTTCTTATATAACTTACCAACATAAAATGAGCTGTTGGAATGCAATAAACTCTCAGTCCATAAGCGACAAAGTTCACTTTCAGTCAGAGCTTCAACTCCATAACAAGCTTGATATTCCACTTTTGGTAGTACATAAACTGGAAATTGCTGAAATGCAGGGTTATACTTTTTCAAAGCTCCATTAATTTACTCTTAATAGCAAAAACATTTACCTATATAGTTTTGCCACTTCAAAATGCTTTCAGGTAATCTTATTTTATCCTTTCAAATACAGTAGAATTCAGACAAAAAGATGGAAAGAACCCTTGTTAGATGCAGGCAAGAGGTGGATAGATAAGCAATCCTGAACCTAAAAAGCTCTCCCTCACCTCCACCTAAAATTCATGTACCTCCCTACATACGCACACATTTTACCAGGAATGTAACTGACAGCAGCATCCTTAGAACAGAGCCTATGATATAATTGCCCAAAGGTTCGCACCATGCTAGGAAGCGAGACTGTTATACTAGTAATTCTCAGAGGATTAAAAAAAGGTACGGATTTTTTTGCCCCTTTAAAGCATGAGACACATGGTCTCAGGCTCAAATAATTGGAGCAGCTTGTTTTCATTCTAAGAATGAAGGTATAAGCATTAATACCTACATTTACACCTGTAAGTGTCTTTATCTTGATTAATACAAAGGCTTAGTTCCAAACACTAAGTACCTGGTAAAGTAGCCAATCAGAGTTTATTGCTCAGGATACTAAACAGATTAAGTAACTGTGGCCCTTACTAGTTTAAGGGATGATATGCGAGGAAATACATGCTTGCGAAATAATGTTAGTCATGTTCACTGTGCTCATGTTATTGCTGTCAAAATGCTCATCTCATTTCTGTCAAAGAATATTTTACTCATAATAGTAGTCTCTTCATTTCCAGCTGCAGAAGGAGAAATACATGATTTAAGAAATTTATTCAAAGTGATATAGCTAGTTCATACTTCTGAAATTATACTAAGTTGCCACTATTCATATACTTGAAAATATTTCATAAATGTTTCAGAATTCCTGATTTTCACAAAGTGGCAAATTTAGTGGGCTTGGAACAATGACGGGTGGTGAGAATAACTCAAATTCAGTAAAATTTCTGTTAACAGTAAACTTGGTTCATATGATTACTTGTGAATGGTGTAAAACTCTTTAAAAGCAGTATTTCTTCAATTTCAATGTGTGTGTGAATAACTGTAAAAATGCATAATCTGAGGTGAAGAACAAGGATTTGCTTTTTTAAAAACTGAAGTATAATTAACATACAGTTTTATATTAGTTTCAAGAGAACAATACAATAATTCAATAATTCTATATAGTAGGTTTTGCATATTTGATAAGCTGTTGTTCCAGGGGCCAAACCTTGAGTACAAGGCCTCAATGGTGCCTTCTCAATTAAAAAAAAATAAATTGAGATTAAAATAATTTTACTGATAAAAGCATTTTATTATATAATAACTCTTCAGCAACTGGTAATCTGCATTTAACAACTATAAGCTAGAGATAAAGAAATGGAGGTCAAGAGGGTTAAGAAATTTGCTCAGGGACAAGGCCGGGTTTATAGCAGAGTTGAATAATTGATAAAGAAGATACCCTTTTTGGATCATAAGTAAATTTTCCTTGGTAATACTGCCTAGTATCTATGAAACTAAGTCCTGAATCTAGTTTTAATTTCTGTATGTATTCTACTGCCACCTCCAGGAAGCCAAGGAAAAGAAAAGTCATTATTTTATGGTAGTATTGTAAAATTAAAGTGAAACTTTAAATTCAAAGTTTCAAACTATAAAAATTAAATTTACTCTTCCTTTCTCCCTTGAATGGTTAACTCCTAATCTCCCCAAATGAAAACTTTTCTTGGTTCTGCCTTCCAATTTTTCACATAAACCTTTCCAACTTTTCCATTCAACCCTAAATAGATATTCCATAGCTAGTATCAGAGGTTGAAGAGACTTCTAAGTATTTTAAAGCTTTATCTAAACAAGTTGGTTTTTAAGCAGTAAATATTAAGAGAATGCTTCCTTACGTAAAGTTTAAATAATGCTACTTTAAAATTTCTCAAACTACTGCTTAAATTATCCTAAAGTTCCCTTCCTTAATAATACCCTGCTCTCTCTCCACTCCTCAGTTCTTCTCATTTACTTAATACTTGTTTATTTTGCTTCTAGGATATAAAACATTTGGGAGAAACAGATAAACAGGACATGATTCCAAGGGAAATGCATTCTACTAAGGGATTTAAACCATGTGTACTAAACTATTACATAATAAAAGGTACAATATGATAACCATTCACTGGAAGTTTTAAAATTTTACTCTGGGATTGACATAATAAAAAAACATAACGCTCCTATTTAGATATGCTTTGGGGTTTGACTGTTTTGATAGATTTTGATGAAAAGCAAATTATCTCCTGCAAGGTTTTATCTCAACACTTACAAACTACACTTCAGTGAACTCAATGAGAACGTCCTTAACAGATTGTTTCAAGAATTAATTCAGGGGCGCCTGGGTGGCTCAGTTGGTTAAGCAACTGCCTTCGGCTCAGGTCATGATCCCGGAGTCCCGGGATCGAGTCCCATATTGGACTCCCGGCTCTGCGGGAAGTCTGCTTCTCCCTCTGACCTTCTCCCCTCTCATTCTCAGTCTCTCGCTCTCTAATAAATAAATAAAAATCTTTAAAAAAAAAACATTGGGCTCCTGACTCCATGGGGAGTCCGCTTCTCCCTCTGACCTTCTCCCCTCTCGTGCTTTCTCTCACTGTCTCTATCTCAAATAAATAAATAAATAAATAATCTTAAAAAAAAAAAAAAGATTTAAGAATTCAGTAAAAAAAAGAAAGAAAAGAATTAATTCAGTATCCAGTTATTTCCCTAAGCTATTCTTTCTTAAGAGATACTAGCCATCGATAAGTTTCTAACTGCTGTGAACCGGCAGATCAATACAAAGTGGTATGGGTTCTAAGAGTAGAAAGTGAAAGAAATGCGGTTAGCCCCCAAATAAATGAGAGAGATAGTAAAGTAAAAATTAAAGAAATAAAATACTGAGAAGACAATACACAGCACTGACACAATATATATTCAAAATGTTCATGCAATAGCCATTAAATTGATCATAATTAAATATAAATGAGATGGGGAAATTAGCAAATAAAGTAAAATCTTTTAATTCAGATAATATTAGCATTTATTTAGGAGCATACTAATACAAAATCTTTGGTATTTTGTTATTCTTTGACTTTCTCTTACAGAATACACTACACCATATATTTAATTCAAAATCATTTTGTTTCCAAAATTTAAAGTCTGAACCACCAATAAAAACCAAATTATGAGAATTAAGAATTTAAAATTGTATTCACAATCTCCCTTCTTTTTTTTTAATCTTTTTTTTTTTTTAAGGATTTTATTTATTTATTTGAGAGACAGAGAAAGTGAGAGAGAGCATGAGAGAAGGTCAGAGGAAGAAGCAGACTCCCTGTGGAGCTGGGAGCCCGATGTGGGACTCGATCTCGGAACTCAAGGATCATGACCCGAATCGAAGGCAGTTGCTCAACCAACTGAGCCACCCAGGCGCCCACACAATCTCCCTTCTATTTAACAAGGGATAACAGCATCATCCAAGTCCACTGATTCTGGTGGACAAAGATCCCAGATCTTGATGGGTTGGCTTTAGAGTTTTTTCATGATAGATCCAGCAACTGGCAGCTAAGGAAGTAATTGGACTGGTGGCTGCCCTGACTCTTTTCCTTCCATTCCTTCCTTCTTTTCTTTGTTTTGCAAGTTATTCCTTAACATGACAAAGCAACAGTCAGCACTGATACAAGGGTCAATGCTGGAATATTACTATTTTTGATCACCTGATTCCTAGCCCCAAATATACTAACATTCTAAAGTAGTCACTGAGGATTCTTATTGGGTAATAGGTTAGGAAGCAAAAGACAGAGACATCAAAATTTTAAAAATAATAGTAATAATATAAAAATATAAATAAACACACATAATGACAAATGTACACAACAAAGAAAATTCTCTTAAGTACAAATGAAAGGAAAGACATCACTATACTCAGTTATTATAGAGAGGCTTCTCTATATATCTCAGTGGTCACACACACAAAAATCAAACTAATCTGAATGAGAACTTTAAACACCAAATATGGAAAACTGTTTAAAGAACCAGTTAACTCTAACTGTGGCAAGAACTTTTTAACTGAGAAAATTTTTTATATCAATCCTCCCCCCCAAAAAAACAACAACAGGGGAAGAGGAAAGGAAAACATCTGGTCTTCTAAAATGCTGGGAAGACTTCAAGTGCATGTGAAAGCCCACCTTGAAAACTTGGGACATCTACAATGAGTCAAGAAGATCAACAAAGGGGAGAAAAGAGAAAAAGGGGCTAATATGTCACAGTACAATTCCAAATTTATAGAAAGTAGGTCCAGGTCAAATCTATGATGATGCCATTTTTCATTACGTTTATAAATTCCATGTAAGAATATTACTAGCATTCAAGAATTTTATATTTAACACTTTCCACTTGCCCTTATTAAAAGTGTTTTCAGCATTTTACTAAAAAAAACCCACAAAAAACAAAAAGCCCCAGCTCAATCTGGAAAAATTCCAATAGTGATCAACAATTTAAAATTAAACTTCATAACATTGGCATGTTAAATATCTGTGATTATCTACTTATACTACCACATCCACATCTTAACTCCCCACGTAATAACTTACTCTTCTGATTTTCTTCCGTTTTTTAGAACGTGGTCTGGTCTCTATCCTCTGGACACTGCATCGCACAAGTAACAACAGGTCTTGCAGACTAAATAACTTGTAAACAAAATTTCCTTCTTGGGGAGCTACATATTCTGATGTGTCTTCAACATAGTCCTGTAGTTCATATGGCAATCCTTTAAAAATAATATTTCTCATTTTTATTTTAAAATACATTAGTTCTTTATCCATCATAATTCAAGATAAAACAATTCAATTATTTATTTTTACGATTCTATCAACTTTAACTTTCTATTTTCTGAGTTAAATATTTACACTATTCCCATTTCTGTTCACTTTTATTGGAACTGCAGCCAAGAGCTGAGATCAAAGCTTTAACTACCACCTTCCATAACCCTAGACAAAGTTTAAATTCGTGAGATAACATATGAAGAAGAAAAAAAGTTTTTAAAAAGTCATGTTTTTTCTAATCTAGGTAGAGCTAAGGTAGAGCTTTATATTTCTTTCAGAAAGTGAAAAAGCATAGAACTATAGTCCCAACACCATGAATTAGTAAATTCTGGACTCATAAATGTTTATGATTATTTTTGATCACTTCCCCTTCATCAGTTCAGCGAGCCATATTATCTGTAGTTACAGTAGCCACTGTACATGTTGGATAAACATAGTTTATAAAAATCCATACAACTTTGTGTACATATTTAAAGAGAAGATTTTGGAAGCTGATACACTGACCAGTACCTTGAAAAATAAAGTATCAATGACCATGTAAATATTATAAGACAGGTCATAACAAAGAGAAAGTAAGGGAATAAGGGAGAAAAACCTAAGGATAAGTAAGAGGCAAAACAGTTAATATAAAGGTCTTTGTAAATATTTACTTACGTCCTTTTGGCTTCTGAAATGCAGAAGGCCATACAGATTTTGGCCAACTAGAGGCATCTGAAGGAGCAGAGGATTGCTCAGAAGCAGGAGGTTGTTTGGAATTTTCCAAATTCATTAAGGGCAATTCAGGTATTTTTCTGGAAATTGGCTTTAGGAGTTCATCTTGCATTTTTAAAATTTCTCCAACAGGATCAAATTTTTTATATACTCGTTTGATAGGTTTTTTTAAAACACATGACTCTTCAGGACTACAAGTAGCATTAATCTGGTTTCCTACAGAAGCCTGTGCTGAAGAATTGGGGCTAACTGGTTTAGAACTTAAATTAGAATTCATATCAGTTGTCTTTCCATTACTATTATTTTGACACTCTGTATCAATGATTAAACAGTCTTCGTCTGTATCACTATTGCAAAGAATTGTATCTTCAGTTCTTACTGCTTCTGTGGTAACAGTTTTTTCCTTTGAATTGTCTGAGTTCTCCAGAACATTTAGTTTTTCAGGAGCATAGACCACATCAGTAGCCAAATCATTTTTATGAGAAGTTTCAATTTCTGTAGAACTTTCTAAGTGCAAGGAATCAGATGTTTTCAAGTCATTATCCTGCACCAAAAACTTGTCAGAATTTGATGCCTTTTCACCACATGGTACAAATCCCTGATCATCTTTATTTTTGCACTCCTCGGGGACACCATCCATACCAGTCACCAGCTGTTTCTCCTTTTGCAACTGTTCCATCAGAATCTGAGATAAACTTCTAGAATGAGCAGAAGTATCTGGTGTGGTTGGTACCGCAGATGTGGCTGCCGTGCTAGGAGCTGTGGGAGTATCTGTTGTGTTGGGTACTGTGGAAGTGCTTGCTGGACTTGGTGACTTTGATGGTTTGGTGGTGTTTACTCCAAAAGTTTCAAGTTCTGTGACGTCACCATCAAAATCCAGGTCCAAATTTTCAAGGGTCTCAATTTTTCGGTACTCATTAACTTCATAAGACATCTTAAGAAAATATATTGGTAAACTCTTAGCAGATATTCCAGGACACTACTCACCTATCTCTTAATGCCCCTACCCTCACAAAGATAGTCACGCTCTTTAAAAGCTGAAAGAAATGTCTAATGGCTTTGAAAGGTTCTTGCTTAAGATAATGATAAACTACTAGCAACTTATTCAATCTTACCTTCCCACTGAAATGTTTTTTTTTTTAGAATTCAAGAGTTTAATGGATCACTGATTTTTTTTGTTTTCAAATTATTTTTTAAAATTTAAATTCAATTAATTAACATGTAGTATAGTATTAGTTTCAAGGCAGAGTTCAGTGATTCATCAGTTGTATATAACACCCAGTGCTCATTACATCTTGGGCCCTCCTTAATAACCGTCACCCTGTTGTGCCATCCCCCCACCCGCCTCCCCTCCAGCCTTCCCATTGAAATGTTGATGAAACACAAGACAAATATGCCAAGTTGTAACAGCACAGGAAATAGGGAATACTTGTGAACCTGCATATCCCAAAAGGAATTTCCACTCATCAAAAAAATGAAACCACAAAGAACAAATGTAGGGGTCAAATAGGAAGGCAGTAGATTTTCAATGATACCCACTCCATTACGCTGTTGCAGAGACACCTGTACTTAGCTGACCAGGAGGCAATCCTCTTTGCCATTGTGAGGAAGCTGCTTTCTAATGCAGCTCAGGAAGGGTCACCAGTCTCTGATGTATCCGTAACATCAACAGTGATTTTCTATATCTACTCAAAGAAAACAACTCCTAGTAATATGGACAGGAAATGATTTTATTGTATTCTGGGACATGAAGCCATTAAGGCTATAGTTTTTCATGTACTGTTTTGGTAAAGGAAGAACTATAGACAGCTTTAATTTATTCAAGAATAAACTGTCCTAAAAAAAAAAAAGAATAAACTGTCCTGTCCCTCAAGCAGCAATAGATCTCTCCTCAATCTAGCAAAGGATTGTAGATAAATACTATAAAAATCTGGTTACAAGCTATATACACCCATTAGCCATACAGTTTAGGATCTGAGGGAGGAATAGTCTAACAGCAATCATATAGTGAGTAAGAAAGAACAATCCATGTAAGTTATTCAAACTCTCTGAACCTCAATTTCTTCATCTCAAAATAGTGATAATAGGGTCATCTTCTTGGATTTGTTCTAAGGATTAAATGGGAACTTGTATATAGAAAGTTTCTTGGCATAGTAATAAACTTCTCAGTAAATGGTAACTCTTATAAAATAGACCACGAAATTTAGTAAAAAAAAAAAAAAGAAAGAAAGAAAAGAAAACCATATGCTGTTTACATGAGGCATTCTTACACAGAAAGTTAAAACAAACCAATGGGACATAACGGTCAAGAAATGGAAATAAGAGAGGGCAATACAAAGTGTTAGACAAAGCAGAATTCAATGCAAAAAGCATCAAAGGAATCCCATATTGAAAAAAGATGAAATCCATGAATAGTGAATTGTGACATGCCAAATAACTTCAAAACAGGTAGTCAAAATTGAAAATAAAAGAAAAATTTGGCAGAAACACAAGTGCACTTAAGTCAGTAGTACATGGTCTCTGAGTAAAATAGGGATATTGGAAGTACATATACTATTAAATGAAACCAATATATATGAACGACTGAAAACATATATATAGACTGCAAAGATATACCTTTTCCCTCCCAAGAATCCAAGGGACATTTCCAAAGATGGACTATAAATTAACATATAAAGAAAACATCAATATAGCACAAAGCAGAATCTGCTAAGATCTTACTCTCTGTTTAGAAGGAAATAAAATTAGAAATCATTAAGAATAAATATAAAGACACAACAATAAACTCAAGCACTTAGACCTTAAAAAACCCTCCAAATTGTTGGATAAAAGAAGAAAATACAAATAATTGCAGAATAGTTAAAAAGCAACAGAAAATAGAACACTAAAGATCAGAAATATCATTCATAGCCTTTTCAAGAAATAATACTAATATAACTATAATAATAAAATGAACAAATTTAATAAATATAAAACTAAAAATTAATGAACTGAAAAACAATGGTCTCCACTCCAACAGAACTTAGATAAAATTTTAAGTATCATTTATCTGTAAATACTTTAGTATGCAGCTGTAAAAGAATTCTTCTCTAAAACATACCATTAGTTATATCAATAAAAATTAATACTTCCTTAATGTCAGAAAATATTTAATCAGTGTTAAAATTTCCAAGTCTGATAAATGTCTTTTTACAATTGTTTATTGGAATCAGGATCTAATAAGATCCCCACACTGTATTTGGTTGACAAAGCTCTCAATTTTCTTTAATTTGTCAAATACCTCTCCCCTATATTCTGCCAATTCCCATATCACCAGATATTTGTAGGAAAAAACAAGTTAGTTATCCTGTAAAAATGTCCGATTCTGGATTTTAGCTTCTGTATCCCTCTGATGTCATTTAACAGATTCTTCTATTTCCTAAATTTCCTATTAGAACAATCTAGTAGCTTTATTAGATTCAGGTACAGTTTTGTCGTTTTTTAACCTGAATATGGCGGTACTATGTACTTCCTACTTCAACCAGGAGGCTAATGAAGTCTGGTTGCCTTTCTTCTTGCAATATTACAATCGATCTGTTGGTTCATCAAGTGTCCTGAACTTAATCTATCCATTATGAAAATCCTCACTAATGATTTTAAATAGCCGCCACTGATGATTATTGCTTAGATTTACTATTTCATTAGGAGCTGCAAAATGGTGACAGTCATATTCTAACATTACCCTAAAATACAGTTTGTACTAGAAAGGCAAGGCAAACATCTGGTATTTTTCTTTTTATAAACAGTTTTTGAATGACTCTAGCACCCTCCAAAGGTGATTAGTACTTTTTAAGTATCATTTTGAGTTCGGGGGTTTTAATATATTTCACATGTTTTAATCCATTGCAGTCATTCTATGTCATGTCAAACTGATACATCTCTGGACAATAGGAAACCCTCTAACTGGCTCTGGGATCTTTTTGATACTATTCCGTTATTATTATAGGGTTTTATTCGACTTCTTTAAAGATTTTATTTATCTGTCAAAGAGAGAGAGCAATCATGAGGAAGGGGGAGGGGCAGAGAAAGAAGAAGACTTCCCGCTGAGCACGGAGTCCCACGTGGGACTCAATCCCAGGACCCTGGGATCATGACCTGAGCCAAAGGTAGACGCTTAACCAACTGAGCCACCGAGGCACCAGGGCTTTTACTTCTTGAATGGCATTTGTATCTCTTCTATCTCTGAAATTCTTGGTTCCAATGTGTTCAAAATAACAAAAGTAGTATTTCTAAAAATATAGTTGCTAAAGGCAGTTTAAGATTTTTTGGCAGCTCTTTTTGTACTTAGGATATAAATCTTTAGGGGTATATAGTCAAATTAGTAAATTTCTAATCATTTAAAATAATTCACTGAGTGGTTAAGCCACTAACTTGATATGCAGTGGATTAATTTGCCTCATTTCAGCTTAGGTTGGCTTTTATAACATTTAAAAAAATTGTTTTATAGAAATATAAAACATTTATATGACTCAAAAGTCAAAAATGTAAAACAAAATACATTTAGAGAAATCTAGTTGACATCCCTGTTTCCTCTTTGTTTCTTCCTTCCCCCACAGTTAAATTATTAGTTTAGGTTTGTTCTTTATTATGTAATGTTTTTATTCTTTTTAATATAAGCATATATAGGCAAATAAGTGTATGTGTGTATATATTTTTACTTCCTCCTTCATCAATAAAAAGTAGCAAGGCGCCTGGGTGGCTCAGTTGGTTGAGCAACTGCCTTCGGCTCAGGTCATGATCCTTGAGTTCCGGGATCAAGTCCCACATCAGGCTCCCAGCTCCACGGGGAGTCTGCTTCTTCCTCTAACCTTCTCTCCTCTCATGCTCTCTCTCTCACTTTCTCTGTCTCTCAAATAAATAAATAAAATCTTAAAAAATAAACAGATAGATAGATAAATAAATAGTAGCATATTACACAAAATGTTTTCTTCCTTGCCTTTTTCACTTAAGAGTATATCTAGGTGGTGCACCCCGGTGGCTCAGTGTGTTAAAGCCTCTGCCTTTGGCTCAGGTCAGGATCTCAGGCTCCTGAGATCAAGCCTTGGCTCAGGTCATGATCTCAGGCTCCTGGGATCGAGCCCCGAATTGGGCTCTCTGCTCGGCAGGAAGCCTGCTTTCCTCCTCTCTCTCTGCCTGCCTCTGCCTACTTATGATCTCTCTCTCTCTCTGCCAAATAAATACATGAAATCTTAAAAAAAAAAAAAAAGAGTATATCTAGGTATCACCCTACAGCTGCCTATCTATAGCTTCCTCATTCCTTTTAATAGCTGTGTAGTAGGGTACTGAGATTGCACAGTTTATTCAATCAATACCCTATTAATGGACATGTGGTTTGTTTCTAGTCTTTGGCTACCACAAACAGTGCTGCAATGAATACCCTGCACATACATTTTGCTCTTTTTCTAGTGTACTTTTGTTTTTTTGTTTTTAAGAATTTTTTCATTTGTCAGAGAGAGAGAGAGAGAGAGCATGCACAAGCAGGGGGAGTGACAGGCAGAAGGAGAAGCTGGCTCCCCGTTGAGCAAGGAGTGTGACTCCAGCCTCAATCCCAGGACTCTGGGGGTCACTATCTCACCTGAAGACAATTAACTGCCTGAGCATCCTGGTAATATTTTATTTTTAAGTAATCTCTACACTCAAAATAGGGTTTTAACTTACAACCAGAAGATCAAGAGTCATGGTTTACCATTAGAGCCAGCAAGGCACCTCTCCCTAGTGTACTTCTGAGCTACATTTCTAGAATTGAGATTTCTAGGTCAAAGGATGAACTCATTCCATGTTTTGTGGGTACATCTTTCTTCACTTGACTATGGAAATGTTATAGCAATTATCTTTTTTTCTCTAATACTTTTATAAGGGCTTCCATCAACAATCCTCTTGTTTCTTGTCTTTAAATTAGATGGGTTCTCCTGCTCCTATGGGAGGACAATCCTGTGTAAAGGCATGCTAAGATAGCTTTGAACTTCACGGTTCTAAGTTCATGTTCCACTGTTACCACAAGGTATGTATTTATGTATGTAGGTAGGTAGGTATGCATGTATATAAATTTGTGTGTAGGTACATTCTGAAATCTGCTTTCTCTAGTCCCCTCTCCCTCAGTTATATGAAAACTTCTCTTTTACTTTCCTTTAATATCCTTGTTTTGCTCAATATGAACTCTACTAGTCTGAATGAAGGCTTTTGTTTTGGAAGGGGCTTTGGTTGGTTAGTTTCTAGGGTTTTTAGGACTCAGGTCATCTCAGAACTCTTTTTCCTGAGTGTCCCCAGACTTATCTACAAATTACAGCCTATCCACATTATTTTCACTTGTTTTTCTTTATTCCTTCTTGCATCTGTACCATGTTCCTCCTGTCTGGGATTATTTTCCTTATGCCTGAAGAACATCCAACAGAGGCCGTCTTCTGGTAGCAAACCCAATTTTTATCTGAAAATATCTTTAATTTTTTATTTAAGGATATTTTCACTGGTTAAAGAATTTTAGTGTAGGGGGATATTTTGGCACAATATATTGTTCCAGTGTCTCCTGGCTTCCATCACTGTTTTTGACAAATTACTTGCCAGTCTAACTCTCAGTCCTACAATGGTAATGTGCCTTTTGTTTTTCTGGTGGTTTTTTTTTTTTTTTTTTAAGATTTACTTGTTCACTTATTCTAGAGAGAGAAAGAGGCAGAGAGGAGCAGAGGGAGAGGGGGAGAGAGAGTCTCAAACTGACTCTAAGCTAAGTGCAGAGTCCAATGCAGGGCTCGATCTCATGACCCTAAGATCACTACCTGATTTAAAATCAAGAGTTGGACACTTAACCGACTGTTCCACCCAGGTGCCTGGTTTCTGGTGGCTTTTAAGAGTTTCTTCGTTTCCAACTATTGCTTTGGTCTGATTATCTCTTTTATACTATTCTCCTGGCTAAAATTACACATATGTTAGATGTTCTCACTATATCCTCTATATCTCTTGCCCTATTCTCCCCATTTTCTGTCTTTCTGTTTTCTGTGTTTCATTATGGATGTTCTTTTCAGACTCATCCTCCAGTTTATCAATTCTCTTTTCAGCTTTAGTTAAGATGCTAATAACCCCATTTACAAAAATCTTAACTTACTGTATTTTTCAGTTGAATTTTTTCTTTAGTTCTTTTTCAAATCTACTCTTTTAAAGTTCCTAGTTCCTCATTGAAATTTTCAACCATGGCTTTAATTTCCTTGAATGCTGTATAATTAAACAGAGTTGGCTAACAGTTTGTGACTGATAATTGCTGGATCTGTTTCTATGAATCAATTTCTTTGGTCATTGTTTCTGATGGTTCTTGCTCACAGTATCTAGTTCAGTTATCCTTATGCTTTCTGGATTCTTAATTTAAAAAGTTAACCGTAGAAATAATTTATGGCTCAAAATGACATTATGTTCCTCTAAGAATTATTTTCATTTTTTTCTTACTGAATGTCTAGAGACACTAGCAATTCAAAAGGATTTCAATCCAAGTTCAAGGCCTTAAAACTTTTATAATCTCTGAGAAAGTAGATTTATTTCTAGTTCACCCTTACTCCTGGGGTACAGCTCTGTAGGGTTCAAGCCCTTGGTAGTAAATCAAACTTTGACTTTTGTCCCCCTAGTCTTGTGATGCTGCCAAAAGCAGAGCTCATTTTTTTGCTGCCTCTTTAGAAATGGCAAATCCATTGAAAGCAAAAATGACTCTAACTGAAAGACTAACTTTCTGGATTCTGGTCTTCTCTAGTATCTCAGCCCAGTAATTCCTCACTATCTTGTTAGCTCTTTAATGATTCTAAGAAAGAAATTTTTATATTTTGTCTAGCTTTTTTAGTTGTAAACAGTAATGGTAAAGGTCCAAATTACTTGGTTTATCATTACAGAAAGAAGTCACTCTGTCACATTTATCCCTTTTGACCTACTTCATGTTTCTTCATAGTGCTTGTTCAACTTCCTGATATTCACCTCACACCAAGTATAAGATAGATTTAAAAATGCAAAAGAAAACTCAAACTTTGGAAGTACTTTATGATATTACACCATAAATAAATTAATGGCAAATGGCAGAGAAAAAGAAATATGAAACACAAAAGGCCAATATTCTTAAAATAGTATGAGCTCCTAGGTATAAATAAAATTTTAAAAAAAGTTTTTCTATTTTATTTTCTGATTTTGTTTGGTCTTTCACTTTATTCAAGTCTCTGTTCATATTTCCTCTCCTTGGAAAAACATTCTTTATCATCAATTTAAAAGAGTCCCATTCCCATCTCTTTACCCTTCAACTATTCTATTTTTCTGAATAGCATTTATCACTAGCTGCTTGTTCCCTAAGGTTTTATTAATTTCTGCATTCTCTATCACTAATGTAAACTGTGAGAGAAAAAGAGACTTTGTTTTTATTCAATGCTGTATCCTCCGTGCATAGGACAGTATCTGTTCAATAAACATAAAATGAATAAAATGAATAGATAAAGTTTTGCTGAACATGAAATAATAAAAGTAGTATTTATGGAGTACCAAGCATTGTCTTAAAAGCGTTACTTGTAGTAACTCATTCAATCCCAAATAATCCTGAGTTAGGTACTGTCTTAAACCCATTTTACAGATGAGCAAACCAGAGACAAAGAGAAATTACGAAGCTTGGCTAAGGTCACGCAGCTACTGAGTATACTGAAAAGGATTAACAATCTGGCCAAATTCTTTTCTGCACCAATCAAACTCATCTATTCCCTTTCATACTTAAAAACTCTTGAATATGAATGAGGCCAATTAAATAAAACCACTATCATGATTACCACCACCATTGACTAAGCTTTTACATATATACTAAAGACTGTACTCAGCATTTTACATATAATATGTAAAATTATCTTACAAGTCTTTTGAAGTAGGTATTTCTTTCTTTTACAAAAGGAGTTAACTAAGGCTGAGGAAGGTTAAATTAGTTGCTTAAAGTCTAGCTTGATCTGGGGTTCAATTTTAAGTTTCAATCTAAACCCTTTATTTTTAACTACTAGATTTAAAGACTTGCAATAAAACTTTATGCTTCAAAAAGATAAAGAAGTACATTCCCTTAAAAAAAAAAAGCGAGCATTACATACTTCCATTTCAGACATGTAATCTTCTGGTTTGTCCATAAATACTGCAGAGACTGGAACAGATGTGTTTTTGGACATCATGAATTTTAATGGAACTTCATGGAAGATTTGATTTCTCTCTCTCATTGTCATTTTCTTTTGGGGAAGTGGTGAATTAATATAAATTACTTTAACCGGTTTTGAACCTTAAAAACAGAAGAAAGAGGGTGATTAGTTTCTAGAAGTACTATTTCAAAACAAACGAACAGGAGGCAGGACAAAAAGATCACCAAACAAAGAAATAGCATAGGAAAGTGTAGCACGTCTCATGTATTTGCCGCCCTTGACTTTGTGATCTCTAATGTCCCTTACAGTTAATAAGGGTGAGAAAATTTGACTGGCAAGAAAAATATGTTCTCTTTCTAATAAATTTTTTAAAAGATTTTCTGCTTTTTACTTCCTATACTTTTACTGTCATTATTACTCAGTTCTTATAGGACTATGTCTTCAAAAAGTGATGAAATTCAACCACAGAGAATATATTAAACTCTAATCTGTAGTTTCATTAAAGTTCTGTATTTACTATAATCGTTATATATAATAATATGAATTCTAGAAGATATTAACTTTACTGTCCAAGGAAAAACAATTTTTTTTTAAGATTTTATTTATTTATCTGACAGAGAGAGAGATCACAAGTAGACAAAGAGGCAGGCAGAGAGAGGGGGGGAAGCAGGCTTCTTGTTGAGCAGAGAGCCCAATGCGGGGCTCTATCCCAGGACCCTGAGATCATGACCTGAGCTGATGGCAGAGGCTTTAACCCACTGAGCCACCCAGGCGCCCCCAAGGAAAAACAGTCCTATGCTTTTAAGAATAGACCTATTTTAATTCTGAATTCCAATACCAGACAAGTAAATAAGTCTTGGAAACTCACCCATTTGAGGTTGTCTAATAAAGTATTGCATTCTTTTCATTTCAATGAAAGACAAAGAACCTCATTATTTCATGTATTTTTGGGTACACTAAACCATAACTATTTCTCACTCACCTACCCCAATATAAATACCAATTTTATAGATCTAGTTCCTCATGTATGAGTATGAACCCTATAGTAGCATTATATATTTAAAGCTCTACTAATGTAAATGTAAAATTCATATCTTCCTTAAACCAAAATCAAAGTTTTTTTTTTTTTTTCAAAGATTTTTTTTATTTGACAAATGACCCACTATGTTTAGACAGCTAAAACAGAACTGGTCCAACTGTCTTTTGAGAGTATTACTTGATATGGTAAATCACAAACCTGCAACAGGTATTACTTGAATACACACAGGAATTTCCCATTGTTCCTTGTAGTTTGGTCCATGATTATTTAATAATGTAAATAATGACTGACTGGTTAGAGCTATCTGAGGGTGATATCTTGAAACAAGCTTCTCTGCATTTGGATCTTTACTAATATCCTGAAAAACAACAAATAACTAGTTACTTCATTATATTTATTGAAAATTTCTTTGATAATGTACTGAAAAAGGAGACATTCAAGAAGGGGACTTTTTTTTTTTTAATTTAAGAATTTTATTTATTTATTTGAAAGAGAGAGAGAATGAGAGAGCATGAGCTGGGGGGGTAGTTAGACTCCCCGTGTAGCAGGGAGCATGATGTGGGGCTTGGCTCAATCCCAGGACCCTGAGATCCTGACCTGAGCTGAAGGCAGATGCTTAACGACTGAGCCACCCAGGCACCACAAGAAGTGGACTTTAGAACAGTAAGATCATATGAACTTTATAAGGTACAGAAGATTACTTGGGAAAATCCAAAAGTGCTTTCCTACTTACATAATGCATAGCTGCAGCTGTCTTTTCTGGTGTCTCAGTGGTAGATATGTTATCTTTTGAGATCTGCAACTTCACAGGCATTGAGGGAAATACAGTTTTCACATATTTTACACTGCCCTAAGTAAGAAAAAAGGGAATGACTTATTGCAAGTATCACATGTATTTTTTCCCCTAAGAAAAGAATCTTTTCATCATATGAAACTCTTAAAATTCTCCACTCTAGAGTCTTCTTAAAAGCCATGACTTCCATGATTTTGCTTGACAACCTACATATGTTTTTTTTAAAAAAGGTCCAAGACAAGGGTGCCATGCTATTTTCCTTACCACTTTTACACCATAACCTTTCATTTTATGAGGTACAAATATAACAAACTTCTAAAATATCCTCTCTATACACACTACTTCCAATGATTATGAGTAAAATCATTTAAAAAAGGTTCCCTGTTGTATTCTGGAACATTAAGAAAGATGAGAAATGAAGAAAACCAAGGAATAAAGTTGCTAGTGACATGTAAAAAAATATGAGGTACTAATATTCATAAAATTAAAAAAGACACATTTGCATTACATATTTTAAAGGTTATATCTCATTATTGTTCAAAACCTAACCATAAATATTGTCTATGTGAAATATATGATGTTTCTGACAAAAGTAAGTTTATACCTTCATTGGTAAACCTTACCAATGCAAGAAGAGTTTTTTCTAACTTTAATCCCATCTCTATTCTGAATGGGTAGAATCCCATCAAGCTCGTGACTTCATGAAGGGTATAGAACTCTGGATACTTTTTCACTTGTTCAATACAAGCTCTTAAAATTTGCTAGGAAATAAAAATTAAGAGAAATTCATTTGTACCATATTTTCCTAATAATACAACAAAAATAACTTAGTTACATGTGACTATATAATTATTCATTATAAATATTAGCCTCATTTCATTAATCAAACTTTTAATAATCCAAGCATAATGTATATTCCTTACTTGAGTTACTTTCTTATTTTCATAATAATTCTTTTTAACCTAATTTCCTAAATGATTGATATTTAATAATACTAAAATTAGCAATAGTATTAAAATTTAAAATTAAATAGAAAAGATGCATCATATTTTCTGTGCTATTTAAGAAACTGTCAAGGAAATAAAGCCACATGAAAATTTTAACACATTTTCTTGCAATAAAAGCAGTTATCTGACTAATTAGAAATAAATAAGTTTAATATACTAAAAAGATTCTCAAGCACAAAGAATTAACAAAGTAGTTATCCTACAAATCATCCCAATCTGCAATCTTAAAAAATAAATAACAATGGTAAAACTAATTAAATGATGGCGTATTTAGTATTTTCTTCTCTTCAAACTTTTCAAGATACTAATAACTTACCAGGAAACATAATCAAGAAGGAAATAAAGTTCACAGCCTTACTCAAGCAGAATTTATGACATAGTGAGAACATGTAAATAACTCAAAGATGCACAGTGGTTTTGGGTACGAGTGGGGTTATAATTAAAAAACATATGTATATCATCTTCTAAGGAACATATTTTTTCTTTGTTTTTTTTTCCCAAATACGTTTATTTTTTCAGTGAGAAACATATTTTTTCTTGTCAATTAATTTTTCCTGTCAATGAATCTAAACTGAAGCTTTTAGAATTTACTTTACATCAAAAAAGTAAATTAGCAATAAATATATCTTTGTAATCTTTATATCTTCTTTCCCTTCATTTATAAAATTTGTTAAGTTACAAATTATTAACTTTACTCCAGTCTCTTTTCATCTAATTTCATATCCTCTTCTCTCCTTCCTTAATCCTCACTCCCTGCTGTCTTTCACAATTTCCCCCTCCGTCCATTCTTTTCAATGCTGACTTTGGTATTTTATTCAGGATATTACTTGCAACTAAGGCAGATGTGGGTTAACATGGAAAAGTTTGTTTTTAAAAATCCCAGTCAACTGCAGTCAGATCTGCATAGTATCTTTGCTCATTTATATCAGCTACCTCCACCTCTAACATTGCCATCCTATAGCAGTCATTACAAGAACTTGAAAATACACATGCAAAAGAAAGCAATATATAAGAACTATATGACACAGAGACTATTCTAGTTAGATATTTGCTCACACATCTCTCTTAGTAAAACTGTTGGATATTAGTGCTTCTAACTTAGTAATTACTTAATTCGGTAACTAGGGAAAGAGAAAGGAAAATCTAATAGTTTTACTCTTATATTCAGATACATTACGGTATATTATTAGTATGTTAGTATTAATACATGGTAGATTATTAGTATTTCATAACTGCTAGGTATTAAGCAACTAAAGGATTATTATTTGATATATTTAAAAGGTTTTTAACTAAATAATTTATTTGTCTTTGAAAAACAGCTATGAAGGTTAAGAGATTCTGGCTGTTTCCCATCACCCAACCACTGAATGTTATTTAATATTAAAAAT
Source organism: Nasua narica (assembly GCA_028533885.1). NCBI lineage: Eukaryota > Metazoa > Chordata > Mammalia > Carnivora > Procyonidae > Nasua > Nasua narica. Next base: position 42,289,296 of record CM052797.1, read on the forward strand.
ATCTTGAAAACTAAATACCCCAAAAGCACATGCATGTACATACTACAGATCTATCATTACAAAGAAAGGTGAAAATGACTCTGCTCCCTAGATTTTATTTTGGGCCAAAAAAGAAAAATATGGTATCATACATGTTTGAAATGTAAAAACATAATGGACACTACTTCTGGCAGTATGGTAGAGTAGGCATACTTTAGAGAAAGAGCACTTTTATCCAAATCTCTCTAGATACCAGATAAGTTACAACTAACAATTTTCATGCATTACTTGGCTTGGTAAAAAGCAAAAAGAATCTCAAGGACGATAAGTAAATAAATAAACCCGAGATACCCAGAGTGAGAAGAAACAGGTGCTCTGAGCAGAAAACCCATAAAAGATGGTATCTTAAAGTCAAATGCTTCGATCAAGTGAGGAGCTGAACATGAGACTCTTACATTTAAGGCTCACAAAACAGAAATTTGAACTGTATCTGTACATGCATGTTCAAAGCAGCATTATTCACAACTGCCAAAAGATGGAAGGAACCAGTGCCCATCAATTGATGAATGAATAAGCAAAATGTCCAAATACATATAATGGAATATGTATTCAGCCTTAAAAAGGAAGGAAATTTAGGAACATGCTAGAACATGGGTGAATCTTGAAGACATTTCACTAAGTAAAATAAGTCACAAAGAGACAAATACAGTAAATTCTAATTATATGGGGTTATTTAGAGATCAAATTTACAGAAAGTAGAATGGTGGTTGATACAAACCAGGAGGGATGGGAACTGAGAGGGTTTTTTTTTGTTTGTTTTAAAGATTTTATTTATTTATTTATTTATTTATTTATTATTTTTTATTTATTTATTAGGAAAGAGAGAGAGTGAGAGAGAGCAGGTCAGAGTGAGAAGCGGACTCCCCATGGAGCTGGGAGCCCGATGTGGGACTCGATCCCGGGACTCCGGGACCATGACCCGAGCTGAAGGCAGTAGCTCAACCAACTGCGCCACCCAGGGGCCCAAAGATTTTATTTATTTATTTGACAGAGAGAGATAATGAGCAGGGCAGAGAGGCAGGCAGAGGGGGGTGGGAAGCAGGCGCCCCACTGAGCAGAGAGCCTGATGCGGGGCTCAATCCCAGGACCCTGAGATCATGGCCTGAGCCAAAGGCAGAGGCTTTAACCCACTGAGCCACCCAGGCGCCCCTGAGAGTTATTTTTTAATGGATGTGATTAAACAAAAAATATGCATTTGGTCTTTGTCCTTGGTTTCTAACACAGGGCACTAAAACCCTAGGAATTTCCTGAGTGACAAGAATGAATATCTTTTGTATGCTAATGAGATGACTCATGGCTCCTAGATAACTTCAGGATAGGGGATAGTTGCCAGAAAGACCAGGGCATGATTAGAGGGCTGGAGATTGACTTAATCACCAACAGCCAATAATTTAATCAATTACGCCTAGGAAACAAAGCGTCCATAAAAACCCCTAAATTATGGGGTTCAGAGAACTCCAAGGTTGGTGAACACATGGGTGCTGGGAGGGTGGTATGCCTGGAGAGGGCACAGAAGCTCTGTGTCCCTTCCCCCATTTCTTGCCCTACACATCTCTCTCTTCCATTTGGCTGTTCTGAGTTGTATCCTTTACAATAAACTAGAAATAGCAAGTAAAGTGTTCCTGAGCTCTGTAGCAAATTACTGAACCAGAAGAAGAGGTCATGGGAACCCTAGGCCTACTGTCCGGAGAGTCGGAGAACTTGCATTGGTGGAAAATGGTGAGAATAGCTCCCTTCCAGAGAGCTGGAGAACTGGTTGGTGTGGGGGGGAAAAAAACAAGTATTTGGTATCAAAAGTGTTGATAGCAGAAACAGTTCAGAAATGGGTAGAGAGTCTCAGTTTTGCAAGGTGAAAAGAATTCTGGAGATTGGCTATATAACAATTTGAATGTACTTAATATTACCGAATTGCACACTTGAAGATAATGAAGATAGCAAATTTTAAGTTATGTGTATTTTACCACAATTAAAAATAAATTCCAAAAAAAGGGAAGGAAATTCTGACACATCCACAACATGGTTGAACCTTGAAGAACACATTATGCACATTATACGAAATAAAAATCACAAAAAGACAAATACTCCCCTTATGTGAGGTACCTAGGAAAGTCAAATTCATAGAGCTAGAAAGTAGAATAGTGGTTTCAGGGACTGAGGAGAAGAGAGAATGACGAGTTACTATTTAAAGGGTACACAGTTTCAGCTTGGGAAGATGAAAACATTCTACAGGTGGATGGTAGAATTATATTTATGACAGTATAAAAAGTATTTTATGCCATTGAACTGTCCTTAAAAATGGTTAAAATTTTATGTTACGTACATTTTACCACAGTTAAAAGGGGGAGAAAGGTAGATGGGGCAGGAGATGGAATGGAAGACAGACTGCGGTCTAACTTAGGGAATATGGGAATCCGAGAAAGACGGAGTTGAGAAAATGAAGGAGAAGCAATAACAGAAAATGATTAAGAATTTTCCAGAACTGATAAAGGATAGGAATATACAGATACAAGAAACATAATGAACCAACATTGTAGTGAAACTGTAAAATACCAAAAAAAAAAAAAAAGACAAACAGATAACACACTTTTCAAAAACAGAAGCCAGAAAAAGTAGAATTATATCTTGAGATTGAGAAACAAAACAGCCAACTTAGAATTATGTATGGAGCAAAACTATCATACAAGGAGAACAAAATAAAAGTATTTTCAGATAAACATAAAGATTGTTCATCACCAAGAGACAGTCATCAAAGCAACATCTGGGACACAAAGCATTTTAGGAACAATAAGGATGATCTCAGAATGTATATTTGAGAAGAAGAAATAGAAAGGCAAAAACTGTCTGAATTTGTAGATAAATTAAAACATTGTTCATATAAAATAATAACATAGGTTTAAAAAAGAGAGCATTAAATAACATCAGTCAGAAGGGATAGATGAAGATCAAAATGCTCTATGGTCTCCGTACATCCATAGATTAATAGAAACAGAATAGAATCAGGAAACTGACCCGCACATCAATAACAAGGCAATTCAATGAGGGAAAAAAAATCACCGTAAAAATTCAAGGGTAACCATTAAGAAAACAGAAAAACAAAGAATAAATTCCAAATCAATAAGGAGAGGAAACGAAGGAGTCAATCCCCTCAAAAGAAGTAAAATTAGAAAGAATTTTAGAAAAAGACAAATGAAATCACAAACAAGCCCATGTATGGCAATTATCATAATAAATATAAGTAACTAATCTTTCTAGTTAAAAGATAAGAGATGTCAGATTTTATTTAAAAAGAAAAGGAAGGGGTACCTGGGTGGCTCAATGTGTTAAGCCTCTGCCTTCAGCTCAGGTCATGATCTCAGGGTTTAGGGACAGAGCCCCGCATCGGGCTCTCTGCTCAGTGGGAAGCCTGTTTCCCCCTCTCTCTCTGCCTGCCTCTGCCTACCTGTGATCTCTCTCTCTGTCGAATAAATAAATAAAATCTTAAAAAAAAAAAAAAAAAAAACGGAAGAAAGGCAATACAGCTAAACACTATTTTAAAAGATATTTGTGAAATACAAATTCTTTTTTTTTTAAGATTTTATTTATTTAATTGACAATTAAAATACAAATTCTATAGGATGGGAAGAAATCCTATTGAAATCCCACCTGACTCTTCTGTAGAAATTGACAAGTGGATTCCAAATGGAAATGCAAAGGCCTAAAAGAACCAAAACAACTTTTAAAAAGAACAAAGTTGCAGGACTTCCCCTACATGGTTTCAAAACTTACAAGACTAGGTGGCAGTGGCATAAAGACAGATCTATAGATTAATGAAATAAAATAAAGTCAGGAACTCGATCCACACACATATCATTGGTGACAAGGCAATTCAATGAGGGGAAAAAAGCTTTTTCAACCAACAGTGCTAGGCAGAGTTTCTCAATATTGGCACTTTCCACATTATGGACCAAATAATTCTTTGTGGTGGGGGGCCATCCCATACACTGAAGGATATTTAGCAACATCCTTTGCTCTACCCACCAGATGCCAGAAATACTCTTTCCTCAGTTGTGACAACCAAAAATGTCTCCAGACATTATTAGATGTCCTCTGGGAGGCAAAATCACTCTCAAGTGAGAATTACTATGCTCAAACTAGATATCCATACAAAACAAGAATGAACTTTGATCCAAACCTCACATCTTGTACCATAAAAACTTGAAATGAACTTTCATATTAAAGTTAAAACTATAAAACTTCTAGATCAGGGTTTCTCAACACAAGTACTACAAACTTGTGTAACACTTTGGGTTGGATAATTCTTTGTTGTGGGAGATGTCATATGCATTGTAGGATACTTAGTAGCATCCCTGGTCTCTAGCCAATAAATACCAGTAGCATTCTGCCGCTTGTGACAACAAAAAATGTCTCCAGATATTGCTAAAATCCACGCGGCAGGGGTAAAAAGTAAAAGTGATCCCAGATGGGAACCACTTGGGGTCAGCAAAGATTTCTATGCTAGAACACGTAAAAGCACCAACCATGAAACATTTTGAAAAATGAGACTTGATTTAAATTAAAATTCTATTCTTGGAGAGACTCTTAAAACATTAAAAAACATGTCACAAACTGGAGAAAACTACATATATATTGGACTTGTATTCAGAATATATAAAGAATTCTTTCAAGACTCAATAAAAATAAAAACCAATAAAATCAGCAAAAGATTTTTAAAACATCATCACTCATTAGGGAAGCGCAAACTAGAACCATAATGAGACAGCACTATACACTCGCGAGGTTGTTAAAATGTAAAAAGATTACCAGTATTTGGGAATGCAAACTGGTGCAGCCACTCCAGAAAACAGTATAGAGGTTCCTCAAAAAGTTAAAAATAGAACTATCCTAGGATCCAGCAATTATAAACTAGATATTTACCCAAAGGATACAAAAATACATATTTGAAGGGGTATATGCGCCCTGATGTTTACAGCAGCATTATCAACAAAAGGCAAACTATGGAAAGAACCCAAGTGTCCATCGACTGATGGACAGATAAAGAAGATGTGGTGTGTGTGTGTGTGTGTGTGTATACGTATGTATATATACATATATATATGTATACACACACATATATGTATATATATATACACACACACACAATACATACACAGAAACATGTATATATGTATATATACACATATATACATAACATATATTATACACACATAATGGAATACTACTCATCCACCAAAAAGAATGAATCTTGCCATTTGCAAACATGTAGACAGGGCTAAAGTGTATTATGCTATGTGAAATAAGTCAGAGAAAGACAATACCATATGATTTCATATGTGGAATTTAAGAAACAAAACAGACAAACATATGGGGGAAAAAAAGAGAGAGAGGGAAATAAACCATGAGAGACTCAATGATAGAAAACAAACTGAGAGCTGATGGAGGGAAGTGGTGGGAGATGTGCTAAATGGGTGATGGCTATTAAGGAGGGAACTTGTAATGATGAGCACTCGACGTTATATGTAAATGACAGATCACTAAATTATACTCCTGAAACCAATGCTATACTCTAAGTCGACTAACAAGAATTTAAATAAAAAATTTGAAAAAAAAAAAAAAAATTTGCATGGGTAGAACTAAGGTCATCAACAGGAAGAAAGATGAAATCTGAGGTCAAAACTTTACTTTTCTTTAAAAAAAAAAAAGAATACCAATACTAAGTGTTGGCAAAAGTACAGGGCGACTAGAACTCTTATACATTGGTGATGAGTATAAAATGGTACATCCATTATGAAGAAGTTTGGCAGTTTGTAATAACATTTAACTACACTTGCCATATGATCTGGAAATTCTATCCCTAGTCCTTTACTCAAGAAGAATGAAAACATATGTTCTGGGCGCCTGGGTGGCTCAGATTTAACTATTAAGCATCTGGCTTTGGCTCAGGCCATGATCCCAGGGTCCTGGGATCGAGTCCCACATCAGGCTCCCTGCTCAGCAATGAGCCTGCTTCTCCCTCTCCCACTCCCCCTGCTTGTACTTTCTCTCTTTGTAAATAAATAAAATGAAAGAAAGAAAGAAAGAAAGAAAGAAAGAAAGAAAGAAAGAAAGAAAGAAAGAAAGAAAGAAAGAAAGAAAAAAAGAAAGAAAGAAAGAAAAAAAGAAAGAAAGAAAGAAAGAAAGAAAGTTAGTTAGTTTCCAAAAAACCTCGTATAAGAATGCTCATAGTAGCTTTATTCCTAATTACCCCAAACTGGAAATAACACAAATGTCCATCAACAGTTGAACTGATAAACCAATTTCAGTATAATTATACAATAAAACAAAAAGGAATAAAAAGGAACACATTATGCATATTTGTGTCAACATGGATGAATCTCAAAAAAATGCTGAATGAACAAGCCAGACATAAGAACACATTGTGTGTGACTTAGTTTTTATGAAACTCTAGAAAAGGCAAATCAAATCCATTGAGACAGAAAGCATACTGGTGGTTTCTTAGGCCATGGATAGAAAGAGACATATAGAGATCTTTTTAGTGTGATAGAAACGTACCCTCTCATGACTGTGGTCATGGTTACACAGGTATATGCATTTGTGAAAACTCAGTGACATGCATATAAAATGGATC
>CM052797.1:42296459-42341177 GCA_028533885.1 Nasua narica
CCTGGGTGGCTCACCCAGGCTCAGTTGTTGAGCGTTTGCCTTTGGCTCAGGTCATGATCCCGGGGTCCTGGGATAGAGCCCCGCATCGGACTCCCTGCTCCGCAGGGAGCCTGCTTCTCCCTCTCCCTCTCCCACTCCCTCTGCTTGTGTTTCCTCTCGGAATCAATTTTTTCAAAACTGGTATATAAAGGGAAAGAATCTAGCATTTTTTTTCTGCTACATGAATGGGGAAACCACACAGATGAGGGAAAACATATCTTAATAAAATTATTCCCACCAATAAATACAAATAAACGATGCGACTAGAATCCTATGATTTTATAAACCCCAGCGAATGACTAGATCTAGGCATCAAATATGAACAGCTGCAACCACAAAAAAGAAACAACCAGACATTTAAAGAATACAACATCTATGTGTTGAATCCATTCGCCCAAGACTAATTCTGATCAAACTTCTAGCTCCCATCAATAATTTGTAAGAAATACAGAGAAAAGAGGAACATGTTGAATGTCACTGTGAATAAGCAATCATCAAAATTTAGACCATGGGAAACTTTACAGGTCAAATGATTGAAGTTCTTTGAAAGATAAAGTTTAGGAAAAGAAAGGAATGGAGGGGGAACTTGTAGATTAAAAAAGACCATTTTATCAAATAAAAGGAAAAGTTTCCAACATACATAACCCATAAAATTTGAAAGAACTCCCACATATCAACAACAAAAAGAAAATCCAGTGGAACAGAGGGCAAAACTTGAAAAGCTGATTCATAAGAAATAACCAATTAGCATATGAAAAGATGCAAAGTCTTATCACATATACAATACCGTATCCTCTAGATTGACTAAAACTGAAATGACCACCATGTAAGTATTAACTTGAGGATATGGACTAACAAAACTCTCACAGGTAGACTGTAAAATGGCATAACCCTTTGGAAAACAGTTTGACGTTTACTAACGTTGAAGATAAGCGTATACTCTATGACTCAACAATTCCATTCCTGAGTGTATACCCAGTAGAAATGTGTGCACATGTGCACCAAGAGACATGTATGAGAATTTTCATAGAAGCACTGCTTAGGAAAGCTCCAAAGAGGAAGCAACTCAAACTGTGATCAACAAGAATACAAGAATAATTTGTACAAGAATAAATTGTAGTTTATTCATATAATGTAATAATGCACAGAAATGAAAATGAATGAACTACAACTACACACTTACATGCAGATAAATCTCACAAACATAATGAGTGAAGGAAGAATTCTGTTCATATAAAACTCAAAAGCAGGCAAAAGTGAGCTCAAAGAACTACCAAAAAAAGCACATGGACATCATTAATATCAAATTTGTGACAGTGATTACTTCTTCATGAAGAGACAATGTTATTATTAGGAGGGATAGAGGGAGCTTCTGGGTTACTGGTAATGTTTTATTTCTTGACCTGGAAGAAAGCTACATAGGTGTTCACTATATAATTATTTGTTAAGCTGTACCTATTTGTTCTATATACTTTTCTATAAATATACTGCATAACATAAAATTAAAATTTTAAAACACTAAAAAAATCAGAAAAATATCAGTGAGTCTCTAGGGTGGAAATCTAAAATGTAAATTGGACAAAATATACTGCCAACTCAATTTAACTAAAAAACAAGACTTAATGTGGATTGTTAGCTATAAATAATGTACTTTGTTAATGAACACTTTTATATTTGCTAAATAATTACAACACGCATTTGAGAATATATTGCACGTCAGGCATTATTTAATCATTGGGAGCACAGCAGTGTACAAAAAGCACTTATGTATAGGTGTTGTGGACAAAGACAAAAAGAACAAAACATGGTAAAGGGAACCCTAGAAGTGATGCTATTAGTTACAGGATAATTAGGGATATCCTCATTGATAGTTGGCATCTGAACAGAGAGACTTAAAAGAAGGAACTAATCCATGCACTTATCTGGGGAAGAGCTTTCCAGAAAGATGAGAAGAGCATTAAAGAAGGACCATGCTTAGAGTATTCAAGTAACACAGAGGCCAGTAGGCTGGAGCAGAACTGAGAGGGAGAAACGTCATAGATGCAAAGCAGACTGGGCTGGGGGGTTGGGGGGGTTAAAGGACATTAACCCCCCATATAGGACACTGTACAATTTTGTAAAAACCCTCTCTTTCTGAGTGAACTGAGAAAACATTTTAAACCAGTGACATGAGGGGATGTGACTTAGTTTTAAAATCAGCATTCTGGTCCCTTCAAAGACACTATAAAATAGGAACAGCTACAATCCTTTTCCATATGAAAAATATGACATTTGGTTTGATTATATCATATGTAGATTCAGAAAAATAAAAATGCAATTTTTCCTTTTATTTAGAAGAATCATTCTTCTGGTTCATATTAACAGCAAAATTTCACCTTAAAAAATGTCTAAAAAAGTGGTAAAACTTATAACCTCTGCTACCCCTAAATTATAGGAATGAGTTGTTTTGAATTGTGGTAAAATACACACGAAACTTACCATCTTAACCATTTTTACATGTAGAGTTCAATAGTGTTAAGTGGATCACACTACTATATATAATGACTATTAATTAATAGTTACCATTTAAGTAGTGCATTCTGAATTTCTTCTAAGCCCACTGAACGATGGTAGTGTACAAAGTATAATGATTTACATGCTTTACTAATACATTTGCATAACTAATACGTCTGCATAAATGATCTAAGTATCAAAAAATGAACTCACAGTTGAAATTCTTCCATTTGGTATCTGGTTACCATGAAGATAATGAATACAAATTTATGTGAGTAAGTACTAAATGACCATTCAGATTTTTAAGGACCAAGGTGACACCTTAAACATCCACTCTCTCACAAGGGAGAGGGGTACATCAGATCAAACCATCCATGTGAATAAAATATAATTCAAATTTGGTAGTTCGATCAGTAAAATAAAAAAAAACAAATAAGAATATACTACTAGTGTATATATGATTTTGAGGCGCTAGTATTTTCATTATTAAAATACATGCTGAATAAAAGACCTATACACAATTTGGTCTCTAAATTGGTAATACTGATATCTTAATATGATCATGGCAGAAGCATCACACATTTTAAAATGCTGTTATTGCCTATTACTTGCCAGTTTAAATAAATGTTGTTTTTTTTTACCTCTGTGAAGAGACGAGCATCCTCAGAAAGCATGTTATAATCCTGCGCACATTTCTTTGCAGAATTCTGCAAAAACTTGAGGAATTCAGCAACTTCTTCATTCACATGTTTTTTCATATCCTGATTTTTAAAAAAGTAGACATGTCTTGGAATAAGAATGTTGATTAAAAACAACTACTTCTCAAACACTGCTCTAATAATTTGGATTTAAAGACTAATTAAAGAATCCTATCCAAAACAGAAATCACAGAAAGAGTAAACACCATTATATAATAATGACAAACTTATTAAAAACTCCACAATGTATATAAATCTTGAAACACTATGCAGAACATAGTGAACTACAGCAACATTTGAAACTAATAGAATATTGCCTATCAACTACACTTTAATTTAAAAAAAGACCTAACTCCATAAAAATAGAAGGCCATATTACTAATATTACATTACATATTGAGGAATTAACCTTTTGCATAAAATGGTCTTAATTAACATAAAAAGGACAAACATCCAAATGGAAAAATGTGCAAAAAACATGAATAGGCAAGGTATGAAAGAAATAGAAATAGCTTATAAACACATGGAAAGGCTTCTTTTCATTAGTAAGCACTATAAATTAATATAAAACAAAGCATCGCCTTTTTTTCCATACCAAATTAGAAGCAAAAGGTGACATCAAGGGTTAGTGAAGATTTTTCTTTTTTAAAGAAAACTTTCATTCAATAGTGGTACAAACGAATTGGCTTAAACTTTTTGCATAACAATTTACCCATGCGTAAATGCAGATCTAAGCCTTAAAAAAATATATATAGTTTTTGATCTGGCAATTTTATTTTTAAGAATTTGTCTTAAATTCTTAAAACGATTATAGATAAGAACAAAGAGTTTGCAACCAAGATATTCAACACAGCATCATTTATATAGAGAACTTGAAACTACTATTTAAAGTAATCAAACAAAAACTTAAAATTGGTTCAATGAGCAATGTAAAATTGTTTTGCTAGTATTTAAGATGAACTGGAGTGAAATATGCTCAGAACCAGAGAAAAATGCCTGAACTATAACAGAACCAGCAAAAGAATGAAAGCACCAATGCTCTGTCAATTAAACTCCTTAAATTTTCCATTTTTGTGAATACAACTACACCTAAAAACATAAAAGCAAAGTTAAAATACTTCCTAACTTTTAAATATTGTTCACTGATGCTGAAGAATAGAATACATACCAAGTACTGCAAGTAGTCATTTTTATTTATTCCAACAGCTTTGGAATTTGCAGGAATTTTTGCGTATTTAACCAACAAGTCCACATAACTCCTCTGCTCTCTCTGTGAGAAACGAGAGAAACGAGGATAAGGAACTCTTGGTTTTGGAAGAAGAACCATTCCAACTGTGGTTTTAACTTTTTCCTTTGCTTGAGTTGCTGAACTAACTGCCGGCTCATTTTCTACAGAACTTGCTGATGCATTCAAATTTTCTCCTATACGTCTGGAAAAAAAAATACAATTTACAAATATGTGCTTTTCACATGAAGATTACTATCATGGAACTTCATGATTCTCAATCACCAGGGAGAATATAGCGTGATTAACATAGTAAATTCTGGATTATTATCTAACTCTGCCACCTGCATTTTGATGTTTAGCCATTTGGTGTAAATTAAGTATTCTGTAGGATAGGATCACACTACAAGTTTACCTTCGATTATCTGACAGAGAGAAAGAGGCAAAATCCTTAGACAAGTTATTCGATTTAGAACTTTTCCCCCTTTATTCAACAGAGGAAAACTGCTCTTGCCAATTATAAATACGGGTATTTCACGTTCACCTTTATTACAACGCAAGTTGTTTTCAAAGCTTAAATTCTTCAGTAAGCTATATTAGTTAATATGGCGAACAAAAGCCAATAGAAGTAGGATACACTTAGGTCACAGGTTCACAAACCGACTGATATTTCAAATTCTCTAATTTCCTTAATTACCTCAAGATTTAAAAAGAAAATTCCAACAATGTATCCCATATATTATGGAAGCAATAGTGGTTTTAGAAAAGTTGGACAATCCTCTATCACTCATACATGGCTGAGTACATGGAAATGTCTTTATGGTTTGAATGAATGCAAAAAAATCTGGCTTATCTATAAAGAAATGCACTAGAGGAGAAAGTAGTAACTAGAGAACCTGTTACCATATTTATGAAACGATACCCCCAAGTTCTAAAAAAAAAAAAAAAGAAAGAAAAAATCACCTTTCTGCAATAGTGAGGTACATAAATACAAAGTTCTTATCTTGTTCATAATTTGTCACTATTCCTAGTATTCAACTGTAGTAATCTACATTTTTAATAAGAGAGTTTTAAAATACACAAATACATACACATATACACACAACTACACTTCTTTGGCCTCCATAATTCTAATTTCCACCAGAGTAACTGTTCCCTATGATTGAGTTTCAAATTAAGCAGCAATAGTAACACAGAAGGAAGGGAAGCTAATGAGAAGGATGGAGGTCTGCTGATTCATTCTCCATTCCCTGTTCATTAAAACTTAGTGACTGACTACCATGTGTCAGCTTATGCTGGACATGGGAACACTATAATCTCAACTCTCTGAAATATTACAATCAAGTGGATCAGACAAATGAATAGGGAAGAAAGATAAGTAAATATGTATATCAATAGAATGTAACTATGGAGATCTCAGGTTTCCAAACTGAACTCACTGAATAGGTGACCTAGAATCCTAAAGATAACAAGATCAGGGATTAACAGGGAGAAGGGAGAAGCAGTGAAGTGGGGGGAAGGATGCCCTGGCTAGCTCAGTCAGTTAAGTGTCTGCCCTCTGCTCAGGTTATGATCTCAGGATCCTTAGATGGAGCTCTACATCAGGCTCCTTGCTCAGCTCAGCAGGGAATCTGCTTCTCCCTCTGCCTCTGCCTGCCACTCCCTCCCACCCCCCTTAGCCCCTGCTGGTGCTCTCTGTCAAATAAGTAAATAAAATCTTAAAAAAAAAAAAAAGAGGGAGAACGAGGTGGGGCAAGAAATATTCAGAGCTATGGTTCTGAAATATGACAGTATTAATTTCTTTAGGGAATTTTAGAAGATGGTGGTTGCATCTGGGTTGTCACAAAAGAAGGGGAGAATTAAAGGCACATAGAGTGAGGAATACTATCTGCCAGTAATGTAATGTATCAGAGTATAACTATGCAACTTTCAAAGGTTCCTTTAGGCTTTCTCTTTTTTTTTTTTTTAAAGATTTTATTTATTCATTTAACAGAGAGAGAACACAAGCAGGCAGAGAGGCAGGCAGAGGCAGAGAGAGGAGCAGGCTCCCTGTGGAGCAAGGAGCCCGATGCGGGACTCGATCCCAGGACGCCGGGACCATGACCTGAGCCAAAGGCAGCCGCTCAACCAACTGAGCCACCCAGGCGTCCCTAGGCTTTCTCTTAATCATACACAAACAAATCTGGTCTGTTATTACTTATCCTGACAATACATTTTATTCTCTTTTATTTTTATGTTTCTTCTATGGCATTGTTTTGATTAACCTCTCTTAAACCCAATCTCGTTGGGGTGCTTGGGTGGCTGAGTTGGTTAACTGTTTGCCTTCAGCTCAGGTCATGATCCCACAGTCCCATGATCGAGCCCTGCATCTGGCTCTGTGCTCAGTGGTGACTCTGCTTCTCCCTCTCCCGCTGCCCCCACTCATGCTCTCTCTCTTGTTCTCATTCACTCTCAAATAAATAAAATCTTAAAAAAAAAAAAAATCCAACCTTGTTCATTTTAGCTGGTGCATCTGCCTACTTCATTATATCTTCTAGTGCAGTACTATCTAGTCATTTAAATATTAAAATATATAATATAAGTTATTTCCTTTGATCTCACATTTATATATCTAAGACATTATCTTAAATAATGTCTGTAGCTATTATTACCTATGAATTTTAATTCAGGCTAGCAAAGGAGGTATCTTATTTCTCATAAATATTTGTTAAGAAAAGTGGGAGGGTGTTGGTCTGATAAGGCTGAGAATTATTAATCTAGATCTGTGTCTGGACAAAGGTGAGCCCAATCCAAAACTATTCATAAATTGTTTTAAATCAGCTTTATAATACTAGAATAATCATGGTAAAAGTGCCAAGATTCTTAGAAAAAAAACCTTAAGTCCTGAAAATAAAGCAAAATATCCAGCCCCACCCTTTAAGAGCTAAACCAAAGATGGAAAACTAATCAAGTGATCCGGTTAGTGACTGAGGAAAGAATTTTGGAAATTAAAATAAAGAAGCTTAGATTAGCTCTGAAAATAATACAGGTGAAAGAAGACATACTTAGCTACTAAAGTTTCTCGATAACTGTATAAAAATAAGCATATTTTAGGTTAACAAAATGAATATTAACTGCTGATCTTGGGAGAAATGTATTACAGCAAATTGATTTCTCACTAGAAAATGTCTTGTGAGCTATTCAAACCTAACAGCATTGTGTCCGCAACTCTTAACAATACTGCTTCACAGCTGTCTCTCTGAATATGAGAACATGTCTGTCCTTGTGGCACAAACTGGCAAATTTAATTAAGCTGCTGCAGCAACAAGATGCTGACTCAGATATGCCAGAGTAGGAATGTCAAGAAATTCTAGCAGTTTAAATTGGCTACATTCAGCAAAGAATGAAATGGCAGCACATCAAGATCATTTCTGACTGCAGTGCTGTCAAAATCTTCATCAGGGTGCAAGCCAAAAGCACCTGACAGGGTTTCTGTATCCACATTTACAGCATTATATTTTATTTTAGTTGATGGTTTGAAGTTTTCCCCCTTCATTTTGTCAACCACCCATTCTCCTTTTTCACTTAAAGTTGCAAAAAAAAAGGCAGAATTCAAACTTTTAGTCTCCTATGCATTAAATCTACTGGTTTGAGTAGCTTCTTTAAGTAACATTTGGAAATAATGCTTCTAGCCCCCATCTAGAGTCTACCTGTACCTACTGAATTTGATTTATACTTTTCTATATTAAACATTAAATTTTCATAATTTTTTGTTTAACATACAGTGTAATATTAATTTTTTTGTTTAACATACAGTGTAATATTAATTTTTTTGTTTAAAAATTTCATAATTTTTATTTGAAGCTACTTTCCCCATTGTTGGCTCAAAACTCAGTTGTAAGTGTCTACAACCAAAACTTTAATTTAAAAAAAAGGTAAATGTTTACCTTCCAGCAGAGGGAGAAGGGTTGAATAAAAACCTCCTATTGTAGAAAGCAGAGTAATTAGAAGTATTTTCCCAAATATGTTACAGAACACAAAAAACATAAAAGTAGGGCTAATAAAAATTTTATATTTTTCCTAATTTTCCATTAAGAAAATGTCTACAAATTAATAATATGAAAATCCATTTCTTACTGTAACAAAACTTAATCAAATTTAATGTGAGCAAAAAAGATTAAAAACATATGAAACCAATGCCTTAGGTCTTTATTTTTTCTGTGCCAAAAGGTAAATTATACTAATTATTTTGTGCTATACAGAAATCTGAAGAAAAACAAGCATATTCTAAGAAAAAATATTTTAGAAGCTGTAACCAATCGCCAGCAAGATGTCATCTCCCTTATATAATTCAGACTATAACCCACACCTGCAATGCTGACTAGGGCTAAATTTGAGAAGAACAATTAAAATAATTAAGAAGCAGTACAGGATGAAGATTAATATTAAAAATTTTTAGTCTGGGGCGCCTGGGTGGCTCAGTGGGTTAAGCCTCTGCCTTCAGCTCAGGTCATGATCTCAGGATCCTGAGATCAAGCCCCGTATCGGGCTCCCTGCTCAGTGGGGAGCCTGCTTCCTCCTCTCTCTCTGCCTGCCTCTCTGCCTTCTTGTGATCTCTCTCTCTCTCTGTCAAATAAATAAATAAAAATCTTAAAAAAAAATTAAAAAAAATAAATAAAAATAAAAATAAAATAAAAAAATTTTTAGTCTGAAAAGTAGAAGGCTTAGATAAAAGTACATAAGAGTGGTGAGAAGTTTTTGTTTTGTTTTGTTAAGATACATGTTCATTTTACTCTTAAAAAAAAGGTAAAGATATACATTTTTACTCTCATCTTTCAGGATACTAGAATTGGTAGGCATTCTTTGATTCAAATAAACACAGGCAATTCTTCATTTGATAATAAGTTTTAAGAAATTAAAAAAAGAAATTGAGTTATCCTCAGGAAATATTAGAAGTTGAATAACAAAACTATCTTTAAAAATCCATAGATGCATTTATGTGGGATCTACTCAAACTTCTCTGGTGATATTGGCAAAGACATTATAATTATACACTTAGGCAAGAATGTTGCTTTTAAGATTGCCTCTTTATTACAACACCTACTTGCTTTTATGTGAACTTATTCATCTGATGAATCAAAAAAGCACTTTTTAAAGAATGTTTTTAATGGCACTCTGGTAGCATCTATCAAAAAATATATACATATCTTCTCTTGTAGGAATTTATCCTACTTATATCAGCATATATACAAAAAGGATGCTCAGTGTTTTAGTAAGAAAGGAATGGAAAAAAACCTATAAATGAGTATCAGTGGGGTCAATTAATTGATTCCACAGACATCCTTAAAGGTTCAGATTCAAAAGTATGGGATGAGAGTACAAAATCAGTATTTTTTTATTTCCTTTTTGCTTTATTAAAAAAATTTTTTTTTACTGTTATGTTAGTCACCATGTAGTACATCATTAGTTTTTGATGTAGTGTTCCATGGTTCATTGTTTGCGTATAAGACCCAGTATTTGGCTCCATGCCAAAATCAGTATTTCTTAAAAGCTCCAGAGAATAATGAGCCAGTATGGCAAAGGAGACAGAAATACCACCATAACCAGAAAACTAGGAGAGAGAGATATCTCTATAGTCGGGACGTGAATGATAATGTTGAGAGAAGTTTTAGTAGACTAGTAAGGGTGGAGGCCAGATAAGAGCGGGATGTTCAGTGAAAGCAAATGTAGTGATATATGCAATGAAGTGTTTTATCCTGTTTTATTAAACTATTCTCCCAATCTGTCTTTTGACTGGAGAGTTTAATTCATTTAAAGTAATTATTGAGGGGTGCCTGGGTGGCTCAGTGGGTTAAAGCCTCTGCCTTCGGCTCAGGACATGATCTCAGGGTCCTGGGATAAAGCTCGGCATTGGGCTCTCTGCTCAACAGGGAGCCTGCTTCCCCCCCTCTCTGCCTGCCTCTCTGCCTACTTGTGATCTCTCCCTGTGTCAAATAAATAAATAAACTCTTTTAAAAAAAAGTACTTATTGGGCGCCTGGGTGGCTCAGTTGGTTGAGCAACTGCCTTCGGCTCAGGTCATGATCCTTGAGTTCCAGGATAGATTCCCACATCAGGCTCCCGGCTCCATGGAGAGTCTGCTTCTTCCTCTAACCTTCTCTCCTCTCATGCTCTCTCTCACTTTCTCTGTCTCTCAAATAAATAAATAAAATCTTTAAAAAAAAATAGTATTTATTGACAGGGAGGGACTTACTATTATTCCCATTTGTTAAACATTTTTTGCATATCATACTTGTTTGTCCCTCATTTTCTCCCAGTAAACACATACAAGTTTTTAAAGAAATCTAAGTACAAATAACTGAAAAGGTAAGAAAGTAACATGGAGTCCAGGGATTGAGACAGGAAAAATCTGTGCACCTTTAAACTCTGATCAAGAAAAAATGAAAATACAGTGGTAGGAAGGGATGCTTATTGACAGAAAGGGTACTCAGAAGGCAGGAACAGATGGGGACCCATTCCAAACAGAGGCTGGAAGGCTGTTTCCTCAATTGCAAAATGAATGGAGAAGGATGAAAGTAAATGTTGAGTTCCTCTAGAGAAGCTCCCCAATTCCTCACCTGGCATATTTATAGTTCATTCTAGTAAACCCAATTGGTTTCAAGACTCATCCACAACAGAATAGAAATAGTGCAATCACAAAGGAAAGAAGAGCTGTTACAGGCAGGCAAGCAGTAGGAAGGGAAAATTATCATTCAACAGGCATGTTCATATCAGAGAGGAAAAAAATCTCTGGCAATTTGGCAGTATTTATTAAAATATAAGATGCATATACCATC
The DNA here is from genome assembly GCA_028533885.1 of Nasua narica. Lineage (NCBI taxonomy): Eukaryota > Metazoa > Chordata > Mammalia > Carnivora > Procyonidae > Nasua > Nasua narica. The sequence goes on from CM052797.1 coordinate 42,307,729, forward strand.
TGACTGAACTCAATTTCTATGAATTTATCTTATAAAAATTATTAAAAGAATTTCATCAAAGAAATTATTTATAATTACAAAAAAAGAGGAACACATTTTGCAATATCAGACTAGCTAAATAAATTAAAAGCATATCTATATAAAGAAGTATTACACAACAATTAAGAAGATGAAGCTATATAGAGAGGCATGGAAAGATACATGAATTATTATTTTAAATGCAAAAAGCAAAATGCCAAACAGTTTTATAGTATTTTACATTATTTATAGTACGATCTCATTTTTGTTTTTATATCTGTGTGGAGAAAGGTCCAAAAAGATTTGTTAATATTTATCTATATATATAAATACACATATACCAAAGACTAGTCATCCTTGGGTACTGGATTCTTCTATTTTTTAATTTTTACATTTTTATAATTTGAATGTTTACTAATGGATATAGATATAAAACTTCAATCGCCAGAAAAATAACAATCAAATATGAAACAACCAAATAAATAAATATATTACCTGTTAGATAAAGCACATAGTTCTTTTAAACTTGGAGCCATGGAATGGTCTTTATAATTTTCTCGAGAGAAAAATGTCTTAAGGCCATTTTTTGGGGAAACATCCCTGTGAAACAAAGTAATTTACTTATATTTGACAATTCAAAATCTCATGCTAGACTAAGCAGCATAATGCTACAATTGTAGTTCACAACTACATGCCCCCTATAGCCCCTTTCCCAAAGAATCACCTCTTAATAATTTTAATTTCATGTATCAGATATTTGAGTTTAGATGTTTTACTTGGATAGCTTTTAGCCTAGGCTTATTCTGAAACTCTCCAGTTCAAATAATCAGTCCTGCTTTTTCCATTAATACTCAGTTAAATGTCAGAGATACTTAAGAGTTAAGGATAGAACAGACTGAAGTACAATAAGAGTCTGTCAGGGCAGGACTCACCTCAGGCTCTGCGGCATAACATTAAAATGTTTGGCTGCTGAAAGAAAATGCTTCTCAACTTAATTTTGTTTCATCCATTATTGTGCCAGGTCACAAGACACTACAAAGACTAAGTATCCTACCTATTTTCATTAACTTGGCAAATGTGATAAATGTTGTGCCTCAGCTAAAACCACTTCTAAGGTCTTATATGATTTTCCATAACATCCTAATTAGAGACTAACATTACAGTCAATGGTTTTCATATAGTAAGGAACCAATAAATGCTGGTTGGAGGAATTAATAACAATGAGAACCATGACCTAGAAAAGACAAAGATTATTAAGATTCTGTGGAAAAAGGTAGTTCCAAGGGCTACATTACTGTGCAAAGGCTATAAACTACATTTGGTTTCACAACATCAATGGCATTTAAGAGCATCTGTGCAGCACATTCCTTATGGTAACAACCTTAAATATATACAACTCCTAAACTTAGAACAATCTATTAAATGATAACTTCTGGCTGGATCATTCCCACAATAGGAAATTTTAGCATTATTTACCCCATACTCATTGTTTTTAAAGGTGTTTATCAAAAAACAAAAACCCCACAACTATGGTTAAAATATAAATGATAAAAATTAGAATGTCTTGCTATACAACTGTAATTTCTTATTACTTGTTACGGTACTATATCTGTGAAAGCTCATTAAGTTATAAGGTTTTTGCATATCATACAAAAACAAACTCATGGGCCCAAGGACAGTGAGCTCCTCTGGGGAGGAAGGGAGCACTGTTTGCAAAAAAACAAAAAACAAAAAACAAAAAAACTTATTGAGCTCATACTGACTGAATCTTATGAGTTAGGTTCTATTTAAGTCATCTTTGTAATCTCTTGTAACTTTAGTATTCCTCTTTGGCTAGCAAAGAGTGGATGCTCAGTACATTTGTGTTAAACTGATTTAAAGCAGCACATGTATTAGAGCCCTACAAAACTACACTTACCAAGTCTTCTATTTGTGAAGTTCTCATACACTTCTAAAACACAGTTTATGCATTTATATTATCACTTGATAATAGATTCTAATATAACACAATGAAGCTGGTCTCTTCTTAAAGAGGGTCTATTAGTTGTACAGAAATGGGCAAGGTTCTTGGGACGCAAGAGGATTCTAGCCTCCTTCACTAAGAGACCAACGATAAATAAATACATGATGGAGTTATGCCTAGTAGCAATCTGAATGATGAACTTTTATCACTTTAGGAGGGAAGTACAATCAGCTATGATTCAAAAGTGCTCAGTATGTGAAAGTAAGATCAGGTGACTAAACTTGTATCTTCTTTTTGTTTCCTCCAAATCTTTCCAGGCCAGAAACCCTCCTTTCCTAATTCAGCCACAAGTCCCACTTCACTCCTCTTTAGATTTCAAACAGATGTAACTCACCAGTTCAGCCTTGGTTCACCCATGGCCATCATGGAGCTCATATTCCTAGATTTCTGCTTCACTCTAGCTCACAATTCTGCTGCCTGGCAGCGTAGACTCCAGCGGCCCAATTTCTCCAGAATCTACACTCAACTGAGGAAAAACAAAAGGTCAAGATCAAAAGCAGGTGATTGGCTGGGCCAGGGGCTGTTAACTTAGGTGTGTAATAACTTGTGACACCTACCCTCAACTGACAGGGACACCTAAAACAGGATACAGCACACAGATGAACATTCCCCAGGTTCTTCGTAGCAGAACAGCAAGGCTGATGTAGGAGTCCTTTTCCATTTAACTCACTCCAGTAACATAACTTTCAGAATACTCACTGTGGAAATGAAGAGTCAAAACTGAATGGTGTTCTCATTGTTTACATACTAGATCACTTAAGGGCCCGGGGCTTAAGTCTTAGCTCAGCTCCCCTCTATTCCCTTACTGCCCAAATAAGTCTTGCTTCCATTTTCCTAATCATATACACAGTTAGGGGACAGATTCTGGCAAGCAATGCTGGACAAAAACTCTCTCGAAATAAAAAATCTTTCAAAAAGAACCTCACTTTTGAGGAGACTGAGGTCCAGGTGACTTAAATGACATTTCATAGAATCATACAAAGGAGTCACCTGGACGGCAAATCTGACTTGACCACTCTAAGTCCTGTGCTTCTCCTGTCACCCCAAACATACAGATCAGATAAAGTGGTAGGTGAGAAACTAGCAGTCTAATTTAGGACTCGGTCTCTCCTGACGGGCCTGACCTGCCCCCACAAAATCCACCTCTCACATTTTGACCCCGTCTGGGGCTGGGGAGGGAGAGTTAATGAAAACAAAAGGAATAGCTGAGGGAAAGGGGACAGAAGAAGAAATAAGGTTCCAGTTAGGCAAGTAAAAGGGCGAGCAAAGCCGGGGGGGAAGGGGCCGCGCCAAAACCTGGAGCGGAGGGTCCTGGCCTGGCCTGGCCGTGGGAGCCGCCATGTTCCCTCCTCCCGCCCTCAAGAGCGTGCCCGCCTGCAAGGCAGCGCGCTCCCTTCCGCGTCTCCGCTGCAACGCATCCTTTCCTCCCACCTCGTGGTCCGCGGCGGCTCTGGCCCGGGCCGTGGCCCGCGACCCACACACGCTCCACCCTACTCCTCACACTGTCGCGCGCGCACTGGGAAGGCCGTATTTAAAGGACGTGGCCGCACCGCCTCGGCCCTGCGTAATGACGTCACAAGCGACGCGGCGAGCGGGGTCGTGTTTTCTTCACTCCCTACTCCGGGTACTTCGGCTGGAAACCGTGAGGCTGGGTTTGTCGGGGCTCGTCCTGCGGAAGAGACCAGGAGCTGTGTGTTGTCCTAGAAAAGTCTTCGACCTTAAGGGGTTGATAAGTTAGAAGAGGGAGAGGCGACAAGTACAGTATTGGGAAGACCTAAACAGATTTGGTTGTGACCTTAGGCAAAGTTAGTTTCCCTAACCCTGTTTCCTTGTCTGTGAAATGGAGATATTAGCACCTCTTTAGGGTTTTTGAAAGGATTAAATGAAATAATGAAGCCGTGCTCAGCATGGTACTTGGCACATAATACCACCTCCACTCCATCCCCACTCCATTTCCAGATGTCAAATTCTACCAGCAACCACTCTGGTGGCTCCCACTAAATTTACTTTCGTTCACTAAGGAAATATTTATTGAGCACTTTAAAATTTGTGTTTGGTGCTGGGTACACATAGAACTAAGGCTCAATACCCGTTTTTTTCCAAGAACTTTTGATCTTTGGGATTCTCATTCACATTAAATAATAATAAAGCAAAATAGAAAGTAGTAAGCTCCTTAAGAGAGATTGTATGAGTTCAGAGAGGAAGAGAAATTACTAGTGAGAGGGACAGAAAGCAGCTTTGAATAGCTAAAGATCTATATTGAATACCTACATGTCAGTTACCACATTGGGAACTTGATATGGCAGCTCATTTGAAGAAGTTTAAATATGTAGGTTATGGGAAAGGACATTATAGAAAGAGATCGGCACAAGAAGCTGCATAAGCCTATTGCATGAACAGAGTCCAGTTTGCATGCTAGCAGGAAAGCATGTTTTAAATTTTACAGTGATTTATGATACTGTTTAGAAAAATGTTTACATAGAAATTATACTTCTATTAAAAATCTCCCTTGAATACAGTGCCCCTTAGGTAATTTATTTTCCCTGGAATGCAAGGACTATAAAGAGTAGTAGAGGAGAAGTGTTTGAAAAATAGATTGGGATTAAGCCACAGAAGAAAATATAAGCCAGACATAGGAATCTGACTTTATTGTACAAGAAATGAAATGCTGGGCTGTGGAGTGGAGGTTTCTTATCAGCAGAGGAATGACACAGTGGAAGTTTCTACATTTCAGGAAAGTTTATCTGGCAATGTATTGAATGAGTTGTAGGGAAGAGGCAGGTTAGGAGACAGTGCTTGTCAATACTTGCAAATCAGCTGGAGCAATGCCTGCCACTGTACTGGTAGCCTTTATTAGGTGAGTGATGTTGATAGCCTGTGCTAGGACAGAGATGGACATCAGGCAGTATAGAGTTCCAGGTGTCGGGTACTATCTCATAAAGCCTGCAGTCAGAGAGAATTGGCAGTCCTGTCCTACTCTTTAACAACTGCTTAAGAAACAGCACAAGAATCATCCAAGCACTTATGCTGCTGGTGTCAGTCCATAGTAGTGTGTTATATGAAATTGGCAATGTTGATATTATGGTAACATCACCAGTATGGTCTGTGTTGAGATTACAGATTATCATCAAAGAGCATGCTCTGGTTTGGTGTATCTCATTTCCAGTGGTTGCAAGATAGCACATAGAATCAGAATTTTTAGAACCAGAAGGAACTTTGGAGATTACCTAGTCCAACTTCTTATTTTCCTGATTAAAAAAAAAAACAAAAAAACAAAAACAAAACCTGAGGCCTAGGTTGTCAAATGAGTTTTCCAACATTAATGATCAGTGATAGAATGGATTCTAAAAACCAGGTCTTATAACTCCTGCCATTACAATACATTAAATATATGTATCCTTTCTTCTTTAGTCTCTACTTGTGAACCAGAAGCAGTTTAGTGAAAAGAACATAGACTTTTGGAGTCTAGCTAATATGGGTTTTATCTCGGTTTTCCTGCTCACTGCCAGTGTGACCCTACACATGTTGAATCTCCTTTTTGAGCCTTCATTTCCTAATTGGGTAAAGGAGACAGTAATATCTCACCTACAGAGTTGTTATGAGGATTAGAAGTGACATGTAAAAAGTACATTGCAAAGAGTAGATATAAAATAGTCATTAGCATATAGTTTTTTTCCCTGCCTTCCAAAAAACACAAAATCCCACACTTGATGTGGCATTGTAAACAAATGATTATAATACAAATAAGTGATGTACACACACACACGATACATGCACACATACACACATATACATATATTGATTCTCTAGGAACACAATGAGGAAGGAACTTATTCTGATGAGACAGCTTAGGTACCAGTTCAGAGAAGATTAACTTACATTGCATCTTGAAAGGTTAGTCAGAGGTCTCTGTGTAGAGAAGGGGTTTTCAGGTAGGGGAAAAGTGCAGAAATATGAAACAGCACTGCATGTTCTGGGGAAGGGAGAAAGCTACTGCATTGTTGTGTATGGCGAAATGAAGGCCATTGGACTGGAAAGGGAGGAGGGGATAGAGAGAGCCTTCATGCTATGTCAGAGACTTTGGACATTGGACTTTACTTTGGGTGGTGGAGAAACCAGTGTGTATGTGTGTCTGTGTGTGTATGTGTGTGTCTGTGAGTGCCTACTTTATTTTTATGATTTTATTTATTTATTTATTTGACAGAGACACAGCAAGAGAGGGAACACAAGCCAGGGGAGTGGCAGAGGAAGAAGCAGGCTCCCTAAAGAGCAAGGAGCCTGATGTGGGGCTTGATCCCAGGATCCTGGGATCATGACCTGAACCAAAGGCAGAAGCCTAGGATCATGACCTGAGCTGAGGGCAGACGCCCAATGTCTGAGCCACCCAGGCGCCTTGTGAGTGCATACTTTTAAAACAGCTTTATTGAGATGTAATCTATGTATTTTAAAATTCACCCATTTTATTTGTATCATTCACTAATTTTTAGTAAATGTATGAAGTTTTGCAGCCATCAGTCAACGCTGCCAAGTTTTAAAACATTCCATTACCCTGAAAAACCCCTTGTGTCTTTTTGCAGTTAATCTCTCTTCCCATCTTCCAGCCCCAGGCAAATACAAATCTGCTTTCCATCTCTCTACACTTGCCTTTTCTGGACATTTCATACAAATAAAATTATGCAATATGGGTTCTTTCTCTTGGCAGAATATTTTTTAAGATCATCCATGTTGCAGTAGGTCTTAGTAGTTTTGTTGCTGATTTATAGTGCATTTATATTTATCCATGCAACGGTTGACAGACATTAATTAGTTTCCACTTTTTGGCTATTATGAGTAATGTTGTTATGAGCACTTGTTTACCAATCTCTGTGTGGAATTTGTATTTTCATTTCTCCTCAGCAGAAACCAAGGAGTGGAATTGTTAGACTGTATGTAAATTTCTGTGGTTTTTTTTTTAAGATTTTATTTATTATTTATTTGAGAGAGAGGGAGAGAGAGACAGCATGAGCGGGGAGAAGGTCAGAGTGAGAAGCAGACTCCCAGTGGAGCTGGGAGACCGATGCGAGACTCGATCCCGGGACTCCGGGATCATGACCTGAGCCGAAGGCAGTTGCCTAACCAACTGAGCCACCCAGGCGCCCTGTAAATTTATGTTTAACTCCTTAAGACCTTACCAAACTGTTTTCCAAAGTGATGTCATTTTATTCTGTGGATTTTTAGGCAGAAGAAATAATTGGTTTTCCATTCTTCCTAAACTGAAAAACAAACTCAGAAATTGAATGAGAAATCAATCTCATTTTAAAAGAATTTATAACAGTAGGTACTTGAGTTTATAAAATGTTTCATTGAACAAAATTTCAAAAAAGAGCTCTTAAAACAGCAACCACCTGGCTAAGTGAAGTTATGACAGTTGCTTCCAGATGTGTATTTGTTCTTGTGGACCAAGTCAAGACAGAGAAATATGCATGATCATCTATTTTTTATTAGTAACAAGTCATTTTCCTTTCACCTAATGAACTTCCTCTGCTTGATCTGGGATGAACTAAGTCTTGGAGAGTTTGTGTGGCAACTACCTCACTCAGGGAATTGCTTCATGAACTTACAATCATTCATAAGGTCCTCTCAGAATGAGAATTCAGAAATAGTTCCCCAGGCAAGAGGTTTTGATCTAGGAATTGATTGAGAGCTATTGGGGAAAATACTGTTGCCAACAGTAGTTTGTTCAAACCTGGCTTTTCAGCAATAAATGTATTTCAAGTGGGGAGGGAATTATCATTACTCCTGAAAACCAACACAGTGCTCTGGCCCAGGCTATCCTATTTCAGAGGAGAATGGCTAACACGTTCAAAATTTTCCACTCAGAAGATGATATTTTGTGAAGTATATTTCACAGTATACTTATTACATGGTTCCTAAACTAAAAGCAAACAAACAAAACAAACCAGAACTAACTGTTCATCTGAATGCTGATCTTTTTTTTTTAATTTTTTTATTAACATATATTATCTGCCCCAGGGTACATGTCTGTGATTCGTCATGCTTACACATTTCACAGCACTTACCATAGCACGTGTCCTCCCCAATGTCCATAATGAATGCTGATCTTTTATAGGGAACCTCTAACTCTCCCATGGAGAGGGCTGATGACCAAAGAGATCATTTCAAATAAGATAAGCAAGCCATTATTTAGATTTGTCCTTAGAATACAGTATGTATTTTATTGGAGGAATAAAGAAAGAATGGTAGAAAAGGTAGGTGTGAGATTTGTTAGGAGGTTACTATCATAATTTTGGGTGAGGCTCTTCTTAAAATTAGTTTTTGTTCTTTAAGCACATAACAATGAATAGTTGAAGCAACTGCTCCACCACAAAGAGGGGGTCATCCTGGAATTAAAAATGTTGTTTGAGGAACCCATTGAGTGTATAAGCAATAAATGGGTTGCTGAGACAGGACTATATTTTACTGGAGACAACAGTCCCCTTCCTAAGGAGAAAAAAAAATTCAGAGGCAAAGTCAATGTATTAAGACTCGTTTATCTCTTTCCAACATCGGAGATAATGACATTAGAAAATTTAAAAAGGACTTTTCTCCGGCTCACAACTAGTGATACAATGAAATTACAGAGTGTCTGTTAATTTTGCAGAGGCTTCTGCCAATATTGAGAGTCTAGGCTTGCCTTAAGAAAAGTTGAAGGTCCATCATTGTGATTCTTCTGGAATCCAGGAGTGTTCTCTTGACAAAAATTTCTTGCTTCCTCCCATGTTTCTGAAATCCCTTAGGTAAGAATGTTTTTATTCTTCTTGTCTATGGCAACTTATATGATATTAACGGTCTCTTTTAGACCATGGCTTTGAACAGTGCTGGGCTCTATCTCCATTTTCTTGTTCAAAAGGGTAGGTGAACATGCCAAGCTGCATCTCAGAACATCAGCAGTTACCTTCCACAGCTTATGGTCTTTTCACAGACCTGTCATGAGAAGCCAAGGCTAGCTCTGCACTGGTCCATTTGAGCCAAGGGCACATTAAAAGTGGAAGTCTAATTTTGGGGGGCTAGACTGATCTTGCCCCATGAAACAAAGCTTAGTCGTAACAGTGTCAACCAAGACACACTGTGGTTAGGTCTTACTATGATTATTGCTTTTGCTTTTCCCCAAGAGTTTATTAACCTGACATTTGTTTTCCTTTAAATTCTCCCATGAGATCATTAAATACAGAATGGTAAGAAATCCCTCTTCTGCTTCGGTTACAGTATCCCTCTTGAAGCTGGGCAAGTTAATCCATGATGGAGAGGTGAGTGTAAACTACTGTTTTTATCAGAAGGAGATTAGGCATGGGTTTGCCCAAAGGCCAGAAGGTGACAGATTTCATAACTCGAACTCCATTATTTGTTAATTCCCAATTTTCTGAGATACTGGAAGGTGGTGAACATTTATAATCATATAGAACTTGATGGTCTACAAATATTTCACATACACAATCTCATTCTTCCTCTTCTCTGAGGCAGATGGAAATAAAAACAGGATTAGGGACTGTCACATGAAGCAACTTTTGGGATCAGTTCAAATATTTATTTTCCTGAGTGCAAGAGACACTTAGGTATTGTAGTATGCATGTAGTATGCATGAGGAAAATGCCAACTCAGTTACTTTTATTCTGACTTCAGGATATTTTATAACTTGGATGTGCTTGACATTACTTTCAAAATAATTTATGATGAGGTGTTTTGCATCATTAAAGAAGTGTGATTCTTAGCTTATTTTAAATTGATTAGTTTACTCCTATATAATCTACTCAAGAGGTGGTTGGGCTGGAGTAGGGCAAAGACAGCTCAGGTAAAATCAGATTTTTTAAAGTCTTTGGCATCACTTCTGACATTCCATTTTAATAATTTCCAAAGCAAACATGACAAAGTATGGCGTGCATTCAGGATTTCTCCCCTCTTATACATCAGGACAGATACCACTAACCAGTCATGGCATCCTTCTTTGAGACAGCAAGCAGCCTGAGAATCCTCAATTCTGCATTTCTGGCAGCTACGACCAATCAGTAGATATTATCTCACAAGTTAAAACTTTTGTTGACTTCTCTGATCCAAAGCGTAGCTTGATCCTTCTATACATTTTTCCCCTCAACAAATGGAAATGAATTATTTTAAAAATAGTACTGTATTACAGACCAGTACTTCCCAAACTTTAGTATGCAAACCAATCACTTGAGGATCTTGTAAAAATACAGATTCTGATTTAGTAGGTCTGGGAAGGTGCCCAGAATTTTGCATTTCTAATAAGGTGAAGATCGCAGGTGATGTCAGTGCTACTGATCTGTGGACCACACTTTGAGTAGCAAGGTTCTACTAGCCCATTTTCTGGAGATGAAATGTGAACTAGAAAACTATGTACAAGGCAACTCAATAACCAATAAAAAAGAATAAAAACATGGCAAGTGTTCCATTAGAAGCTGAAGTTTTATTATAGGATAACAGTACATAAAGCACATCTAAAATTGATGTGTTCAATGCACTTTTAATAAAGGTAATGTAATATTAAAGGTACAGTTTCTAAGTACAATATAACAACATTCATATTAGAATGAAAATTGGAGTATTTAAAAGACAACATTAAATCTCTCTTTTTTTTTACAGCTTGTATTTACAAAATGAATCAAAATATTTTTTTTAAATTGAGGACTCAATAAAATAACAAACAGCTGGAAATAAGCAGACTACTATAAGAGTGAATTGAAAAGAAAACCCAATGTAAGTGAAAAGTTGGATGATCCTCTAATAAAGATCATTAGCAAAGTTTTAGTACAATACTATTTTTAGGACTCCCATAAATGGCTTGCATTTTAGTGTGGCAGAAAAGGAGTTTTTACATACTGTACACAAAACAGACAGCATATATTTATAGGTACAGTATTACTGTTTCCAAACTTGCATGTATATTTACAGAAGGCTGAGTTTGTTACTCACAGAGTTTTGTGAAATTTGTGTGCTTAATCTTCAAGACCTACACACAATTAGAATCAGCATTTCATGTGGTCTTTTTAAATGTGGCTTTAATACTTGGTTGTAGAAGAAAATGTTAACCATAAGGCTTGACATACTTTATAAATTTACCAAAAAAAAAAAAAATCCCAGGAAAAAATTTTAATTTGGGCACACTTGTCATTTAACAATTATCAAATGCTGACATGTGCTGGCCATTGTGTAGACACAAAGAGATACAATCTCTACTCTCAGAAAGTTTAGGATACTAAATGGTGCTTAAAAAACAAACAAAACAGGTTTCAATCTCTAAGCGATGCAATAAGGAATGATGTGATTTGTAGTAAAAGAGATTTCTCCCTAAACTGTAGCCAATTCACTTTTAAAAGGTTAACTATTAGCATTTGCTCTCATTAACCACATGATTGCATTTATAATTAAGGTAACAGCAACTCTTCCATAAAAATGGAAAATGTCTAGAATTGTGGGTAAATATGCAGTGCATGGAAGCCAATAACCATGGCTTGAGAATTTATCACCTTCAATTACAAAAAGTGCAGTAAACAGAAACATTTGCTCTATATTTATAAATTGCTCAAAAATCTTTGCTAAAGATCTTACAAATTCAGTAATATTACAGAACAATTCTAATCAATATTTAATAAGGTTAACTACATCCTTAGTTAGATATTTGATATACTCTGATTTCTAACAATGCCAATAGGTCTTGGGAGAATAGGTGAAAGAGTTTAACTAAGCTCATTATTAAATGACTTTTAAAATGAAGGTCTTTCGCTCAGTTCATGGAACTGGTTGAGGTCATATTGAAACAGAACGTCCCTTGTCAAATTTGCTTTATGGCCCATGTTCTGCCATGATAGCGGATGTCTCCATGCTTCTCATGGCTCAGGTAGGAGGGGAAAGGTTTATTCTGCCATCAAGCCACCAAGGATATTTTATATAAATGCCTATTATCTATAATAGGAGCTAAGTACACAACTCTGTCAGGTGCCAATAATATAATTCCTTAGTAAGAAAAAAAAATATTACTCCATTAAACTAGAGTATTTCTTTAGGATCTTGAAGGCCTGGCAAATTATTTTTCAGCTCAGGAGATATGGTATAAAGCCAAGTAGCAAACATAAAGTAAATGCTAAGAAGTTTTCATATATCCATATTTAAAAACAAATTCACCCTATAGATGTCAAATATCCATACTAAGGAAGTAATTTTATCCTAATTAAATACACTCTAGAATAATTTATATAATGATATTATGTATTTAAAGAGAAAAGCATGTCCCAAATCCAGCACTCTGATACAGCTGCCAGTTGGGAACAGGTAGATATATATATATGTATATATATACAAATATATAGTTATACTCAGTGAAATTAACAAGACCCAAAGGTGGTATTGTCTAGGAATAAAAGGGATTTTTTGTTCACAAAAGTAACTTATCTAGCACCACACATCAGAAAAACACAAAAATAGCACACTCTAGTTCTAAACAGCTATGTCTAAAATAGATTATATAGTAAAACCAGTATTATACAGCATATTGTGGATTTGATAAACAGATAAATATTTGCACTGAGTAGGCTGTTTATAATATAACATTTTCTTATCTATACAGAATGAAAGCCAAAAAGTTAACTGTATAGAGATGTGCAGAACAACATTAAATATTATGACTTAAAAGCAGGGACAAAGGTAAATTTGAAAGAAGAGTAAGAGAGAAAATGTTTACAGGCCATTACAAGTTCTTAAGTTAATAGTAAATAAGGAATCAATTGCTCAAGTTGAAGAAAGCAGTAAACAAGAGATTGCATTTACATGCAGATGTCTAAAATTTGTATTTTTTTAAGTCTATGCACAAAAGTCATTTGTTTTATTGCTTGACATTCAGTTATGGCTAGATTATTTAACCTATTTTTTTTTTGTACTTTGGAAACAAGAATATTGTTAAAGGTGCCATAAAAATGGACAACATTGAAAACGGTTTGCAAATAAACCACCTAACACTGCAGTTCTTTATACATATTAAAAGCCTTGTCTGGGGTCTGTCATATGTTAAATATATTTAAACTGGGAAAATATGTTGTAGCTTGAAGCCTCCCATTGGCCCAAACATCCAATACAAAAACACATCTCCACAAAAGGAGCAGGCAGACAATACAGGTACATTTAAAGAAGCAGCCAGCTAATGTCCTAATGTTTAAAAATTTACCACTGTTTTATGAGATTTCAAACCACTGTGGATAAGAGAATTTTGGATTCAGGAAGATGTGTACAGTACATACGGATTTTTTGTGTGTGTGAAATCATATTCACTATATTGCTCAAGAATTATCTGCATTTACATATGCAATCTGTTCAATAATAACCAAGTTTCTAGTAATAGTTTTCATCCACATTAAAGTAATAATGAGTGAGAAAGGAAACGCACGGGACACTGGAGAGAATTTAGTTGCCCTTAGAGAACAACATAATGGTGTGTGCAGTGTGTCAAAGCTAGTAGTAAGCTGTCTTTCTTTAGTTCTCAGAAGGAAAAAAGTAAAAGAAAATGTGGCAGACATACTAAATGTAAACAGCAAACACGGATTCTATAGGCATCTATTTAAAATAGTCATATGCATTTTCTTAACACAAGACTTCATGTTATATTGCATCACTGAAAAAACATTGTGTTTATTTGAAATGAGTATTCTGTCATTCATTTATAAATAAGTAAATGACTGAATGAATGTATTTATTGCTCTAAGATCTGAGGGTCTGGTTAAACATGGAGATCCCTCCATCTATGATATTTCCTTGGTATAAAGCCAGGCTTTTGGATTGCTTTAAAAAAGTTATTCTGATAGCCTGACAAAACTGATCTTACTTACAACAAACAAGCAACAGACCCAGAAGTGAAACCGATTGCTTTGTCATCAGCCTTCTCATATCTTAAGAATAAACAATAATAGGAGGGCCTCTTTAGTCAAATCTGGTGGAACCTCTTTAATAGTACTAGAGTTTAGGGGTAGAATGAAGACTTGTATCATAGATTATTACCAATAGATCAAGATTTACTGTTGCAATTTATATTTCTGTTAATAGGGTTCTGTTGTAGCGTATCTTTATAAGTAAGATGTGGCAATCACGCCTTATGGTATGTGAAAATGTCAATAACCTGTGTGTGTGTGTGTATGTATATATATGTGTGTGTGTATATACATGCATATGTGTGTATATATATATGTATACATGTGTGTGTATATATATATATATATATAAAAAGAGAGAGAGAAAGAAAGATTTCTGCCATTTTCCATAGCTTTTATTATCAAAAACAACAAGGTCAAAGTTTCTTTGTCATCTAAAAAGTTTTCTCAAATTATATTCTGCTATGGTAGTAAGAAAATATGTAAAAGCTTCTTCTGAATGTGTATTCAAGGTATGGAAGAATCAAAGCCAACAATTATACTGAGGTTCACCGACCTCATGAAAATACATGGAAACATGGGAATGAAGCTATATTGCAAAAAATGTCCAAAGTAACCCTAAAAGCTGGCTCATGGCGCTGTTACATAGGTGGGTTTTGTTTGCCTTTAAACGTTAGCTCTTGTATTAATTTAAGAGATGAAAACTGTGAGTGTAGAAGTAAAAAAACTGTGTTACATAAAGGGATGTTTTGGTTAGTTTCTAGAGGAGAACGCAATGAAAATAAGTTATTTGGTGGCATTTGAAAAAATGTGTTCCAACTTTTACCTCTCTCACTGCACTGACAGGCAGGGCTCTTGTCTCATAACTGGTCTGAACAATTTTTTGCATACCATGTAGAATTGGAAAGTTTCTAATATTTAATGCTATGAATTTTGAGGAAGGTAAATGGAGTATGTAGGACTGCACTTGAAGTGATGTTCACGGTTGGTATATTGCCTATTAATTTATCTTGTGAACATACTGGCATAACTTTATACTGCTTTGGAAGTTATTCAACGTTTTTAACCACACAAGACTGAAGAACACATACGTTTTGAACTCAACAAAATGAGACGATAGTGAAGAGTTTACACACACACACACACACACACACACACACAGTTCTATACAGTTCACTTGTGCCTTGAGGGATAGGATTATTATCACTATTATTAATAATAAAAAACACAATTTGTCCCAGTAGTACTGGCCACCCTGTTTGAAGAGTTTTAGAAGATCCCTGAGCACATTGTTTCTGACTCTTAACCCCAACTCCAAAGCAATAGGGCTTCTATCGTTGATACCAAGATGGATTGTCATTCACAGTAAGTCAATCATAAGGTGCTTATTTACCCTTTTTTTTTCACCAATCAGCACAAAGAACTGTCAGAAAATAACTTTTTATTATTATTATCTTAAAATAATAGCACTGGAAGGACACATGATTTAAACAATCAATGTTTGAAAACAGTGGCTTTAGGATTATTATCTGGCTGCCCCTCAACAATAACAAGTGATTCAATCGACATTCCTTAGCCAAAAACAAAAGGCAAAAAAACCCCCAAAAAACCAAAAACAAAACCCAAAAAACCAAAACTGTACAAATATGTATTTTTTTTCCCTGAGGGATCAAGGTACACCCGCAAGTGCTCTATGTACATATTGCACTAGAGAGGAATGAAGAACATGTGCAAAAAAGCAACAATGAGAGAAGCTTACATCCTACTTAAACCTTTTCATTAAAGATTCTACTAGGTTGTTTTGCATTTTGGAATGTCGGAACACAGACAGCTATTCCTTAGTCTAAAACTAAAAACACATATTTCTACTATGGCACATTCAATGAAATAAAAAGTTTTCCAAAGACAGATAGACAAATTCCATCAAGAAAATAATACAAAGTTTGTTTGTTTGTATTTTTTTTTTTAGAAAATTACATTACTTTCTTTCTTTGTTTCACATTACAAAATCTTTTTTTTGTCTTTACACAAATCACATTTTATTGCAGGAATATTTCAAGTGCCATCAAATATTTATAGAAGGGTTAAAAAAATAGAAGTCTCTCTAAAGTGGTCCAGACAAGGCTTTGTATAGAATAAATCTTTTTTTCCCATCTTCTAGTTTTGATTTAAGTATTTTGAATACATTTTCTTTTCCATTGACACTTAGTAGCCTAGAAGCGGTCTGACACACGCACATCATACACACGAAAACCACACACACACACACACACACACACACACACACACACACACACACTCCCTTCTCACCTGGCCCTCAACCCACCCCCATACACTCACAGAGATCTGGGTATCCACACTATAAAGAACAACCAAACTTAGAAGCAGTGTCTTAAGTTATATTTTCCTTAAGTTAGGAAGGGTGAATTAGGATGCTGAAGACTTTTTTAAAAATCCATAGCTTTAACGCAAATTAGGATGCTGAACACTTAAAAAAAAGATCCATAGCTTTAACACAATTTGCAAACTGTCCAAAAAAGCACTTTCATCTGCACTTTTGTTTTCATTGTGACCAAGGCCGGTTCTTCAGAATATAATGCAACCATCTGACACGACTGTAACCAAAGGTATTCAGGCTTTGTACAAAAAGCCTTATGTACCCTCTATGAAAAAACTGTATAAAAGGCATCATAGCAGCTGGGATAACAATGATGTGATTCCAATCTTTAAAAGACTATTGGATATTTAAGTTTAGGAAACTTTAATTATAAGAACTCTTAACAATCACTGTTCTGTATCACCAAGTAGTTTGTGTCATCACACAGGTGTTTCTATGAAAAGAAAATAAAAATGCAACGTTTTTCACATCCTTTTCTATACTTCATTTTTTTAAACTGAATTTATTGTTTAACTTCAGATCCCAACTTTGATCCAAATAATAGTTGTTCCCTCTGTTCACCGAGCACGCCTCTCCTGCTCTGTCCTAAACTGTCAATGTATTTTGCTCTTCCTCACCTTTCTTTTCTTTCAGAATGACCTGGTAGCAGCATCATGTCAATGTATGTTGGTTTATTCTAAAAGCAATGTCACCATGGCGTGACAACTACTGAGATTAAGCATCGTTTTTTTTGCATTTGGTACATGCAAAATCCTTTCTGGGAAAAGGAATTTCTTTTAAGCTCAACATTATGCTCTCTCTCACCCTTAGAGAAGTTCAATTAGCTCTTATTACTTCCCAAATGGACACTGGAATTAGGTTTAGTTGCTCTTTAATGCGCTAGCACCTGAGGCTGGTCATATTCAGAAAGCTTTGGTTAAAAAGAAGTTAATATACTTTAATAAAACCATCCCCAAATTTAGTGACTCAGAATGACAACAAAAAACAAACCAAAAAAAAAAACAAACCCCAACACGCTATTCCCCCCTCCCCCACAGGAGAAACAACAGGACAAAAAATGGACAAATAAATAACTGAACTAATCTTGGTACTCTTTTCAGAGTATAAATACTATTGATCTTTAAAGGAACTATGCTTATTTAAATTAAAAATTTGATTTAACCCTTCTTGCCCAAATATAAATACTATATGTGTAGTTAACCTCTCTATATAATCACTCACATAAAGTTTAATATACTTGTAAGAAATTTAAGTAAATATTACTCTCGTCTTCTATTTATGGTTAAACCCTTACTATATTTTTGGAAAAAAAAATTAAGATGTTATTTAGGCTTCATACACACTTCTGTGTGAATAATTCCTTTCTTTTTTCCAAATCCCTCAAGAAACAAGTCAGAAAATCAGTTGGAGTTAAAACCAAAGTAAATGGCTCTGGGAAGCCCCTGCTGGGATCCACGTGACATCAGGAGCCACAATTCTAGGGAAGATTCAGGAGGACCCTGGGGGTAGAGACATTTTCTTGGCTATAAAGGGCTGCATAGAAACTCCCACCTTTATGCTATGGGAAGATGTTCCCACATAACCATGGTCTTACACGTCAGACCAGAAGTTTGAATCCCACCCCGACTGACTAAAATCATCTTCTAAATGCCTACATTTCCAAAGGGCACTTATTTTAAAAATATGCACACTTGTGTATCAGACTGTTCATTCTCCCTTCCCCCACTGGGAATAATTAAAATAAAAAAAACCCCAAAACATGAAATTAAACAAAAACATTCACTATTTCTCACCTGAACACAAAAGCCAAACAATCTTCTAAATATTTAATAAAATAAATTACAGTCCACAGTTTTCTAGTGAAGATAAATACAAGAGTAAATGTTTGCGGCTAGCATCAACTTCACTCTGAATGCTTAAAATATTTAATATTTAAATAAGAGAAACCGGTTCAGTGTTGCATAACTCCCTTGCCCTCCTATCTGTTGTCTGTGAAATATGGAGAGCAATATTCTAGAATTATAGCATCTACAGGCAGCTAGTCTATAGCTAGGTCCCTCTGAAATATACTCTTAGGGTTCCTAGATTAGACCAAGATCATGAAACAAAGTAAATGTTTCATGTCCTCACATGGGGAGTGTGTGTTTGCTCTAGATAAAATCTTTGGGTCATTCTTATAATAAAAGCTGAATTCCAATAAATATTTGGGTTACTGATTTATTCTCAAAGCATAAGAATTCCAAGTTGAGACTGAGTCCGTATAACTACTTAGTTGTGTGACATGAGCCTCCCCTCCCTCCCTCCCCTGCCTCCATGAGGTGGCACTTAAAAAAGCTTTTTAAAAATAACGTGCATGATGGTATAAGTCCATAGCACCAATCGACCACTCAACTTTGTATGAAGCATAAACACATCTATCCTTGAGTTTACCAAAAAGCAAAGTATAATTTAGGGGAGAGTTCCATTTCTAATTCCGAATGAAGTGTAAAAAAAAACAAACAAAAAAAAGAAAACAACAACAATAATCCACATCGTGATTTCTAGATATGACCAGCCAGTCTTTTCAAAATAATTTGTAAACAGCAGCATAAATACCTCCTGACGTACCTTCCAAGCCTTCTCAGTTAAACTTGTGTTTCTGGTGCACATGCGACACGACAGTGAACACGCTAGCATTTCATTTAAAGAAAAAGGTGCAAAATGAAAGTGCCTTATCAATTCAACAGGAAAAGCTACACCAGTAACTACATTTTATATTAATTAAAACAATATATAAACAATATCTCTTTTAGCTATATATAGTCTTCATGCCCATTTACCCTGTAATATATTATAATGCTATTGTTGCTAGTGCTATGGACCCTTTTCATGCCATCCTGCTGACTGGCAATAATCGGTGAAAAAAATAAAAACTTCCTTCATGAAACAAAGAGCAGGTTGTGCAAAGTCATGCCGCCACCTCCACTATGCACACCGGGGCACCGATTATTGCCGACTCTCTGTTGTTACCGACAGATTGGTGACTCTGCAGAAAGTCTGTGGGCAGTGAGCTACAAGAAAAGGAAATCCTCCGACTTTAGTACCCTCCTTCAGTTGTAAACAGAGGTCAATGATCAAGAAGTTGAGACAGAAAAAGGGTCCATATCTGTAGGCATAATGGAAATCATATGCATGAGAAAAACAAGTTCAACTTTTATTTGTTTTCATTGTTTCCCCTCCTTTGCCTGACCCCGATCACCAAAAGATGTGCAGTGTGTTGGCGCTCCAGGTCTGTGCAGGGCCATATAAAGTGTCTCGGTTAATTTTTTTTGTTGTTTTTCATGGTTTATACTTCAGACATTCTAGAAGTGCTTAGGTGATACATTTACCCATCAATTTGCATTGCTGGCTCAAATTCTGAAGTGAACAACTCCTTGTATAATGGAGGAAAATGAAGTCGTACAATGTCTGGGTATATTGCTTTAAATGCCATTAGCTTTTCTGTATGTCGTCCACATAAGGCTCTTAATGTAGACACCTTGCATATTAACTGTAAGTGGAAGAAAGGACAGGTTGTAAGGAGAGAACAGACATAAGCATCAAAAATCAGGGAATCTAGATGATCTTTACAATGTTGTTTACAAAGGTGAAACACACTGGAAGTGGCTTACGTAGTCTTCCAAGAAGGAAGACTGGTAAAGACAAATTTTAGGCATGTCATAGAATACCAGGTATACATTAAATACAATTTTGAGGACAAATAATACAGTAACCTGAAAAGATGTTCATGAGTAAGACTGGCAGAGTTGAGATTAGAACCCAAGCCTCTCACCTCCTTCTCCTATTCCAACATGCTTTCTGCTCTCCCATCCCCAACCCTGTCCTCCACCGCTGTGGAGAAAGAAGACGTCTGGTGACAGAGAAGAGGACAAGGAGGCAGTCATGGGCAGTCATGGGTGAGGTCACTGCGAATGGAGATGATGGCGTCCCCTACATATTTTATGCAGAACCAGTACTAGCCAATTCCAATGACAATAGGTTTCCTCTTGGAAAGATCTTTGCCTGGACAAACCAATTCTGGGTCTGAGTGAAAGGCTCAGAAGAAAGAATAGTCAGAAGGCCTGGATGGAAGTCTCAGCATCAACCATTTACCAGTTGAAGACAATAACAGCTTGAAACAATGCTTTTTAAACTCTAAAACACTGTACAATCGATGTATTATTTCAACCAATTAACAACCAATTAACAACCAATAAACAACCAATTATTTCAATCCTTTCTAGGAAACATATGTGACAGATCTTGTCCATGTGTTAGGTGCTCTCTATAATGAAAGAACCTAATTGTATCCTTGCACTGGGGCAAGATGGAGAAGGTAAGGGTCTGGAGAGTTTTTCTATTTTCCATTCCTGCCTCAATCTCTCATTGAACGGGTGCAAAATAAAAACAAAGCAGCAATTAACCTCCAACTTCCCCTCTTTGACCTAACCTAGCTATCAGAAGAAAAGAAAAGAAAGCAGGGAAAGAAACCCAAACTGCTTAAATCAATCTTCTTGAACAACAAAACACATAAAATAGTTTTAGAAAGAATACGGCTGATTTTTCGAAGACCAAATACATACTACTAGCACTCGCACTGAAGAATATCAGCATATTTTAAATTGACATCCTAATTATATTTTTACTGCAAAAAGTAATAATTAGCAAAAATGAAGCCTTATGCTTTGAATACAGGGTAGTAACGGAAAATAGACGAAGAAAATACAAAAGTCACTTTCTGTTGATTACTAATGAATGTAATGGAAATAGAACTAGTATTAGAGTATGTGATTATCCTGCTTGTTTTAGTCCTTTATAACTTCCTCCTTCTAAATTCAAAGATTCTTTCTCTAATTTATATCAATGCAGAACATTAACTCTGCTTTATGCACAACTTAGATGGAATAGGAGGAAGATTTCCAGAATGTATTAATGCTTAAAAAAAATTTTCTACCATTGCCCTATTATTGCAGTACACTTCACAACCAATGATTATAAAGTAGGACTTAACCTGAATTTTGGCCCAACCAAGTTTTTTGAAATGGAGATATTTCTTTCTTTTCAGTATCTTACTGCTTTTGGATACTTCTGGGGGCTGGTAAGATGCCTTGTAAGGGTGGCCGGCAGCAAGACCTGTGGCGAGGGACAGTTCAGGCTATGCCTACCCGACTACCTTTCCCCCTTACCTTTGTTAGTATTCCATCTTCTCGGTGATTCTTCTGCAGGACATGTTGAAGAGCTAGCTGAATTTTCTGTTGCAGTTTTTCAATTTTTACCTTTTCCTGCAGCCACGAGCGATCTAAACATGAAAAGTGATACTTCTTAGTGTTTCTCTTATGTGGTACTGGGACACCCCAATCCCTCCGGACTCTTAGACACAGATTATTATGCCACATGGAGAGTTAGAGAACAATAGGCCAGTTGTACTCCTTGTTCAAAATTTGCTCCTAAAGCAGTAGAAAACTGATCTATGATAGAGTGGTAAAGCTTTCCATTTTTACTGATACTTAAAGGAGGGGAGAGTTCTCTCCTTGCAAAAGGATAGACATTTAAATCTACGGCCACACACAAGGGCAAATGAAACCACCACAGGTACTCAAATCTTTCTAATAATTACATTTCTGGATGAAATACTCATAGCAATCCAGCTAGCCTTTCTGGCAAATATGAAAATTGCCTGAGAATCAAAGGCAACTAAGATTGTCAAGAGCATTTCAAATGAGTTAAGGGTTGTTAATTTAGTCTTTATGTGTAAGAATTCTAGACAGAAGACAGTAAATTTGCAAAACAGAATATCCCCAGGAGGCAGTACTGGTTGAAAACATAGCTTAAATTTGGATAAACTTGTGGATGACATCCAGATGAATCTTAAGAAAAAGTAGGATGTCTTAAAAACCATGTTGTCTTGGAGATCTGTGCTAAGAAGGGCAACCCAACTCTACCAGAGCATTTCTCGTGATATCAGGGGGATTAACGGTGGACTGGGCTGTACACTCAATTCCCATTTCTTAAGATTTTTGTCAGAATGGCGTGAGGTCTTCTTAAACAGGTACGTGTGGTGTGTGGGAGGGGGGTTTTGTTGTTTGATAAAACTTAAAATTAGATCTAATAAGGGTGGCAACCTCTCTTGGTAGGTTCTAGAGCCATTACAATTTATGTACCTTCTAAGAATTCTTTACCTGGACAATTTTTAAAGCATTGTGTTGTTCTTTGGTTATCTTACCTGCTGACATTAGTACAAATGCAGAAAATAATGCAATTTCATCTTCAGTCAGGTGCATAGAACATAAACTCTTTCCAAATTCAAATACAAAGCTAATAAAGTCTTCACAACCTGCCAAAGTTAAAGACAGTTTAAGATTTTGGTTAGTATCTTTAGAGGAAAAATACAGAAGAAGGTGAAGAGGGATTTCGTAGTTGAAGATCCAAGGGGATAGTAATAATATTTCTATAGTTCAACAGCTTGAAATCTTACAAGAAAAATCTGTTTAGCCATCATCACTATCACCACCATCCTCACCACTCACAATATTGAGAATGAACTTTGTTGCAGCAAGGTTAGCGTGTTATTAGGTACCACTCTAAGAGGTTCCTTTGGGACCTTCGTGCTCACAACAACTCTATGAGGGAGGTATTATTATTATTTTTCCCATTTTAGAGGTGAGTAAACAGACTTGGAGAGAAAAATTACTTAAGTTTATACAGGTAGGAAGAAACAGCCTGAAATTCAAAACCAGGCGGCCTGACCGCCTTCAGGACCCACAATCTTAAACAATGGAGTGGAGTAGCTGCAATCCAAATGATACATTGCATTCACTGATTCTCTTGTTTTCGACTCTGTTTGATCTAAGCCACCCTTAAAAATGATAACAAATGGGCCCCTGGGTGGCGCAGTTGGTTGGGCAACTGCCTTCGGCTCAGGTCATGATCCCGGAGTCCCGGGATCGAGTCCCGCATCGGGCTCCCGGCTCCATGGGGAGTCCGCTTCTCACTCTGACCTGCTCTCTCTCACTCTCTCTCTTTCCTGATGAATGAATAAATAAAATCTTTAAAAAAAAAATGATAACAAATGACACAGTATGGTGGCAAAATCATTATAGCTATTCCAGAACTGAAAATGTAGAATGTGAAAGTCTCATAAAATAATAATCCATCCTCAAAAGATTGGTTAAGTTTGGGGGCACCTGGGTGGCTCAGTTGGTTAAGTGTCTGCTTTCAGCTCAGGTCATAACCTCAGGGTTGTGGGCTCAGCAGGGAATCTTTTTCTCCCTCTCCCGCTGCTCCTGCCCCCTGCTCATATGCACTTTCTCTCTCTCTCTCTCTCTCAAATAAATAAATAAAATCTTAAAAAAAAAAAAAAGGATTGCCTAAGTTTGGTGTCTACTCTTTCAGATTGGCATATTATATATATGCTTTTAAATGGCAATGAACTTTCCTAAAGTATACAGACTTGTCATTTCATTGTTTTTAAAATCACTTAACAACTTTATCTTGGATACTGTTTCATTCTTAGTGATTATATCCCACTTTATTTAAATTATAGAAATTCAAAATCATTTTTATAGTCTATGTCAGTTTCTTTTTTTTTTTAAGATTTTATTTATTTGACAGAGAGAGAGAGATCACAAGTAGGCAGAGAGAGAGGGGGAAGCAGGCTCCTCGCCAAGTGGAGAGTCCGATGCGGGGCTCGATCCCAGGAACCTGAGATCATGACCTGAGCCGAAGGCAGAGGCTTTAACCCATAGAGCCACCCAGACGCCCCATCTATGTCAGTTTCTTAATTATACTTTATTTATTTGATATCTACATTTCATTCCCATTAATGGGTGTCATCTGAGAAGTACTCTTTGCTTGAGTTTATGCATCAAATTGCATCCTCTAGTTTATCTGAATCATTTATCCTATGAAAATCTGCGTCTTAAATCTGCAAGGGAACTGGAAGGTTAGACAATATAAATTTCTCCGATTACAGACTAGATAAAACGGAAACGCTAAACCTTTCAATGTATTATAGACAAAAACCATTTGAGCTGTGTGAATTTTCTGCAGTGACTATAAAGTAACATAAGCATAAAATCCTTTAATTTTTGTTTCCAAATAACAGTTTCCGTTCTGTTCGGTAAGCTCTTTGGCAGAGCTCCCACACTTTCCTATGGCTCTGATTTAAAGACAGAGCACCCAGATTTCCTTACCCAAGGATTTGAAGACATCGGGGCTGGCATATTTCCCATCAAAGTACACGGTGTTGTTCTGAGAGTCGAAGGCACGGCACATTCTAATAAACACCACCTCTAGAGAACCTAAGTGAAGACAGAAATGGTGTGGATTATCTTATCGTGGTGAATATTTATCTCCTGTGAAAGCCCTAATGTAGGGACCCCTTTCTGATTCAGTGCAGCGGGGTCACATCAGCTCTCTATTTATTATTATTTTTTTAAGATTTTATTTATTTATTTGAGAGAGAGACAAAGAGAGAGAGAGCGAGAGAGCGCGGGGGTGAGTGGTGGAGGGAAAAGCAGGCTTCCTGCTGAGCAGGGAGCCCAGTGCAGGGCTCGATCCTGGAACTCCAGGATCATGACCTGAGCTGAAGGCAGATGCCCAACCAACTGAGCCACCCAGGCACTCCTCAGCTCTCTATTTAAAGGAGCACAGTTTACCAGTGTAATTAAAGATTTATGCTGAAGCTAACTATGGCCTATATTCCTGAAAAGAGGCAGGTTTACAAATTACTTGTCTGGCATTCTTCTGTCTTACGATAGTCTCAGAGTTGCCAGGAAAATATATTGGTTCATATTTATTCAAACAGACCAGAGAGGAGGCAAACCATAAGAGACTCTTAATCTCAGGAAATAAACTAAGGGTGGATGGAGGGGAGGAGTGTGGGAGGGATAGGTGATGGACATGGGGGAGGGTATGTGCTATGGTGAGCGCTGTGAATTGTGTAGGACTGATGAACCACTGACCTGTACCCCTGAAACAAATAATACAGTAGATGTTAATAAACATATGAACAATAACATAAACAAACAAACCAAGAAACCAGGAGTGTCCCTTTGAGTTCCACAAATAACACTCCTAACAACTTACTGTTACCTCCCCGAGGGGCTGGAGTGGTAGAAACAAAACACAGGTGATGGTAAGATAGGGGAATGTGGGTGTCCTTCAAATTAATCGTTTCGCTCAGAGGAGAAACAAAATGGAGGGAATGTTTCCCGCAGGTAGCTCAAAACCCTTTAAAAAGGACTCCGTTGCTGCTAGAAGAAACCCGAGCTATTATCATTGGGGAAAAACGGTTCCCGACACCTTCCTTACCCAGCGTTTCTTTAATAGGCAGGTGAAAGCAGGTTAGAAAGAGATCTCAAAATTCACTTGCAAAGCACATACCTGCTTTGAGCAGCACAATTTGATCGTTTTGACACAGTTCCATAAACCCGTCAATGCGTTTGGCAAACTCCACCACATACTGTATGGCCTCTGTGATTTTGATGGCACACAGCTGCCACATCAGCTCTCGCTGCTGTAAAGGAGCAAAGCACAGCAACACACATGGTCACCAGTGTCCCGGACACAGGTTTTTAAAAAGCTAGATTCAAAAAGGCTAGGGGATTACAAATTAACATTTGGGTTATAATGATTGGTTCCAAGTCCCTTCTTGTCTCCTCTGTTATCACTTTGGTGGCAAAGGGACAGGGGAAGATGTTATGAGCAGGTGAAAACATGAGTCCGAAAAGCAACACATGCCACTGCTTCACCCTTGGGCTTCGGAAAGTAGCACAGGAGGATCTTCTTGTGAGCAATTATTTTACCTTGGGGAATTTAACACCATTTTACTGGGGGCAAGGAAGAGAAGGGGAGTCAATTACATTTATTGCGCACCTGCTTTGAGCTAGATACTGTATGACATCCTTGTCTTGTTTCATTTTCCCATTTTCCGTAAGTGGACATAAATTCTTTTGGAGGTTTCACAGCTAGGAGGTATTGGAGCTAGGATTCAAATCCTAGCATCTCTGACTCAGAATCCCATTTCACATGCCCTGCTGTTTCTTACTGCTTTGTGCTTTCCCTTTCTAGCGATACTGGCTGGCTGCTGGTGTTACCTGCTATCTCAAAGGCAGAGTGATTCCTGTCCCGTTTAACTGCTTTTGTATACCCACTCTTTCATTCAGTTACAGAGGGACATGGATTTTAAGACTCTTTCCAATATGATGGGGTGAAGGAAACACCGAATTAGGAGCCAGGAGTCATGGTCCATTCCTGATAGTTTCACTCTCCTGCCATGTGCCACGGGATGCTAATTTCTTCATATGTTAAGTGAAGGGGAGGATTAGCCTCGAGAATCTCTGTTGCCCACCCTAGGTCTACATCTCTGTAATTATTGGGGAAAACCACAGCATCTCCCCTTACCAAGGCAGAATAGGTAACTGAAACTTCCCCTTCTTCAGGCCTGCCCTCCCATTCTGGTGGCTTGTTGAGCAGTGTGTAAAGAAAAAGGCAAATAGCACCCTTTGTCAGTCTCACATTGCTAGGTTCAAACTGGATCATGAGACTAGCTTCCAAACCTTTTTCTGTACACATTGTCTAAACCTCTGTAAACAGGAGGCTGAGATTATTTTACATCAACTTCCAGACCTCGAAATTTTCCACTGTGATACCAGGACAACTCTCAATTCATTCAGGCTTTTGGACACTGCTTCCTCCAGCCTCCATTGCCAAATGATAGGAGATATGTGTATATGGTCATTGGCACAAAAGAATTTGTTTGTTGTTGCCAGAATTTCACACACTTGCATCTCAGTAAGACAACAAAGCCCCAAGTATATGCTCATCTCTAAAAGAAAGATTTTAAACAGAAATCTGCTATCTGATGAAAGATATTCACTCTCTAGTCTGTATTCAACAGATGTCCTGCATAAACACCCTTCCCACTGTTGCCTCAATCCTGGGTAAAAATCTTCAGAGTATCTACCTTGTTTTGGTAGCTCTCGATCTCCTCCTGCAGAAAGGTCTGCCACGTTATCTGCTGGAGCTCTTCTCTCAAGTATTGGCAAGTTTCCAGATGTGATTTAGATATATTCTGTGCAAGGTGTTCTAAGGAGAAAATAGAAGATCATAAACATGAAAAGCCAAGCTCTTCTCTGGATAATCGGGGTTCTCCCTGCTTAATATTTGGTTTGAAAACTATCAAGTACAAAGCAATAAGCTGAACCAATTTTAATTATCTTTACATTTTTAAATAAGCAATTTGGAACTATTCTGTATTTTGGAACATGAAGATGAAGGACAGGCAAAACCAATACTTAGTAATAAGTTTTGATGGCTTCAAAGACCCCCCTGACCTTGACCGTCTTCTGTGGCTTTACACCAATGTCTGGGAATGAACAATTATTAGCCCAGACAGGTGTGGGAAATGACCAACACAGCCTCTTCTTGGCATTTTTGTGAAGAGACATCTGTGTACATTGACCTGGGGAGGATTACTCTTAAAAAATTAGGAAATGGTACACTTTTGTGAAAACAACTATTATTTCTTTTATTTTTCCAGCAAACAGCACAACAAGCATTACTGAGGGTCTATTATGTCACTTATATATAGGGTGGTGGTTGAGAGATAGACTCTGGCACCAGACAGCTGTGTATGAAACTCAGCTCTTGTACCTACCAGGTGTATGACCTTGGGTAAGTTATTCAACCTCTCTCTCATTTTGCAAATGAGGAAAACAGTTCCTACTTCATAGGGCTTGTGAGAATTCAATTAATTGAGCACTTAGAACAGGGAGGGTTACCTAGTACATACTACATAAACATTTGCTATTATACTGGGACATAGGTAGTTTGAGGATATTAAAACAAACAGATGCCAAAGAAGTTTCTCTAGGAACTTAAAATCTGGTGAACATGTATGGACATGTTGAAAGGACAATTCAAGACATTAGACAATAAAGCATCAACTTGAATTATATCTGCAGAGAAAAGAGAGAACAGGTTCTGTCATGGAAGGGAAGGATGAGAAGAATTAGAGGATGCTTCTTGGCAGGAGAGGAACATCTGAAGTGGACCCTGAAGGAAAGGGAGGATTTGGGAGGCAGAGGCCAGCAGTGTGAAGAGGTGAGCAGGCTCCACATTTGAGAGATGACAGATGAAGGAGCAAATAATGGCATTCGTAGGGGAAACATGAGTCCACGTTCTGGGGAATCTCAAATATTAGGATTAAGGCTTGGACAACCCGCTTGAGGAGTCAGTGGAATTCTCTAAGGGGAGCTGACACACAGAAGGCTGTATCGGGGCAAGAGAACAAGCAGTTTTGTGACTGGTGGACTGAAGCAGAGGCTGGAGCTGAGGGCACCAATGAAAGGCTGCTGCAACCCACGTGGGTGGGGCTAAACGCTGTAGGTAGGTCGGTAATAAATGTTATGGAAGGGAAGGACAACGCAAGTATTTTAAGGGGAACTGACAAGATTCCACGAATAAGAAACCATACCCCAAAGGGATCTTCTAGGGTCCTGATTATATAACAGGAAAGCCATTTAAAAGAATGGTGCTGAATGAAAACTTGGCAACACTAGTAAGAGGGTCTGTTTGGAAATTTGTCACTGCTTTCAGCAAACAGATTCAGACTTGTTTGTGTGAAAACAGAGTGGGTTCACCTAAATGAAGCTTGAAACTAGAGTCTCCTTAGAGACACTGAAACACATTAAATCTTAACAGCCCTATCTGTCAACACACAGACATGAACACCACATAAATACCAGGAAAATAAAACATAAACAGGAGGAAAAAAACTAAAGGAAAGAAAGAAACAGAGAGACACTGACCAAAAGAGGGAGAAGCCAGTAATCTATGTGTCTTAGAATCAGTGATGCTCGTGAAGAGAAGAGTGCAGTAAAGATGAAAACAATGAGTCAGAATCAAGTAAACAAATGCATATATAGTGTTTTTGCAGATCTGAAATAAAATGAAGGTGAAGTGTTTGCAGGGAAACTGGGGGATCCTATGAGGTGACAAATGGGAAGAAGCTCATATTATTCCTTTCCAGATCATGCTTCTTTTCCAGTTAATATGGTCAGCATCTTACTTCATCTTAAAAATTGTTCCCACCCATCCCTACCTATTTGAGCCGGCCTTTGGGAAGTCAGACAAGGAATAGAGTAATGTACATGTCGAACCAGTAGAGGGCAGTAGCTGCATTCTCACCAACGCCTTTGATTACAATTCACAGTTGATTTGGCAAGTGTAAGATTTCAGACACTTTACTACTTTTAAATCTCCATTTCAGCAAAGGACAATATGGTCAGACTGAGTAAAAGTTAAGTTAGTGTGGTCTCTTAGAGAAACACTATGGAATGGTGAAATACCGTGGAACTAGGACTTAGGAGACCTGGTTTCAGGTCTGCACTCAGCAGATAAACTCACTCTACCATTTGTGATGGACAAATCAGTTCACCTTCCCAACCACAATTGTTTCTTCAACACAGCTAAAGTCTAGGTACTTCAGATATCCTGGCTTCTGAGTTAGTCACAGATTTTCACAGTGGGAAGGACCTTTAGACATTGCCTGGTCCAACCTCTCCTCAGTTTACAGATAGTAACACCATTAATAATGTTTAACAGTATTTACTATGTGCTAGCCCCATACAACTTATATATATACACACACACACACACACACACTGAATATGTATTATTTTCTTCATCTTCATAACAATCCTAGGAGGAAAGTGCTGGTATTAACTCCCTTTTATAGATGATGAAACCAAGTGAGGTTAAATGATTTTTTTAAGGTATCATAGCAGGCAAGTGGCAAGTGATTCAAACATACATAATTTGGGGCCAGTCTGTGCTTCATCATTATATTCTCTAAGTAGGGAAACTGCAGCCTGCAGAGATACATGACTTATAGTGGGTTATACAACCTATAGCAAACCTAGGGCAACAAAGCATATAAGCTGACTTCTTGACTAGTGCTTTGTCCAATAATCACTTGACTCTTCTGCAAAAGGCTTTAGTTATCAATTATAGTGACACATGCAGTTAGCTTTTTTTTTAAAAGTGAACCAAGGTTATTTATCTAGAATGTATAAATCGGGTACTAATTGTACCTCGAGGGCAAAATTTCCTAGCCAGGAATGCAGATGTATTTCTGCTAAAAGTAATGGATTGTAGATACTATTATTGAAAGATGAATTGAGGTTAGGATTTGTCAATTTACAATTTATTTTCCAACTTTATAATCGGTTTCATTGGTTTAAAATCTGATGACAAAATTTTGCCTAAAATGAAGTCAACAGTTTAATTTAAAAGACAGTAAGACTGGAATCACTATATTGTTCACCTGAAACTACTAAAACTCTATGTTAACTATACTGGAATTGGGGAAAAAAAAAAAAAAAGATAGCAGGACTTGAGGCCCCAAAGGAAATACCAGGAATGCCAGACAGCTTTGAAGAAGGAACAGCAATGTCTCTGGCCCCTTCTATGTTGCTTAGTTCCTCGAAATATTTTGTACAGGTAAATGGGAAAGAAAATTAGAACCCAATTATATTCTTTTCAGACAAAGTCTTGCTTAGTTTTGGGTTTGGGACTAATCCCAGTGATGAATTAATTTTACTGATCCTGGAAAATGCCACAAGACACCTGAAAAGCCCCCAATTTAGGAGAGCATGGAGAACATTTTAGGGCACAGGGCTCCCAGATTGCAGTGGGAGATGTGGAAGGGACACTGACCAGGCAGCCCAGGGGGCATTGGCTTTGCCATTTCTGGCCCCACTCAGGTATTAGTGCACGCTTAGCCGAAGGGCCTTGTTCAAGGGCAATGCTTGGCTAAGCCCTATGGTTTTATTTTAGGGTCGAACGTTTGACAAGCAAACAGGACAGATTCGCTAGTATTTATGAGAAGGTGGAAGCAAACTGAAAGTGAGCCAGGTCGTTTTTCACGATATCATGTCAGCTTTCAATCAAATCCTTATTCATTCCTGAAAATTTTACTTTCATTACAGTTCTGCTTAAGTCGCGGCCGACCAAGATTTCACGACAAAAACGGAAGGTTTTTGTTCTAGTTCAAGAAAAAAATATCAAACCTACCTCTGCTCAGCTTGGCTTCTAGTTCAGAGGTTCCTCTGTTAATCAAAAGAGCTGAAATCCACCTTTAATGCTGTTCAGTGGTTAAAGACCACGCTTAAAATGTCCCTGCTCTTGAGGATTTAAATTTAGACCCATAAAGAGGTGCTTGTGTAAAAACCGTCAAGAACATTCAATTTGTTCTATTTGGAGAAAGATTTTACTGGAAATATAAATTTCACTTAAAAATGTTTTATGGGGTACAGAGGTGGAGAAACCATCTAAAGAACGTAACTGTTATTTCTGTGAACTAAGGGTGTCTGTGCTCAAGTCAGAACCTGCTGGTTCTTTTCCATCTGAAGTCTTCATTCTCTCCTCGTGTTAAGTTAGTCACCTCCACAGCAACTAATTGAAATATCCCAAAGGACTATAACCTTGCGTGAGGAGTCACAGGGAGGAGCACATCAAATTCTAAAACTGTAAAGTTTCTTTATCCAAGTTTCTCTAATAATAGTGTTGTACCTAAAAATCGATCAGATGTTATAACAGGGGTTGTTAACACAACTTCCTTGAAATGGCAAGTCTTCCAGTGTCTGTGCTATATCAAGATTTCTAGGTCACATATCCTAAAAAGCAACAATGTCACACAGGAGTAAGGAGATGTCAAGTTTGTTTGCTTGTTTTTTTATGGTGAGTTTTCTATGAAATATATCAGGTTTGTCACCAATATCCATCACCAAACCATTTTGGCAAATAAAAAAGCTGATTTCCTTTTAACATTCATAGAATATATCAGGGTTGCAAAACCTAGATGCCTACAGGAGCTAAGCATTGATATAAAATGGGAAGATATGTCAAGGTGTTAGGGTCTTATTGGTACCAACTGGTTGTTGCCATTCACCAATGCTGGTCCAGTATAACTAGATCATTTTTTCCCCTCTCACAAGAAGCTGAAAATCTAAACTTTGAGGCAGGATTGTCTAGGTTTAAAACTTTAGCGACCAGTTCAAAAATTTTTAAAACTCTGCACCAGGTCAAAAAAATGTGTATGGCCCAGACACAGTGGGTGGGCTGCCATTTTTATGACTTCAGGTGTAAAGCAACACCTGGACTATAACTAAAGGAAATAATGAACAAAGTTAATGGGGCCATTCCCTGAGTTTACAGTTTCTGTGTGGCATTTAAAAGCTGCTTCGAGTTCATGCTGTCCCATCTCTGATACGGACAGGTCAATGTGTTTCCTGGTATGCGAAGGGAAACAGTGGACGTTCGAAAGTGAGGGGGCAGGGTGGAACTTTGAAGGGGTCCAAATGGTAGGGGTGAATTGCTCTTCTAATATCATTCTAATAACGTAACTCATTAGAGGAAAGTCAAACACATCCTATTTACTGGAAAGAGCATAAGTAACGTGTCGCAATGGACACATGGAGGCCGTTACCTAATTCTGCCATGGACACAGTTGGGGAAGTCTCTCCGTTGGTGAAAGAACAGTAGGGAAAGAAGCCTGATGCTGGTGTGTAGTCACATATTGGTTCTGGTTTGATTCCATTGATGTCAAGACCTGACTGGTCTGGGGAAGGCTGTATGTCCAGGTAGAAGCTGCTGACGGCAGAGTCTGCCTTGCTCCCCTCCGGGGTGTGCCCATCAATGTAGTTGCTGAGGTCCTCGTGAAGCTCGGTGAGCCCGTTGGCCGAGATGTTGTAGGTGGGAGTCAGCGGCTCGGCCTCTCCAGGCTGCTGTTGGTGGTCTCGCTGCTGCTGCTGCATCCGGTGTTTTTGTACTTCTGCGTACAAGCTGTCTCTTTGCTTTTTTGACATCCGGCCAAATTTTACAGCTGGAAAAGAAAAGCCAGACCACACCATATACAATATGCTTTTCTTTATTATTCTCTCTAGCATGCATTGGGGGTTCCTTTTAAGTCTCAGACAATCTCAATCAAAAAACCACATCGCCACAAAAATAAGGACATGATCCAGAGGTGAAAACGGTCCCACCCCACACAGGCTTGCTCCACATCCCAGAGGAGATA
>CM052797.1:42341677-42356954 GCA_028533885.1 Nasua narica
CCATTGCCCATTTCCTGGCCTCCAGTCTCCTCCTGTGTTTACTTGCTCGGTCAAGGGACCAACTTCATCCCAGTTATTCAAGGCAGAATGATAGGTTTCATTTCATCCCTGCCTCCTCCCCTCCCACACCCATGCAGTCACCATATTAGGCTGTGTCTTGCCATCTTCCTAGTTCTCAAATCCTTTTACTCTTCTCCATCTTTACTGCAATTTTCTCAAGTTTACATGCGTACCATCTCCCAAATTGGTTATTATATAGCCTCCCAATTGGTCTCCCTGCTTCCATTCACATTCCCTCCAATCCATTTTCACACAGTTACTGGAGACCTCTTCTCAAACATCAACCTTATCCGATGGTCACTTCCTTGCTTCTTAGCCTTCAATGGCTCCCTACTGATGACCAGGCTACGACCACCTGTCCAGGCAACTCTCTCCTACATTCAGTCCTCTTCTCAAAGTCACACGCTGGCCACGCTTGAACTGTTGTGTTGACAGTTCCTCCAAGGGCAACCTCCCAATTCTCCCCCCTCCACTTCCAGAAGCTCTCCCCTTCTTTTCAGGATCCACAGAGATAAGCACTTTCTCTGACTTTGCCCCACCCAAGGCTGGTTGAGGGGCCCCTCCCACGTGCACCCGTATGGCCAGGCCTCCCTCACTGATTGCTTTGTTTCTTTGCTTCCAGGAGCTAACTCAGTACTTACAGAAATCAACAAATGCTTGCTGAATGAATGACCAGAGGGTAAAATGATGGTACTGATTAAAAACTGTGGTGACAATCATATGCTGAACACCTATTCAATACCAGGCACGGTGTAGGACACTTGCCAAACATTACTGATCTCCGGTTCACATCAACCTTGCAAAGCAGGTATTTCTCTGTTTTACAATGAGAAAATTCAAGTGGGGTTGAGAGAGGTTAAGCCATGTGTTCAAAGTCACACAGCATGTAAGGGGAGGAGGCAGGATTTGAATCACTGAACCCTGGGTGCATCGTATTCCAAATGCCAGAGACTTCTTAATACAGTCCCCAAAAAGCATCAAGACAAGCACGTGGGGCAGATCGAACTGAACAAGGTAGACAACAAAACCAAACAAACAAGCCCCAAAGCCCCACTATTCAGCTCTGTAATCCAAGTTCCATATAATGGTTTAGACACAGGAGAGGGAGGCGACATTTCACAGAGCATCAAATACCACGTTTATATACGGGTAGGAAAATATTTTCATCTGCTGGATCTGCTTAATAAAAGCTTTGAAATACATTTTCTATCGTTTTCTGTCGGTGTTATTAATAGTTTTCTATCGCTGTTATTAATAGTTTTGCCCAGAAGTGTAGGTTGGCTAGACAGAGAACTAGGGGTGTGGTTGGGAAGGTGCTCAGCAGGTCTTGCTCTGAGCGGGGCTCCCCTCCTGTTTGGGGCTCCTTCTCAGTAAGGCAGAGGCTGAAATGCTGATCTGATGTTTGGTCTTTTGACAATTTTCACTTAATGAATTGATTCCTACAGTTCATTAACATACCCACTTCCACTTCTGTATACACATATGTCTTAATTAGCTGTTCATTGGCTGTTTAATTACAAGAAAACAGCTGACAGCTGCCTTGCTGAATTCTAATGGCAGACGCTTGGAACGGCTACACATTTGCTTTTGACAACCAAGATTTATTCATAACGCTATGATTTATTATGAATGTTCCTATGCCTGCCTGAATTATTGTATTTTCCAGTACAACTATAAAACTGGAATTTGGGTGTAGGGGCTGTATGTCTCCCTCTCACAGCAGAGAATCCCTTCTGTGAACGATGAACCGTCACACATTTATTTCTCTGGGGAATTTTCTGTTGAGAATATTCAGAAGTATGGGGGAGGAGAGAAGAAATATCTTTGGATACACATGGGTAGAGAGTTAAGTAAAATTAGGGAAGAAAATAACTGTCGATTTAATTTTACTGAGGGATAAGGACAGGGCATGAATAGATTGAAATCAAGAAGCAGAGGAAATGATAGAACTAAAAAGGGGGGGCAGCAATCATAGTCCTCAAGGAAGCAAATGAAGAAGGGCATTTGTTCTTTCGGAAAGAAGAGGCAAGCTCATTCGCAAAAGTTTAGCTGGTACGGCTCTCCACTCATACAGCCGGCAGCAATAAATCATGGAATCATAGATCTTCTGAACTACTCTCCCCTTCAGTAATGACTGGCCTCCCTGTAGAATTGTATGTGCAAATGATCTCTGATTAAAGCTGACCTCGCGTGTCATATTTGGTAAGTGTAGATGTCTGCTTTGCCATCCTGTGATCTGCCACACTCAGACTCAATCCAAATGAACACATTCCACAGCAGTGATCCCAGGCAAACATGAGGAGCCCTGCCCCGAGCCATCCCTACTGACAAGGCCAGAAGCCCAGCATTGTCTATGAGCTGAGGAAGGACTGCGACATGGTTAAGACCAAAACAAAGCAACAGAAAATACCGGAAAAAAAAAATCCAAATCATCTTGATGTACGTTGGGGTTTCACACATTCTACTACTTGTGCATCTCATCACAGGACTGGTAGAGGGAACGAAACGAAATTTT
The DNA here is from genome assembly GCA_028533885.1 of Nasua narica. NCBI lineage: Eukaryota > Metazoa > Chordata > Mammalia > Carnivora > Procyonidae > Nasua > Nasua narica. The sequence continues at coordinate 42,344,253 of CM052797.1, forward strand.
TTTCTTATCACCTGGTATATAATGGAACTGAAACTGGATGTCACAGGATGCAGTAACAGCCACATCTAATTTTCATATTAAATGGCTAGCTCTAATATTGGGGTCAGGGGTTATAAAACATTAAAATAAAAATGTTGGGCATGAATATATCCATGCTGAAGAGCAGATAAAAAAATGGGTCCAAATCTAGTGACATTTCACGACTGAAATAAAAATATAAGAATCCTCTAAGAAACAATTTAAGCCTAACTGGAATATTTATGGACATTTCTTTTTGATCTAATACATATAAACCTCCAGAAACTGCTTTAACTCTTTCAGGAAAAAGAAAAAGGGGAAAAGTACCAATTTTGCATTCTGGATATCTTGGAAAAGGCTTTTTTTTTTTTTTTTAATTTATTTCACAGACAGAGACACAGCAGGAGAGGGAACACAAGCAGGGGGAGTGGGAGAGGGAGAAGCAGGCCTATTCACTGAGCAGGGAGCACCATGCGGGGCTCGATCCCAGAACCCTGGGATCATGACCCAAGCTGAAGGCAGACGCTTAACCTACTGAGACATCCAGGCACCCCAAGGTTTTTCACTGTTAATCTCATACAGCACATTGGTTCCCCCCCCCCCCCAGCCTTTTTGTTTTGTTTTTTGTTTTTATTTAAATTCAACTTAGTTAACATATAATATATCATTAGTTTCAGGGGTAGAATTTACTGATTAATCAGTGTTTCATCAGTTGCATATAACAGCCATTACCTCAAGTGCCCTCCTTAATGCCCATCACCCATTTAGCCCATCCCCCCCACCTCTCCTCTAGCAACCCTCAGTTTGTTCTCTAAAGTTAGGAGTCTTGTATATTGTTAATGCAAAAGAAACTTCTCCAAATTCTCCCTTCATAAGGTGGAAAAGGAAATTTTGCCTAAGACATCATCTTAAGTGTATTAATTGATGAGTAAATATTTGACAAACGAATGCTACTCTATTCTTACCCTATCAAGAGCAAAAGGTCTTAAATATAATTAGAAATCAATCCTATCAAGCCTAATACTTGATTATACATTATATTTTAAAAATTATAGGGACGCCTGGGTGGCTCAGTGGGTTAAAGGCCTCTGCCTTAGGCTTGGGTCATGATCTCGGGGTTCTGGGATCGAGTCCCGCATGGGGCTCTCTGCTCGGTGGGGAGCCTGCTTCCTCCTCTCTCTCTCTCTCTGCCTACTTGTGATCTCTCTCTCTGTCAAATAAATAAATAAAATCTTAAAAAAAATTATAATTAAGGGGCACCTGGGTGGCTCAGTCATTAAGTGTCTGCCTTCAGCTCAGGTAATAATCCCAGGGTCCTGGGATCGAGACCCTCATCAGGCTCCCTGCTCAGTGGGAACCCTGCTTTTCCCTGCCCCACTCCCCCTACTTGTGTTCCCTTTCTCACTTTGTCTCTCTCTGTCAAATAAATAAAATCTTAAAAAAAAATTATAATTGAAATTGTAGATCCAAAACGTCTAAAGGGTATACGTAAAAAATTTTCTAATGTGAGATAAATTTTCCATCATCATCATCTGAGCAGCCACTGTATCTAATGATAAAGCTAGGAACGGAAGTGAAATGAAAAATAGGGCCATTTCTCAAAGGAAACCTCAACCAGTATCATTTTTCTATAAACACTTCAGCATTTTTATTCACTTTGAAGACTGAACCTCAACCCTAACATCCACAGCCTCTTGTTTTATTTCTGGACTTTTCCTCTGGCTGCCCATTCCATGGCCTGGCCCCTTCTCCCAGGCAGGCCTGCCTCAGCTTACCCCACACTCTCTCCTACTGTTCACTCATGGCTGGGACTAAATTCTGTTTCAAGAGCTCAGAAACAACTTTAGTGACCGACCTAAGCTCCTGCAGGCCCAGATTTTAGGTTTTTCTGAAATGCAATATTCAAGGCATGACCAAAGTTGGTACACTGTTCCCTCATTATTTCAAAAGAACACGTAGGGGCTCCTGGATGGCTCAGTTGGTTAAGCCTCTGACTCTTGGCCCAGGTTGTGATCTCAGGGTTGTGGGATTAAGCCCCAGGAAGACTCTGTGCTCAGCATGGAGTCTGCTTAAGACTCCAACCCTCTTTCTCTGACCCTACTACCCCATGCTCGAATGCACATTTTTTCTTCTTTCTCTCAAATAATCTTAAAAAAGAAGAAGAAGAAGAAAGAAAGAACAAGTACCTTTCTAATAAAAAACCTTGGTATAATAGAGCCTTTAAAAATTTGGTAATGGCCTACCCTTCCTTATTTTCCACTCTCCACAGAAAGTGACCCCTTGCTTCAGTTGAACTGGGTTATATGTTGTCCCTAAAAGACAACCAAGACTTCCCCACCTCCAGGTTCTTGCTCCCTCGTGGGTATGTGCTGTTTGTGACACACCGTAGATTGTAGCTTTTCTCCAGGACTTAGTTATTTTTTTATAACATATTTTTATTTATTTATTTATTTGACGGGGGGGGGGGGGAGAGAGAGAGATCACAAGTAGGCAGAGAGGCAGGCAGAGAGAGAGGGAGAAACAGGCTCCCCGTTAAGTGGGGAGCCCGATGCGGGGCTCGATCCCAGGATCCTGGGATCATGACCTGAGCTGAAGGCAGAGGCTTTAACCCACTGAGCCACCCAGGCGCCCTTATACATATTTTAAATACACTTCATTGAGGCATAAATTAGATACAAAAATGCACCATTGTGAAGAACCCACCTTGATAAATTCTGACAGTGTGTACACCTGTGAAACTACCACCACAATTAAGACGGAACATTGCCACAAGCTACACAAAGTGTCCTTCTCTGAGCAGTCATTCCCTACCTCGGTTCCAGGTTACTGCATCTGCTTTCTGCCATTATAAATTTAAAATTTAAAATTTTTGCTTCTTCAAGAATGATATATAAATGCAATCAAATAGTACTTATTCTTTTGTTTCTGGTTTCTTTCATTCACTATAATGTTGTTTTGTGCACATATCTACATCTTCTCTTATTGCTAAGCAGCACTCCATTCTATGGATCTTATTCTTTTATCCATTTTTCATTTGATGGGCATTTGGATTGTTTCCGGTTTATGGCCGTTATGAATAAAGGTGTTACAAATATTCATCTAAAAGTCTTTCTACAACAGGTGCTTTTGTTTCTCTTGGGGAAACACCTAGGATGGGTCGTTAGGTCATATGTTAGGTTGATAACTTATCATAGTCCCATCTTTTTTCAAAGGGGCTGTACCATGTCACAGCCCCCCAAGTCACGTAGGAGACTGGAAGATTTGCCAGTCTCTCTGCATCATCATGTTTATTATAGGCAGTGTTTTTGCTCTTCTTCTTGTTTTGTTCTATTTCAATTTTAGCCTTTGAGATGACCATGTCATGGTATTTTACTGCAGTTTTATTTACATTTCTCTAATGATTAAAGATGTTGAGAATATAGCCACATGTTCAATGGTTCCTTGATCAGCTTTTGTGAAGAGATTGTTCAAGTTATTGTTCCTTTTATTATTATTTTTGTCCTTTTATTTTAAAATTTGTTGGATTTTTCTTTTATTTCTTCCAATATATGGCTTGCCTTTTCATTTTACTAATGATATCTTTTGAAAGGTACAAGTTTAAAAAAAAGGTACAAGTTTTTAATTTTGATTAAGTCCAATTTGTTCTTTTTTAAAATAAGGTAAGGACTTGAGTGTGTGGTCTGAGCAATATTTGTGTGTCTCCTGTTACAAAAATATATGATTTCCTGTAGAAATATTATAGAGTTATGTTTTATGCTTAGGACATTCATTAAGTTATTTGCTTTCAGTGAGAGGTATAAATGTGAAGTTAATTTTTTTTTTCATATGACTATCCAGTTGTTCCCCAGCAATATTATTTAAATGACAATCTTTTCTTCATTGAATTCAACTGGCATCTTCATCAAAACTTAATTGGCCTTAAATGCACAGATCTCTTTCTGAACCTCCCCCTCCCTTTTAAAAGATTTCTTCTGGTTTATTAAACCTAGGATTTAGTTCTTGCATTGCCCCCTGCAGACCTCCTCTCTACAACTAGACTATAAACTGCTTGATGTAGTCAGGTCTTCTATGTCTCTGGATCCCTTACGGTGCTTATATAGTGCCCGGCACTTATATAGTGCCCAAGGCGGTGCTCATATTTTATTTATTTATTTATTTGTTTGTTTGTTTGTTTAAAAGATTTTATTTATTTATTTAACAGAGAGAGAACACAAGTAGGCAGAGAGGCAGGCAGAGGCGGAGAGAGGAGCAGGTTCCCCGCCGAGCAAGGAGCCTGACGCGGGACCCGATTCCAGGACTCCGGGACCACGACCTGAGCCCAACCAACTGAGCCACCCAGGTGTCCCCATATTTTTATTTTTAATAGCACAGTCTACATAACAAATAGCAAAGGGTTACAAAAAAAATCAAGACTGGACCCATACATGTTCTGGAAATGATATCTGACTAGAGCAGCATGACTCAAGCATTTGGAATTTGGCTAGCAATGATTCTAACAGCAGCCAACACTTACTGAGTGATTGCTGTATGCCTGAAACTTTTCTCGGTGCGTTACCTAACTGGGAAGTAACTACAGTGTCTATCCTCATTTTACAGATGGGGAAAACATAGACACAGAGAGGTTGGGTAGATGCTCATGCCGGTAAAGCAGAACTGGGCTTCAAACCCAAGCAGTCAGGTTCCAAATTCAGAGTATAAGCATGCCACAATACTGTCTCTCTACAGGGAAGCAAAGAGGACTTTGAGAGGGTAGGCTGGGAATACCCAGGAACCAAAGAAAAGAGCTACCAAACTTGCATCATTTTTGAGGTTTATGTGCAATGCTTACCTGAGCAAATATGTGGTAAAATAAATAATCATTTCAGCAACTAAATAGGTTCTTTGGTTTCTTATGGTTTCAGGTGGTTGACTTTAAAATGCAATTTAAAATACATTCACGAAATGATGAGCTCGGAAATGACTGAGTCACTTTCTTTTCATTAGGTATCTATTTATATATATAATTAGAAATTTGCTGTATGTCTAGCGATCCTACTACAGAGATAAATTATTTATAATTTATGATGCTATAACCACCCTTACCTGGTTAGAGCATGATAAATCATTAACATCAACAGCAAAAGCAGAAGTCTCTTGACTTCATCACAGCCAGAAGTAAAAATATTAATTACAGCAGAGGGAAACTATAATTGCAGAGCAAATACTATATGCATCAAATATAAACACATATCACTGTTTAGGTCCCAGACAAGGCCTAGACCCAATCTATTAATAAAATTAAGTTGTATTTGTTTGTTTCGGTGGTTTCTGTTGTGTAAGGTCAATAGGACAGAAACAAAGAGCCACAGATAACCAAAACACACTTTGGCATTGGGGCTGTACAAGATCGGAGAGGGAATCTAGAAAAATGACAACAATAAAATAACAGATGCCCTTTGCTTTCTTATGGCTTTAATTTCCGTCATAAATAAACATCAGGGGTAAAAAGAAAATACGGATTGTGTCTGCCTATGTAAGCCCAGGGGTTCTCAGACAGTCCCGATCTCATTGAACAGCATGTTGTTCATGAATCTTTTGCACTGTGGCCTTATTTCACACAAAGCCACCCTCACCCCCATCCCAGCCCTGCCTCAGACACCCATCTGAGGTGTTCACTTCAGTCGGCACCTAAAACCACACGTGGCATTCCCAAAAGCCTCAGAGAGAGTAGTCAGTTTCACGGGGCAGAATGAAAGGCCACCTGGTTAATGCCCAGGCCCCTGTCTACTGAAGAGCATTAACTAGACGAAATGCAATGCACAGTCAAGTTTGCTCGGAACGTCCGCTAGGGGGCCCTGCTGTCTGTACACGCTTCACCAGGAAAGGCTGTGCCGTCTTGCACCTGGAGGAGAAGGTTTGGGTGAGAGTGAGGGGTGACAGGGCCCAGCCACATCTGCTGAAGTAATTCTGAAAGTCAACGGGATGACAGTTGTCCCAGGATGGCATCAGCCAGGCAGCTAATTTCATTTTGTTGACTTTTATTCACTTAATTGATTAATTTTGAGGGAGGGGAAGTTGAGGAAGTGCAAGGACATCATTATTTTTCTCTTGGTAATCTAGAATCTGAGGCCCTGAGGGTTGCTATAAAGAGGGACAATTCAAAATCCCCTTTCAGGGATGCCTGGGCTCAGTTGGTTAAGCATCTGCTTTCCCCTCAGGTCATGATCCCAGGGTCCTGGGATCGAGTCCCACATTTGCTCCTTGCTTAGCGGGGTGCCTTTCTTCTCCTTCTGCCTGTCACTCCCTCTGCTTTGTGCTCTCTCTCTCTGACAAATAAATAAATAAAATCTTAAAAAAAAAAGTATGTTTGGTGGTATGCTCAAGTACCCCCAAGATGGGATCGGTATGAAATATCTGTACGTGTACAAAGCAGCACATGTGATAATGAGTAACAGTAAAACAAAGACTTAAGGAAATTACAAGGCAAACTTCTCTGAAGTCACTCAGTAGTTATTTGTGTCTGAAGGTGATTTTGTATTTTGTGACATTATATTTTCTAATTTCACTGAAGGAAAGCTTACTAAATGCATGGATGTTATTTTATTTTTATTTTTATTTTTTTGCTGCAGCCTCAAAATCCCTTAGGGCTAATTCAGGCCTGGTTCAGTGGCAATCAGCTGTCTCAGAGGCCACCTGCATGTTTAAATAGCTTCTTGCCTGTTTGTTTTGCACTATTTTATCCTGTAAGGCCCTTCCAATATAAGCAGGTGGATTTAAATCTTAATAAATTGAGATTTGAATAACAGAGACAATTTGGGTTTGGAGGTCCTGAATGATTAGGATAAATATCTCTCTTCCCATTCCCAAATTATGCATGTGCTGTAATGCATTGCCCTCGATCAGCAACAGTAATAATTAAAATAGTAACAACAGCAATAAGATAATATTTAGGTTGAAACAGCACTTTTCAGTTTATAAGGACTTTCATGTACAGTTTTTCATTCTATCCTCGGATAGTTTTAAGAGGTAGGAAGAACATGTATAGTTACGCCTAATTTATAGATGAAGAAACTGAGTCACTAAAAGATTAAGACATGCCCACAACAAGAGGGACACGTGATGGCACTAGGACCAGAACCCAGTTCTTTCCAATGGCTTTGGAAATTTGGCCAGATTTATCAACATATGTGTGCCAACAATAAGACTTCCAATCACATTCTGATTAAACTATTAGAAATACCTTCTTATAAAGCTTGTAGCAGGGGAACTACAGAAATTCGGTCATTTCTTTCTTTTTTTATAATTTTTAAAAAATATTTTATTTATTTATTTCGCACAGAGAGAGAGAGAGAGAGAGATCACAAGCAGGCAGAGAGGCAGGCAGAGAGAGAGGGGTGAAGCAGGCTCCGTGCTGAGCAGAGAGCCTGATGCAGGGCTCGATCCCAGGACCCTGAGATCATGACCTGAGCCAAAGGCAGAGGCTTTAGCCCACTGAGCCACCCAGGCACCCCCAGAGTCATTTCTTTTTTAAAAAAGATAACCAAAGGGATTGTTCATCAGTTCCATCAATTCTAGGTTTGGAAGTGACAAACAAGCAATGCTCAAATACTTTTCTTTAGTCTCCTGTTATTTTGATGGAAGACATAAAAATATATATGACTGGCTTAATTGTAATTTAACACCAAAAGATTTATTCTTCCAAATGCCGAGGAGTTGAACTTTCAGACATAGGAGAAGTCACATCACAAAGATACGTTCTAACATTAATAGAAACAACAACAACAATTAAAAAGGCTTACCTTGCAGCCTTCACATGTAATGACACCATAATGGATTCCTGATGATTTGTCTCCACAGATCTTGCAAGGAATAATTTCAATTTGAGCTGCAACAGAAGCACGCAACCAGTTAATTACATTTTCTTTTAAACACCTTATAAAAGCGTTCCCTGATCAGCATTTGTATAGTGAAAACTAATAACCTGCTAAACATTATACTGCATTAACTATTCATTGCTGAACTGTGAGGGTCCCCCTAGAGCCCTGGACTAAATTATGGCTGCTCGTTATATAATAGCTTTCGGGTTATTAAAATGGGTCATTTGAGAAGGTGTTTAAGAACCCACAAGAAGACTGGAATCAGCATTTCAAAGCCTTCAAGAACTGGAGAGCTCGCAGTTTAGGCCTCAGAGCAAAGCAGATACTACGATGTTTCCTCCGATCTCATTTTCCATCATTATTTTTAAAAGGTCATAAATCTGTCGTGGCTGAGCATTGTAGCTCCACCAGTAGGGGAAAAAATATACTCCAGAAGGTCAAGACTACTTAGGAAAATGATTCCATTCAAAATATTAATAAGTTATATATGCCGGCAAGTTAAGAATGCCTTAATCATCTTTTTTAATTAATGTAGTTGGCATGTGTTAAAAATCAGTCCATTTGTGTATGATCAAAACCTTTCAACCATAAAGTTAATATCCTGCCTGAATTTAATATTGGTGAATCCTAACGAATAGTATATGTAGTTTTCAGTTCTTTATGTTAGAAACTGATTGCCTGGTACAGTGTGCATGTTTCTAACCAACTGATCACTTGAAGATGCCTCATGTTGGAAGACCACCCAATGTCTAACAGATATCACACCAAAGTTCTCAAATATGACAAAGTACATTTCTAAGCAAACACAGTACACCTTGAGCACAGTTGGTTGGAAAGGACATAAGGAAGGATTTAAAAAATAACCTCAGGAATAATTAGGCAAAACAAAGTTCTTGGCCCACCTATTAAATATGGCTTATATGTGAAATAAAGACCAACACCGAGCTGTATGCATAGGACAGCAACGTTCACCAGTGTACCTGGAATGTTCCATTACACTGTTTTATTTTCCACAGTTTTCACTATGGATATCACGTCAGATTACTAAATCACACACACAAACACAATTCTAAGACCGTAAGTGTACTTCATTTTCATACAGCCCCTACCTAGCCCCATGCCTTACACAAAGCAATGACTTATCCAAGGACTATGTTGTACTTTGTAAGTAACACACACATACACACAGCACACTCTTTCTTCCAGTGTGATCCCATATCCTGGAATAATCCCCATAACCACTTACTCTGGATTTGATGTAATGTTTGTATTCAATATTCAGAAACATTATACATTAAATTACTGGATTTAACCTCATTATAAACCATGTGTACCTGCTAACTTCCTTTCCAGGGGACTAGTACAAGTACTGTGATGGCTTTTAGGGAGTGCAGGCTATTCTAGAAGGAGAGTACCTTTTCATGTCTATCACTTTTTTTTTTAGATTTATTTACTTATTTTAGAGAGTTAGGGGGAGAAAGAGAGAAAGTGAGCAAGTGTGGGGTGGGGTCGGTAGGGGCAGAGAGAGAGGGAGAGAAGGGACAGAGAATCTTAAACAGACGCTACTCTGAGCACGAAGCCTGACGTGGGGTTAGATCTCATAAACCTTAGCTGAAATCAACTGTCGGATGCTTAACTGACTATGCCAGCCGGGCTCCCCTCACATCAGTCACTTTTCATGTTGACATAGTGAGCTTCATTGTCCAGTTAAAGACTGCTCAAAATTTCACATCCAATATATTTTTCGTAATGGGTAAGCTTTCTAATACCTCAATAATGGTGTCTTAGTATACTGTCTATTCTGAGTTCCACGGCCTAATGTGTTGTAAGGTTGCATTAAACAAAACAATAATTTCTAAGTCTGCCTCATCTAAGTGTCTTGTTCGATTTCTTCAAGGAAATTCTTTATGAAATCTGAACTCTAATGATGCTTCACATTGATAGCCCCTCTGATATTTTTAATATAGTCAAGGTCCAGTTTTGTGTCACATACTGTCTGCAGCTTTAGATAGAGTTACGTCCAACATTTTTGAGGCACAAAAGCCACACAGTGGTACAGACATTCTGAAAGGTGCTATCAGCTGAGAGTGACGGCCTGGATTTTCCCACAGGAATTAACTAGTCTGTAATGAGAACCAGCCTCCCCCACCCCAAGCCCTAAGGAATAGAATAATTAGGCAACATAAAGTACTTGGACCATCTATTAAACAAAATTTATATGTCAAATAAAAAGACCGACACTGAGCTGCTTTTGCTTATGTCTTACCTCAAGCCGTAATCACAGAAATCAGACACAAACTTCGCTAAACCCTGTAGTTTAAGTCAGCATCAAAACGATGTGAGGCAATTAGAGCAACCTCGGTGCTGAACTCAAGGCCTTTCAAGAGTTACTTTCCTTCCAGCCTAACAATGGAGAGATCAAGCACATCTATTTATTTAGCTCTTTATAAGATATGAAGGCCCTGGGCAGACCGTATTGGGAACGCTGAGTAAAACTATCTAGATCGAATGGAGAATAATGTATTGCTGTTCATTCTGGCTGGGCTCCTAGTGGATTATGCATGAGAAATGAAATGATAATATTTAAGGCAGGACCAAAATGCCTGCCAATGTCTGCTGTGATCCTACAAGTGATATGGAGAGCTGGCATGAAGGGGTCTGTTCATGATGGTGGTGACCCTGGGATCATAGCCTGGTGCTCCCACCTTTGGAATAACTCACGCCCTGGCTGCAGGGGTGGGAGGTGATGGTGGAGGGGTAGGGGGAAGGTAATTGTAGCACAGATCCAGAGTCTGGTGCCAACTACTGCATAGGACTGGTGGCCTGAGTCAGGCTCCCAAACTCAGCCTTCCTTGGCTCCCGGGGTCTCTGCGTCTCAAGGGCACTCAAGCTGAGATTATTTCCCAAGATTTATGGAGGTTAAGATACTTGGTAGGAATGGACTCGCTGCAGACTGACCTGTAGACTGAGCCTCGACCTTTGACCCCCACTGTGTTTGTGCTTTGTTACCGTGGACAATGTTGGCCAAAGAATGGGAATTAGAAAAGCTTCACTAGGAATCTCATGGTTAGGTGATGGGAGGGTTCTCCAAAGCAAAGTTTAAGTATTCTGACTGGTCCAGATTAAACCATTCGACTAGCTTACCCTCTGGGTTGGCTCTCTTATCTCAGAAGACAATTTGAGTTACAGTGCTCTTTAGGAAATGATTAAAATCCACCTGCTCCAAAAAGCAAACTCTCTGAATGTGATCTGATCACATGTGTTGATATTTCCAGAAAGTAAACATTTGCAGATTGGACCAGGGCACTTACTCAACCTTCCATTTAATCCAACAATGCACAAAAGCCACTTCCCTCTACCTTTTAGTCAATTCACAGAATTCAAATGTGTATCAATGAGGAAAAAAAAATGCCTTGCAATATTTTTTTTCAAAAACAAAGCAGTTTGATTCCTTAAATTTGAGTTCTTAGACTAATAAGAGGGAAAAGGACAAAAGTCCCTTTGCCCTTTGCTTTCTATCCCTCAGGCTTTTTCATTTTCTAACAGGCAGTGTTGTTTCTTTTCAAAATAATCTTCTTTTAACACAAATTATGAGTCTTGGCCCATATATATACTGCGCACATTAACTCAGCCAGAATTTCAAAGGATGAGTTCTGTCAGACACCACTACTGTCACAAGTATATTGATTAAATTAGTCCACATACATATTCATCACAGCAAAGAGGTTTATTGTGTAGCAGAATATCTGAAGCAAGACGCACACATATAATCATGAATTGGCTTAACAATGCACAATCTTGCTATGAAAAATTCTAATTTGCCCACATTTTCGGCTCTATTGCCTAAATAATTTGCTCTCTCATGCACCCTCAGTGATTCAAGCACGCTCTCCACACCTGCAGAGGCAAATTTCTGCAGTTTCAAGGAGCTGACAACAAGTGGCAGCGGGGAGTCAGGAAATCCTGGAATGCAAGTGTGCTAATAATTAGCCAAGTGGTCCTTGGGCTGGGCTGTCATTTAGCATTGTACTTCAAAAGGTTGGCTTTTTAGTTTTAATTGTAAAAGGGACAAGAACATGGACAATGGCATTCTTGACACCTCATTTACTCCTCAGGACCCTTTTTGGGAGATAATCTTGGTCCAGAGAAAAACACCCATTCTCCCAAAGAATTAACAAGTACAATTGTACAAGAGTTGTACCCATTCTATGGGTGAAAGGTGATGCCATGATAATCTAATGAATTTATAATAACCAATAATATGCAACATGTATTTGGGCTTATAATGTGCTAGGTATTATATCCATTCCTCCAGTCCTATGAGGGAGGGGCTACCATAATAATCATTATTACTTGCAGTTTTCAGATGAGAAAACGGAAGCTCAGAGAGGCTAAACAACTTGCCCGAAGTCAGAGAGAGAAGAGGTAAGGCTGGGATTTGGACACATTTTGTCTTTTTGTTTGACTCCATAGTTTTTCTCCCTTTCCCACCGTACTTTACAGCCAAGCTAAATTGCTCCAATAACAACATCAGGAACAGACTGCTATTAGTATGCCACCATTAACCAAGGATGCAAAGGACACAGCACAAATAATTTGGTTAGACTTACATAACTACTCAGAACTGATGTCAAGACATCTTTCTGAGAGTTACTTATTAGTACATTATAACTGTAAGTAATCATCATCGCTTCTCGGCCTTTTGGCTAAGATCAAGTGTAGTAAGTAATCATCAACCTTCTAGACCGTTCTTCTCCATTTTACACAATTCCAAGTACAGTTTTTGACCTTAAGATGACTGATGCCAGTTTTTAACAATTTTTAAGGC
>CM052797.1:42357454-42389397 GCA_028533885.1 Nasua narica
AAATTCTGTCCAGTCAGAGAGGAAACAGATTTTTCATACAGAGGAATAGTAGATGGCTTTGATTTTTGGATCCAGTTCTACCTAGAACCATGTACAAAACACCTAAATTGGGGCACCTGGGTGGCTTAGTGGGTTCAAGTCTCTGCCTTCAGCTCAGGTTATGAAATCAGGGTCCTGGGATCCAGCCCCAAATTGCGCTCTCTGCTCAGTAGGGAGCCTGCTTCCCCTTCTTTCTCTGCCTACTTGTCATCTCTCTCTCTCTGTCAAATAAATAAATAAAATCTTAAAAAAAAAACAACACCTAAATTTAAGGTAATTGACTTTTTACCTCTTTTGGTAACTACCTGATAATCAACTCAACCTTGCATAAAATACTTGAACAGCAAGAGAAGCAGCTTCTCTTTACTCATCAAGTGGGCAAACACTGAATAAATGCTCACTCAATAAAAGATGATGCCATTAATATCAGCAATACAAATACTTCTCTCTGTTTTGTCTTTCCTAATTTAACCTCTCTTTTGCCTTTGTAAACACCAAGACATACTTGTTGTCGAGAATGTGTGGGGTTATATACAATCAGGGACCAAGACAAAGGTAACTGGCCATTTGGCCAGTTATTCTCAGCTGGGATAAGGTTCCTCTAAGATTCTAGAATTAAGTACATTTTTTTTTCAATATTTAAATCCTGAAGATTTTCTATGACCTTGAGATCAGAAATATCTAATAAAAATTTTTCTCTTGAATCTCTCAGTGTGGGTTGACTGTCATTTCCTCTCAGCAGGAAAAAGAATCCATTTTATTTTACTAAGTGGTTAGACTGTGATCTAGGTAAACCCCTAATCACTTTTTCCAACAATAGATGTGTGTGTCCCTGATATTCTTCTGTATAATACTAGACCAAAAAAGTGTCATCTGACTCATAGAACTGTATCTAATCTTTACTCGCTATCAACCTCACTCTAGATATCAATTCCTTTTTTGCCCTAAACGAGAACAACTGTGCCCATTTAGGTTAAATCTTCCTCTGCCTGCAGTTGAGAGCAGTGGGGTCAGCTCTTTGCTTTTATCACTAGAAGTCTGTTTTTCACAACAGAAAAGAACATCTTTAAAACCAAACCAAATCTAGAGATCTTATCTAGTTTCTGCTTCACCCAAAATATCAGAATTACTGCATTTCATGAAATAATCTTACTTTACACAATTACCCCCAAATTCTCATGCCTAACACTCCATTTGGCATCTCTCTTAAACCTCACACCTGCTTATGCATACCTCAAGCTGGCCTCATGGTACAATCTTGGTATTTTAATGCAGAAGCTTTTATTTTTAAAATAGGTGCATATAATGTCACAAAAATAAACAAACCTGGTGACTCAATCACCAGTCCATGGATGGAACAACCTATTGACAGAATTGGATCTTACAGTAAATAGGACATCTGTTTAAATCTATTTGTTTATGGCTTCATATGAGTCTCATCCACTATATGCTTAGCAGATGGCATCAGAGTTTATACTAAATAAATCAATCAAAACATTGTTTGCCTCAGAACCCTCCTTAGAGAGCTAAAATCTCCTGCCTAAAAAGTCAGTCATGGATTGCTAACTTCGACTGTACAATTTCTATGACACCCACCCCAACGGCGCTGCCACAAAAATCAGCTGGACAAACGCATACCGAAGTGGGTCAGAAAAGCAAGAATCCAGGTTACATCACTAAAGTTTACCAGGCCAAGGAATCCACTGCTTCTTTCCATTAGCCTGGATTGTTTTTCTCATCCATTCCTATTCATTGAAGAGTAGATTATGTCATTTAAGAAATATTCTCTAACCAAATCAAGTCTGGATTCATGGCAAAAGATTGAAAATAACTTGTAACTTTAAACGCTGGAAATACATTTACATCCCTCCACAGGAAGCCAAAGAGGACTAAAACGACAATATATCCATAGCCACGGAAACACAGGTTGATGATATGAGAACTTTTTCGGTCCAAGGACCTGGGGTGAGGATGGTAAGAAGGATTATCCCACAGTCCATATTGCCCCCTCTAACCCTGTGCTACTTCCCACTTTAAAAATGTCCCTAGAATTAATAGGGAGAATGGAGCTTTGGACAACAAGCCAGGGAAAGGTCTGGTTTTTATTAAAAATCATAAGCAAATTATTCAGACTTACCAGAAGCAGAAGTGTAGATGTTGTCATATTAATCATATTTAGACTGTAAGATCTTGAAGGATTAGTGACCAACTCCTGGAAGAAAAATTCTGCTGGGTCCTCTACCTCTAATTTCTAGGACATAGCTAACAACCTCTAAACAACCAATATGTCAAGTTCTAAGCCTTCAAATACATCACAGATGTATTTCTGGATTGCAGTTCAATAGTATTTTTTTTTTTTACAATTACCTTTTATGATGTTTTTCTTAGACAACCAGTTCAGCCAGGCATAGGAATGACCAGACAAATGACCTGAGGAGTTTTTTCTGACTTTAACTGCAGGCTCTCTAAACTTGTTTTTTAAAGAAGCATTTCCATTCTTAATTATGTAAGATCAACCAGAGAATCGCTAATGATATCTGCTGATAGCTGATGCACGGTTGTTTTCCAAGTCTGTCCCCATGGGGAGAAAGCAGGAGCTGGTAGCTATTTCTTGTTTCGAAAGGGAGATGCAGTAAAAGACAGAAGAGCCTTGGGGATACTAAGGAGTTGTGAGGCAGGAGGGGAAGGAATGTTCTGACCACGCTCAGAGATAGTCAGATTTACTTTAAGAAGGTCTGAACATCAGACTCAGCATCATTTCACAGACTGTAGTACCTAATAAATGTCATTTTTTCCCAGCAGAATGAAAAGTGTACCACGGGTGTTTATCTCGAAGCCACCTATTATTATGGGAATCATGTACCCGAGAGGAGGCAAGAATGTCGAAGCCATGTGGCGAGAGCACAGGAAGGGGCATGGCACTAGTCTTACTCAACTTTCGGTTTCTGCCCCTATAGTCCAAGGAGCTGCTTTTGCCTGCAGACAAATGTTTCGGAGGACGTTCTATGACTGTCCTGCACAGACTCCTATCGGCTGCCCAGCCTTTGGCCAGGTGTGCTTTTGTCACTTCAGATAGCTTGGGGGAGGGGTGTGACATTACCATCGGAATAAGTGAATTCTTCTCATTTGCAGTAAAAGTGTACCATTCACACACTCTAGTACTTCAGTGTGGCAGGGTTTTGAAAGCCACTTCACAATTGACGGCAGCACATTTCACATCAGATGGAAACACACTCTGATTGCTAACAGCTGCTCTAGGCACATCTTACTGTCACCGCCTGAGCTCAGAAGAGCAGGTCCTTTTTAACACCCATGACTGCCACCATCTTAAATCATCACACACACACACACACACACACACACACACACACACTATATGCCACATGCTCACACACAGGTCCATCCAGCCGCAAATCTTACCACCATTCGCTGGGAACCTGCACGGTCAGACACCAGGGACGCGAAGAGGATACACAGAACCCATGAGCACACCTCATCTCGTTACATTAGCTTCACTGTACACAAATCAAGGATGAAAGTGAAAACTGTTTTAAAAGGAGAAGAAAGGAAAGAGTTGAGTATAACCTTGAACGTCAAGTGCAGAAGTTAAATCTGCAAGTTCTAGAGTCAGGGGGTGAATCCCTGTTCTGTTACTCACTAGCCATCTGAACGTGGGCAGCTTTCTGACTCTCTCTCTGTGCCTGATTTTCCTCCTCTCCTTTAAAATGATTCCTACCTCATTATGAAAGGGTACCCAGGTCAAGTGCCGGTAAAGCCAGTGCCTAGCATATAGTAAGTGCTTAATAAACGTTAGCATTCCCCCTCCTCCTCACGCGTGTTTTAAGAACAGTAGTATCCGGCAAGGGCTGCACCTGGAGTTGAGGGAGCTAGCAGAAGAATGAAGGACAGGTCATTATACTCCTTGTAAATAAAGATACGGTAAAGTTTAGCAGCTTTCTGTTTTGTTTTGTTTTGTTTTTGAGATTGATTTATTTTGGGGGGAGGGGCAGAGGGAGACAGAGAAAGAAAGACAGAGAAAATCTGGAGCAGACTCCCTGCTGACAGGGGCTCCATCGCACAACCCTGAGATCACAACCCAAGCAGATACCAAGATCAAACACTTCACTGCCGGAGCCACCCAGGCATCCCTAGCAGCTTTATTTCTAATGCAGAGGCCTGAGATGAGGAGTAACACTAAAACAGATGTAAAGCAGAATTCAAAGAGACCAGTGTTTATTATGCCAGCGACCCACTTTCTAGGTAAAGCCCATGGCAAGGCTGGCATCTTGGAGAGGTGGTAAGCAGAGGAAGTGGGAGAAGCTTCGAAGAGCTGTGTGGTGAGATAGCAAAAAGACTGAGTGACCTAAAACTACCTGTCAATGAGTGCAGTTTACCAACCCCCTCACCGACCCCCCCACCCCTAGAATCTCTGCCAACATCTTTCTCCAGGGCTCCCCTCCCCTCCCCTCCTCTCAGATACACTGCTGCCCAGGACAGTCTTCCCAATTCAGTCCTGCTATACTATGCTGTGATTTGATGATTACGGGTGAGTTGACCTGTCAATTGTCCAACAGTAGGGACATCTTTTTCATGGCAAGACCCCACAGGTGTCATCTAGTCAGGGAAAACGGAGTAATTCAGAGGGGAAGAGAAGCCCACCTGGCAACCAAGTTGTCTATTCCATCTCATTTTTGGCTTGGGAAAGGGGACATAATGAAATGTTCTCCTCAGGGTCCAGAGGAAAAGTTCTGCCAGAGTTCTTGCCAGAGTTAGAACACTTTGTTTCTATACACCTGCCCACTTTTTTTTTTTTTTTGCCTTATTTAAGAACAAATGTTTACTACTATCGATCAAAAAGCATCCCTTTCAATACCATGCCATCATAGAAGAGACAAGGTGACACAATGCTAACGTGGTGTTGATGGAAAAGAAAGCATTACTTTCTCTGCAAGGTAAACAATTTCAATAGAACGTGCTGGAACAGAGTTAGGTTGTTTATACCCCCCTCCCCAACCCCAGTAACTGTGTGCTTTTGCTTTAAATCCGTAGCATCAAAGCTCTTGGCAAGAAGCAGCAGTCAAGCAAACCTATTTACCATTGTTATTTATTTTTCAAAACAAAGCCTCCCAACAGCCAAGCATTTTAGGACCTCAAGCTACCTCATCCCAAGCTACAAAGGTCAGAGGCATTCGAGGTCAAGGGCCAAGTCCAAGGTCATGTTAAGGACCAAGAAGACACACAGAAGTAACTCCTGAGGCAGGTTCGAGTGGCAGCACCGAAGTGTATGCATCAGACTACAGCCTTCCCTGTAAGATGTTGGGGAACCTATGCCCAGAGCAGTGGCTAGAGTCAGCCCAGTGCTCAGGAAAATCAACCTAATTACTCACCTCGACCTGCCTTTATTCTGATTTCACTGTTATTCAAAGAAACCCAGTGCAGTCACTGAAAGCAATTCCAAGAAATGGAGTTCAAAAAAGGCTATTAAGGCTTAGAAAAAAATCCATTTAAATACGTGTGCAGGCTTCCAGACTGAAAATTCTGAATGGGACAAGATTTTTTTTCGGGTGCATCACCTTGGAATGTTGTTTAAAAAACCAGTCACACCTCAAACACAGCTGCCAATAATCAGAAAGAAAGCCAACACCTCTGAGGAATTACTGTTCATTTAAAACATCCTTTAAAATATATCACCAAGAATAAGTCGGACCATTCCTTATCCATCCCCACCCTCTAAAATCAACAAATAATATTTCCACTGAGGCCAGTTTCCTGTTCTTGGAATCAGTTTTTGAATTGTCAGTTAGCCAAGATGAACTAATAACCATAAAATTTATCAGTGCCACCAGCAAGGCAGGTAACTGTACTAGACAAGTATCAATCCATATCAAAATACTTCCTGAGCATTAATTACTCCCATGTATGACAGAGCAATGCTTTCCCTTTTGCTGGTCTGTTGAGGTAAATGGTGTTCAAGAGGGACATTTCACTGCCCAGTTAGATGGAATAGTTCATTTCAGAGTGAATCTATTATGTCTTTCTTTACTTGGACATTACTAATTAATTTCAAAGAATGTTTTCTTTGGGCATAATTTTACAAAGATTCTTTGAGATCCTAGTTCAAGGCACTTTGTAAAGCATAATGTCCTCAATAAGGCAGAGGGTTCTCAGGAACAGTGAGGGCAGTGATTTTAAAAGGTCTCTCTGATTTTTATATGTGTTACTCCAGGAGCTTTCCTTAACGGTTTTGTTTTGTTTTAGCTTTTAGATTTATTTATCTATTTATTTGAGAGGAGAGAGAGAACACAAGCAGGGAGGAGGGGGGGGGAGGGAAAGGAGAAGCAGACTCCCCAGTGAGTAGGGAGCCCAAAGTGGGGTTCAATCCCAAGACCCTGGGATGATGACCTGAGCCGAAGGCAGACGCTTAACCGACTTAGCCACCCAGGCACCCCCTCCTTAATGGGGTTTTAAGGAAGAGAGTAAGAGAGAGAAAACCAAACTTGAAAGAGGCAATTGGGCTACCTTCAGTTTAACCTCCATCAGGGAGTCAGGAGGCTGGGGAGCCTTCAGTCCTGCAGGGTACCAGTCGCTCATGCTTCTCCTAACCTGACAAAAAGATAGTGGCATCTCCACTCTTGCTGACTTTGCCAAGGATCCACATTTTATTCAACTACAACTGAAAAATAGGGCTCAAGAAAGGAGAAAATGGAAAGCCCCAAGGGCCAACAAACAAATTTCCTAAACCAATGATGCATTTTAACATTCTAGGAATGTAAATTCATATTAACTGTTATTTGAATTTATGTTTGGTCAGGTTAGTGAGAGAGTAATTGCTGAAACTGGAGGAAACTGGTCACACAGACTTCAGCAATGGGCATACACAGCCAGTGGGCCGAGGGATCTGAGGTCACAAGTGGCAGATCTAAGAAGGGTTTCCCCGGGAATGCTGCCACTCACTTCACTCCAGGGAGGCTGTTTCCCACCCCGAACTGCAGCAAGCCAAAACCATCCCTTAGAAGAAAGGTATGGGGACAAGAAAATAGGTCACAGTTCTATACATTCTTCAGCAGCATCTCATAAGCCTTAAAAAGTAAAACTTAGGGAAAACCCATTTTTATTGCCCCCATAGACATGAAACAGCAAAAATAGGATAAAACACGGGTAGTGCCAAAGGACTTCTCACCAGGGAAGCTTCAGTCCCACCACCACCACCACCTCCATCAAATTCCCCATTGAGCCCTGATCTTGAACCCCCACAGCTGAGTCAGTGAGGTCTGCCCAGCCCAGAAACAGGGAGCTTTGTGCCGAGTGCAGAAAAAACACTGAGCGGCCCCACAGCCAAATGGGGTGGCATCTTAGTGATTTCTGAACTGTGGGCTGAAGTCAGAATTCTCCGGTAATCATTATCAGGTTATGACAACGAAAGACCCCATTCTAGGAGTTTCCCTTCTTTCTCCCTCCCTTGGGCTTCCCACACTCACTGCTCGCAGGGCAGCTTTGTCAGTCAGGCAGTAGTAATTCTGACACAGCTGTAACCGTGCACTCTCGGGAGAGGGGTGAGATCTGGCTAGGGGACACGCACTGTGTGTGCGGACCTGTCTCCGTGCTGAGGCAGAGCTGGCCTTGGAATGTCCTTTGTTTTCCTTGTGGCTGCCGTCCGCCATGTTAATTTCCTGGAAGAAGAGAATTAGCCGCTGGTATTTTCTCCCCGCAAAATTAGTGGCACTAGCCTCTCACCCAGAATGACTGGTCCTCAATCAGCGATGCTGTCGTTGTCACTAACTTCTCTGAACTACTTCCACTGGCAACTGCTCGCAGGGTCAGCGTGCCCATAAGGACGAGTTTGTCACTGCGTAGTCATTTTTGTTGTTCTTCTTCTTCTTAAAGAAAAACAGCCTGGCCTGGTTTCTTCTCTTACCTCACTCACCATATTAACCATTGGTTATTTTCAAAAACCAAAGTCGCCCTTCCAGAAGAACAAGGGCCACTCTGGAGGCTAGCTACGGGAGTGGAAAGCCGTTTCAGAAGAGAGATTAGTTTTTGGAAGTGACAGCATTTTTGGCACAGATGCTCAGCCTCCCCAGCGGCCTGCTGTAAAGGGGCAATGTCCACGTGGAAGCATCCCTCCTAGTACATTTCTTAAAATAAAATCAGCCTCATTACCTAATAACGTAAACGACTTTCGGAGGAAACTCTGAGTCTCCTGTTTTATCTCTCCTTACAATACTGTTCAATTGGAGTGGACTTTGTGGAAATTCTGATTTCATTACCACTGCTGTGTTAAAGTATGCTTTCTGATGTCACGCTCTGGAATAAACTAAGTTGTTTGCTACAACTACCTACACACAAATTAGAAAATTATATGACAAGCAGTTTAATACAGCCTGTAGCTTGGACACAGGTTATTACTGAAAGCAGTTGTTCGCATGGTTTCTGGTTTCACAGTAAATGAAGACGACTTGAAAGGACTCCGTGGTTTTGATGCTCTTCTGAAATGAAAACATTTAGTGAGTGCGTAGCATCGGGTTGTCATTAATGTCAGCCATGCGAAAACACTGTCTCCAGGAACACTCCAGTCATTCCTCACTGAGACCAGGACTTTCCATCCTCTGGCATTTCAGGCGTTGTGCTGGCACTCTTCCAAAAGAAATCTTCGGGCAAACCGTTCTAGGTGATCAAACGCATATAACACTCTTAAGCGAACGGGTGGTCTCAGTGTGCTAAAGGTGGTCAAGAATTGCCACGGGGAACATGGTCCCTTCTGAGAAATGCAAAGCTAACGATGACAGTTAATGACGATATCCTGGAACTTTGGAAAGCCAGAAGTATGAGCGCAACGTTTAAAGGTGTGTAGGGCATCGGTTCACAATAATTTGGTGGATAAAAATATAAAAATAGCAGATTAGCTTTACATCACTCCTATTGAACTTCTTGATATGTACAGTTGAACAAAGACTTATTGATGAAAGCGGAAAAATCTCCGGCATCCTTGATGTGTTTGATGATAGCTAGTACCTTTTATGTGCCGTGTCTGCTGCCTGATTATATTGTGAATGAGCAACAAAACATTACACTTACTCCCAAAGTTATCAGGAATGAGGAATTAAACATGTGGTGTTGAGTGAAATTAATAGCACAACATTAAAAAAGACTTGCTAGGTACTTTCTTGCTTCATGCAATCAAGTTTGGCACAAGAGAGAAGGAAGTAAAGCTATTTTCTTAGGTAGGGAGTAAGCATTAGGAAGTGGTATTTTCTATCATATGGCCGGGGTATTTTGTGGTTGCTCTTATTTTCCTCTCCCCAATCATTGCCCATGAATTAATTTAAGAAATAAGCAAGGCATAGGGAATAGGCTAACTATGTAACAGTATTTGCTATATTCTTTAGTTTCAGATACTCTAAGAGACAGGGACCAAACGTGGGGTAAGAAAATACTTTGCAGTTTCTCAGGATATTACATATTTGTTGTGCTTGCTACAGTGGTTACATACCATTTTTAATAGCACTTTTTTTATTGACATGGTTTTTAAACCCCCAAGGTGAATTTTCACAAAGAGATTGCCTGGGTTTTGGGGGGTAGGGTGGGCATCTGGTGATACTCTCATGGTAATAATCTCTTTATTTCACTCATTTTCTGTGCTTTCTAATTAAAAATTCAAACTGTAATGTCTCTCTTCATCCTCTTGCATCTCTTTCTAATCTACAAAACAACAAAAAAAGTATTTTTAACTTGTATGGTGAAATAGCCACAAATAGAGGACTCCAGGTGTTCATAAATCCTGCTATATATAAAGTGTCTGATTTTCTTCCAGCCATCAATTAAATCATAAGGACAATGCAGCTCATTTTATAAAATGAAATATAAGTGATATTTGACAACTAAGTGGCCAAAGATTATAATTGTTTATATTTGACCTGCTTTTGAGCTGCATGGAAGTTTTAATATTTTAAACTGTTCATATCCAACCCCAATCACATCCATTTAAAAAAATAATGTTTAAAGCCAAAGAATTTATGGTCTATGTATCTATGGTTTCCCCCGTTAGTATTCAGTAAAAAGACATTAAAGTTTTGGGGTTTTTTTTGCTACAGAATCATATCTGGAAAATACCAATAGAAGTGTTATCAGTTATCAATCTTCCTCATTTGGACGTTAAAGGGATTAAAGTTATTGTCAGCACACAATAAGCTTTCACTGGAAAATAATTAATCCTTTTTGATGTTGTTTGTTTTCTTCAAGGTCAGAAAAAGATGTAAATGGACGTACAGATTATCATGTAAATGTTGACTCTCAAAGGAGGTGATGAAGGAATCTAAATAAGGCTACCTTAATTCTGAAAGAATAAAAGTTCAAACAATGAATGGCTGAATTCACACCTCAAAATTACACCCAATACCAGCTTACAAAAATAAGTTTCCAATTGTGTGGAATCATTACCACACTGACAGAAAACAAAAGAAGCATTTTGCAGAACTGTGCTGGTTTTGCTGCTCTTTCTGCTAATTTAGTTTGTGCAGAAGATTCACTGTGTGGCCCACTTGTTCCTCATCACACTAAACAAACATCTTTAGAAGACAAGCTGGGGCCGCCTGGTGGCTCAGCGGGTTAAGCGGCTGCCTTTGGCACAGGTCATGATCTCAGGGTCCTGGGATCAAGACGCTGTGCTTGGGGCCCTCTGTCTAGTGGGGAGGTCTGTTTCTTTCTCTCCTTCTGCCCCTCACCCCTGCTTGTTTTTTTTTTCTCTCTCTCTCTGTCAAATAAATAAAGTCTTAAAAAAAAAAAAAAAGACAAACTAGTGATGAACTAGGCAATATCTCTTCTTTCAGATTTCTGCAAGGAGATGGCTAGACAGGAAATATACAGCATAATGCTTCCATGTAGAATATATCATGCACATTTATTTTTCAGCATTTAGAAATGACTGGTGAGTGATTCAGCACGCCCTTGCCCATTGTCTTCTTGATAATCTAATGTAAATGTATACTGCATAATAGCTTTACCACTCTGACCTCAACATGGAGTAAAATGACAGATAACAAGGAAGTAGAAGCAAGTCACTGACACAAATATGTGATTTTGATGCTTTGGCTCATTCTGGCTCCTGCTCTGTTCCCACACCTTGCTCAAGAGAGGTGGCTTTCATTAAAACCTGCTATTTCTAAGGTTTAAGATATTAAACATAGTTTGGGCATACAAAGAATCATCTTTCTTCTCATTTCATTAATAATCACAGTAAGAGTCCATTCCCCACAGGAACTGTCCTGAGGAAGGGAAGTTAAAAGGCCTCGAATACTTTCTCCTAATGCCCTGCAGTGAGACCTTACTGGCCTCCTTCGCTGTCTGAAGACCCTTCCCCGGGTTAGACAAAGTAGAGGTTCTCCCTCTCATGAATCATAGTTTCTGTTTTGTTTAGCTTGCTCTCAAGAGCTCAACCAAACCAAGGTACAGAATTCCAAGACTTGTGAGATGATCCAATCGAACCCATTACTTTTCATCCAAGGCCACTGAAGCTCGGAGAGGCACACAGTGACTGACCCAAGATTACCAAGCTGGGGTGGACCCAGAGAAACCACCACCCACATCTGCTCACTCTCCTCCCAACTTTCAACTAGGTCTATCCCAACCTCGCCATTTCACAGACGAAAAAACAAAAACAAAAACAAAAACAAAAAACACAGAATGAGGGTTAACAGAAATCACTCATGTGGGAGGAGTGAGCAGAGGTTAGTTTATCAGGGTGGCTAGTGAGGCCTAGGCAGCCACAGGGGGCCTGACCTTGAGGACACGAAACAGAGGATCATTCATGGGTCACGCTGGTGGTAGTGGCAGGGAGAGGCAGCAAGCTTTGGCACCACAGGCAGAATGCTGTGCAGCTGGGGGTGGGGAGAGTTATCAGGAGAGAAAACCCCAACAGACTGGGAAAATGGCGGGGCTGCCAAAGAGGAAGATTACGCTGAAATTAATTGAAATAAAGCTGTGTCCACTTAACATTTTCCCCCAGCTCCAGTCCTAGCCACAAGTGGGCTATAATATATCTAGAAACACAGAAGCTAAACTGGCCTTTTATCTATCTATCTATCTATCTATTTATTTATTTATTTTAAAGATTTTATTTATATTTTTGAGAGAGAAAGAACAA
This sequence comes from Nasua narica, assembly GCA_028533885.1. Lineage (NCBI taxonomy): Eukaryota > Metazoa > Chordata > Mammalia > Carnivora > Procyonidae > Nasua > Nasua narica. The sequence continues at coordinate 42,369,633 of CM052797.1, forward strand.
GCATGAGCAGGATTAGGGACAAAGGGAGAGGGAGAAGCAGATTCCTAGCTGAGCAGTGAGCTCAACATGGGGCTCGATCCCAGGACCCCGAGATCATGACCTGAGCCGACGGTAGGCACTTAACCGACTGAACCAGGCACCCCTTAACTTACCTTTTAAAGTCTCCCTTAATACCTGTCCTAGGGACCACAGGAAATAAAAAACCAGAGGCATCCATACCCTCTCCCATCAAGTCATCTGCTACTGTAATTCCTGGATTCATTCTACACAGCATTTATCAGTTCTTGGAATGCTTCATATTTATTAGCTGTCTCCACACATTTGCAATGAATGGTAGAAAGAGCAGGGACCTGTCTTTCTTCCTAATTCTGTATTCCAAGTGTCTAGCTCAGTGCCTCACACACGGCAGGTTCTCCAAAGCAGTGATTAAATTAGGGACCCTATCACCTGCTTCTAGCACGTAATCTCTATTACTCTAGAGAAAAACAGGAAGGTTGCAGAAGATATCCTAGGCAGCCCTAGACATTTCCTTCTAGCATGGAAACCCTATAGCAAGAACCAAAGTTGGTTAAAGGATATCTAATTTACCAAAAAACGAAACCAAAAAATCAATAGGGAAAGCATCTTTTTCTGAACTACATTTAGTAGAACCTGTAAATCAAAGATTCCAAAGGAGTTCACAGGATTAAAAAAAAAGGTCAGGGGCTGGAGGTGAGAGGAAAGGGTCACTGTCATCGAGAAGAAAGATGGTAACTGCTCTTCTGCCATCAAGGGCTGGTCCACAGTGCTCAGCACCTGGACATTCCATGTGTACTGCTGGGTGTCAAGGAGTGGCCTTAGAGAGAAATTCGAGCCCAAATGCTAAGTCAGCTGCTTACTAGCTCAGTGATCATGGGCAAATTATTTCACCTTTCCAATCCTCAATTTCCTTGTCTGTACCAGCATTAGCAGTAACGATTTCACAGAGTTGTTATGTGGCTCCAATGCAAGAATACATCTAAGCAATTAGCTCGGTGCCTGGCCCACAATGGTAGCCACTATTACTATTATTATCGGAGCTATCAGTATTTTTATCTAATCGCAGATAATACTCAATAATCAAAGTTAATCTCCATCTGCTTTTCTGAACCAAGAATTACCGCTTTATCCCGGGATTACTGTAAGGTCACCGTGGCAAGTGGGTTTCAGCTCATTTCCTAAGTCAGATGGATTTCTCATGAATGCTTTGGATGCTGGCTAAGGTGCACTGTGCTGTGATTGATTGTGACGTCTGCCCAGGGTGTGGGGCCAGGCTTGTCAGTTCTAATATTAGAATTGGTAAGCCTCTTCCAGTGTCACGGAGACTAACAGCTACGTTAATATTATATAACAAAGTATAAAGAAATGGGAAGAATGCACTAAGAGTTGGGTGCTCTGGGTTCTAATTCTGAGCTTTGCAACTAACCAGCTAAGTAATTCCAATGTAGTCACCTCTTCATAAAGTCACTTCCTATTCAAATCCTGCAATTCCCAATATTGATTTTTAAAATGTAAATAAGAAAGAGGGCTGGGCCTGGCCTACAAAAAGTCTTTGATGGTTATTTGTGGAGATCGTGTAAAAGAAAAATAAAAGTCCAAGGCTATCACATAGAAATGTAACAGTTAAATATTTTCTGTCCTCATTTAAAAACTTTGACTCTTCCTACCCATGAAGAATATATTTGAAAGGAGAAAAAAAATTACAATATTTTTGGCACTAAAAAAAATAAATAAAAATAAAAACCAGCTAATGCTTAGGGATGCTCCAAGAAAGACAAGGCTGTTGAGAATATGGCAGCTCTTTAAAAAACCAAGGCACCATTTAAAAATAGCTGGAATTAATTACAGAGCTAATGACCCATTGAAAGGCTTATTTAAATACCAAAGCCAGCACTGAACAATCATGGAAAATATGGCTTAAAAGGGTTTTAGAGAACAGAAACCAGGAACAGCAGTTGAAACAAAAACCACATTATCCTAGAACACTAACTACTTTGGTGAGAAACATTCAGGATGTGAAAAATCTCAGGGGAGTTCTCACACTGGGTAAGAGAAGCCACTAGGATCAACAGAAAGACAAGAAGACAACCCATTCAGTCACCTGCTTTGGAAAAGAAGGGCCTCTATTCAGCATTCACCCCTCGAGGAGAGCCCTTCACCAACAGCCTCCTAGCCCCCAGGCTTTCTCCCCACCCCCACCCCCAGCCATTTGCTTTTCCGATGCACCTACCCATTTTTAATGTGCCATAGGATAAAATGAAAATTTCCTGAGAGAGGAAAACATATTTTAATAAGTCTCTGTGGCTATTTTAGAGCAGCATTATCTCCACGCGTTTCCTGTGTCTTAGTCCTCTGTGCCTCCCATCCACACCATCATAAGCCAAAGAGGAGGTGATAATGTCCTTCGGTGTGCCCTACTTGCCAAGCAAAAGTGATACCACTGCAGTTCTTAGCTTCTCTCTGTACCAAAATGGCCTTTCTGCACGTCAGTATCTTGGGAGCACGCCGGGTGGCCAGAGCTGGAATAGTTTCATGACTTCATTCATGCCCATTTATTAAATGCATTACTCTTACCCTTATTTACTAGAGCCCAGACGTGCCTTGCAGTTGCCTTGCTAAGTTAAACATGTAATGGAATCAAAAGGTTCCAAAGCCCTTGAGATTTCAGTGTGGGGATGTGGGGGCGGAAGTGAGGCGCTCTTGACGTATATTGGTTTCAAGGAGCAAATATAAATTTTAGTATAAATTGCTGCTCACAATAATGCTTTTAAACCAGCAATTATTTATACTGTACTACTCGAGGAACCCTATAATTATTTTGAAAGCGCTTGCCAACGTCTACCCTGTTTCATAATTGCCAACACAGCCTTGTTCAAAAGAATTAGTGGCTATGTTAAAATTCTGTTTGGTATTAGGTTACTGTTTGAAGGAAGAAGTGATGGCACGATGTCGCGATATTTAAGCAGAATGGGGCCAAGGAAAGGAAAGGAAAAGGAAATTGTCTTGATTCACAGGTGGGAAGAGATAGAAGGCAGTGGTTAGGAGGACACTCATACTGTTTGAAGTCCTTTTTTTTTTTTTTTTTTAACTTCTTTTCTAAGAAAAACTGTCATCTGTTGAGCAAAATGACTTTAAGGAAACTTTTTTAAAAAGTTTCATGTGGTAGTTTTTGAAAGAAGAATGATAACCCACTTCTCCCTCTTCTTCACTCCCACCTGCCCAGAAAATATTTTTCCACTTCCGGCCTTTACTCCCAATATTCGTAAGTGAATCTGGGTGGTGATTGTGGAACCGCAGCTTACACATCTCGAAACACCCATCTGTGTAGGTCACTTGACTTTGTTGACCTATTTTCTGCCTTTTCCTTCTGTTACACAAATTTCTCCCCTTGAAAGAGGAGTCCCTCTACTTTCCAATGAAGCACAGACAGCAGAGGGAATTCAAGTTACCTGATATTGAAAGCTTTTGGAGTAACTGGCATTTCAGATGAGTTTTATGGGAAAAAAAAAAAAAAGGATCCATCCTGGGTGTGCCCCTCCTTTTATCTCATGCTCCCTCTCCTTCTAGACCCACTCAATTGCAGACCAGGAGCTTTGCCTTCCCTATTTATCCCCAAACAAAATCTACCCTCAAAGCTGAAGGTACTGTGGATTGTTTCATAAATAGGAACAGAGAGGAGGAAAATCTGGCCAGAGCAATAACTTCTCCTATTAATTATTTATCCTCTTCATTTATTTATATGGAGACAGAGAGTGCAAGCTTGCCCCCATGGGAGTGGGGGGAGGGGCAGAGGGAGAGAAAATCTTAAGCAGACTCCATGCTGAGTGTGGAACCCCATGGAGATCATGACGTGGGCTGAGATCAAGAGTCAGACGCTCAACTGACTGAGCTACCCAGGCTCCCGAATAACTCCTGAATTTAAACCATTTATTTTCACTTCCTCCAATGTCCCTTCTCTTTTGTGAACCTATCACATAAAATTAGAGACCTAAAATAGTTATATTACCTATCTAAATATTTTAGGGAAATGTGTTTCCTGTTCTGAGAGTCTAGGTTACCTTCTTAGTTCTATTTACTTTGCAGGCAAAAATGTTGCCACTAGTGGCTCCCTGAAGTTCTGACTAAGTGCTTTGGGCGAATGTGCCTAGGGGAATAAGCCAAAGAAGTCAGCATCCCCAGTCCACTGGCCACACCTGAAGTCCTCTGTGCCTGGAAGTTCATGGCTTCTCATCTCTCACCATCACTTCAAGTTCCACTGGAGGTCCCATCTTTGATTCAAACCTCACTTCCTCCTTAAAAACCTACTAAGATGAAGAAACCTTACACATTAAAATAGATGTTTATTTTTACCACTCATGTGTCCAATTTTAACTTCCTTATCTTCTTTTTGTGAATATGTTGCCTTGTCATTATCCCTCCAAGAACAATGGTTTGTCCACCCCAATTCAAAGATAAATGACCAGGATTTACTGGTGTATATTTTGCTGCATTGTCCTTGAATGTTGAAACATCCCCAAATGCTTAGACAGCAATAAGTACCCAGGAAATGCTTTTTAAATAGCCAATCCTGACCAGTTTAATGCCTTTTTACTCCTTTTGTTCTCAAGAAATTTCTCCTCCTACTACTTGCTAGTAGGAAGAATTTTCTGCTACCTGCATTTTCTTTCTGTCTAGCACTCTGATTCTGTGATGGTTAAGCTTCAAGTTGCCATGGAAGAATCTGTATTATCCCTCTATAGTCATACCTAAAATTAGCCCACATTTTCAAGATCTAAAATGCACACAGTTGTTACAGTTACCTGGGAACTAGAGAGTGGGGCTTTCTGGCCCTAGAAGATGATGTGCAAGATGATACATAGGGTTTAGCCTTCCTTTGGAAGGAACAAAAATTGCAGAGGTCGTGGTTACATGACAGGAAGGGCCAGTGTCCCGAACAGTGTGTTTTGGCTAAGTTACTTTGTACTATTATGTAATGAGATACAAGCTCAGCCTTGCTGGAGTTTAAATAACCAGAGTCAACTGTTACAAACTCTGGGATGGGAAGATAAACACAGGAAATTCTGTCCTTGGTCCTCCAGCTAGTCAGGCCCACCATTCATCAAGAGCTCATTCCCTTGGGCTCCGAGAGAAACATCTTACAAACTGGAAAGAAATAGAAGTCATTGTCTAGATGGTTCTCTCAAAGAATTCAATGAAGCAAATTCTCCTAACTCAGACAACTTTGCTAATATTATGGATTTTATTATTTATTTGTTTGTTTGTTTGTTTGTTTGTTTAATATTATGGATTTTAGACCATCACCAGGGCAAACAGCAGTGAATCTTAGCTGAGAGCCCTAAAAAGGAATCTGGGATAGCTGAATTTTCAAATAACTGGAATTTTATCCAAGAAAGCATATCAAAACAAAGAGGGTAGTTATCCTAAACATTTTTAAAGATTTTATTTATTTGAGAGAGAGAGAAAGAGAGAGCGGGAGGAAGAGTGAGCACAAGCGGGGGGAGGGGCAGACAGATGGAGAAGTAGACTCCTTGCTGAGCAGGGGAGCCTGATGTGGGGCTCAGTCTCAGGACCCTAAGATCATGACCTGAGCAGAAGCCAAATGCCCAAATGACTGAGCCAACCAAGCACCCCTAGCCTCAACATTTTTAACAGAGTATTTCTAAAAGCATGACATATTTTTCTTCTTCTTAGGGTATTTTGAACATAATGTACTCTTTGTTGATGAAGTGTCATTATAAAGCTTGTTTTAAAACATATTAGTAGGGGCGCCTGAGTGGCTCAGTGGGTTAAAGCCTCTGGTTTCGGGTCCTGGGATCTCAAGGTCCTGGGATCGAGCCCCACATCGGGCTCTCTGCTCGGCGGGGAGCCTGCTTCCTCCCCCCTCTCTCTCTGCCTGCCTCTCAGCCTACTTGTGATCTCTCTCTCTCTGGCAAAAAAATAAATAAAATTCTTAAAAAAAAATAAACCATATTAGTAATTTACCTGAAAAATACAAAACTATTCCATATGCTGTAATGATTTTAAGACCTTCTAAGATTTGTAGGACATTTTATCCCCAAACTAAATGCCCCAGTCTATTGTCCTTCTTATAGTTATTTCCCCCTTATCATTTGTTGTTTTTCCATCTGTAGGCATAAGCTAGATCTTATAAGGCCTTCCTTCTAGTTGTAATTAATATTTCAGCTTGGAATTAGTTATGTTCTTGGAACGTAACCAGAGAGCCAAACTTGTCAGAGGACCTGTGTAAAAACCAATTATAAGTAGGATGTATCAGGTCCAAAGGGATTTCCTCTGAGTCAAGTGCATGAGCTATAGTGCTTGAACTTTAGGACTCTGTTTTGGCAGCCCACAGGCCTATTTGCTTACTTTCTAGATTCTCACATGGTTCCTGATAGAAGAGGTTGCAAGAGAACGGCTCCATCATAAGTGAAATACTGCTGTAACAGGAAGGCAAAATAAAAAAGGTAATCGAAAGAGCTTGTTCTTTCATATACCCAGACCAAGAGTATTGCACAGACCAACAGTCACCTCTCTATTATTTCCATCACAGCTTGATAATTACTGAAAGCACATTCAGTTTGAGAAAGTTTATTGATCTCTTCCCCATGACTCCAAGTAGATATGTTTTAAGAAATGGCAAATCAACTTAGTATTACTTAATCAAGATAAATTTTATGCTTTGAAAAATATTCTAAGCTAAATATCTATACTTTATAAATTTTGGCCAGTTTTTTTGTTCTTTTTATTACAGATAATCAAAAGTTACTATGGTTGCTTTTCCTTAAGGAAGCAATTTAAGTTATAACAAGAAGTCTGTGAATGATTTGAATTTGTGGTTTTAGTTCATTTTTGGACCACGGTCAACCAATCGTGTGTAATCCATATCTGGCAAAGCAAAAAGTTTATCAGAGCGACTCTTGCTTGTGTTTCCTACGAGACTATATTAAATTTAGATCTCTCTAGAGATTCTGACTTACTTCTGATGGAGATTCAGGTTGAAAATGATCATACTGCCACAAAATGCAGTCTGGCTATATATTAAAATGTATGTCATCTCAGAAACACTGAATGACAAAACTGCTTTTGTAAAAAACATTTTTCTTTTCATTTTGTTTTGTTTATTTTTTGTTTTCAAGAGTGTTTTCTGAAACAGTCAATTTCATGTGACATAATCAGGGTCAGCTTGCCCCAGTCACGCCCTTAATATTTCATTAACACAGGAACTGAGCTGCCATTCCATTTTTGTTATGTTTATGCTTAATATGTGTGTTGAAGTGCTTACCCTCCTTCTAATGTGGCTGCTTGGGCGATTTGTCCATCTGCCCTTAGCGGCAGCTGCTAATATTTAACTATTATTTTAGGCTGCATTTTTTTTTCCATTTAAAAGTTACACAGGCTTATTGAACAGAATTTAGAAAATACAGAAAAGTATAAAGAAAACATGTATTCACGGTTTTTATTCCTAGCAACAGGCACAGCTTTAAAAATGTATCACTTGTAATATACATATTTTCACACCCACAAGCACACACACATACACACACATATTGGTGGGGATGTTTTGTAAGTGTTTCTATACCTAGGAAGTTTTCATATGTATTTTTAAAATATAGAAAATACAAATTAATCATAAATAATTGAAGGGCACCGGGTGGCTCAGTGGGTTAAAGCCTCTGCCTTCGGCTCAGGTCATGATCTCAAGGTCTTGGGATCGAGCCCCACATCGGGCTCTCTGCTCGGTGGGGAGCCTGCTTCCCCTCTCCCTCTGCCTGCCTCTCTGGCTACTTGTGATCTCTCTTTCTGTCAAATAAATAAATAAAATTTTTAAAAAATCATAAATAATTGAAACCTGTTGATAATTGTGATGAGAAGGAAGTAATGAAGACAATTTTAAACTCTTAACTTTGAAATGAATCCAAAAATTTCACCCAGTGTTGCAGATTCAGGAAACCTGAAGAAGATGCTTTAACCACAAGATGGCTCCCAAGGGTTTGGACCCCGTTCTACGATATCCTAGATTCTCAATTGTAAAATACCAATGTATTTAAAGAAGGGTCAAGGAAAACAGAAGAAAGATAAATGCCAACCCAAAACTGTATCTATATACGTTAAAATTCTCCCAAAGTGAGAATTTGGGAGTCAGCCTAACAAAGCAAAATCAAAAGGACGTGAATGGTCAAATATGCAGACAAAAATCTGTAACTGAAACAAACCACAAATATCTGCTTAGCACCTACTGTGTGCAAGATTCTGACTATGTGAATACCAGTGGTCCCAGACAACCACCCCGTCTTTTATGTTTCTTTGCTAACTAGATACATCTGCGGCTTTCCACATGGGACTCCATTTCTCATAGATTGGCTGGGGGGACAGGGACTCTCAGTAAATGGTAGCTCTTATTGTACACCCCAAAGAGTCTATTAGGAAACTGGCTCCCCAGAGGTCCAAATCATGGCTTTTCCCATGTGGTCACATCACAGACACTGTTTATCTGGAGACACAGGCTCTAGTTCATTGTGGTTCATTCTTAGCAGTCCTTGGGAAATTTACTCCAATATGGTAAGTACACACACAGGTAACAATGGCCTGTATATTTACTGACCGGCAAACATGGCGGCACTCAGGATCTTCCACGGGTCTGGATCCAACTCTCACTCTGTCCCTCACAGGCAGCCTTCCACACACCTCGTATACTGGAGCATGCTTGTCACCACACATTTCGTTCCTTCAGCCTGTGACTTCTATGTCCAGACAATGAATCTAGTGTCTGAGAGATACACATGCTCACACATGCATGCTTATGGCATGGCTATGGAGACTGGGCTGAAGGGCTCAGCAGGTGGACGCCTCACTTCAGGTCTCAGTTCCTACTGCTTTGTGATCTTGTACTAGTCACTTGAATCCCTCTGATCCGATCTGATCCGTGGTTCCCTCATCTAGAAAAGGGGCACAGTAACAGTGCCTACTTGGAGAGTTGTTGAAAGTTAAATACGATCATCCATGTCAACTGCTTAGCCCAATGCCTGGCATACAGAAAAGATTCAATAAATGTCGGCTGGTGTTGCTGACTTTTCCTAATCTGGTGCTCTTCACATCTAGTTCACTAGCTAAGACCTTCTCTCGGGACTGTTCTTTTTGTTTTTTGTTTTTCTAGTAGTGATGGTAATTTGTAAAGAATCAACCACACTGTCTCATCCAGTCACTTTTACCTTCACTTCTGAGAGAGTGGGCCAGGATCAGGGGTACAAACAAGGACTGCAGGTGGGGGGTTGGGTGAGCCTAGTGGTGGGTATTGAGGAGTGCACGTGTTTCATGGAGCATTGGGTGTGGTGCATAAACAATGAATCTTGGAACACTGAAAAAATAAAACTAAAACAAACAAACAAACAAACGAACAAACAAGGACTGCAGAATACTGCTTTCCTGTATTCGCAGCCTCCTGTGCTATAAACGAACTGACACTTTGGTCTCTTTGTAACAATCCCCTAACCAAAAATGAGGGGGCCAGTGAAAGCAAATCACCTTTGACTTGTTGAACTTCTAATAAGTTCATTGTTCAAATATATTTGGGGGATGGGGAATCAGAGAATTCTAATTTAAACTATTTTCTCAATATAAACTAATGATTAGTTCTAAGAAAATCATAGGAGAGCAAAAAACATAAATGTTTAAATAACTTGATGCCCTAATACCCGAGTTAAGACCCTGTAACCAATTAGCAATAAATGGATAAACCTCATTGGCTATGATACTGTCACTGCGCAAAGCTAAGACCCTGTAACCAGACAGTATCATTATACTTTTCCCCCCCACTCCCCCCACTGTTTGGTCTTTTAAATTCAATGCCACAACCAACAGCTTACAAACTCCTATAGGCAAGCAGTGACCTCCCTGTGAGGTCGGTGAATATTATCTATTGTGTTCTATCAGTATCTCAGCAAAAAGACAGTGTTCCTGAAACCTCTGTCTCTGCATTCGCCCATCAGAGCTCTGAGGAAGAACACTGCTTTCTTTTCATGTGGGTTGATTTCAAGGGACAATAGAGGATTAACAGAAGACAACACAAGCAGATTTAAATAAAATTGGTGCATTCCTAAGAATTCTTCCATAAAGGTAAATTCTACAGATACAACACTGACTTTTCTCCCTTTTTTATCTTTTTTTTTTTAGTTTAAATTTTAAAGAAGCTGTTTCTTATAACCAGAGGCTCAAGTACTGTTGCTGTTTCAACAGGATTGGTTTCAGGCGTAGTAGAGGTTGCAAAAATAATTCTGCAAAGGCAACTCATAGTGTGCATGTTATATGTAATCTATTTTTATGTATTCATTAGCAGAAGCATTTGGAATACCTCACTGCTGAATAATGAGATAAATTGCATTTGTCCAATATATTCCCATTTATATTCAGCCTTGAGCTTAAACCTACGTTATTCAACAACCTACTCTAGCTCATTCATAATGGATTTTTCCTCCAAATGGATCTGTTTCATGTTAAAATTAGTGATAAAGGTAGTTTTTTAATGGGATAGGCAGCAGGCCATAGCAACTTCTGAAAGCATACCCTAATGGGGATAACTTAATTATTAGCTATATCACCTTCATAGAACCAGGATTATAACAAAACTAAATTTGGTATATATATATTATATATATATATATATATTTTTAAATTAGCTAATTATGATGTGACCTGAATTGAGAAAGTCAACATATCCTCTTGAACAAGCACTCAAACACTTAAGGAAAATGAATTGTCCTTGAACTCAGGCCAGGTATTTGATGGATTAATAAATATCACTTGCCTCCTGGCTTGAAGACTGAAGTTAATTCTGATATAAGTTTCTTGCCCACCTATCCCTTGATGTTGGTAAATTGTTAAGTAAGCATCTGGATAATAGGATGCAAAGTTAATAACAGAGGTCTATAATTAACACACACTCATATGTGTACTCTAAAAATAAGGTACCAAGGAAAGTCGTCTTATTAGGCAATGTGATCAAGAATTAATTGGTTAATGTCTATATAGTCCAACTACATATAAATAAAATGTATGATTATTATAATTATGGAGAGCACAGTTCAAAATCCACTTTGAGTTCAAAGAAATACTGATTTATACATCTAAGTACAGACGCAAATATTTAACTGTTCAAAGATACTTATTTTAATGCTACTCCAAATACTTAATAAGTATTACTCATCTCTCAAGTTTTACTTTTTACTGCTTAATAAAGGGTGTGAGATGATATGAAAAAAACACATAATTCCATTCTTGCCATTAATAACATTATTTTGTTATGTTATTTTATTTTTAAAAACATTTTATTTATTTATTTGACAGAGAGAGATCACAAATAGGCAGAGAGGCAGGCAGAGAGAGAGGGGGAAGCAGGTTCCCTGCTGAGCAGAGAGCCTGATGTGTGGGGCTTGATCCCAGGACCCTGAGATCATGACCTGAGCAGAAGGCAGAGGCTTTAACCCACTGAGCCACCCAGGCACCCCTATTTTATGTTATTTTAATTTGGGCGGACAATTTGGTCACAGAAAGGGAAGAAAGAAAATTTGGTGAGAGAAACTGTCATATTAATAACAGTGCATGCTGGTGGATGATTAAGGGGAAGGTGATTTAAGTTTACTAAAAGCTCTATTTACACTGAGGAAAGAACAATAAATAAAGTTGGGTTCCTATCCTCCAAATCCTATATATTACTTGAGGTGGGCAGGTGCTTAGATGAATGTGTGGTAAGTTATAAAAAGCATATAATATAGCAAATCAGACTTTTTGAGAGAATTCAGAAAGATCATTTGTTATCTGATCTGGTCCATAAAGAATGACTATCACATTTCAATAGGCAGCAGAAAGGAAGGTGGGATGGGAAGGAGAGAAAGTCAGGAAGAGGTCCTAGTATGAGCATGCGTGGTTTGTTCAAAGAGAGGCACAATGTGTCTCAAAAGAAGGGTGGACAAAAAAGGAGCCAATGGATGGAAACTGGGTAGCTAGTTGGTGAGTCCCAATCTTAAAGGGTCTTGAATACTCTGCTAAGGAGTTTAGACTTATTTTCCAAGTCGCTTCAAGTTTTTGGAACAGAGGAACCTATTCAGACCCATGTAGGTATTAGACCAGAGATTTTGGTCTCATCTGCCCAATATTCAACCACACAAAGCTTATGAGTTTCAAAATTTGTTTCTAACAATTGATAACCAGGGACTTTTAAAGTTCAGACTTTCAGATTCTCTTAAAAAATCAAAAGACCTGGCAATGGTGGACCAGTTATTCCAAATGGTGACAGCTGGTCAAAGCCAAGGGAGGTGGCTCATTCCAGATGGCACATGGGCTGTCCAGTGGTCCAGGTGCCTCTTCTATCTGCCACCCTCATGTCACCTGCCTAGCAACAGGAGGCACTTAGATTTGTGCCTTCTCTTTTAAAGAGATATCTTCTTTCACCAGAGTCTTTCTACCACTGCAAACAGCATAAATTAACTTAAATGAGTTAATTTATATTGATTCTCTCTGCCTTTTTTTTTGCTAATGCATTACTCCCTCACCTTTGTCTCTCATGTCAATGAGGTTTCCCTCTTACTCCTTCATTTAAAGGTGAAAGTAAGTTCCTTTAAATATGTGTTTAGGTTGAAAAATGCAGGTTTTATGTGTGAAGGGCCCGTGATGAATACGAGAGAAACAACATACTCTGTGGCAGGGTTCCTCAGCCTCAGCACTACTGACATTTGGGGCTGGATGATTCTTTATTTGGGCGGCTGTCCTAGGCACTATACAGAATGTTCAGCAGTATCCCTTGCCTCCACCCACCAGACACTAGTGGCACTCTCCAGTTGTGATAATCAATAATGTCTCCAAATATTGACAAATGTCCCCTGAGAGTCAAAAATGTCCCCAGTTAAGAACCATTGCTCTACAGGGAGAAGGGTGTCCAGGAAAATAAGGTCTGGGTAGCAGAGCAGTGTTCTGCTCGAAACTGGACAGGACGATGCTTTCTATCTCCTGCTGTTACTTCTACCCTGTGCACCTTTCTATCACGCCAGCAACAAAGGCTGCCCCAACCAAGGGGAGAAGGGACAGCTGGGGAGCCTCAGCTAGTAATGCCAAATAGTCCCCCGAAGACCTTCCTATCCGTGAGAACCTTCAAACATATCCACAAGGAGGCACAGCAGTAAAGGCTCCTTGTTCTAAGGCTCGCTCTTAACTGATGTACATACAGAAGATGGAAACTTGATTTACTCTCAAGACCCAAACTTCCCCATTTGTACACCTTGGCCAAGTGTGGCGTCAGAATGCCTCTCGAGGGACGCCTGGGTGGCTCAGTTGGTTGTGCAGCTGCCTTTGGCTCAGGTCATGATCCCAGCGTCCTGGGATCAAGTCCCGCATCGGGCTCCTTGCTTGGCAGGGTGCCTGCTCCTCTCTCTGCCTCTGCCTGCCTCTCTGCCTGCTTGTGTTCTCTCTCTGTTAAATAAATAAATAAAATATTAAAAAAAAAAAAAGAATGCCTCTCGAGACAGAAGAAGCCACTTCTCCCCAACCAGGGAGCAGTGAGGTCTCGTCTGGGGGTCACTGGGAGAGTGGGACTTGCTGCTACTAACACCTGCTGGTTGGAGGCAGGCCAGGCCCAGATCTCAGAATCCCTCAGACCACCTTCCTGGGCTTCCCCGTCTGCCAGCAACACAGCCCCTGAGCTCACACATCTGAGAGCTTCTTTCATGTTTCCTGTAATGAAATTTATCTCGAATCTAAGCATTATTATTGTTAGGTTAGCAAACCATCAGTATGATTTTGTGTGTTTCTTAGTATAACCAGTGTGTGTGGGGGGGAGCAGAATGACTAGGTGGTTGCTGAATGACAAAGCCAAAAGTAGGTAAAAGTTGACTAGAGAGTTTTGATATTTTTCATATGGATTTCGGGTTGGATTGGTTTTGAGCTAAGAAAAAAAAAACAGTAAAGATTGTGGCATTTCCTGGAGTGTAAAATAGATAGGCTGATGATACGATTTACAAAATCATATTTTTGCGGTTAGTGCCTTTTCACACTTCTTTTTTCTGGCACATAGTATCTAATCATTTCTCTGTGGTGAGAGGATTGCATATAGAAGATTGGTTGAATTAAAATAATCAACAAAATTGGCATGTTCATTTTCCATCCCTTCTCAAAAGAAGCCAAAGGCTCTATCTTTACAAAATTCAAGTCTTCTGAATGCTGCTTAGCAAATATGTAGTAGCCGCTCAGTGTGGTTTAGCTAATGACAACAGTGATTCCGGCCATCATGATAATTTGGGGGAGGGGTGGTGGTTAAAAGTGAAAACAGAACAACAGCAAAGAGAACGTGACAATCAGTCGCCTCACTCATTAAATAACGAGTAAATGAAATAGCAGTGATCTCCCCCCTCCCAACACAGAGATTGTGTTTATAGTAAGGACAGCTGGAAAGGATGAGCTGGTTTGATCGGGGGAGCATGAACAATGCAGGGGTAAAAGGGGGACAGGGACAAGGAGGATTTCAGTAAGTTAAACCTACTGGCGACAAAGAAGGGGCAAAGAGCAGGGCTGGGCAGCTGAAGCATCCTTTTATTCACAAATCAATGGAAGCTATTCAAACCAATATGGTTTGATTTAGCAGATATTAAGCGCAACTACAGAGATGCAAATACGTCAGCGAAAGGAGAGCTAGACAAACAGGAGAAACCCACACGGGCTAAAAAAGGAGATGAGAACAGAGACTGACATTTAAAGACCAGATGGAAAGGATAGGAACAACTAGAGAAAAGTAAGAGGATGTGCGCATGACATCCTTAGAGTGAGGGGTGAAGGGGACAGATCCAGTGATCCCTCTGCTTATTAGCCTCAGAGAAAAAAGAGGAGAATTGATCATGAACCATGGATCACGTAAATACAAGCACAGGCATTTAGCAAATATTTGTTGGATAACTAAATACACATGAAAAATTCCTTCCTTTCTGGGGTTCGCAATAACTTAAGATTTTTATACGATACCGTATTAAGTTTTTTGGAGATGTATTAAGTACTTTGGAGATGCTAAAAATCACAAACAGTTTTAATAATGATTTTAAAAACCTATCCATTTAGAGAAATGTCTGTCAGCCTTATCTTGTACCCCTGACGCCGGTTGTGTTATAGATTCAATTAGGGGGTCATACTATCATAGTGAGAGCACTGGACTGAGAGTCAAGAGACCAGGGTCCCGAAACTGGCTTTACTGTAAAGTGTGGGATGCTAGGCCGGCCACTTGACCTTTCTGAGTTTCTCTTTCTCTCGAGTAACAGGAGTAGCCTGGACTAGATAATTCTCAGGACCCTCTTACTGTCGGGGCAGGCAATGAAGAACATTATCATGTTAATCACGGATTTTGCTCTCCTGCCTTGTATGCCCATAGTTGAATGGCAGATAAAAGTTCTTTTTTTCTCCCCTCTCTCCTCATTTTGCCTGTTAGTAGCTTGTCAACAGTACTTTATATAATCAATTCTGGAAATGTTTACCCATCTGTATTATCTGAGGGTTGTTATTTACTGTTCCTGCTATTTTTTTTCTTCGGGTGGGCGGAATTTCGATGTGTCTCTCACAGGGAGACCACAGCAAACAACAAGGATAGATTTTCACAATACTCAGCATGAAGGGACACCATTCTGCTGGCTTCTCTGACACAGTTTGAGTTCCTTGTGATGGTATATTTGAAGTGGTTTCCTGTGTTTTTCTGTGCTTCTAAAGCTGACATTAAAGCTCGGGTGCATACAGTCCTTTGTGCGGCCGCTCTTGGCTGGAATTAATTTTTTTTTCCCTTTCCTATGAAAATACAAATAATTACGCAATTGAACCTTTTTTTTTTAAAGATTTTTTTTTTTTAATTTATTTGAGAGAGAGAGACAAAGTGAGAAAGAGCATGAGAGGGGAGAAGGTCAGAGGGAGAAGCAGACTCCCCACGGCGCTGGGAGCCCGATGCGGGACTCGATCCTGGGCCTCCAGGATCATGACCTGAGCCGAAAGCAGTTGCTTAACCAACTGAGCCACTCAGGCGCCCCTGCAATTGAACCTTTTGATAAAAATGTACGGCCCTGTTCCTGAGGAGTGCAAAACGGGCCTCACGCATCACTTACAGCCATTTTGGTTAGAATAATATCATATGTAAGCTCTCTTTGGCACTCAGATGGCGCATCAGCAGTGAAACAATTGTGGAGACTCTCATTCTAGTTTGTAACCTGCCACCAGTTAATCCCGGGCATGGCATTTCATCTCCCCACCGCCTAACCTGTGAAGGAAACATTCTGGATGAGTTGGCCTCTGAAGTTGCTTAGAGGTCTAACATTCCACAAAATGCCCACCAGCCAAAGGACTAGTGTTTTTAGCTACATCACCCTCCACGATCAAAATTCTGCTCTCCACTGGGGAGTTATCAAAATTCACTCATCAGAACACTGTTCCAAGACATAAATTGACCTCACTACTGTTCTGTTACCTCATTAAAGAGTAATCATCCATGCAGAAGTGTGGGCTGGAAGGGTGATTTAGATAAACAAAACAATGTCCTGACTTAAACATACCAGAACATTCTGCAGAGATCATAAATCCCAGCCCTCTGAGATGGGGAGAGGGAGGCCTGATGTCTAAGTTCCATGCATGAGACTCCATAGGTCTGCAGAAAAGACAACGGTTAGGGTGCCTGGGAGGCACAGTCGGTTAAATGTCCCACTCTTGATTTTGGCTCGGATCATGATCTCAGGGTGGGGAGATGGAGCTCCACGTCGGGCTCCACCCTGGGCATGGAGCCTGCTTAAGATCTGCCCCTCCCCCTTAAAAAAAAAAAACACAAACACTGGGTATACTCCCTCTCAATATCCACGATTTGACTTTCAGGGCCTTAAAACAACACAGCAAAGCTGAGTAGCTTGAAATGTAGAAACCCGCTCAATAAATGGGCATAAAGTGGATTTCTTCATTGGAAGTGATGTCTGGCATGCCACACAGCCAAAACAGGGTAAGGAGGGAGGATGACTCAGAAATCTGTATGTCAAGGGGAAGAACCCCACGAGAACTCAGTCACAAAATGAGCACAATGCCTCATCTTTGCATAGTCTTGCACAACTTTCCCAAACATTCGAATAATCTGGGCATATCCCAAACCACAAGAAACGCAGGGAGCGCAACTCTAAGGTTACCGAGCCCACCGCTATTACAATTAGTTGGACTGTCCTGCTTTTATCATTGGTAGCCAGGCAAAAAGAGCGGCACTGAAGCCCTACTCCAGCCCACTGCTTAAAAACAACAACAACAACAACAACAACAACAACAACAAACCCTATGAATACTACCAATAATAAAATGACATCACAAAGCACTTACTGGTGGGCCAGACACCTTAAGTGTATTATCTCATTTAATCCTCAGAACCATCCACTGAGGGCGATGACGGCATTATCCTCGTTGGCAGAGGAGAGGCAAGTCAGGTGAGCAACCAGCCCATGGTAGGGAAGGGAAATCCCCTCCCCTCTGGAGCAATCTGCCAAGGACCAGTGTTTATCCTGAGCACGTGAAGGAGAAACAACCCGGAGAGGCATCTGGCAATGATATTTACTTCTTCACGGTTTGGGCATAAGTCCTGACTAATGTATTAAATTACCGAGCATATCTTTAAATAAACGGGTGCTACAGCAACTCAAATGCAAACAACAATCTTCAATGTAATAATTACACTAGCTGTGACACGAGCCTTGCCGAGAGTGTATTTTTATTTTAACAAGCTTGAGTAAGTGCACGAGTGTGGGCTGAGCTTTTTGCTCGACAGTCAACACTTGAAAGCTGGCTCCAACCTTTAATTGAAGCATTCGCTTGTAGCCCCAACAGGGCGACAGGGTTTCCAGTATCAAAGACACACTCCTCCATCCTTTCATGGCCCTACTTCTGTAAGCAGCATGATTGAACCGCGGCACCACAGAAACTTGTTTTCCCTCCTCCTGACAGCGCGAGCCAAAACACCACTGCCCCATTCATCTTGGCGACATCATAATGAAGTCCCTGAATCAATTTATAACAAGCAAAGTGCACAAATCCATTGAAGGAGACTTGTGGCGGATGCCTTTCACAGAGCTCTCGAGAGCACGCGAGAGGTGAAGTGTCCGCACAGAAACCCAGATCAGACCGGGGGAGGGTCTTTGGCTACATCCAAAAAGCTTCTCCCCCCTGCTCCCCCACCCCCACCCCCGAAATGATTAAGAGGGAAAAGAAGATAGTGAGAACATGTGATTCCTCCTCATGAATCCATGCGCCTTAAAAATGTTTGGCAACCACCTTCAGTGGCTTCCCACCACTTCTATGTAAAGAACAACCTCCTTGGAATGACAGCCCGGGCCTTTATGGCCTCCTCCAGCTGCTGGCCTCCTGTAGTCCCCATAGGCCAGACTCAACTACCAGCCATCTCCAAACTCACCCGACTCCCTGTGCGGCCTTTGAGAATTTTTGCTCTACACAAAGAGCTCTACTCTTGGTTGGGAAGACCTTCCTTCACTTCAAAGCTCAGTTGGGCCTTTGCCTCCTCCTCCTTCAGGGGGCTGCTCCTGCGTCAGGTCTGAGGAGGGCTCCTCCCTTGTGCTCCCATGGCATCTCCCCCTGCTCCAATCTGGCACAGTCACTGTGTTGTGATTTTATGTGGCCCTCAGGTCCTTGAAGGCCTGTGAGCTCCTTGTAGGCGGGGAATACCTCTTTCCTTCTCTCTGCTTCCAACACTTGGTACTGTGCCTGGCACACAGCAGAAGCTCAATAAAATAGGTTTCTCTACTGTCTACCCTCACTCCACCACAGTGTTCTGAAAAGAGCCCCTAGCCCCAATTTGTATGATGACCCCAAAGCTCAGAGTCTGGAACAATGTATTTCAGTGAGAGTCCTCTGGTGCTGTGATCTTGGGTTAGGAGAACAAGGAGGTTAGAAACACAGCCTTGAGAGCCAGATGGTCTTGGCCTCCCTATGTGCTCCTAGCTCTGTGATTCTGGGTAGGTGTTCAGTCTCTCGAGTCTCAGCTCTGTAAAAAGGGGGATGAAAGGCTCACATGAGGAGCATGCAGTGTGGTAATAAGGCATTTCACAGTGCTTGACATAGAGGAAGCACTTTAAATGTGGAAGGCTTAGGACATACATATCACTATTTATAGTGGTAAGGCTTGGATAATGCAGAATTGGAAGCCGCCCACGCTATATGATGAGAAATATCATCCAAGTGCCCCTTCCACCAACCCCCACCTGATCAGATCACAAAACTCTCTATCTTTGGACACCAGCGAAGGCCTTTATTAAAGTGCCAACGTGCGTCAGCTGAGATAAGATTGGGAGACGTCACTCCCCTACTGCAAACTTGTGTACATTATGTGTACCATTCCCCAGAGGAACATGATGATATTCAGTTCTACTACATGCTAAGTACCTGTTATGGGCGAGACACTGTAGTAAGTACCTTCTACACGTTACTTCCTACTTTCTAAAATCCCAATGAGGTCAATCTAATTATCGTTTTACAATTGATGACACTGAGGTTTAGAGAGGTCTGTGACTTGCCTGAGATCTTTCAGCTAGTATGTAGCATTTCTGGGACTTTAACCTTCTACCTGGAAAAATTTCCAAATCTATACACGTTGCTCCATGTATGCCAAGTGCCCCACATTCCTTCCTACTCATTTCTGCCATGTCACCTGGAAGAGCCAGGAGAGAAAGGGCCGCAAGACCAAAACACTGAGTTAGGC